>CM065434.1:41675000-42875000 GCA_033030585.1 Hippophae rhamnoides
TGATCAAGGTGTGAAAACAGATTGAAATCAGTCTTCAAGTGGGAGATTGTTAAGATTGTTATAAAGCTCCTTAATTTAATGAGCAAATTAAGGAGAAAAACATGGAGTAAAACATGGAGCAAAACATGGAGCAAAATAAGGAGCAAAACATTGAGCAAAATAAGGAGCAAAACATGGAGCAATTCATGGAGCAATTTAAGGAACCATTAATTTAAGGAGTAATTCAAGGAGTGAATTTTCCTATAAATAGATGTGTAATTGTAATGAATTAATCATCCAAAGTGTTCATTCCAATTGAGAGAAAAGCTTAGAGAAAAAGCTTTTGAGAGAGAAAATTGAGAGTAATTTTCTTGGGTGTAATTGAGTTGTAAGTTGTGAGTGTTGTAAACACCTTGTGTAATTTCTCCCCTTTCAGTAAAAAGATCTGCAGCAGGTCCGGAGACGTAAGCAAGATTGGCCGAACTCCGTTATCAAATTTTGTGTGTTATTTTTCTATTCTTGATTTCTCATAAATTTGACTTATCTGGAATTTGCGTCATTTCCCAACATTATTTACTTTGAAAAATAGTGACTGAATTATGATGCAGGAGGTCTATGAATGAAACCTGAGCCAAAATAGTTTCAGGGGTGAAGAGTAATTCTTTGATTAAACCTCTAGAAAATTACAGGGAAAACACTACTCTCCAAGAGAAACAGGAGGAAATTATATCAAAAGCTGCCCAAAACAGAAACGTCTGCTCTCTCCATATACCAGTGAAGGACTAATGGCCTACATGGCCATCTCACACTAAAAGACAAACTTAAAGGAATAAAATAGAAACAACTAAAATGCCACTCCTAACTAAAACAAGAGAGCCTCAAATTTGCATCATATTATTGAGCATATAGACCAATGACATCATGATTTTGGAAATAAGCGACCCTTCTTACATTAAACTAATTCTCAAACCAAAAGGAAACCATGGAAAAATAGACCAAAGAGCAATGAAAACACCAACCAATCAAAAACTCTAAATCATGAAAGCAAGGCATAACTTTCAAGAATAATACAAACTACAAATAAAATTTCCCGAAATCTCCGTGATGGAACGAGTAACCATGTGACTTTATTTTGACATAAAAACAGCGCCTTACGAAGCCTATTGATAAAAGAGTTTAAGAGAGGAAAGAGGCAGACAATTAAATATTAGTAAATTTGATAACAGAATATAACTGAACACAATCTGAAAAATTCATTATATGGAAAAATGGGAGGACCACATATCATAAATTGTTGTGACTGACATGTTTTTGGAACAATAAAAATATCATAAGAAAGCAGTACATATATCTAAAGCTTATGTATATGTGGAAAGAATTCAGTTCCTTGATACGTGCATCCGCGCGGAGCAGGTTGAGGGTAGTGGAGGAGGAGATCATCCACTATCAATCGGTAAGAGTAGTGCCCGAGTAGATTCTGTTAGACCATGCTTTCTGTTATTTCATGCCTTTCTCTTTCTGTTATTTAGGGTATTTTCTGTTTCTCTCTCTCTTGCTTTGTAAGGCTATAAGATAGCCGAAAAATGATGGAAATGGGATGAAAAATTAAGCCAATTGTCTTACTCTCGTTCTTCCTCTTTTCTCTCAAATTACTCTTATCAGTGGTATCAAAGCCATGGACACCAGGGGAAAATCCAATGTTGAATTTCGCAGTGAGGTAATGGAAACTTTTGCTCGACATGAGACTGGGTTCGAACAAATAGGAACCACCTTACAAGCAGTGCTCACTAAATTACAAGCATTGGGCGCCTCTCGCACCCTTCTTAAGGTTAATCCCTTCGCTAGAGAAGAAAACCCTCACCCTCACACCTCTTGAAACCCTTCTGAAAACTCTCGTTCTCACCTGAGGCTTTCGTTTCCAACGTTTGTTGGGGAAGATCCCACCGGATGGATATACAAGGCCGAACAGTACTTCGAGTACACAAATATTCCATTCGAACAACGAGTACAGTTGACTTCGTTCCACCTCGAAGGCATTACCCTGCAATGGCATCGATGGATCACCAAATTTCGCGGCCCTCTCACCTGGGAAGAGTTCATTAGAGCTATACAATTAAGGTTTGGACCCACAGATTATGAGGATCTTTCAAAAGCATTATGTAGACCGAAGCATACCTCAAGCATAGCAGCTTACCAAGAAGCCTTTGAGAAGTTATCTCACAGGGTAAATGGCTTGCCTAAAGAATTCTTAATAGGATGTTTCATAGTGGGGCTAAGAGATTATATTCGGATTGATGTGAAAATCAAACAACCTCGAACCCTAGCTGATGCTATAGGGGTGGTCAAATTGATCGAATAGAGGAGTTCACTCCAGAGGAAAACGATGCAATACCAACGTTATCCAACAACTTCAGCAACAGTAAAAAAACTCACCGAATCCTAGTAATGGTGTACTAGGACCACCACCCCAACAACGACCAAATTCAACACAAGCAGTTCAATCAACTACTTTCCGTAGAATCACTAACCAAGAAACACATGAACGCCGAGACAAAGGGCTATGCTACTACTGTGATGAAAAATTTGTGATTGGTCACCGTTGTGCACGGCCTCAATTGTTTATAATGGAAGAGCCTCACTCAGACCACACAGATCAGATGGAAGAAATTCGGTTGAAAACAAAATTGTCTGAAATATTACCTGAGATCTCACTTCATGCAATTGCAGGAGCTGAACATCCACAAACTATGCGCATCATGGGAAAGATAAAAGATAAGAAGGTACTAGTGTTGATTAATGAGGGAAGTACTCATAACTTCATTGACCAAACCCTAACATCGCAATTGGGAATAGCCATAACCAAGGAAAAAAATTACAGGTAATGGTGGCTAATCGAGAACAGATAGAATGTGCTGGTCAATGCTGCAACCTTAACCTTGCCATCCAAGGTTTTCAAATCACAACAGAATTTTATGTTCTCCTAGTTGCAGCTTGTCAATTGGTTCTAGGAGTTCAATGGCTAAAAACCTTAGGACCGGTGGAGATGGACTATAAGAAACTTACCATCAGTTTCAGGGTAAAAGGAGTTATTCACAAATTTCAAGGATTATAATGCACCAACCTTGTAGCCCTAACTCACAAAGAAGTCAACAATTTTCCAGGAATTGGGTTATTCCTCCAAATAACTCTCAATGACAACCCCAGTACACAAACCAAAGCTCACCCCCTAGAGATACAGAAACTACTGGCCTCGTTTCCTCAGGTATTCGAACCTCCATCCAGCTTACCACCTAAAAGATCACATGATCACCACATACCCTTACAGTCAGGCTCAGGCCCAGTAAACGTACGCTCTTACTGTTACCCTTATTACCAGAAGGTTGAAATAGAAAGAATGGTGCAAGAACTCTTACAGTCAGGCTTGATCAGACCTAGTAACAACCCATTCTCATCACCAGTTTTGTTGGTTAAAAAAAAAGATGGAACCTGGAGATTCTGTGTCGACTATAGATCATTGAATGCCATCACTGTTAAAGACAAGTACCCCATACCAATCATAGATGAATTGCTGGATGAGTTACATAGAGCCAAGATATATTCCAAGCTAGACTTACGGTCAGGGTATCACCAAATAAGGGTTTGCAAGGATGATATTACAAAAACTGCTTTTAGAACACATGAAGGGCACTATGAGTTCCTTGTGATGCCGTTTGGCCTCACCAACGCTCCAGCCACCTTCCAAAGCCTAATGAATGACCTATTCTGGCCTTATCTTAGGAAATTCATATTAGTTTTCTTTGATGACATCTTAGTGTACTCCCGAAATTGGGAAGATCACATATTACACTTACAAACTATTTTACAAATACTTGCAACTAAGAGTTTATATGCTAAACCATCCAAGTGTCACTTTGAGGTCTTGCAGGTAGAATATCTGGGCCACCTGATCTCTGAAAAAGGGGTCTCAATTGACCCTACAAAAATTCGCGTAGTGAGGGAATGGCCAACACCAATAACAACTAAGGGAGTCAGAGGATTTCTCGAGTTAGCAAGCTATTATAGAAAGTTCATCAAACAGTTTGGAGGAATGGCAGCACCACTCACCTGCCTATTGGGAAAAGAAGGGTTCCAGTGGAACGAGGCTGCAACTAGAGCTTTCCAACAATTAAAGGAAGCATTGACTGCCCCTCCCATTCTGAAGTTACCTGATTTCACTCAACGTTTTGTCATCGAGTGTGATGCAAGTGGTATAGGTCTTGGGAAGTTTTGACACAAGAAAATTACCCAGTGGCTTACTTCAGTACTGCCCTCAAAGGATCAGCCTTAGCTCTATCCACTTATGAAAAAGAAATGCTAGCAGTGATTAAGGCTATCAGGCTATGGAGACCTTATTTGCTAGGAGACCATTCACTGTACGAACAGATCAGAAGAGCTTGAAATATCTCTTGGAACAAAGGATCACCACACCAGCCCAAGCACGTTGGCTACCTAAGCTCCTCGATTATGACTATGAAATCGAATATAAAAAAGGTTCAGAAAACCAAGCAACAGATTCCTTATCCCGAGTAGTAGAATTTCAATTTCTTTCCATCTCTCAACCTCAAGCTGCCTGGTGGCCTATACTCCAACAAGAAGTTCAACAGGATCTGTTTTATAAGAAACTCCAAAATAGAATCACCTTAGCTGCTAGTCACAATTTATACCAACATGATGGGGTATGGTTCAAAAGAAATAGAGTATACCTAAATCCCAAGTCAACACTAGTTTTCGAGATACTGGCTGCCTGCCATTCATCACCCGTAGGGGGCCACTTTGGGTTCCACAAGACACTTGCACGTATTTAAGCAGAATTTCAGTTGGCCTAATATGGTAAAAAAAGTAAAGAAATTCCTATGCTCATGTGATGTATGTCAGAGGTGCAAAAAGGATTGTATGCAACCAGTAGGGTTATTACAGCCCTTACCCATTCCTAACAGCAATTGGACTGAAATTTCAATGGATTTCATAGAAGGCTTACCACCCTCAAAAGGAAACACTATTATTATGGTAGTGGTGGATCGCTTGACAAAGTATGCTCACTTTACAGCCCTGAGGCATCCCTTCACTGCACTGACAGTTGCCAAGGCATTTGTGGCTAATGTGGTGCGATTGCACGGTTTCCCTACATCTATAGTCAGTGATAGAGATAAGATATTCATCAGTTCTTTTTGGAGAACCTTATTCCAACTCCAAGGTACCAAACTGTGCATGAGTTTAAGTTACCATCCTCAAACAGATGGCCAGACAGAGGTGGTTAACCGTACCCTTGAACAATACCTGTGCTGCTTCATAGGAGATCAACCAAGACACTGGATAGAATGGCTACCTTGGGCATAATTTAGCTACAACACCTCAATTCACTCATCAACTAAGATGTCTCCATTTGAAGCAGTCTATGGAACTCCACCGCCACGTCTATTAGCTTACATTCCTGGAACTTCCAATGTTTAGTTGGTGGATGAGACCCTACGAGATCGAGATCATATACTACGTGATCTGAGCCAGAATCTCTTATAAGCACAAAATAGAATGAAATGTCAAGCTAATCAACATAGATGGGAGGTGAATTTTGAGATAGGGGATTATGTATGCCTGTGTCTACAGCCTTATAGACAATCCTCAGTGGTCTTTCGAGCTGCTATAAAACTAGCTCCACGCTACTATGGTCCTTATCAGATAACAGCTCGAATGGGGGTTGTTGCCTATAAGCTCGCCCTACCTGTTGGTTCTCAGGTTCACAACGTCTTCCATGTCAACCGGCTCAAAAGGCACCTTGGACCCCATACCCCTACCTTCAACCAATTGCCTCCTCTCTCAGATGATTCTACAGTGATCCCTCAACCAGAAACTGTTTTGGAGCGTAGGGTGATCCAAAAGGGAAAATATCGACCAAAATCATAAATCCTTTTTAAATGGGTGGGGCACCAGCCGAGGATGCCACGTGGGAAAACGAGTGGCGATTCTCTAAAACCTATCCTACGTTTATCCTTGTGGACGAGAATTCTCAGGCAAAAGGGAGTTGATACGTGCATCTGCGCAGAACAGTGTGCGAGCTCCATAAGCAACAACGAACAGAGCAGGTTGAGGGTTGTGGAGGAGGAGATCATCCACTATCAATAATCGGTTAGAGTAGTGCCCGAGTAGATTCTGTTAGACCATGCTTTCTATTATTTCATGCCTTTCTCTTTATGTTATTTAGGGTATTTTCTGTTTCTCTCTCTCGCTTTGTAAGGCTATAAGATAGCCGAAAAATGATGAAAATGGGATGGAAAATTAAGCCAATTGCCTTACTCTCGTTCTTCCTCTTCTCTCTCAAATTACTCTTATCATTCCTCAACAATACATGTTCAAGCCTCTGCTCGCAGATAATAATCAATTTTAAATATCATAGCTCACTTTAAGTTGTCGTTTAGTTCACATAATGAAATTGAAATGAAAATGAAAATAGAAATCGAAAGGAAACAGTTTTGTTTGATTTAACCATTAGAATCAAAAGAGAAATCAGTATTACATTATTTGATTAATAACTGGAATGGAATAAAAAACATTATATATTACCTTAATACTCCTTTATTCATTAAATTTTAAATAATATCATTTAATTATTATTTTTTCATCAGAAAAAATATATTGTTAAAATCATTATTTTTTTAAATAATTATTACTTAAAAATAAAATATATTATTAATTTTTTTTTTAAATAAGGTGTATTTTGGGATTTGGGGTTATATTTGTGGCTTAAAGTTTATGGTTAAAATTATTATTTTTCTAAATAGGGTTTAGGGTTTTAGGATTTAGGATTTAGGGTTATATTTGTGGGTTAAGATTCAAGATTAAAATTATTATTTTTCTAAATAAGATTTAGGGAATTGAGATTTAGGGTTTGGGGTTTAGAATTTAGGGTTTATGGTTTAGAATTTAGGGTTTGTGGTTATATTTGTGGGTTAAAATTATTATTTTTCTAAATAGGGTTTTGGGTTTTGGGATTTGGGATTTGGGATTTAGAGTTATATTTATGAGTTAAGTTTTATGGTTAAAATTATTGTTTTTTCAAATAAGATTTTGGGTTTTGGGATTTAAGATTTAAGATTTAGGGTTATATTTAGGATTAGAGTTAGGGTAAAATTGAAAAAAAAAATTAAGATGTGAATATAATCTTAATTCTTTCTCTTTTAAGAATCGATTTTATTTTATTCTTACTTTTTAACTCAACCAAACATAAAATTAAAAAAAATTAATTCTGATTTCATTCCATACCAAACATATTTTAAAGTCCAAACTTTTTGGAACCGTGATAAATTATTTAAAATGATTAAAATTATATTAAATTCAACTCTTCAAGTGCAGAAATTTCATATCATTATGGTCATATTTCACCTAAAAATACTATAAAGATTTATAGTCAAAGAACTGAGTCTCGGAGTCAGAGTGAAATTACGTATATGTAAGAAGAAAAATAATTAAAACAAACTGTGCGGTTCAGAGATAAAACCTTTGCTGTGACATTCGGATTCCCATCTCTATCACCCCCCATCCAAGATCCAAACTTTATAGGTGTGCAAGTCAATGGAAGTGCCTTTCCTGTATGCTGATCAAACAAAAGTATACATCTTTGAAATAAATTATATCAAATCTAAGGGAAAGGCATAAAAACCACCGGCAAAGAAACGAATAAAAGAAGAATGCCGAAGGAATTATGCCTTCTTTAAAGCATTGTTGAGGCGTCGAAGATAATGAGGTACAGCTTTCCATAATGACTGCTCAACAATGTTTAAACCTAAAATGATGAAGAATGATATCCTCATTAGCATCGATGCTTAAAGTACCAAATTCAAAACACCAGTACTACTAATAATATATTTAGAATTTAAGGAGCCTACCCGCCCTAGCTTCATCTACTGGCGTAGGCTTATGTCGCCTAAGTTCATCTGTTTGCCATATTGAAGTTATCTCTCTAACCTGCAAAAAGATATACATCACAAATGAAATAAAAAGTCATTTCTAAAGAACAACAGAGGCTTCATAAAAAATAAAATAAAAACATACAACAAAGACACAAACGTCCAACTACCCAAGCCTGACAATGCCATAGTGCCTTCAAGAAGAAGAAAATGAAGTTGGAGAAAACAATACCAGATCTTCAATCAACATTTCTCGATCCTCAAAGCTTAAATCAGGTCGGTCTTTATAATCTAAAAGATGCTGTAAGGAAATATATATTTTTAAGTTAATGTTGTTACAGAAGAGTTTAAGAAAGAATAATTATGCCAAAGACATCATTATCTTACAGCAATCCTTATGTGTTTGTATTGCAAGGTACGCCTATTTATTTGTGTGGGATGTGCAGTAAGAACAATTTCAATCTCCTGTAACACGCAAAAGTTAAATTTTAGTAGACATGCTTTCTTTGGCTGCTAAAGAGCACAGGATCACTAACTTCATTAAGACTAGATATCCTATAAAAAAAAGCCTTCTTTGGGGGTTAAAAAAAATTAAAGAATTACCCGCACAACAGACTATTTAGGCTCAATGGGATAAGTCGTATAATTCTAAAAATACAGAGTACATATGTTAATTAGTTGGCCCAAAACCCTGTTAGCACAAAACCCATATAAATCATTAGAAACCCTCAGCTGCCTTCTATATATATATATATTGTTGTTGCTAACTGAAATTAGAATTGCATACTAGAAAAATCATAATGCAGCCACTAGAGTTTTTGCGGCTGACCACCAAAGAAATGCGGTAACCACTAAGAGAAGCGAGAGAAAATCAGACCAAAGGACAAAACTCCATTTTAAATGTCGTTGTAGTGTTCTAGTTTGTCGGTAATATTTGATTTAATAGCAAGTTTGTTAATTTATCTTGCTATATATATTACCGGCAAATTAGAGGATATTTTGTGGGTTTGATTTTGGATTTTGGTATAATTTGTGGAAAATTATCTGGAATTGGTGTTTGTATCTCCATTTTGATTATTAGTGGATTTTCCTCGGTGTGCGTCGTCGGTGGAGTAGACTTTTCATATTGAAAAGTTTAACCACTTAAATCGTGTGTGCCATTTAATTTCTTAATGCTTATTACTTTTTTATTCTACTCCATTATTATTAATTTGTGCAACCAAATTGGACGATATTCGCTTCCTTGATGCCAATTCTTTAACAAATTGGTATCGTAGCTATTGGGTTATTAATTATTTATTGGAACTAATCAAGTTTGCTCTTTTGGATTTATTTTTGAGCTTACGGTTTTTGATTGGTTTCATATTTTAAGGTTGTATACATTTTATTTAATATTGGGTTTTAATACGTGGCGGCAAAATATGAAATTGAGAAATTCAATGGTAGAAATGATTTAGGTTTATGGTGTATGAAGATGCGAGCATTATTAGTTAAAGAAAGGGCTCGTTAAGACAACTTGAAGGTAAGGATAAATTGCCGAGAAAAATTGTGATGAAGAAAAAGATGCATTGATGGGAAATGCTCTGAGTTGAATTCAGTTATCCTTGTTTAATGAGGTATTACGCGAGGTTGGTGATGAGGAATCTCTATTTGGGTTATGGCTTAAATTGGAGAATTTGTATATGACCAAGTCTTTGACGATCGGTTATATTTGAAGCGAGCGTTTGTATACATTGAGAATGTCGGAAGGTACACCTTTGCACGATCATCTTGATGAATTTACTAAAATTATTCGTGATTTGAAAAATGGTGGTGTTAAGATTGACGATGAGGATCGGGCCTTAGTTCATTATGTTAACTTTACCTCATTCATTTGAGCATTTTGTTGACACTATGCTATATGGGCGAGACACTATTTCTTTGGAAGATGTCAAAGTACTTTGAATTCCAGAGAGTTGAAAAGAAAAAGGTGCACAACTGATAATGAAAATAGCGGTGGTTTATTTGTCGAGGTAAAAATCAAAGAAAAAGGCACAAGCGATAATAGAGAGCGAGTCTAGATCGAATCTAGAAAAAGAAAAGATAAAAGCAATTATTGCCGTCAGGAAGAGCCTTGGAAAGTAAATTGTTCGAAACTCGAAAGGTAAAGGAAAATGCACCCTGACGTCTTAAGTGCCCAATGATGTCGGCTGGTGTTGCGAGATAGTTCCTGGTTCCAGATGGTGAAAATGTTACTATCGGTATCTATTGGTTCTCACGGAGATGTTTGGATTCTTGATTCGGGTTGCACTTACCATATGTGCCCCCGGTAGAGATTGGTTTGCTTCTTATCAATCTATTGATGGGGGTGTTGTCTTGATGGGAAACAATATGTCCTGCAAGGTTATTGATATTGGTACTGTTCGAATTAAGATGCACGATGGTATTGTTAGGACTTTGAAAGATGTTCGCCATGTTCAGATTTGAAAAGAATTTGATATCTTTGGGTACTCTTGATTCACAAAGGCTATAAGTATGTAGATGAAGGTGGAGTTTTAAAAGTTAGTAAGGGTGCTCTCATTGTTATTAAAGGGCAATTGTCGCGTGGTCTCTATCTTCGGGGTAACTATTGTGGAAGTGTATCGGTTTCATCCTCGTCGGATCAAGATTCGAGACACTACTCGATTATGGCATATGCGGCAGGGCATATGAGTGAGGCGAGGGATGTCTATTTTTGAGCAAACGAGATTTGCTTTGTGGTCGAGAAAAGGGAAACTTGATTTCTGTGAGCATTGTGTTTATGGAAAGCATCGCAGGTCGAGTTCGTACAGCCGTCCATAAAACGAAAGGTCTTGTTGATTATATTCATTCGGATCTTTGGGGTCCTTCTCGTGTTGTGTCTAAGGGTGGTGCCCGGTATATGTTGACTTTTATTGATGACTTCTCGTCGTGTTTGGGGTGTATTTTTCAAGAACAAGAATGACGCGATTCTGAAATTTGTGAAATTCAAGGCTTGTATAGAAAATCAAACAAAGCAAGAAAATCAAGCATTTGAGAGCGATAATGGTTTGGAATTTTGTGATAGTCGGTTTAATGAGTTATGTGAAAGGAATGGTATAGTGAGATACCGCGGCGTCATTACCACGAAATGGAGTAGCGAGAACGTATGAATAGACTCTCTAGAAAGAGCTCGTTGTATGCTCTTTCAAGTGATTTGGATAAATCCTTTTGAAATTTGAAGCTTGTAACCATGCTGTATTTGGTAAATCGGTCTCCATCCATTTAGCATTGAGTTGAAGACTCCTGGTTTGAGGTATTCTTTGGTACTCACTTGCTAATTATTACGATTTGAAAGTTTTTGGTTGTCTGCTGCTCGTGTTAATGATGGTAAACTTGAGCCTAGGGCATTGAAATGCATATTTTGGGGTATCATACAGGGTGAAAGGTTATAGATTATGGTGTGTTGAACCCAAGTCACTAAATTTTTGATTAGCGAGAGATGTTAAGTTTGATGAGTCTTCTATGTTGCGAAAAGAAAAAGGAGGTACATTGTTGCGGATAAAGACCACGGTGTTGGTGAGCGGGTGGAGCTTGAGAGTGGAGTTCCTAGTCGAGTGCGAAGGCACTTCGGTCATCGCCCATCTATGGATGAGATAGATGATTCTGCTCGTGATGTAGTAGAAGAGCAACATGGCTTGACCATACGTGATCGCTAAGGGTAAAGGAATAAGAGAGATTCGACGCCCTCGAGGTACGCAGGTCTGAGACTTAGTTTCTTTTGCATTGTACGTAGGGAGTCTATTGAGGTGTATGAACCTTCTAGTTATCGTGGACATCGTCACTTGTGATGAGTCTGTTCGGTGGTTGGTCTTATGAATGAAGAGATTGAATCACTTATAAGAATCATACATGGGAATTGGTGAAAGCTGCCAAGGGCCGAGAAGATTGTTGGAAACAAATGGGTGCTTCAAGAAAAAGGAAGGTATACACGAGGTTGGAAAGCAGGTTTAAGGCACGTGTTGTTGCAAAGGGCTATTGTCGGAAGAAAGGTATTGACTTGATGAAGTATTTTCTCCTGTTGTGAAAGCATGGCTCTATTGGTGTGTTGCTTGCTATGGTTGCATTGTTTGACATGGAATTGACGACTTGATGTCAAGACGCCTTACATGGTGAGCTTGAAGAACAAAATATATATGCATCAACCGAGGGGTTTGTTGTTCCAGGTAAGGAAAGATCATGTTTGTTTATTAAAAAAGTCTTTATATGGGTGGCAATCTCAGCATAGTGGTATGCGGTTTGATTCTTTTATGATTGATCATGGTTACTCTAGGAGTGATTATGATAGTTGTGTTTATCATAAAAGATTCCATGATGGTTCATCAGTTTATTTGTTGTTATATGTTGATGACGCTATATTGCTTCTAAGAATAAATCCGAGATCTCGTAAATTAAAGTCTCACTTAATGGTGAGTTTGAAATGAAAGATTTGGGTGCGGCGAAGAAAATTTTGGGCATGGAAATTTACGAGGGGATAGAAATGACGGGCAAGCTTTATTTGACTCGAGAAAAGTTATATTGAAAAAAGTTCTCGAACGTTTTGGCATGAAAGATTCTAAACCTGTGTACGCTGTTAGTCGCGCATTCGGGCTTTCTTTGGATTTGTCACCAGCGGAAAGAAGAAGAGCGGTACATGTCTCGGGTTCCATATGCTAGTGCCGTTGGGAGTTTGATGTACGTATGGTTTGTACTCGTCCGAGATATTTCACATGAGTTAGTGTTGTCGGCGGATATATGGGTAATCCTGGTAAGGGTCGTTGTGACGATGAAATGGATACTTCGGTATTTGAGAGGTAAATCTAATTTTGGTTTGGTATATGATGGAAGTTCTAATACTTGGTTGCGGTGTTATTGGTTATGTGGATTCCGATTATCTTTGGTGATGCTGGATAGAAGAAGATCTACGACAGTTATGTCTTCACTCTTTCATCGTTATTGCCATTAGTTGGAAGGACTGCTACGATCTACGGTTGCTTTTGTCTACGATAGAGCGGAGAATATATGGCGGCGAGAAGAAGCGGAATGAGAAAGCCATTTGGCTTAGAGGTTTGGTTTGTGATTTGGGTTTTACAACGGGATACTTCTTTGTATTTTTGTGATAGTCAGTGCGATACACTTGACTAAGAATACTATGTATCATGAAAGAACCAAACACGTTGATGTCGGAATATCACTGCCGTTAAGTGACATTGTCTCCCGAGTCTTATTGTTGTTAATAAGATAGCTACACAGTGAAGAATCCGGTGATATGTTAACCAAACCGGTTCATTTAACAAGTTCGAGCATTGCTTGGACTTGATTGGTATTTGTTGAAGATGATCACCGCCCAGGGCTTCTGGATGGTTATTGTGTCAGGAATTTCATATTTTGAAGAATTTGTTTTCTGTTTTGAGCCAAGGTGGAGATTTGTTAATTAGTTGGCCCCGAAAACCATTTATTAAAGCCAAAGCCCATATAAATCATTAGAAACCTCATTTGCCTTATATATATATATTGTTGTCTTCTGAAATTAAGTGCCAAGAAAAACCATAATCTGCACCACTAGAGTTTTTTCGTGACCACCAAAGAAATGCTGAACTTGACTAAGAGAGCAGAGAAAATCAACCCAAGGACAAAACTGTCCATTTCAGCTGTCATTTGTAGTGTTTCTCTCATTTGTACGGTAATATTTGATTTAATAGCAAGTTTGTTAATTTATCTTGCTATATATATATATTACCAGCAAATTAGAGGGGATATTTTGTGGGTTTGATTTTGGATTTTGGTGTAATTTGTGAAGCTATCTGGAATTGGTGTTTGTATCTCCATTTTGATTATTAGTGGATTTTTACGCCGTGTCGTCGTCGATTGGGTAGACTTTTCATATTGAAAAGTTTAACCACTTAAATCATTGTCTTGCCATTTAATTTCTTAATGCTTATTACTTTTCTTTATTCTACTCCATTATTATTAATTTGTCTGGAACCAAAATTGAATGCGATATTGACATGAGTGCGATTCTTTAACAACATAAACTTGAAATTATTCTCTTTTATGATCACACTTATGGAAAATTAAATTAATACGTAAGTAAATCATATAAAGGAATAATTCAATCAAACTAACAGCAGACCTGTTTGCAAACAGTCTCATAAAGCTCATCTGGTGATACTCCTCCGTGCACTAGCTGATTAAAAATGTCGTCACAAGATTTTGATAGAATTGGCACATTCCGCTGCTTACGAACCCTGCATAGACTCATATTTGCGTTAATATAAAACATAAAGCTTACAGTTTCAAAATTATGGTATATTGAGTTGTCTTGTAAAGTTAGATGAAGAAAGTCACCATACTTTTGCAGACTCTTAAGCATCATTGTCAAAGATATTAGTCTGTTGTTAGAAGCATGAGAGGCTAACTAGATACATCAGAGGTTTCTCATGGAAATTCAAAATGTAAATAAAATACTGTATATAGTAATACCAATCTGAAAGTCTTCACTCTTAACAACTCATTTCCATTTTGAAACAAATATACAAAATTCATACTTGAGCTACCAACATGACATAATTTCCAGCTCCCATTGTTACGTATAAGAAAGGAAAACAAAAATAAGTTTTTCAAAGTTACCCTCCATGTTAAAGTTATAAAAGCTATTGATTAACAATTCATTCTGGCTTCTCAGTAAGAATTAACAGACTGAGCAAACAACAAACTGCAATATTACCTGTGATGAGTTTCAGCAATACTCATTAAATTGAGGTAATGGCTATATGCACGAGCCATAGTCAGAGCTTCTTCTAATGACATCTTTGATATCTCTGAAGCAAGTTGCTTTTCTAGCAGCTCGGCTGTGTCCTCCATCCCAGCCATCCTCATGTTACAGGCACTCTAACGCCACAATCAAATCAATAATATTTTACATTTATCATAACCCCAAAGCTTCATGAAATATTTGATAATTGAGTTTTCAGCGACCAAAACAAAACATAACGAAAACCCATATCCCATATACCTTTTTTTTTATTGATTTATACCTTTATTCCACTTGTTCTCCCGGAAAGTAAATGAAACCCAAATACTATATTATCATGTTAGAAAAGTGTGACAGAAGTCCCTCCATTAGGTCATTTACGTGATGTGTTTCCTTAAATTACAAGGGTATCATTTATTCTTTTAATTTTGAAGACAAACTAAGTTATTTAATATTTTTATATATTTTAAAAATAATATTTTTAAAAAAGCATTAAAATATGTTTTGTTTATCTATTCTTTCTAAAAAAAATGAATTAAGCGATACTACTTTTAATCCAAATACCCAAATCACATCAATAATCTAATATAAGATACCTCTACTTGCTATCATGTTTATGAACTATGTTTGGTTTCCGATAAATTCAGAAATCAACATTTGAATTCCAAACATTTCGTCCAAGAGGGGTCAAAACTAAATCCTAAGGAAAACAATCATCTCCACACTAACTGCTACAGAGCCTCATGCAAAAGCTAATCGATTTTTTTCACAAATCAGCAGCCAATATAACATAAAGGGGAGAAAACCCGCTTCTATTTTCCTGTCCCCTGTTTTCTCAACATCAAAAGAGCCCTATAACATTTACACGATGACACGAAGAGAGGAATTTAACACACACTATCACAGAGATTGACATCGTAGCATTCCAAAAGAATTGGAAGAAGACAAACCTGAGCAAGAATTCGATTCTTTTCAACTTTTTCCATAAATTGACTTCCAACTTCTCGCTGTAACACATCATTAAGAAGGCTACCCAGTAACCTACAGTCATCATCGAAGCTCTGAAAAGAGATTTCCTCTGCTATATCGTCCGTAGTGTCCGTCATTTTCACGCAAAACAAAGAGAGAAAGCAAACAAAAAAAAAATGAAAACAGAGCAGTGAAGAGCAGAGGACAGATAGAGCAATGTAACGAAGCGTGAAGTAGAGGGAGGAGAGCGGATCTTCTGTGCACAACTGATTTCTGGGAGTCTTTACGGGCCCTATAATTACGTACCATAATTTACTTTCAAGGATATGTTTACAACTGGCAGTGGCGCCACCTTTCTTTTTGGATTTCGGTTACCAGGTTATGTCCGTATATATTTTTAAGAATCTATAAATATAGCTCCATTTTAAGAATTCAATAAATAAATAAAAATCCATTTTTAGACTTTTTCGTATGTTTTTACTTCAGCACTGTTTTTTTTATGCAATATATATTCATTTTGATTTGCACTTAAAAACTAGTAAATAAATGAGGTGTAATTAAAAGTTTAGAGAGATTAACAAATTAATTATAAGAACGTTAAAAAAAAGAGATTATATTATGCTAATTTTATTTTACTAATATTAGAAATTGAAATTTAATTATGTTTCTTTTTACTAGAAAAAGATTTGGTACTCTCTCTAAAACAATTTTTGAAAGAAAAAAGTTGCATTATAAATTCACAATAAAGTAAATTCAATGAAACTTATAAACATAACAATCAAAGAGCATGTACACGTAAAGTTGATACTAATCACAAGAAAGACTTATACTTGTTGGAAGTACATACATTGTCATTTGTTAAATAATTAATTTATTAAGAAACAAAAAGGAAGTATTTTTATTTATCACGGGTAATTGAGAGGAATAGAGGAAAACAACGTATATTAAAAAAAATGAATAAGATATACTAACATAAAGAAAAAACTTGAATAACAATTTTTTAATCGATCAAAATCTATTCTCAAAAATACACTTGTTAACTATTTATTATAAAATAAAGATAAAGGAGATTTGAGTACATATGAATGATTAACGAATCAAAATTATTTATTTTTGATTAATTTAATTTCGATTCGATTTAAATCAAATTTAAATTTAAATTTGATCTCATGATGTAATCAATACGAACTTATTTAAATATATTGATTTTTTTCAATCGAATAAGATCATATTGATATTGCAAATGAATTAATGTCATATATATAACAGACACATATAACATTTAAATTTTAAATTAGTAAATTTGTAACAAAATTTATTATTTATTATCACAATTAAAAAAATTAAAACAATATGAAATATATTTGTACAATTATTAAATTATTATAAACATTTATATTTATTTTTTAAACTAAAATAGTAATCTAATGTAATTATGGTATGTATAATATTTAAACATAATACATTATAAAATAAAATATAAATTTATTTATATTTTAATTGTAATTCAATCTAAATTGGGCCATTAGATTATAAAATATGTCATTCCGAATCCGAACATATTGTAATATTTTTTAATCTAAATTCGATTTGACTATAAAACTTGTTAATACAATTTAATCTAAATCTTAGTAATCAAATCGTATCAAATTTTTTAATTTAAATAGATTAATTGAATTATTTACTCATTTTTAAGATAAATGTGAAATAAAGCATTTATTACCTTTACACACATATAATGACTCTACTAAGCTTATTATGAGTTTTATGATCCAGTTGGTGTAAATAAATTTGCAAGATTTATTCAAATATCTTGAATTTTGCACACAATTTATATGGTTTGTATATTCAAACATTAGCAAAAGAATCATGTTTTGAAAGGTGAGATTTCATCAGTATAGTAGAATTTATATTTATTCATGCAAAAAGAGACCACATTTAATTGTTTTGATTCGTGATGTGGTGAGAAAACGTTACGTATACAAAGTACCGTTATATATTATTAAGTATGTAATGATATCAATTCGAAATATTATTAAATTTCACTAATCATTTAATTGTATATTGTCCTTGATACAATATCATTTCTTCTTCAAGATTAACTTTTTACATTTCTATATTATGTAGACTTATAATTCATATTTCCGTTTTTTTAACAAGGCAATAACTTTTAATATATACAATACGTTATAAAAATAATATAAATTTAATCAAACAATTTTCTACATCAACCGAATACAATTAATACTTAATACTTAAAATACAAGTATTACGTTAGTCATTACCACAGAGTTAGAGATCCAACAAGTAAAACTTAAGCATTTTATACTAAGTGCTATATCATAGAAACAAATTTTAAGAATAATTTACAATTTAATTTGAAGAATTAAAGTAGACATGTAAGCGAGCTTAACTGATCACATCCTATGACTCATAAGATGCTCAATAAAATAATGTAAAATTTTAAAGTATGTATATATTAATATTATTTAGGTAACAAGTACATAATCCTAACAACTTGAGTTGCCTTGTTCATTTGGTGATTGTAACGTTGTCGTTTAGCATCACGTATATAGCGTCTTGATCTTAGAAAGTAATCAATCTAATTATGTTTAGAAGACCTGATAATCAAGACCTGACCTAAGTAAAAACGGTCTGATGGTAGCGACTTATCAATTGTTTGTGGTCTTATCATACAAGGTCAACTCTGACACATATCAAAAAGAGCACCCACCTTTATAACAGTGACACCTTTCATCTTATGTATCTATATATATACTTGTCAATATCAATAAGAAAAAGGGTGATTTCAAGATCTTTCTAATATCTCTCTAGAAACCCTAACACACTAGCAATTCCATAAACAATTGGTGCCAACTATAGAGCCTTAAATCTTTCTAGTCCTTAGTTAGTATTTGAGACCTTACATTTCACATATAAAGAGAAACAGTCTGTATTGTAGAGAAATTCACTCTTGTCAACATAACCAACCACTACACAATCTTTGATTCAAGAAGAACCAACTCTTAGAACCATCTTATGTATCGAGTTCCTGGAAGTGACCCTAATGAACATGTACCTTACCATGTAGCCCATCTCACACCACATTATGGATTGGGGTACAACTCCATTCAATCTTCAGCCCGATAGGTTAGGAGGTTAAAGGTCATAAAGACAATCCCATGTGATGCTAGTTGTTGTGTGTTTTGCAACACACAAAAATCGTGCAAGTATACACGGTCACAAGTAATAATATGATAAGTAAAATATCGTTCCCATAGAGATTTGTTACTAGTATTCGTTAATTATTAAAATTATTTCAACCTAATTTTATCCAAACAGTCGATAATTTGATGCAGTTTGACTAACTAACTTTTATAACAGCTTGCAAGAAAATTCTAGGATTGCAGTTTCACCAAATTAATCCACTTGAATCATTATATTTTATCTTGATTTATGTTATTGTATTTTAAGTTGTTAACCAAGAACTCCTAATTTATCCATATATCTCTTCCGAGCTCCATACGTATTAATATCTAGTTAAAATGATTCACTATATTCCTATGCGAATTAAATTCAACCAGATTATTAAGTTCCTGAGTTCTCAAACAGCTTACACATACAATAAAAGTATATTTCTATCTCTTATGTATATACGTTATTTCATCACGAGCAAGCACACAAAAATGCCTTTTTTCAAGTTTATTTAAGTGTCACATATCGCTTAATTAATCTTTCGATAATTAAAAGCATTAAACACAGATAAAATAAACAACTTAAAAACAGCCCATAAATCATTCAAAAATACTTAATTCAAATTTCATAATTTACGCTTACATCGCAACTTCTAGAACAAATGTATTAGTTCATAGCGAATTTAAAATTACAACACAACAAAAATAAAACATTGCAGAGAAACAAAATTAAAAGAAAATAGATAAGAAAAAAACTCTTTCACGATTCCTCAATGAAAAATAAATTTCTTCCATTTTCTTCTTCTTTGTTGTCTTTCTCTCGTAATTTCCCTAAGAAAATACAACATAAAATGTTAAATAAACGCTCGTGTGTTTTCAGGTAACACGTAGAGAAGAAAAGAAATGAAAATGGTACAAAAAGAAAAAAAAACTAGCAAGAATCAAGTAGAGAAACAAAAAGAAACGAAAACTCAAAAACTCGAAAATCAAGGCCCAAAAACGCTGCATAAAATATATATCCCCTTTTTAATTTTTTTTTTTGTTTTTTTTATATTTTTTTATAGTAATGGGAACAAAAAATGTATGCGGAGCAGCACGCGTGAACAATCTGCACATTTTTTATTATTTTTTTCTTTTTCCGTATGCCACGTGTCACCATGTGATTCGCTGAGAGAACTACAGTGACACGTGGCCGCTTTTCATTGGGTGGTAAGGCCGATTGCATGAAGAATGCATCGCACATGATTTTGTCGCGTTGGAAGTGGTTAATACCGGAAGCTCGGGGCACCATGCTTTTATTTCACCGAATACATGCCATGCGTGTCATCATCTTATTCGCCGGAATATTTACGGCGACATGGCTACTCATTTTCCATTGAAACACGAGGGGTGCACGCGGCTCGATGTACCGCGTCACACACCGGGATTTGCGTGACGAACGGGCCAACAAGGCGACACTGTTCAACGCTTCAATCCGGACCGTTCATCTCATCCAACCCGCGATCGAGCGTGTTTCGAGGAATCTCGCGCCCAACACGCGGTCCCACTGCACGCCAACTGCGGCGGTGGGCCCTACCGGGCACGCCACCATGCGAACGAAGAACTTTGTACCCACTCTCCTCGCTGGTTTTGATCTACACGCGCGAATCTCAACCGTGTCTTATTGATCGAACGGCCCACGCTGCAAGGCGTTTGGAATGGGCGCGTGGCCTCATCTCACCCGCGTAAAATTAAACTTTTTATTAATTATATTTTCACCCACAAATTTAATTTAAATTACATTTTAAACTTTCTTAAATTACGCTAAGCCCTTTGCATATTTTAAATTAAATTTTTAAACTTTTAATAATTATAATTAAGCTCCAAATTTAATTTAAATTATATTTTCGATTTTTTATAAATTGTAATTAAGAAACAATATTATTCGAAATTATATTTCAGGATTTAAAAATGAAATTAAGTAAATTTTCGACGATTATTTAATTTTATTAAAAATGTATTTTTAGCACATAAAAGGAAAATATTAATTTATTTAACAAAATACACTAAATATTTAAAGAATACATAGCAATTATCATTACTAAATTGATGAAAATAACTATATAAAATAAGTTATCAACACCCCAAACTTAAGTTTTTGCTAGTCCTCGAGCAAAAGGAAGTAAATAAAACAAAGATAACCGCATTTAAAATAAGCAGTGCTTTCAAAGTATTTCTTCTTTTTTTTATTACATTACTTCAAAGAAATAAGAGAATTTTATCTAAGATCAAAATCAATTGAAAAGTATATTACATTTTCACAATGAATTTTTTGTGCGCTGTGTGAAGTCTTTTCATTATTTCATCACAAGAAATCCGGATCGGTTTATACAAATATGAAATCAAACAAATTTTTATGAAATCACAAATCTCATAAGTTTATTTTTCATTTCTCTCTCCACTAATGTAGACAAACACAAAACACAAAATCAATAGGACTTCGTTAAGCTTGTAATGTATGGCTTAGGTGAAGGTAGGATAAAAGATTATATTTAGCACAAAATTTCATAAACACATTATTTTAGGATTGAAACAAGAGATCTTCTATCATCACATCCAAACTCAATTTTTTTTCCTTTTCTGCTTTTTTTTTCTTCTAGTAACCTCTTTGTTTTTCATGATATATCTTTAATTATTTACTAACAACTGTAAATGTTAGTGAGATAGGAAAAATAGATATAACCACATATATATATATATATATATAAATTTTGAAGCTCAAAAGGGGTATACTATGGATAGTGTATGTGAAGGTAGATAGAAAGGCTCAAACGATCCAAAGATGGCCTAAATTATTTTCTTAGTTAAATGTTATCTATAATTTCACCTCGAGAGAAAATCAAACAAATTCTAAGAATTGTGACACCATAAATATCAATTGAGTTCCATGCTCATATAAACCTTCTCTAAATTATCATAGCAAATCAAAAATCAAGACTAGTGCTCATGAATTGTAAAAATGAAACATACGAAAAAAATTGTTTATCACTTAGACATTATTCAATTTTTTTTTCAAAGAATTATGCATCATTTAAATTGAAGAAATAAAAATAAATCACTATTCGTAGCAGAATATCTTTAATTAACCAAAGAAAATAAAACAATTTTTTTTTGTCATAAAAAAAAATATTTCAATTAAGTTCAAAATATCTACCACCCCCAAACTTAATATGCACATTGTCCCAAATGTGTGAAAATTAAAGAACAAAGGAGATGTGTTAAAAGAACTTCCTTGAATGGTGAGTTGACTTGTGAGATTGAAATCCAAAAATCGTTTTACCTCCTCCGATTGCACCTATCAAAACAAAATAACAAAATGAAGAATTATGCAACTAATACATGTTCTAGAACAAAATATATAAATAAATAAAAACAAAAACACATGGGTTGCCTCCCAAGAAGCGCTTGATTTAGAGTCATCACTGATCGCCTTTCGCTTTTAGGTTGGATCATAAGAAAATGGTGGACTTTTGACGATCAATGTCACCCCCCAAATAGTGTTTGAGTCTTTGCCCGTTCACTTGGAAAGTATTTTGTGATTCTTCACCTTTAATCTCAACAGCCCCATATGAGTGTACTTTGGTAATAATGAAAGGCCTGACCACTTAGATTTCAATTTTCCTACGAAGAACTTCAAACGAGAATTGAAGAGCAATACTTTCTATCCTGGTTCAAAGTGTCGATGCAAGATTTTGTTGTCATGCCACCTCTTCGTCTTTTCCTTATAAATCTCAGCATTTTCATATGCGTGTAAACAAATCTCATCCATCTCATTGAAGTTTGTAGAGACGTTTTCGCGCCAGTTGCCTAACTCAAAATTCAAAGTCTTGATAGCCCAATATGCACTGTGCTCCAATTCAATGGGAGATGACAAGCTTTCCCAAAACCAACGGATACGGTGACATCTCAACGGTCTTCAGATGTCGTTTCGGTATGCCGCATAGTGAATCGTCAATCTTCTTAGACCAATCCTTCCTCAAGGATTTACCGCCTTCTCCAAAATTCTCTTCACTTCTCCTGTTGGATATCTCAACTTGCCCACTAGTTTCGAGGATGATAAGTAGTTGTGATCTTACGAGTGACACCGTATTTGGCAAGGAGGGTTTCAAAAGATTTGTTGCAAAAATGAGTTCCCCATCACTTATGATTGCCTCGGGTGCCAAATCGAGTGAAAATGTTTTTCTTTACTAAATTCAAGACCACTTTGGAATCATTGGTAGGCAAGGGAATTGCTTCTACCCACTTAGAAACATAATCCACAAAGAACCAAAATGTATAGGTTGTCAGAGGGACGAGATAAAAGGCCCCATGAAATCAATTCCCCAAACGTCAAATATTTCTACCTCAAGAATGTTGTTTAAAGGCATCTCGTGTTTCTTAGAAATGTTACCAACTCTTTCGCACTCACAAAGGTGAAACAAAGAAATGTACATCTTTAAACAAATTTGGCCAATAAAACCAGATTGAAGAACCTTTAGCATAGCTTCTTTCTTTTCCAAAATGGCTCCCCATAGGAGTCAAGAATGACAATGTTTAAGTATATTTTCAATTTCTTCCTTTCAGGGACACACCTTCGATAATTTGATCTCGCACAATGCTTAAACAAGTAAGGTTCATCCCATAAATAGTACTTAACATCGTGTAAGAATTTTTTCTTCATTGAAAGATATTTGTGTGGAGCACATTGCCTATGATGTAATTAGCATAGTCTCAGGCACATGGCACACTTCTACGATCAAAGGAAAACAATTGCTCATCGTGAAAAGTCTCAAAGAATGATAGTCTTGTCCACGGCTCCATCATTATTCTCCAATCTCGATAGATGATCGGCCACTTGATTTTCTTCCTCTCTTATCCTTGATCTCCAAATCAAATTCTCAAGTAGTGAGGATCCATCTAATCAATCTCTGGCTTTGCATCTTTTTAGCCATAACATATTTTATAGCAGAATGATCAAGATAAACCGCCACTTTAGTTCATTAGGTAGGAAAACGAAACTTTTCAAAAGCATATACAACAACAAGTAATTCTTTTCAAGCAGTAGCATAATTCATTTGAACTTCGTCAAAGTTTTATTTCATAGTATATGGCATGAAAACTCTCTTTTTCCGTTGTCCCAAACAATGCCTCCTATCGCAAAATCACCGGCATCACACATAAGCTCAAAAGGTAGATTCCAATCTGGGTGCAACAATGACGAGAGTCAGATCAACTTTTCTTTCAAAACCCTAAAGCTTCAAAACACTTTTCACAATGTGAATTTTGTATCTTTTTCCAAAAGATTACAAAGAGGCTTTGATATCTTGGAAAAAATATTTTATGAAACGCCATGTAACTCGCATTTACCAAGAAAACTTCTAATTCCTTTCACCGATGTCGGGAGGCTAGCCAACGGTTTCAATCTTTGCCCTATCCACTTCAATTCCTTTAGACGAAATTAGATGGCCGAGGATAACACCTTCTTCTACCACGAAGGGCATTTTTCCCATTTAAAACCAAGTTTGTTTCTTCGCATTTTGTAGGACCAAAGAAAGTGTTACGCAAGCACCTATCAAATGAATCTCCAAACACCGAGAAGTCATCCATAAATATCTCAATAAAATCTTCCACATTGTTTGAAAAGATAGCCATCATATACCTTTGAAAAGTGGCGGGCATTACACAATCCAAATGGCATTCTTTCTGAAAGCAAAGGTTCCATATGGACAAGTGAAAGTGGTCTTCGATCCTCGTGTGCTTAAAGCAATCCTGGTTTGTTATATCCAATATCCATCCAAGAAACAATAGAAAGAATGTCCCGCTAACTGCCTAGCATTTGGTCAATAAATGGAAGGGAAAATGATCCTTTCGGCTGGCCTTGTCAGCTTCCGATAATCCATGCATACCCGCTAACCTGTCACTTTCCTTGCGGGAATCACCATTATTGCTATTAGTTTCCACCGTAATTCCTCCTTTCTTCGGAACACAATGAATTGGGCTAACCCTAAGAGCTATCTCAAATAGGATAGATTATACCGCGTCTAACCACTTAATGATTTTGTTTTTTACTACCTCTTTCATGATTGGATTCAAACGACGTTGGTGCTCAATAGTAGGCTTGATATCTTCCTCAAACAAGATCTTCAGGCATGCATAAAGTGGCTAATTCCTTTAATGTCGGCCATGTACCAACCTAATGCTAGCTTGTAATTTCTCAACACTCTTAATGTACTTTCTTTTCGATCGTCATCTAGAGATGTCAAATAATTACATGCATTGTAGTCATTTCACCCAAATAAGCATACCTTAGACGGGTAGCAAAGTGGCTTAAGCTCTAATAATGGTTTATGTTCCATACATGGCTTCATATAGGCGAACCAAACTGTTACAATCAGGATGCATCTTTTCTACTGAGGACTAAAGAGTCATGGGAGATGCCTTAAGTAACTCGAGATATTCAAGAGAATCAAAGTTATCAATAATATTGTCATTCACATAAGTGCAAGTTCCAAAGCATCGCACTAAGTTTTCCCCAATTTCTTTCAACTAACGATTCACCGTGGTCAACTCTAAGGCAATCATCGATTCTCTTGGAAATTTCATAGCTTTAAAGACGCTGAAAGCTACTCTGGTCTCTAACTCTCATGGTCAACTCTCCTTTTTGAATATCAATCAAAGTCCTACCAATTGCTAAAAATGGTCTCCCTAGAATGATAGGAATCTCTTTATCTTCCTCCATGTCGAGAATTATGAAATCTACAGGAAAGATAAACTTGTCAACCGTGACAAGCACATCCTCTATAATGCCTCTTGGGTGTTTCAAAGACCTATCTGCAAGTTGAAGAGTTACAGTGGTCGGTTGTGCCTCTCCTAATCCAAGTCTCTGGTAGATGGAAAGTGGCATCAAATTAATGCTTGCACCCAAATCGCACAAAGCTCTACCAAAAAATTTCTCACCAATAGTACAAGGAATGGTGAAACTTCCTGGATCTTTAAGTTTAGGTGGTAGCTTCTTTTGAAGGATGGCACTACATTCCTCTGGGAGAGCAACAGTCTCAAAATCACCTAACCTTCTCTTCTTAGACAAAATGTCTTTCATAAATTTCACATAACTAGGCATTTTCTCCAAGGCATCAGCAAAAGGGATGTTAATATGAAGTTTTTTAAATACTTCAAGAAACTTGGAGAACTCATCGCTTTTGCCATGAAGCGCTGAGGAAATGGAATTGGTGGATTACAAGGCTTGAGATTATCTAACACTGGTTTTATTATAGGATTTTTTGTTAATTCATTCTCTTCAACCCTATGATCATCTTTTGTGGAGAAATGGGCTTTTGTATTTCTTCTAACTCTTTTCCACTCCTCAATGTAACTGCTTTGCAATGCTCTTTTCCCTCCCTTTTTGGATTGATTTTAGTATCACTAGGTAAAGATCCTTGAGTACGATTGTTGACAGCAGTAGCTAGTTGCCCCAATTGAACTTCGAGATTTCTAATAGATGTTGCCTGATTTTGGAGAATAGTCTCATTCTTAGCCATATATTTCAGCTAACATATCTTCCAACGAAGGCTTTCTCTCTCATGTGGACTTGGTTATGAAAACCTGAGAGGATGAGCTGGCTTCATGTAAGATGACCGGCCCTTGATTATTACTCCAAGAAAAAATTGATGATTCTTCCACCCCTGGATTGCGTCGTTGGAATAGGGGATTTTTTTGATTGTTTTGATTCCTATTATAATTGGAACAAAATTGACCGATTCGTAGCCATGCGAGGACATCTATCACCTGCATGATTTCCATTGCAAATTTCACATGCAACAAAAGGACTCGAATAGAATGGACTCCCAAAGTATCCATCTTTTTCACCAAAAATGATACATGCGCTAAAGCCATAACATCAATCTCATGAATTCCACTCGCTTTCTTAGCAACATCCTCTCTCGATGGCCACTCATAACTATTTGAAGCCATTTCCTCTAATAAGTTGTAGGCTTCATCAATTGATTTCCCCATAAGAGCACCACCTCGCTACAAAGATCAATCATATTTCTAGTTTGACCCATCAAACTATTATAAAATGTTTGAACTCGCGGCCACTTCTAATCCATGGTGCGAACATCTTCTAAGTAGCTCCTTGTACCTCTCCCAAGCTTCATATAATTATTCTCAGTCGAATTTCATAAAAGTGGTGATTTCATTCCTCATCCGTGCGCCTTTATGGAAAATATTTGCTAAAAATTTTTGAGCCGTATCCTCCCAAGTAGTGATAGAACCGTACGGCAATGAATTCAACCAACTCTTTGCCTTATCCCTAAGTGAAAAAGGAAAAAGTCTCAACCGAATAGCATCATCAAGTTGACTCCATTATGCCTAAAGGTATCACAAATCTCTAGAAAATTTGATATATGAGTAGTTTGGATCATCACGGGTAAACCACCAAATTGTACAGAAGTTTGAATCATATGAATTATGGTAGGCTTAATTTCAAAATTATTAGCTTGAATTGAAAGTCTTCTTATGCTTGAATGGATGCCACCAACCATGGGCACTGCATAATCTCTTAAGGATCTTGGTTCTTAAACTTCTGGAATTTCATTATCCATAGCTAGATGTTCTAAGGTTTCTTGTTTATTATTTTTTTTTAAGTTCAAAATAGTTCTATGAATTTCTAGATCTAATGGAACTAAGTCAAGATTTCTTATGCGTCGCATACAAAGTCCCACTCTATCCAAAATTAAATCTAATACAATATATAAATTAAATTTAAAACACACAAATCCAAGCAAGTAACAGTAAGCAATTAAACAAATAATATTTTTGTTTTTTTTTGAATTAAAATAAGATTAATTGGTATTAATATCAACAAAAATTAGTAAAATAAATCCCCGACAACGGTGCCAAAAACTTGTTGTGTGTTTTGCAACACACAAAAATTGTGCAAGTATACACGGTCACAAGTAATTATATGATAAGTAAAATATCGTTCCCATAGAGATTTTTTACTAGTATTCGTTAATTATTAAAATTATTTCAACCTAATTTTATCCAAACAACATAATTTGATAGCTGACTAACTAACTTTTATAACAAACTTGCAAGAAAATTCTGTGATCATAGCTTCACCAAATTAATCCACTTGAATCATTATATTTTATCTTGATTTATGTTATTGTATTTTAAGTTGTTAACCAAGAACTCCTAAT
Source organism: Hippophae rhamnoides (assembly GCA_033030585.1). Classification (NCBI taxonomy): domain Eukaryota; kingdom Viridiplantae; phylum Streptophyta; class Magnoliopsida; order Rosales; family Elaeagnaceae; genus Hippophae; species Hippophae rhamnoides. Next base: position 41,703,073 of record CM065434.1, read on the forward strand.
TTATCCATATATCTCTTCCGAAGCCCATACGTACACATCTAGTTAAAATGATTCACTATATTCCTACGCTAATTAAATTCAACCAGATTTATTAAGTTCCGAAGTTCTCAAACAGCTACACATACAATAAAAGTATATTTCTATCTCTTACGTATATAATGTTATTTCATCACGAGCAAAGACACAAAAATGCCTTTTTCAGTTTATTTAAGTGTCACATATCAGCTTAATTAATCTTTCGATAATTAAAAGCATTAAACACAGATAAAATAAAACAACTTAAAACAGCTTCCATAAATCATTCAAAAATACTTAATTCAAATTTCATAATTTACGCTTACACCGCAATCCTAGAACAAATGTATTAGTTCATAAAGCGTAATTTAAAATTACAACACAACAAAAATAAAACATTGCAGAGAAACAAAAATTAAAAGAAAATAGATAAGAAAAAAAAACTCTTTCACGATTCCTCAATGAAAATAAATTTCTTCCATTTTCTTTCTCTTCTTTGTTGTCTTCTTTCTCTGTAATTTCCCTAAGAAAATACAACATAAAATGTTAAATAAACGCTGTGGTAAGCTTGTGTAACACGTAGAGAAGAAAAGGAATGAAAATGGTACAAAAAAGAAAAAAAAACTAGCAAGAATCATGAGAGAAAACAAAAAGAAACGAAAACTCAAAACCGAAAATCAAGGCCCAAAACGCTGCAAAAATATATATCCCCTTTAATTTTTTTTTTTTGTTTTTTTTATATTTTTTTATAGTAGCTGGGAACAAAAATGTACGCGAAAGAAGACGCTGCGGAACAATCTGCACATTTTTTATTATTTTTTTCTTTTTTTCCGTATGCCACGTGTCACCACGTGATTCGCCGAGAGAACTACGCTGGACATCGTGGCCGCTTTCATCGTGGTAAGGGGCTTGCCTGTACGAAGAATGCATCGCATGATTTCGTCATTGGAAGTGGTTAACAAATTTAGAAGTGGCACCTGCCGCTTTTTATTTCAACCGAATACATGCCATGCGTGTCATCATCTTATTCATTGGAATATTTACGGTGACACGTGGCTACTCATTTTCCATTGAAACACGAGGGTGCACGCTGCCGATGTACCGCATACACCGATTTGTGACGAATGGCCACAGCGACTTACTGTCTCAACGCTGGCTCAATCTGACCGTTCATCTCATCCAACGGGCGATCGACGTGCCTCGAGGGAATCTCAAGAGCCCAACACGCGGTCCCACTCGCACGCCAACAGGCGGGCAGGCGGGCCCCACTGCACGCCAGCTCGCAGTAAACGAAGAACTTTGTACCCACTCTCCTCGCGGGTTTTGATCTACACGCCGCGAATCTCAACCGTGTCTTATTCCGATCGAATCCGGCCCACGTCAAGGCTTGGAATAGTAAGCAAGGTGGCCTCATCTCACCTGGGCAGAAAATTAAACTTTTATTAATTATATTTTCACCCACAAATTTAATTTAAATTACATTTTAAACTTTCTTAAATTACAGTTAAGCCATTTGCTAATTTTAAATTAAATTTTTAAACTTTTAATAATTATAATTAAGCTCAAATTTAATTTAAATTATATTTTCGATTTTTTATAAATTTTAATTAAGAAACAATATTATTTGAAATTATATTTGTGGACAGAAAAATGAAATTAAGTAAATTTTCGATACAGATTATTTAATTTTATTAAAAATGTATTTTTAGCACATAAAAGGAAAATATTAATTTATTTAACAAAAATACACTAAATATTTAAAGAACATAGCAATTATTATTACTAAAATTGATGAAAATAACTATATAAAATACAGTTATCACTAGTTTAGCAAACTCCTTCTTGTGAATAATAAGGCATCACTATTAAAGACCAAGACCCACATAGGGAAAACCCATACCCACAAATCAATCACATAAGTCACCTCTTGTCGATGAAGTATCTCTTATCGATGAAGTACCTCGTATCGATAAGGTACTTCCTATCAATAAAGAACCTTCTCCCAACGAGGTGCCTCTTATCGATGATGTATCTCTTATCAATAAGGTCATTTTATATACGAAGTACCTCTTATCAATAAGATACCTCTTGTTCACAAAGTACTTCTTATCAATTAGGTATCTCTTATTGATGAAGTATCTCTTATCAACAAGGCATCTCATATCGCCTCTTGTCGATGAAGTACCTCTTATCGATGAAGTAGCTCATATCGATGAGGTACTTCCTATCAATAAAGAACCTTCTTCCAACGAGGTGCCTCTTATCGATCATGTATCTCTTATCAATAAGGTCATTTTATATACGAAGTACCTCTTATCAATAAGGTACCTCTTGTTTACAAAGTACTTCTTATCAATTAGGTATCTCTTATTGATGAAGTACCTCTTATCAACAAGGCATCTCATATCAATGAAGTACCTTTTATCCACAAGGCACCTCTTATCAATAAGGTATCTCTTATCAACAAAGTACCTCATATCAACAAGGCACCTATTATCAATAAGATACCTCTTTTAAGTGAGTATCTCCTCCCAATAAGGTACCTTATACCAACAAGGCACCTCTTTTTAATCCAAGAATATCTTTAAGACGCCTCCATATGCATAACCTATTACACATCACAATGTAAAAGTTTCAAGAAAATAAGGAAGATAGTTAAAAATGGTAAAATATGAGGCTAAAGTTGAAATATTGACTCTAAAAACAAGGTAAAACCTATTAACTTTATTTATGCTTGTAATCATTGTATTTTGTCAAATATAAACAGGCAGGTAACTCAACTCAATCACCTATAGAATTTCATTACTTTGGAGTGAAAAGGCAAAACATTCCCCATCCAATATGGATGCAAGCATAAAGCCATGTATGCAAATGCCTAGCCTAGGGAAGAAAAGATTATCTACTGAAGAATTCTCACAAAAAATTAAAGTGATAACCCTCAAGTATGAAGTAAGGTGGCTAAATAGATCCCTCTACTTGGGATGTGGGATAAGAGACATATCGCCCGTCCTAAGAAAGGGTCTTGAGTTCACCAAAGTGAACTCCTCTTTAGGAAACACATGTAGGGATAGGATTCAATTTCATCCTTACATATCTCTTGTCTCATAAAAAATTAACATAATAACCCCTAAGTACAGAGTGAGGTAGCCAAATAGATCCCTCCATTTTGGGATGCAGGATAAGAGGTGTGTCGTCCATCCTAAGAAAGAGTCTTCAGTTCACCAAAGTGAACCCCATCTTTGGGAAGCACATGTAAGGATAAGATTCAATTTTACCCTTGCATGTCTCCTATCTCACGAAAAATTAACTCGATAACCCCTAAGTATTAAGTGAGATGGCCAAATGGATCATCACACTTGGAATGTAAGATAAGAGGAGTGTCGCCCAACCTAAGAAAGGGTCTTGAGTTCACCAAAATGAACCCCCTCTTTAGGAAGCATATATAGGGGTAGGATTCAATTTCACCCTTGCAAGTCTCCTATCTTACAAAAAATTAACGCGATAACCTCTAAGTACGGAGTAAGGTGACCAAATAGATCTCCTACTTGAGATGTGGGATAAAAGACATGTCATCCATCCAAAGAAAGGGTCTTGAGTTTACCAAAGTGAACCCCATCTTTAGAAAGTGCATGAAGGGGAAGGCTTCTATTTCACCCTTGTATGTCTCCTATCTCACGAAAACTTAACACGATAATCCCCAAATACGGAGTGAGGTGGCCAAATGGACCATCCATTTGGGATGCAGGATAAGAGTAGTGTTGCCCGTCCTAAGAAAGGGTCTTAAGTTTACCAAAATGAATCCACTCTTTGGAAAGCACATGTAAGGGTAAGATTCAATTTGAAGGTGAAGTAAGGCACAAACAGGTCCAACTTCTCGACCTATATTTTCAAACTACTAATCATTTAGCTCAACCCACCTTTGAGCTCTCAATTAATTCAAATAACAAGCTAAATATCCTTCAAGACCTTTCTATCCCTTGCTATTTGTAGGCGACTATCATGTTCCTCGCATTTGTATGCTCTGAGGAAGAGCTTGTCTTCTATAACCAATGCTAGAACCTAGCAAAATGCAAGTGTTAGAAAATAACAAAATGAAAAAAAATAAAGTAGCTAGGAAAGTGAAGTAACGAAGTGTAAACTTAATGTGGTCTTACCTCTGAGAGATTACTAGCCATCATCTTCACGTTGAAGGCCAATTCCTCTTTACGGACTTGCTTAACCTTGACTCATTCAACTTCACAATCAAAATAACTAGAGGTCTCTCACCAGCTTAAGCCACTCAAATATGTTCTCGTCAAAATATGTTATTAAATTGTTTAGCACCATGACGTAATCAATTTTACCCTTGCATGTTTCCTATCTCACGAAAAATGATTACGTCAAAGTCAATGTTTTCAATGTCCATGATTTTGATTTGGGGAGTAGGAAACATATTTCCCTCTTCTTTGAGATTGCAACAAGTGATGACAAAGAAGACGAGTTAGAAATCTTTGACATATTAATTGGGATGAGAGGAGAATTTTGAAAAAATATAAGAAATATATTTTAAATCATAAATAAAGAACAAGGAGGAATAACACTCTCGCGATGTTTAGAACCTAAGTCGAAGTTATACATATTTCTCAATAACCAACCAATTATTATCAACAGCTTTCGAACCAACAAAAGACTAATAGTAGTCCTACCAGTAGATTGAAGGGAGGCAAGCGTGAGTTAATTAGTAACAGTTAATTCTTTTTTCAAAACTTCAAACAAAATTGAGCCAAAAAGACTCTTGAAGGCTTGGCAGTATTTATAAGTTCAAAAAATGCTTAGGGACATTTTTTTTTTGATGAAATGCTTATGCAATTAATCTATTATTAAATAGTTTATAGCAAAACAAAAATCTAACATAAAATATAGGTTAAAAATAATAGTGTAATATACGGCACAATAGCCCTCTTATTATCTCAGCCTTAGGGTCCATTTAATTTATTATTCAAAAAATATTTTTTATAAAATAAAGGATACGATCTAAAAAAATATTTAATGTTTGAATTATATTTTAAAAAAAATTAATTCAAAAACTATTTTTTGATATTAGATATAGTTTATATTTAGACAGAACTTTTAAAAAATATGGAAATGTATCATTTTCTGATAACATAAGGGTTCATTTGGTATAGAATTTAAAAACAATTTTTTTATAGTTAAAAAAACAAAAAAACTAGAAACATAAGGAATATGTGTTGGTAAAAGTATTTTTAAATACATTTTTTGAATAAATCTTGAAAATATTTAGGATCTATTTGGTCTATTAACTTGAAAACAGTTCTCAAAAATATTTTTTAAATCATAATAAAAAAATTATTTTATCATTATTTTAAAAAATTACTATAAAAGATTAAACACAAAAAATAAATAAATAAAAGTTGAAGTCTGACCCATAAAAAAATGCTAAGCTGTTGAGTGCTAGACTCATCAAAACAAAGCAAACATAGAATATAAAAAATTTCCGAAAGATGCCCTTGATCTACATTTCTCCTTGTTTTTCATTGTTCACAAAAACAATGAGAACATATCTAACCAATTCTCAAATTTTTGTTTTTTAAAACATATCATTTTAAAATATCATAACGTAAAAATAATGACCAAACACTTATTTATTTTTAAAACTAATTTTGTGTTTTTAAATATAGAAAGCAATTTTTAAATTATGCTATCAAATATGCCCTTACATTTTTAGAAAATGACTGGACCTTGTTTTCATGCTTTTTAAAAGTTCTATTTAAATATAAACTATATCTAATATAAAAAAAATAGTTTTAAAATTAAATAACAAACAGTAACTCAAATTTAAAAAGTTTTAAATACAACTCAAATATTAAATTGATTTTCTTGTTTTTGTTTTTGAAAATAAAAAAAATTATTTTCAAATTCTATACCAAACGGATCGTTAACTTTAAGAAGAAAACTTGTAAAGCCCATGAAATGTTGAGGTAACTAAACAAATAATATTTGTTAATATCACAAACACCCAAGAGTTCATTTTTAAATTACAGACACCCTTAATCGTCATGCCCTTTTTACGTGCTCATTTGTTTATAAGTTTTGTATTTATTATATTTTGGGTTTTAGTTTTGAGATTTTGAATTTATGATTTTGAATTAATGCACGCTTACACTTCTGCAGAGATGAAAATGTAGAGCAGAACAACAAAGATGAAGATGAGAAATACACAAATTAGACTCCACTTTGCAAACTGTCAAACTCCATGGCAATACGAGAGCATAATGATATTTTTTCGGATGAAATTATTATATACATTTAATTATTATTTTATTTCAGTTATCCAAGAATAAAAAAATCAATTGATCTTAGGTGACATTTTGTTCAATGAATGATATCAAAATCGGAATAGGAAAAGAATATAATGAAAAATAAATAATATTTTTAGTTTAATCATTAGAATCAAAGAATAAATCAATAGTACAGTATTTGGTTTGTCACTAGAATGGAATGAAAAAAACTATAAATTACCTTAATATTCATATATTCAGTACAATTTAAATGATATTATTTAATTATTATTTTTTTCATCAGAAAAAAATACAATATTGAAATCATTATTTTTCTAAATATAGTTTAGTGTTTTGAGGTTTGAGATTTAAGTATTTAGGGTTTATGATTTAGAGTTATATTTTTGTGTTAAGGTTTATGATTTTAGGATTTGTGATTTGAAATTTAGGGTTTAAAGATTTAGGATTTGGGATTTAGGGTTTTGGGTTTTGGGGTTAAGGGTTTAGGATTTTGGGTTTTAGGATTTACTATTTAGGTTTAAGGTTTATGGTTTAAGGTTTAGGATGTTAGGATTTAGGGTTTAGGGTTTAGGAATTTGGAATTTAAGATTTAAGGTTTTGGGTTTTATGATTTAGGGTGTTAGAATGAAATCGTGATTCTTAAAGGAAGAAAATGAATTATGATTCCTTCTCTTTTTTTAAGAATTGTTTTCATTCCTAACTCATTTTTCAACTTAACAAAACACACAGATGAAATAAATCAATTATGATTCATTTTCATTCCCTCCGACCAAACACAATATTAGTTCATATATGGTCGTAAAAATGTTAATATTGAATGATAGTTATTACTCTGTTTGGTTTATCACTTAATTTATAATATAACGTAAATCATTTTAATTAAGAATAATCATCCATCTTACACATGTTTAAAAATATATTAAAATGTTATATTTTTCTTATATATTTGTATAATTATTTATTATTTTCCTCATTTTATCTCATTTAAATATTAAAATAAAATCTTATTTTTTAATTTAACTTTATTTATAATTTTATAATTTTTTTATATTTATTATTATTTTAATTCATCTTCTTAAATAAATATAATAATAATAATAATAAAAATAATAATATGGTTAAAATTAACAGAATTTATTGTGTATGATATTAAAATCTTGAGTAAATAAAAGGTTCAAAAAGAACAAATTAGCTTATTTAAAGTGTGAATTCATGTGAAAACATCTAGTCTTGTTTAAGATTGTCCACCAAAATAAAGACATCGTTTGGACTTTTGAACATTAACCCAAAGTCATAAATTCATAACCTCCAACATTTTCTTTAATTTAAATGAAAAGAGTGCATCATGTTGTTTAACCATTAAAATTAGTAGTTATATGATTGTATCATCGTCTGTTATTAGTAGGGACAAATTATGTGATATCTCACTGGAGTCGGTATTTTATTGGTCACAATTGGTTAAAAATATGAAATTTGGCCGGTCGATGAACTATATATATATATATATATATTCATTTTTATACTAACATCATTTATCATTCAACGTTATATATATATATATATATTTGGCCTGAATTATATATACAATAATGATATTTAATTTTTATTTATAATAGTTTAGTTATATTTTTTTTTTAAATGACTATAAAATGATAAAATAAGTTTTTATATTTTATTTTTTGTTTTTTTAACTGAATTAAATATAGATTATTTTAATTAATTAAAAATAGTTAAAAGATGAATCAATTTTTTTAATAAACTAAAAATTAATATAAAATTTAAAATAAATATAAAATATATACAATCACCGTCTAAATTAAATAATATTATCACTTTCTCTTACTATAAATTTTTCCTTTCTTTTCTTTATATCAACTACCAATTGGAACGGTGGACCTAAAAAAATCAAGTTAATTGGAATGGTGGACTTAAAAAATAAATTTAAGATTTGATTGTGTAGTACAAGTCCAGACTGTAGAGAATAGTTCAACTACACCCTCTTGATTTGGAATCTAGTTATTGAATTTAAACTTAACAGAAGTAATCATGAGATCTCTAGCCTCTATCTGGGACTATCTTCTCTGTCAAAAAGCAGTTTATACGCTCAATGGTCATGAAAATTAAAATGAATTATGATTGTATCATTCAACCGTTACACAAAAATTTCAACACAAATCGAATTATTTTTTTAAATTTTTTTAATATTATTTTATAATGTTACATAATTTGTGTAATTTTACATATAAAAAATCAGTTTAATAGAAGGGTTTATAATATCAATGAATAAAAAATAACTAAGTTTCAGTTTTTATATTATAAATTTTAAATAAAATTATATTAATAATAATTGTAACTATATTTTTATTTATTTAATTTATATTATATATTAATTAATAATTAATAAATTATTTTAATAAGATTATCTAATATCTACTTAAAAAAATTAATTTATTGATGTTTTTAAAATATAAATTTTATAATTTAATTATTAAGAGATAATTATATAAAAATCTTAGCATACTGAAAAGATAAAATGATAAAGTAATTAATAAAATGAGAATAGGTAAAATTCTACTTGATAACACAAATAAATAAATAAATAAATAAAAAAACTGCAGCATGAGTATAATGATAACAAGAGTGGGGACAAGAAAAGACTAAAAGGCAGTGAAAATAGCAAAAAGATTAGTCCTGGTGGGTACGGGTGGTTTTGTTTTTATACCTGCACATAAAAGCATAAAACTGTTTCCAATGTATTAATAAGTCATATTAATTCAGTCAAGCATCGCTTTCTCTGTCTCTAAGGCGCCCCCATCAAAGACACATTCACCTTATTTTCTGCTCAGCCTCCAACATTATCATAAAGATACGGAAAAGGTATATTTATTTTAGAAGTTATAACTAACTTACTTAATTTTATTTAATAAAAAATTAATTTATTAATTATTATTATAATATATAAAAATATTAAAAACATTTCTCGTTATAAATCATATGTATTTAATTATTAATAGAATATATCATAATATATATATATATATATATATATAATTGATATCTTATCATGTATACTAGTTATTTTTAAAATTATAAATTTTTTTTTAATTTTTTAAATAATATTAATATGTATTAAAATTTAAATAATATAAATATAAATTTATATATTACAAATAATAAACTTATACGAGTTGATATCATATAACTCAATTATTATAAATTAGATATAAAAATTATTTTAATTTATATTTATATATATTAATTATTTTATTATTATATTTGTAGATAATTTTGTTATTTTAATCACTTAATTTTTTTTAAGATACTTTTCTCTCTAAATATAAAATAATTTATATTATTTAAGTTAAATTCAATTCAAGTAAAGTTTAAAAAAAATCAAACTTGAAAAGAATTTTTCAAATTTTGCAAAAATGCAATATTGATATTAATAAACTATACAAAACATAAAAAATGTGATTAATGTTTAAATTAATGAAAATAAAATGATCAAAATATTATATTATCTTCTCAAATTCTACCTAAAATATTTAAAATTTTAGAAATAATTTAAAATCTAGGTAAATTTCTTAGAATCACAGCAAACACACTCGACTTAAATTTAGTTAAGAAAACAACACATTTTCAAATATAGTGAAAGGTGCTAGTGATATCTTATAAATTATGTAGCTTTTTATTATAACACATATGTTTTATTATTTTTAATAAAATTAACATCAACATCTTATTTAGACCAATTCACTTATTTAAAAGCATATTTGGATCATCAATTATTATAATCAAATTTGCTATTTTAGTAGTAACATGATTTTACTTTTTGTACTTTTTTATTTAGATTTTTGAGACAATATTTTAGTGGTACCTCTATTTAAAAAATATATAAATTTGGTACAATTTTTTGTTTAATTGAAAAAATTTCTCATATACAATAAGGCATCAAAAGATAACTAAGCAAGCTAAATGATAACATAACAAAATGAAAAGGAAAATCGATTTTAGAAAGTAGTTTACATTAAGCTTCATATGTTGGTGTTATGTTGCAAACATGAGTTACTTGATTCTTAACTTCTACATCAATCTCCCTTTCTCGTGAAGAATTCAACCTATAATTCATTATGGATGTAATAGCTTCACCTGAGGGATGGTAGGTAATAATGCCAATAACATTAAAAGTGGATGAAATGTGCCAATCAGAAGGAAGGTCGATCATATAAGAGTTACTATTTATCTTCTTCAGAATAGAAAATAGGCCATACTTTTTATTCTGTAGTTTATGAAAGCCTCATGGTAATCTATGTTTGTTCAAGTAAACTAATACAAGCTCTCCTTCCTCAAATTCTTTTGCCCTCTTGTGTTTGCATGTACAAGCCTTGTAGTTAGCATTCATTTTCCCAAGGCAAGCTTGAACATCTTTATGCAATTAGATCTAAGATCCCATTGATTTGGTTTATCAATAGCTAGATACCTTAACATGCTACCCATACTTATATTTAATGCCTCGGTTTTCCCATATGATTGTGGATGGTATGCACTGCTAAAATTCAAGTTTATGTCAAATTTCCTCCATAATTCATGCCAAAAATGGCTAACAAATTTCACATCTCAATTTGAATTGATTGATTATAGGATTATATACAATCTTACTTTTTCTTTAAAAAACCACAAAAGCAATGTGAGTAGCATTATTACCTTCTTACAAGCTATCACATGTATCATTTTATAGAATTTGTCAACCACGACTAAAATAGAATCAAATCTCCTTTAGGTGACTAACAAGTCCAAAATAAAATCTATATTGACAACTTCCCAAATAAATTGAGGGATTGGCAAGGGCATGTAAATACTTGTGTTCTAAGAACCACACTTAGCATATTGTCACTTAGAGCATCTGTGTCCATACTTGGCTAGCACATTGGCACTTGGAACATTTGTGTGCATACTCGGTTGTTTCTTTCTTTAACTGTGGCCAGTAGTATTTTTCTTCAGGCTTGGAAATAGTCTTTATCTATACCAGTGTGAGTAACTAAACTTCCCTAGTGTAATTCTTTATAAGTTGCATCTCAATGGAAGTCTTGGGTATACAAAGTTGATTTCACTTGAAAAGCAAATCTTCTTGTATATGATATTCCATAACATTTTCATAGTTCTGCATTTAGTCCAAATGTATTTAAAATCTTCATCATTGTGGTAGTGTTCAAGAAGATTATTTAATGTTGTGAGTGTAGTCCTTAGGATAATCAATAAAGCATGTTTCCTACTTAAGGTATCAATTGCTTTGATTTGTTGCCTTACTTTATGTTTGAAAATAAAAGTGATTTTTTAGGAGTTGATGAATTTTAAAGCTTGGTGATCACTTTAAAGAAAAAAATTCCTTATGAATTAGATAATACTCCTAATTCTTAAAGGCTCTAATGATTAATTTATGCTCATAAACTGACCAATTTTGTCAAGCTTCACTTAGTTTTTCACTAAAGTAGCAACTTGTCTTCCATCTTGGGATAGAACTACCACAATGCCTACCATAGAAGCATTTGTTTCAACTTTAAAAACCTTTGTAAAATTGGGCAATGCTAATATTAGGGTTGAACTTAGCTTGGATTTGATTAAGTGGAAGCTATCCTATTGTTCACATCCCTATTGCAATTTTTCCTATTTGATGCAATTTGTAACATGAGTAGCTAGGGAACTAAACACTTTGATGACTCTCTTGTAAAATGTTGCTAAACCATGAAAGTTCCTTACTTCATGGATGTTTGTTAGAGTTTGCCAGCTCTTGATTGATTCAATTTTTCTCTCATTCAAAAATATTCCTTCAAAGCTCATGATAAAAACAAAGAACAATAGTTTTTGCGTTGCAAACTAAAATTTCTTCAAATTTAGAAATAATTTGTTCTATCTACGGACTTGTAAGACTTCCTTTACATGTTTGCAGATTTTCCTCCTTACTTTTGTTATGTATTAGATTATTATCAAAATAAACTACTACAAAAGTGTTCCTGAAGCTAGAGAATTTGATTCATGAGCCTCACAAATATACTTAGGGCATTGCATAGGCCAAAAAGGCATTATTAGTAATTCCTATAAGCTTTCCACAATCTTGAATGCAATCTCCCGTTCATTTTATACATATTTGGTGATATCCACTACATATGTTCAGTATAGAAAAGATCACAACCCTTTGCAATTTATCAAGCATGTCTTTTATTCTAGGTATGAGAAACCTATACTTTATTGTAATAGCGTTGATGGCTCTACTGCTATCAACACACATGCATATGGAACCATCTTTTTGGGTATTAGAAGTGTAGGTACTGCACAGAGGCTCAAACTCTATTGCACCATATTCTTTGATATTGAATCATTTACCATTTATTGCAAGTTTTTCATAATACTTGGAAGAAAGCTTGTAATGGGGCATATTAGAAAGAATTGATCCAAATATAAAGTCTATCTAGTGTGTAATTTGCCTTGTAGGTGGTAGTGTGACAGGAAATTCTGCAGGCGATTGATCTCCATATTATTCTAGTAATGAGTGGACCAAAGAAGCATGAATGTCATAAGTTGTTTTCTATTCCTTCACAATGTAGGTTAACATAACTTGACTTCTTTTCATTTCATGGATAAGATCTTAGTATGAGTTGATAAGTGAGACTTTTAACTTTAGTTTGGTTTGGCCTTCTACTAATGTTTTAGTTTTAATGAGTCCACTTGTGGGAATTAGGGTTATTTTCTTTCCTTGCTAATCAAATATATACACCTCACGCTTACCCTTGTGGATGCATTAGTGTCGTAAAGATTTTAGGTATTAATTTAATTAATTAGAAGGGGTGAATAGATAATTAAAAAATATAACAAATTAAAACTTTGTAGACACAAAGACATGCATTCATATATAAATAAAATAATGCGAAAAATTAATATAACACATGAGACTTTTATATAAAAACAACTTAAATCATAACAATAACTTAAGAGAAAAATCACCTGTCTACCGAACCATTTAACTATCTACTGTAAAAATTCAAAATATCCACCAAGTTAATACCTCTGAGTTACCTACTTTCAAGCTTTCGTGTTCTTTTATAGTCTCTAAAAGCAAGATATTTAGATTTGGAACAATATTTCTATAAATTTGAATCACATAAGTTATCAAATCCGTTAAGCTGATACCTACAACATTAACACAAAAATAAAAATGTGTGTACGATAGTGAATTAAACAATGAAAAATCTTATTTAGAAGATTTAATAGAATGTCAAATAAATCAAATAACCTATAATTTAAAATTACTTTATAATTTGAATTTTTTTTATCATAACTAAGTATACATATATATATATATGTCATACTATAAATAATTTTACACTAATTATTTTAACATATCTTATTTTAATTTAATATTTAACTCAAACATTAATATGTTAACTGATGCTAACAACAACATGAATTACTACGAAGGAAATAGTACTATTATATACGACAGACGGGAGCTTTCTGCAGTTCAATGTTGCTAATCAATAAATGTAATAAATTATATAATAATTTAAATGAATGTTAGATATGATATTTCTATCATGATTTAAAATTTAAAATAAATTAATAAATTCTAATATAAAAATCAAGTAACCTATAATCGCATTCTCACGTTTAAATTTAAATTAAAATAAATTAACTATCAAATATAATTTTTTAGATTTATTAATTATAACAATTTATCCTTACATCTTAATTAATCGTAAATATATCATAATTAAACTTAAAATATCAATTATTTAAGGGATACAAATATATTGATATAATTATACTTAATACCAATATTTGTGGTAAATGGATTTAAAAAAGAAGAAGATATATATGTACTTTAACGGAAGGAAAGACGGGAAAGGTTAATTTCTCCAATTCCTTGTCTTTGTTCGTGTTGCAATTAGGTGAGACAGGTCACCATCTTTTTGTCAGCATTTTCTTCTTTGCCACTCCTTTCAGTCCACTCCTATAAGTCTCTAACAAGACAGGCTATTAGAAATCAGAATCAAAGGAATAAATCTTAGTCCACATGAAAAAATAAAAAAAAATAAAAAAATTTCTTCTTCTCGTCTTTGTAGTCATACCCACCAGATTTTCACTTCTTCTTTTACCTGGTACTTTGAATCCTTGAGAAGTCATGAGGACAATAATGGATGCTAAATCTCCGCATGAATCTTCCTTCTCATTCTCAAGGAGGTATTTCAATTGGAGAAAGAAAGTTGTGAATGATGAAGATAATTACGAAGAGGAGAAGGAAATCTTAAGCAATAAATACTCTTCATCACATTTCTTTGAAGAAGAGCTCAAAATCCCAACTAGAAAGAAGAGAAGTAGTTCAAAGTTGTCAGTTTCAAAATGGGCTCTTACTCTGTTTGGTAAGAATCATTATTCTCAGTATCACTCTAGTCTTGGGACTAAAGTGATAGGTACCCTTTTTGGATATAGACGTGGACATGTTCATTTTGCATTTCAAGAAGATCCCAAATTGAGTCCTGCTTTTCTTATCGAATTAGCAATGCCAACTAGTGTTTTGGTTAGAGAAATGGCTTCTGGGTTGGTTCGAATTGCCTTGGAATGTGAGTCCAGTAAAAATGATGATGATGAGGAGAAGGAGAAGAAGAAGAAAAAGAAGAAGAAGTTGATAGAGGAATCAAGTTGGAGGACTTACTGTAATGGGAAGAAATATGGGTTTGGAGGGAGAAGAGAGTGTAGAATAGAGGAGTGGAAAGTGTTGAAAGCTGTGGAGCCAATTACAATTGGGGCTGGTGTTCTTCCAGGAATCTTATTAAGTGAAGGGAATGAATATCAGCATAGATCCGAATTAGGGGAGGTTATGTATATGAGAGCAAGATTTGAGAGAATTATTGGGTCTAAAGATTCTGAAGCTTTTTACATGATGAATCCTGATGGGTCTGGTGGTCCTGAACTGAGCATTTACTTGCTTAGAGTTTAGTTTTTTTTTTTAACGATTATATAAAGATTAGTACGTACGTAGTATTGTTAGACTTGTTTTTGATATTGTCTAAGTAAAATTTCTGATTTTAAAAACAAATTAGCATTTAAATTATTCTGATATTAAATTTTTTTTTTCCCAAAAATATCAATTACAAATCCATGTCCTTTAGTTTTCGCAGTTTATCATGGAAAGTTAGACGTTTGATTTTTCTGGTGATTTTTCATTGTAGTCATCTTACCATGGATTGGATAGGAATATTCACCTATTCATCTGGGTAAAATTTATCACTTCCTCATTTCAAACGCTTCTTGTTCTTGTTTGTTTGTACTAAAAAAAATTTAGAAGGTATAAATTATTGGGGGTGGTTTATAGTAGTGACATGTGGCCTAATTTTTGTTACAAAATATTAAAAATAATTATTATATAAAATAATTATAATAAAATATAATTCAATATAATTATAATTAACACTAAATTAACATGCTATATTAGAATTTTGAGTCTTCTGGAGTTGTGGGGGTATTTTGGCAGGTAGAATAATGAATATATATGCATGCATTGTACTGGAGGATATATTTGAATTTTGATCCTTCGTCACTTTTTTATATAACTAATTTTGGACCCATACATATATAATTATATTAAAAAAATTATTTATTTTATTTTTTAAATAATATATTTATTTTTTTATCTCATATTCTATATTAATAATTAATTTAAAATATTGATAATATTTTTAACAAAAAAATATAAATAACATTATGTTATTAAATTTAATATATATAATAATAATAATATTGACTATGCAAAATAATAATTTATATTACTTAAAAAAAATATATTTAACTACGATTAAAATTTTTAACTATTATTATTTTATTATAATATATCCATTATAGTCTCCCGTCCCTTTTGAGCTGACGAGACATCGTCATTATTTATTAAAATCTCCCGTCTTTTTCTCTTTTTAAAAAAAAAAATCCTACCTCTTACTTTCTCCATTATTATTTTATTATAATATATTTCCTTAAATTACTTAATTTTCTTAAAATAACTCCATTGAAAAAGCTATAAATTATCAAAAAAAGGAAAAAAAAATTAACTAATATTTTAATATGTTTTAAAAAATAAAAATATTGAAAAGATTAACAAAAATAATTCTATCAATAAAATTACTTTTGAAGAGAAGTATCTATAAAAAAAAATCTATTTTTATCTTCCATTTATGATTTACATCATGCACGTAAACAAAATAGTTTAATAATAAAAATGATGTGTTATATATTATTAAATGTGAATTTATATTTAAATTTTTATAATTTAAAATAATTAAACGTGTAAGTATGTATTTTAAAATTGATTGTTTCTATTTGAAAAAGGAAGACTTTTAATAACTTGATCCCTAGACTTGAAAGATTCAAAGGGAAATACAAATTGTTCAACACATATTCTGTTACTTAGTCACTTACGTTGGTTATAATATAATGATAAATGAATTTATTTCAAATGGTACAAGTAACATTATACAGCCTTAGCCTATTTTGTTTTGGCAATCTTATTATGAATTCTATAGCACAATATGAAAAATAAGTTTTTCATTTTATAATTATGGTTAATTGACAAATTAATATTGCCCAACGTCTCAAAATAAATTGTAGGAGCTCTTCCATGATAATATACTATGTGACAAGAGGTTCATCATCACCTAATTAAATAGGTAGCAAAAGTCATCATCAAATATTTTTTTTTTTACTTTGGACTTTCAAAAATGACTCTTATAACCATATTTTTTTGGTCATATATACCAAATAACGTATCTAGTAATAACGTTAGAGTTATCCTTTCTTTAAGACAAGAAATTACACAAAGTAAGCACTAAATAACATATTATATGTATATATATATATATATATAATAAAAATAATATTATTAATAATTTAATATTTTTAATTATTAAAATCTTATTTTTATTTATAAATAACGTCTATACAAATTACCAACTCAATCCTAATCCGATGGGTTTACTCGCCAGCTCGTGAATCCATCCTTTTGCCAGAGCATTTTTAATAATTAATAATAATAAATGAACATTTTTAATATAACAATTTGTTAAATATCATAATTAATATAACGATTATTTATTAATATTAATTAATTTATTAACTAATTGATAAATACTATACCAATTATAATATTACAATAAATTATTATAAATAAACCTTTTTAAATAATATACATGCCAATTTTCATATGACATTTTTCTAGATTAAATCATTTTTATTAATTTATTAAAACTAAATATACATATTGTTTGGCGTTAGAATGAGAGTACCTTCATAGAAATGGCTGCCAGCTTATGTTTATCCATATCGATCGTAATATAAGTCGAGTACAATACAACCCGTATCAAGCACGTGTTCACTCCATTCATATACGTACAAATATACTCTATATTCAATCCACGTATATTAGTCTGTATTTAGCTCGTTTATGCTTGTATACAATTCGTTCATATCAATCTAATATATAACAAATCGTGTACCAGAATTATATTAGTCCGTGATGAAAGTTGTAATCAATCATGCGTTAACTATGCTTTAAATCGTAATAAAGGCTCATAAAAACACTAATTTTTGTATTTTATTAATATAAAATAGCTATGTATACTTTAATTGTTGTATAAACAGAGAAAACATGAATCAAATACATACAAAAATTTAAATTAATTTATAAAAATATATTAATGGTAATATTTAAATTATTTTTATTATTATTAAAATAAAAATGTATAAAATAATAATTTTTTATAATTTTAATTATATTTTAATATTATTATTTTTAAATAAAATTATTATTAATAATTTATTTTATAACCATAATAATTTATATTAGGTAGATGTCGTGACTCTATACTAAGTATTAGCATGAAGATTAAACTAATGAAGGCGTGTTAAGCTTTTTTCCTACGCGATGTGAATAAATACCCATCTTTTCATGTAGTACGAAAATTTATCATCCGGGATCAATAATTAAAAGAAATTATTGACTAATTTTGGGAACAAATCCCAAGAATTGGGGTCCACAAAATTAGAAAATTGTATTATATATGTCACTGTAGGGTCATGGTAGATCAAGAAAGTTGATATTATTACTCAGAGATTGTAGTTTACAGCTGGGACTAATTACAAAAACCTTGGGATTCTTAATTCTAAGATGCTGTTTAAATAGTCTGAACAATAATTGTCAAGTCTCTCACCTTATTACAAGCAAAAACTCTATTTAGGTGTTTGACATAGTTGATCATGTGTTAGGTTATTGATTAATATAATTAAATTTAATAAAAAATATTATATTAATTATAATTAAAATAAATTTACAATACTTAAAATCATTCTATTTTTAATTTTAGAAGTAATAAATGAAAAAAATTACACATTTTTAATTAAAGTTCAAATGTACCATTTAACTTAATATTAATTATGTTTTAGGTGATTTATTGCAAACATACATGTAATGTTAATAAAATTATAAACATATCTATAATATATTTAAAGTTTTTATAGAAGTGTGTATAAAAATGAGATCTACTCGAAAAAATGTGCAGGGTGGACTTTTATTGTAAAAGTCAACAGTCAACGATCAGCACAGTCAGCGATCAACGGTCAACGCGATCAACAGTCAATGGTCAGGCCGGTGCATAGTCAGTGGGGTGCTCTGTGACGGCAGCTAAATGCGATGATGACGTCAGCCCTAAGTAGTCACTGGACAAGAGCGCGACGTGTGTAGCGCGTGGATCTAACGCTGTTGCTGTTGGTGGTTCGTGCGGTCACGTGACGAGGAATTAGGTTGCAATTCGCCCACGGTTGTGTAGATCTGGTCGTGGCGATCACAATGGTATCTGCATAAAAATTATCGGAGCAAGATGCACTGCAGCGACGGTGGTTGGAGTGATCTTTGTGGTGCGAAACTCTTTAACAATGGCGACTGTAGACCCGAAACCAAAAGACAACGGTTGAAAGACGTCGGAGGTTAAACAGTGAGTAATTGCAGCGGCTATTGTGACAGCGAAAGCTATAAAGGTTGAGTAGCACCAAAAAAGATAAGATTGCTAGAAAAATAATAGCAGTAGCTCTGATACCATGTTAGAAATACTGAATGATTGTATTATATTTTGTATATAAATAAATATACATGGTACATTTATATATGAATTACAAGTAAATTAGATATGCAAAAAGTAAAGAGATATACATTAGCGCATATATATATATATATATATATTACTAAATATACATTAACATAATCCATACGTAATTATATCACACCTAATTGCAATTATGTATGTCTATTGCCAGTATTTTAATAGCTTATGTTTTAGCACATTATCTTTTCAATATATAAAAAGTTTCAATTAGTTCTATAATAATTTTAAATAAAAATTAAGTAGTTCTTAGTAGATATCTCGTTTTTATATTTTTTTGGGAATTTATTTATAAATACATTAAAAAATTCAAATTAAATGAATTTAATTAAAGTGTTTATCATATCTTTTTTTTACAATTTCAATATGACAAAAAAATTAAAAAATTAAAAAAAAATTACGGACATTTTTTCGTGAATAAATATGTGTATATATATGTGAGATGGTGTAATTGATTTTTTTTAATTTGTATAATTAGACTTTTACCAATTTTTTTATATAGATTGTTGGAATATTAATGGCTTTAAGAAAAAGAAAAAGAAGAAGAAGAAGAAGAAGAAGAAGAAGAAAGTTTTTTAACGTCTGGACCAAGTGAAGTCAAACAAACATCTAATAAATATTAATTTGATTCTTTTGGCGAATGGTATAATTAATATTAATTATTATTTTTGAAGTTGAAAAACTAAAGGATTTAATGCATGAAGTCTAAAAGCTAATAATGATGGCACGTGGAAATTCTTGAGTTTTATTTGGTATTGATGGTTATTAATTTTATAGATATATACAGTTCTTTTACTTTTACATATGTACATGATATCATGAGTTATATATAAGTTACATGATATCATGAGGATGAAGGGTACTGTAGTTGTGAGTGAAGTGCTTATTTGATTGTACAAATTGAAGTAGATAAAATGATTTGATGTATTTTGAATTTCACTATTTTGTTATATTTATAAGAATAATATTCTATGTATAAAATTATTGAGATATAGAATGTATTGAGTTATTGGAAAATGACTATGTATTTAAGAATTAATATTGATAAAATATTGAGAATTTATGTATGTATTAAATAATTGTCTAAATCACCTTAATTTATTGTATTTTTGTTTATTTGATTTATTTTTTTATAATTTTAATAAGCAAACATATTTATATAGATAAATATTAGAAGAAAAGAATATTTTGGGCGCATAAATATTTGAAAATTATAGTTAAATTTCTACACTTCACACTTGCTTTTCAGCTAATATGGAGACTCAATTCCCAGAGCATAAAGTCACTCATTTGTAAAACTATAGAAGAGAAAAGTTAAATATTATACGAACATGACACATGAACAGAGGGACAAAGTAATTAATTGTAAAGTATGTAATAATATGAGATATTTATTAATAGTAAAGTTATAATTTGATAAAGTATATATTAAATAATAAATATGATATGAAATTTGTTGGATAAGTTTTTCAAAAAAATTCAATTATTTATCTTATTTTTTTAAGAGGATTGGATTCACGTAAATTTTGAAAGCTAAAAATATTTCTTTTTTTATTAATTTTTTATATATTTAAATTAAATTGATTACATGAATTTATAGAATTATGACTCTAACAACATGTTAGAAATTTTAGCATCTTTTCACGAATAAATTGTAAGTCTTTTACACGATTTTAGTGAGCGAAGAACACGTTCACACCACTCTTGAAAACTAGGGACATTTTATGGCTCAATTATTAATTCAGTCTTTACTTTTTTGGACATGAACAAACTCTAAACTTAAGGCAGTAACAACGGCTACTTTAAACACCTTCCCTTAAACTAATTTTATACTGAAAAATAATTTAGGAATTTTTGGAGTGGTATTCAACTTCGAGTAGCACTCCATTGTTCAAGGCTGAGAACTGAACACATTCCAAGCAATTTCTTGAGTTTATTAAAACTTGGTTGCTTGAGGGGTTTACTTAGAATATCTACTACCTATTCTAAATTCTTGCAATACTTCAACTCAATAATCCCATCTTGACATAAGTCACGGAGAAAATGAAATCTGACATCTATGTGTTTACTCATCCCATGCATTATTGAATTTTTGGACAGTTTGATAGAAGATATGTTATCACAATAGATTATCATAGGACTATCTTGTTTCATTCCTAGAACTTCAAACATTTTCTTCATCCAGCTCCCTTGGCAAGAGCTTGATGATGTTGCCACATACTCAGCCCCAGTAGTTGACAAAGTGATTATAGGGTTCTTCTTTTAAGACCATGAGATAGCTTATGAACTTAACATATAAGCATGGCTCGATGTGCCTTTCTGTCATTTAGATCTCCTGCATAATCACTGTCAGTGTAACCATAGAAATCTAAGTTGTCACCTTTCTTATAGAACACTCCAAAGTCTAGTGTCCCTTTCACGTATCTTATAATTCTTCTTCCTACATTCAGGTGCAACTCTGTTGGATTTTCCATGTATCTACTTATCAGGCTTACACCATACATGATGTTTAGTCTAGTTGAAGTAAGATACATGAGACTTTTAACGATTTTTTTGAAAAAAGTGTTATCAATCTCTCTTACTCCTTCATCCTTGTTGATTTTCAATCCAAGTTCAATTGGAGTCATAATGGCTCGACATTCTTCCATCTAAAATCTTTCAAGCATATCCTGTGCATATATCTTTTGGTAAATGAAGTTACCAAAAGAGTCTTGAATTATTTATATCCCTAGGAAGTAGTGCATCACTTCTAGATCTCTCATCTCGAATTCTCTCATCATTGAGTTTTTGAACTCATCTAGCATTTCCTGATTGTTTCCTGTATAGATTAGGTCATCAACATAGAGTGACACAATTATAAGTTTACCTCCAATTCTAGCCTTAGTATACAGTGTATTTTCTGAGGAATATTTCTCAAAACCTAACTTGGCAAAATAGGTGTCGATTCTATTATACCATGCCCGTGGAGTCTACTTCAAGCCATAGAAAACTTTCTTCAACTTTAGCACTTTTCCTTCTTTTCCCTTTTGAACAAAATCAAAAGGTTGTTCAATATAAACCTATTCTTACGATTCTCCATGGAGAAAAGCAGACTTCACATCCATCTATAGAATCTTTCAAGATATCTTGCCATCCAAGGATATGAGCATTCTTATGGTTTCATGCCTTGCTATAGGTGCAAAGACTTCATTATAGTCTATGCCTTATTTCTGTTTGTATCCATTAGCCACCAAACGAGTTTTATACTTGTCAACCTCTCCTTTCTCATTCACTTTTGTTTTGAATACCCACTTTACCCCAATCTGCTTCTAACCCTTAGGTAAATCAATGAGCTTCCAAGTGTTATTCTTCTCAATTGGTAGTATCTCACTGTCCATTCCCTCATTCCATTTATCTTTCTTTATGGCTTTATCAAAGGTGATGGGATCACTGTTAATAAACAAAGCAAAATTGGTAGTGTCTTTATCTGAACCGTTGAAAGTTGTCTCATAGTCCATCATCTAGTGAGACCTTTTTAGTGTTTGATGGTTTCTCAGATTGTAAACTTTCCCTTTTTTAGATTTATCGTCACTTTGAGCTAATGTGTGAGCTTGAGACTCTTGTGATGATGTTAGTGGCAGAGAGATTTGAGTCTTAGTCATCTAAGTTGTCCTTTCATCGTATGCTTCACTTTCCACCAGCACATTCTTTGATAATTGTGGTTGTTCTCCCTAATTCTACATTTTGTCCTCATCAAACACCACATCACAGCTTATCACTATCTTTCATGAAACTGGGTTAAATAGTTTATAAGCTTTGGAAAATTCACTTACTCTTAGAAACACGCATTTCTCACTATTTTCATCTAGCTTTTTCCCTCTCTGGTAAGGTATGTGTGCATATGCTATGCAACCAAATACCTTGAAATGATATACAATAAGCTTCTTTACATTCCATACTTCTCGTGGAGTCATATTCTTAACAGAAAATGTTGGACTTCTATTAAGAATGTGAATTTTCCAAAAAATAGCTTCAGGCTAGAAAGCTTTGGGAATCTCTCCTATTACGTGTAAACTCCTTACAATATTGACTATGGTATGATTCTTCCTTTCATATATACCATTTTTTTGTGTATAAGTTGTGGTCAGTTGTCTCCTAATTCCCTTCTCATTATAGAACTCAGAAAACCCATTAGAACAAAATTATCCTCCCCAATCTATTCTTAGACATTTAATCATTTTTTCTATCTATGTTTCCACTAGAGTAGTGAAGTTTTTGAAATCTTTAAAAGCTTTTGAATTTTCATGTAAGAAGTACACCCAAAGTTTTCTATTGTAGTCATCTATGAAGGTTATGAAGAATCTTTTATCTCTATTAGATGTAGGAGACATTGGATCACAAAGATCTGAGCGAATCAACTCCAAGATCTTATGAGCTCTTGTTGAATTTCTTGAGGGAAACATATCACGATCATGTTTCCCTGTGATGCAGTTTTCACATATTTTTGAGGAGGGCATTGTGATTTCAGGTAGTCTTTCCATTATGTGCTTCTGTTTTAGGGCCATGGGACCGTTGAAATGAAGATGCCCGTATCTCTTATGCCATCTCCACACTGAAACATTTTCTTTGGCCATCAAACATGTTTGCATTGATTTAATTTTGAGTGGGAAGAGTCGATTTCTTATCATCTGCACCACTATAATTGATACATGTTTGGGATCATAAATCTCACACTCTATTTTTTTAATTGTGATCGTGTAACCCTTGTTCTGCAACTGGCCAATACTTAGTAGATTCGTTTTTAGGTCAGGTATGTAAAATACATTAGATATTATCTCAATGAACTCATTCTTAGTTCTTATCTGAATATCACCATTTCCTTAAACCTTCATAGTTGATCGATCACCAAAACTAACAAAAGTGGTGAAACTCTCATCTAAATTAGAGAAGGGTTACTTACAACCTCTCATATGGTTGTTGTAACCTGTGTCCAAGTACTAGGTGTCTTCACCTGTGTCTTCCATTGCATAGAAGGCCATCAATAAAGTCTCTTCCTTTTTCTTTTTTCCCTTTTTTTGCAAATTTGGATCTATCACTCTTCTCCTTGGTCATTTTCGTGTAATACTCATTTTTGTAATGGCCTAAGTTTACACATCTGTAACATTCGACCTTTGATTTTTCAAAATTTCCTTTCTTCCTGTTTTGATCACTATCCCTTCGAGTCTCAGAAGATGATTTAGTTCCTTCTATGCTTCACTCCCTATGTTCATCCTTTTTGTAGTTTCTATTGTAAGAGTGTTGTCATTGACCTCTTGCACGTCCACTATGGTCTCTACCTTTAACTCTTGTGTTTGAAGACTCATCGAAGGTGGAAACCTTTAGTGCTTGCATTTCTTCAACAGCTTTGGTCCTGTTAATTCTTTGTTTATGCATGAGTAAGGAACTCTGCAGTTCATCTATGGGCATATCTTCAACTATATAAGACTCCTCAATTGAGCAAGCCACATAGTTGAACTTGGGAATCAAGGACATTAGGATTTTCTCAACCACAATGTCATCTGTGGTTTTCTCACCGTGAAGATGCATCTTGTTTTCCATTGCCATCACTTTTTCAAAGTAGTCAGTTATTGTTTCTCCTTTCTTCATTTGAAGAGTTTCAAAATCTCTTTTGAGAGTTTGAAGCTGTGCCCGCTTCACTCTGTTGGAACCGTTGTACTTCTTTTTTATGGAGTCCCATATGTCCTTAGCCATGTCCTTCTTAAGGATTGTCTCCAAAATGAACTTGTCGATTGCTTGAATTAGGTCATTATTTATCTTTAGGTCCTTCAATTTCAATGCATTGATTTTATACTTTTCTTGAGCAAAAACCTATGAACTTTCCTCATCATACTCACTAATCCCAATTTTATAAGATCCTAAAATTCCTTGGATCTTAAGAAATTTTTCATCAACATACTCCAGTGGTCGTAGTGATCATCGAATCTGGGAATAGCTGGTTATATAAAGCTGTCATTTTTCCTAACCATTTTACTCCTGCAAGGCTTTGGCATGCTGTGTTTTTTTTATTCAGGCCTTTACACAACTCTAATACTAGATGTGGTAAATTTTTCTAAACTTATCTCTTGTTTATCTCATTTTTTTCTAAGGATTAAATTCACACAAATTTTGGAGGTTAAGAACATTTTTTTCTCGTTAAATTTTTCTATATTTAAATTGAATTGATTGCATGAATTTATAGAATTATGATTCTAACAACTTCCAAGAAATTGAAGCAGCTTTTCACGAGCAAGCTGCAAGCCCTCTACACAATTTCAATGAGTGTAGAACATGCTCACACGAGTCCTGAAAGCTAGGGACATTTTATGATTGAATCATTGATTTAGTTCGTATTCTTTTGGATCGAAACAAGCCCTAAAGTTAAGACAATAGCAACAACTACTTCAAACAAAATTTATTGTAAAAAGTAAATTTATTATAAATTAAAAAATAAATTTTATTATTTTTGTTAATAATTATTTAAAATATCAGTAAGATTATAACAACCATCTAATATAAAAAAATATTTATTTTAATAATATATATATATATATATATATATATATATATATATATATATATATATATATAATCACTATATATGTATACATAAGTGTTGAATAAGTTGTTATTATAAAGGTAAATATCATTTTTTTTAAATCTAATCTTTGGAATTAATGCTTACGATTTTCTAAGATTTTAGCTGGTTTGCTTACCAGGAAACAGTTTTACTCTGCTTAAAATGAAATTGTTTTTAGTTGTTAAAACTTGTCTCCTTCTGGGTCACACGAAAAGCACGCTTTATGTGCTAGGTTCCTTCTAAGCAACATACGTAAGTAGTCACGTGTTGTACGTACCTTTACTAGTGCTCCAATATTTATATGCAACTTCAGAACTTACGTCCGCAATGTTTATATATATAGTTACTGAAAACTGAAAATCATACCATTAACGTTACACGTGAAAATTTACTTATCGTTTTAAGAAATTGTGTCTTTATAGCATTTTTAACTAAATTTAAAGTTCATATGATGATTAGTTTTTAAAATTGCGTCTTTATATTATCTTTAAGTAAAGTTAAAGTTTATATTTTATACATCTAATGAATTTGTTATAATTATGATAAAAAAATTATAAATGTATAAATTATACCTAAAATATTTTATTTTATAAAAATAAATCCATTTTTTGAACTTTTGTATAATAAGTATCTTTAAAAAATGATAAATTTAAAATTAGAATCGATGATATCCAATTGAATACTCATCATTTTCATCCTTAAAAGAAAACATTATTTGAAAATACATTCATTTTCTTTACAAGTTAATAAACATGCCTTAATTTCAATAAATTTGAAATACTAATAAACAAATTGGATAAAAAAATAAATTAGAAAATAAAAAATTCATACATAACAAATATGATAAATTTAATTTATTATAAATTTATACAGGTACCACAATTCTAGTATTGAATGTACATATACAAGAGGGTAAAGTTTAATGAGATGTGTTGAAAATCTATGAGTGAATGTGGTGTGGGTGACTTGTGGTTACGCATGGGGCTTCATGTAAATATTGAAATATTTGAGCTATTATTTTTAAATTATATATATATATATATTATATATAATCTTATTATTTACATTAAATATTAGTTAATTAAAAGGTGCCAGCATGCACCCTGAGTTGCACTTGCGCAATTCATAAGAAAATGTTTGCCAATGTTGTAAACAAGCTAGGAAATTAATTTAGCACATTCTCATTGAAAATCTAGTCCCTTTCTCCTTAGCTAATTCTTTTAAATTCAGGAAATTAATAAAATCCAATTTAAGTATGAAATAAGAAATAAAGGAACTAGTACGTTACAATTTAACTTTCAGAAATATTAGTATAGCATACCAAAACATTCAGAAACAACTAGAATAAGCTTTAGGTACAATTTTAATTAATTAAACTCTATTAATTACTGCATTAAATCAAATTAATTAAAGGTTCATATACAACTTTCAATATCTCATAATCATAATTGCCAAAGTTTTTGTAGCTCTAACACGGAAGCCTTCTTGGCCATCATACCATGCATGTAATGTAACCTAAAAGATTCAATTGTGAGTTGTGTAATATTATTTAAAAAATTAAGAAC
Organism: Hippophae rhamnoides; assembly: GCA_033030585.1. Classification (NCBI taxonomy): domain Eukaryota; kingdom Viridiplantae; phylum Streptophyta; class Magnoliopsida; order Rosales; family Elaeagnaceae; genus Hippophae; species Hippophae rhamnoides. The sequence continues at coordinate 41,730,743 of CM065434.1, forward strand.
TCTATGTCAGTTATTACCCTTTTTTTTATTGATTCTGCAAAAAAATTAATAAGAATTTTAAAAATTAACAAAAGTATCATTAAAAGTAAATTTAATTGGTGTATAAAAAATGTATTCAAGATAAAATAATATATTTTTTAATTTAAAAAAGTGATTTGGGACATATATATCTCTTATATTATATCATCTGTATCTTTTCATCACTTAGATTTAAAATTGTCTAATTGTAATAAAAAAGACTAATTAAGAACAAAACATATTATTATAATGAGTATTTGATAAAATATTATTTTTGAAATATTATTTTAATATAAAAATAATATAATTTATCTTTAATTAAATATTTTTTTAAAAAATTAAATAACATCATTTATAATCTAAAATAACAAATAATTTAATATATCTACCTCTATGAAACTTTACTCTTAATAAGTTGAATCAAAAAAAGTAGAAACAAGAAGAAATAATACGACAATAACCCCATTTTTTTCGACCAATCGATATTTGTACGTAATTAATTAATTTTTTAACCGAAAATAAAGAAAAAAAGATAAATTTTACTGTTGTATACTACATGAGTACCAGATCCTTGGAGATAACAAAAAGTAATGCTATTTGTACTTGGTGGCCGTACTTCCCTACCAGCTTGTACATTTTCATTTATTGTCATATACACGAGTCTCGCATGAAAATTAGGTGGTATAAGCATCAATTAATGGAATATTATTTAATTTATTTTTAAGTATGGATGGGTATATAAAGAGTTTTACGATAATTTGTTTACAGTAATGGTTAAATATACACAAACTTGTATTTAAATATCATACTAATTATATTATATCACGTCATTAAATAACTTTAAAAATTACTAACTTATTTACTTTTCAATAAAATTCCACCATTTACATGATAAATTTATATGCTCTCCTTTTTATAAATCGTGTATGTTGAAATCTAAGACACTTGTTGCTGAAAGAATACAAAATACAGGAATATACATGCAATTTTCCCATTACATTCTTGATTATTTCTATTAATATAAATTTTCAACAAATTAATTATATTTTGTGTAGAGTGTAACTCAGAATATAAATATATAAGAGACCAAAAAAAAAAAAAATTAAATCATAATATGATATTTAAAAGGTCAAAAAAAAAAAAGCTTTTAACCCAACATAATCATATGAATTAAGATCAAAGTTCCAAAAATTAATGTATTAATAGACACTAAATTAAAGAGAGTCTGTGAATTAGCTTTGGTCAATTAAGAGGTGCAGAGTTGTGCCTCTTAGAAGGACCAGAAGGAGGAACAGGTCTTCCTTTGGGAAAATAATTGAATATCATCATCTGCCTATTAATATATTCAAAACCCAGTTTGTGCTTTCTTTGTTGAAGCCTCATATACTCATACCTGATTGAACCTTTCTTGCTAAATTCCATTAAAGACCTTCCAAGCCTTGTTGTAGAGCAAGAAGAAACAAGAAGAAGTAAGAGAATTAATATGATAGACATGGTTTTTAATAAAGTGTTGTTTACAGTTTTTGAAGAGATTGTATGTAATGTCATTGAGAAGAAAAATGAAAATGCATGTGTTTCTGGGGTTACTATAGTTATTGAAGGTTTAGGTGTAAGAATTTCAGTATTTTTATCTACTGACAAACTGTGTATATATATATATATATACGTGTGCATGATGGACCAACCAGTAAAAATTTGACAAGTAACTTGAAAAAAAAGAGAGGAACGAGTAAATTCGTAAGTGAAAAGTCAATTTATTTTATGCAATATTATTAATAAATATAATTATATTTAATATAAAAACTATCCCGAGTAATCGATTTCTAATTAATTGGTTGTATTCCAATAATACGTTGTTTAGGAAAAAAAAAAGTCAAAATATCATAAAATTATTGAGTACTCAATTTCTAATTACTTGTTGTATTCCATTAATACATTGTATATGAAAAAAGTCAAAACATCATTAAGTTATCAAAGATCTTCTCAGATCACAATTTTAGTACTGTATAATTGTAACCATCAAATTATAATAAATAAAATTAATTATGTATGTAATATTTTTATAATATATAATAGTTTTATTTTTATTGATTTTATATATAGATTCGCGATTAAATTGATAGGATCCACTGTACTTAAACGAAAGTTTAAATATTATAAATTTATAATAAATTTTAAATGATCTTTTTAAGTTCATAAAATTTTATCCCATTATTAAAAATTTAAATATTTTTATTATTATCTTATTCTCACTTTATTCATACTCAAAATAGATCTCATTTAAATAACTAATAAAAAAATACATACATTGTTGGTGATATAAATATAAAATTATGATAAATTAATTATATTTAGGTTATTTTTAAATTTAGGATTGTTTGTCGTTAAAATTGTATTATCATATGGAATTAAATTTCAATTTGTATCAATAAAAAATTGAACTTAAATGGCATTTTAACTAAAGAAGAAGAAGAAGAAGTAAATAAAAGTAAGTTCGGAATGGGATAAAATATTTATTTTTATTCATTATAATTGGTTAATATATAAATACAAAAAGCAATGAGAATGAATTTAAACTTGTAATTCTATTAATATTTATTAACCATTTCGATATTCACAATGTTAGTTATTAATGGCACCTTAAATTTAATTGTACACTTTAATTAAACTGCATATTTTAATATTTAAACTAATAATTCTTTACCATATTAAGTTAAAATTCTCTTAAGTTACTTCATTGTAGAGAAAAAAATAATAATTCTTTTGTTCAGCTTGTGTAGTATAAGACTCGTCCGTCGTTGTCGGAATTCACAAATTCAAATAACAGCATCATCGTTTCGCCTTTAAAATCCTAGTTGTAATTTAAGTAATATTATCATATTTAACAAAAGAGAAAAACAAAAAAGTTTTAACATTAGAATACATGTGGCGTAAACGTGTATCAAAGACGGCTAATAACAGGCACACATTTCAAGGTGTAGTATAAACAAATGTTAATAGTACTTTTATAATATATTGTTTATCAATTAAATTATTTTTATTTTTTAAAAAAATTATATTAATTTTTAAATTTTAATCATTTAAAATAAGAAATAAATATTTCTAATTGTTAAGAAATTTAAATTCTAAGTTGGTTAAGTTTATTATTCTCAGATAAATTAATTATAAATTTAACGAGATTTTATTAATTTAGAATTAAGTTAACATAAAACTTAATATATCAATATTTTTAACATTTTTTTGTAGGTCATTAATTTTAAATACTCTCATCATTTTTATGGACGTAAAATGCGATTTTTAAAGAATTTAAATCACAACTCAATTAATTTCGTTACTTCCTAAATAATCTTAACCTCAATGTAGATTCGGATAAACTAATATTTAAAAAATAACCACATGCTTTGAAAAAATGAGAAAATTTTGTCACTTATATATTAAATATCATTGATTTATGTGTTCGATGGAACCCACACTTTTTAGAAATACTCGAAATTTTAGAAAGTTATGACTTACTGATTATTAACACCTATGTTGAAAAGTACTCTAAAGTTATTATAACTTGAAATATATAAATGGGTAATCTTATTTTCATATAAATTTATAGTAATTAAAATGTGTAAATAATTTTAAAAATAAAAGATATTTATCTTTTAAAAATTTAAATCATATTAAATTTTTAATATATAAGTAGGATGAATGTTTGGGTAGTTTTGAGTAGGTGAAGAAAAGTATGTACATAGACAAAATTAGCGTTGTTCCTCGAAATGTAAGGTGTTTTATTGGAGTAAGTTTAGACCACATATAGCTTGTAATATATAGTATTAATATAATCGTATATATATATATATATATCATTGATCACCAAGATAGTATTAATTATATTTTCAGGAATGATATTAGAAAATTAAAAAGAAAAATAAATAAATTCTCTCTTAAAAGTTAGAATGTTAATAATTCTGTGGACAGTGAGACGACAACGAGCAATAATATATTATTCTCTCACGCGGTAAAGATTGGACTTCTCACAGACGGCAAGTTTAATTACTAATTAAAAATAAAATTAAAATAAGTGGACCCATAAATATTAATTAGTTAGCTGGATTTATTTATTAGGAAATAGAATTATTTGGGAAAAGAAAAGATAGAATTATTTGGGAAAAGAAAAGAAAAAATTAAAAAAAATAAAATATATATATATATATATTTGGGGGAAGGTATGCATGATTCCCAGAAATCGCGCGAATCGGTGGATACTTATTGGCGAAATTTTATAATAATAAAGAATATATTCTTATAATAATAAATATAATTTAATTTAATATTTTAATATTAAATAAATTAAATAGTTAATTTAATTCGATTTAAATATTTCAAAATTATACATAATTCAATGAAATTTTTTGTTATAATTTTAAAATTTATAAATTGGATCTAAAGTATAGTGTGTTTATGAGTTTTAAATTTTTTATTTTTTATTTTTTCAAAAGTTTATCATTAAAAAAGTCTTATCTTATCTTATGTAAAATAATTTATATCCTCACCCCACGATCTCATTATTCAATTCAAATAAGTAATTTTTTTTATTTTATTTTTTTTAGTTTGTAATCTCCAATCCTATTATTTATAAAAATTTGATAATATAGTGTAAAAATTAGTTATTTTTATAGTATTATAAATACTCAATTTTAATATTTTTTATAAATTAAAAAATATTTATTTTAATAATTATGAGATTAAAAATATATATTTTTAATAATAATAAAATTAATAATACTTAACGTAACAATAAAAAAAAATTAGAACATTTGCTAAGGAATATGGGTCGATCCATTCTTTTAAGGCGTCAATCTAATTACAGGCCACAATTAAAATTGAAAATATTTCAATAAAATTACTTTAATTCTAAAATATTTCAATAAAATTTCTTTAAAGATTTATCTATCAATTTTTATGATTTCACAATCTCATTTTCATTATATATATATATATATATATTATTTTGAGTGAAATTGTGAAACTTAATAAAAATAAAATACATATGTTAGTATGTATTAAAAGATTCTTCGGCAAATATATGGTATATCGTGTGATATGTATAAATTTATTTTCGTTGAATTGAGCACTTATTATGTAATGAGTCAATGACATAGACATACAGCTTTTAAATAAGAGCTTAAAAAGTCAAAATTATGAATCTAAAAGTTATCTTTTGCGTGCGAAGTTCAGATAAGAAAACATGCAGGGTCTACTGATCTTTTTTTTTTATTACATTCAACTGCAACCGAGTGACAAATTCTATTTTATATGATATAAAAATACGTACAAACTATATTTAAATATTATATTTATTTTTTATGATAATTTAATTTTATTATTGTTAAAATACGATATTATAAGAATTAAATTAATTTTTTATTTTTTAATTATATTAAAGAGATAATATTTTAATTTAAATATATTATAATTAAAAATTTAAATAAAAATATGAAAATAATAATTTTTTATTATTTTTTAAAAATAATATGATTAAATTATTAAAAAAATAAATATTATTTTTAATATATATGTATTATTAGGGATAGTGTATGACAAAATAGTAGGTTTAAGTCTCCAAATCCCATCTGATGTGAAATAAATGAAAAAATTTCGATCTAAATCTTAACCACATTTAACATCAATCCCAACGATCTGAGAATCCGATTGATCATTTTATATATAATCTGAAAAATTACATAAAATCAACCGATTTTTTGTTAAATAAAACATTTCTCATACAATGAAAAGAAAAATCAACGAATCTGTTATGGAAGCTACAAATCTGTGCTAGAAATTTTAGGTTCTGTTTAATGAATAGAAAAGGTGAAATTTAGGAAAATTTTTAATCGCAAGAGAAATTATTTTCTAAGTGATTTCATGGCTAGAGGTTTTCTTATGACCTTAGAAGGGAAGGTTGAATTTCTAATGAAATTGGGTTAATGATAGAAATGACGAAGAAGAAAATTATATGCATACAAACTATTTTATTGAATTTTTTTCTTTATCAAAGTAATATTTTTCGTATTTTATATTCACAACATTTATATCTTAGATACTAAAAGAAAACATATGAGTACGACTTCCTGGTTGTTAAGTAACCCTAATTTTCACATTGATCAAGTATTGATGTTACGTTACACTTATAAACTTAAACGATCCTTAATTCAATAAGATTTTATTGAGTTGAGTTAGATTTAATTTTTTTTAACATATTATTAAAATTGGTGACCTAATTGATGTCCCTACTTGGTGATTTGGATTCTCCTTAACGGTTTTATTGTGTTTTATATCTTAAGACCATCACAATCTATATTAACAGTATGTTAAGGGGATGTTAAGTAACTTTAAGTTTAAATCTAAATAACCCTTATAATGACCCTTAACTTTAAGTTTTATTGTATTTTTAATTGATCTTCCGTTGTATTTATAAATCTAAATAACCCTTAACTTAATGAAATCTTATTAGATTGAGTTAGATTCAAACTCTTTCGTTATCAAGTTTATTTTTAATTTTTAATTGTTACAACTTTTTTTACATAATATTTTTAATTGGAGATTTGAAATTTCCCTTTTTAGTTCAAACATATACCTCTAGTGATATATTCATCAAATTGAGATATCTCTCACCATCTTTTTCGAAATTAAATAAATAAATTGTTGAATCAAGTTTATAAAAACAGTGTAGGAACAATATTACCAATAACTTGAAAGTAACTGCTTGGGTTGAGTCGCGATTGGTCATTTCTCTTTAAGACGTTTACCTCTTACCCAATTTGTGCAAACAAACACAAATCGTCCCTAGAATAAAACAGCCCAGAATCTTAATCTCTGTCTCAGAACTTCACTGCACTGATGAAGACTGGAATGCTACACCTGAAAAATTTGTTGCTCGGAAAACTAAAAAAAAACTTAGAAATTGTAGAGAGAATTTTTTTCGTAGGGAGATGATTGTTGATTGTTGTGTATCAAATGAGAGCTGAAGCCCTCCTTTTATAGATTTTAGAAACCGTGTAGCAATTATGAATAAAACGGTAATGTTGGGATTTAAGAGCGTAACGGCAATTCTGAGTAATGAAGAGTAACGGATAACGGATATATTTTTATGAATAAATACGAGCAACGGCTCTTTTTTTTAATAAATAAAACAAACGGCCATATTCTTAATAAAAGAAAATAACGGTCTTTTTTTTTTTTTGAAAATATATATATATATATATATATATATATAACAACCATTTTGTAAGTGAAAAAATTTTCCTTTAAAAAAATATTATACCAAAAAAGAAAATACCACCTCACACGCTTGCTCGGCCTGTTTACGCGGTCGGACGGCGTCGCGCGTGTGTGGTATCACATTTACCTGCTTCCTTCCATTAAAGTGGAGTCGCCGTCCCGATAATGCATTTCTTCACTATTTAAACCTCTTTAAAATAATGTAAAAAAATAATGTGAAACAAGGCACATTTCCCAACAAAATTTTTTATTTAAATTTCATCTTTTCCAACGATAAATAACGTGGAAGTGAAATCTAATCAAAGAAAAAAAAACCATGTTCTAAGGAGAGGTTGGAGTTGGGCCAGTGGGGTGACGGCTTTAGGTGAGGGAACTTTGAATGAGTTGGCAATATGTTTTTGTTTTGGTGTTTTTTTTTTCTCCATTTATTATTAAAATAAAATTTCACTGATGAGAATTAATCTCATAACCTTTTTTTGAAAAAAAAAAGCTTCAATTTATTTAACTTAAGTTAGGATTACAAGGGAAAAGTTCGTGATAAATACCCGTTGGACTAGATAAAAACAATCAGATAAAAAGTAAAAAGATTTATAAGAAAAAACCTTAACAAAACCAATAAGATGATGGGTCATATAATTGGCACTCTGAGAACGAAAAATAGACACTTGTTCGACCACACAAGCTCATATATAGGTGAATAACAACCATTGATAATCTATCTTGGAAAATGCCCTTACAACTATTTTGAGTTTTCTCCATTGTCATTTGTGAATCACTTTCAACCTCATTATGTATGTCACCCTTTTCAAAAGCAAACTTGGAGGCTTCGCACAGAGCAATTAATTCAGCAGTAAGATGGCTATATGAATGTCCCATTTTTATCACCTTTGCAGGGAAGAAGCCACCCTTATGGTGCTTCATGCTACAATGTCAATACCAACATAGTTTTCAGTGTCCACCCATGCTGCATCAGAATTCGACTTTACACAACCAGTAGGGGGTGTATTTCAAACTTGAGTTACCACTTTAGTTAGAGAGGCTCTAACAGAAGTGTGAAGACTAAAGGTTGTCTATCCTAAGCCAAAAATCTTAGTTGCAGACATCATTTTTTTGTCATGAATCCATGTGTACGAACTTTCCAAATGGCCCATAAAGTGCATAGGAATAGCTCCGTATCAGTTTTACTCAAGTGATGAGGTAGAATACCATCCAATTGGTTATCAAAACTGTCTCGTATCCATCTAATTTGAGATTCAAATTCAAAAAGGACCAAACATCTAACCACTATTCACATTTCACCAAAGCATGAAAGCCATTTTTAATAGTTTGTGAGCAAAATATTACAAGGGAGGATTGGAGGACAGGAACTCTCATTTTTCACAAATTTTTAAATGTGGGTAATATGTCATGATCCACTTTCTACCCAAACAATATTATTCTATTTGGGATCCTTGCTATCCAAATCATCATCCAAGGGAAATTAGACGACGACTGAACTGAAGCCTAACATTTGAAATTACTGCATTCAAAAGAAATTTTGATCTAACAATGAGATTATATGCACTCTTATCGCTGTATCAACCATTGTATTGAAAATTCTAACTCAAATCATCAATCACATTAAGATCAGTTAAAGGAATTGAGAGTATCTCATCAACCTCTAATGGAATAAAACATTGTTTAACTTTATCCACATCCCAAGTCTGTCTCATTGGATTTATCAAATCAGAAACAACATGGGGACCATTTGGTAGTTTAGGTGATACAACACGAAAACTCAGATTGGGGAGCCACAAGTCTTCCCAAATCTAAATTGTCGCACCGTCACCTATTGTCCATCACATACTTTTCAGTAACATTGGTGTAGCAGAAATCAAGCTTTTTCAAGTAAAGCATGAAGAGGATTTAATGAGACATTTGAGAAAAGAACTTGTTGAAAAATGTTTGGCCTTCAAGACTCGTGCGCAAAAAGAGTTAGAATCTTTCATGATTCTCTTGCTTAGCTAACAAAATTAAGTTAAAGCTTTCTAAATCACGAAATCCCTATTAGTGTCTTTGGTAAACACAAAGTTTTCCAAGATGACCAATGGACCCTTTTGGATTTTTTTTGTTTCCTCATCAAAAGTTTCTAATTATTTGAACAAGCCCGTCATATAAACTTTGGGGAGCTTAAACACACTCATTGTGTAAAGAGGTATAGATTGACCAATCGAATAAAAGCTTTTCTTTTAATCCTCTAGTTTTTTCTCCACAGTTTTTCTTTCAATGTATTTAAAGCTCAATTTTTAAACTTACCAAAAAAGATAGGCAATTGATAAATGTATTTTATATAGTTATTTTTACTTATTTTATTAATAGTAATTGTTATGTTTTCTTTAATATTTAGTTAATTTTTGTTAAATAAATTAATATTTTCCTTTTATGCATTAAAAATACATTTTTAATAAAATTAAATAATTTTTATCGAAAATTTCCTTAATTTCATATTTTTGACAACAAATATAATTTCAAATAATATAATTCTTAATTACAATTTATAAAAATCGAAAATATAATTTAAATTAAATTTGGGCTTAATTATAATTATTTAAAGTTTAAAAATTTAATTTAAAATTAGCAAAGAGCTTAACTCTAATTTAAGAAAGTTCAAAATGTAATTTGAATTAAATTTGTGGGTCAAATTACAATTAATTAAAGTTTATTTTTCGCGCATAAGAGACGAAGTCCACGCGCAAGATCACACTCGCCCAACGTGTACCGTCCGATCAAAGAAGCAACGGCTCAGATTCGCGCGTGTTCATCAATCCCGACCAGGTGCCGAATGGGTGCGCACTGACGCTTTCACGCGGTTCTCGGCTGTCCGAGTGGGGCCCACCTACGCGCAGCAAGTGCGAGTGGGACCAGCGCACGCGATGTGGTCATTGCCCCGCGCCCCAGCGCCTTTTCCAGTGCGGTTGATTCACGTGCGCCTGGTTATTCCACGAACCAGAATATGCGACGTGTCCCACTTAATATTTCAGCATATAATCTTCCAACACGTATCATGTTACAATGAGCGCGACCGCACTGGATAGCACCCCTCGATGCAGTCGTTGGCTCCCGTGCGACAAGCAATCGTGCTCCCATTTTCCCGCAACAAATGAAAAGCTGCCACGTGTCCGCACTAATACATGCAATAATCGCAGCCGACAAGTGGCGCACTTTGATTTTTAAAGAATGCGAGAATGCTTCTCGCGCGTGGAATTAATTAACATTTTCGATACGAAAATTGATTCGCGTAATTTTTTTTTTTCGATACAAAATTTATACTCGTTTTGATAAAAAAATAAAATAAAAAATGTAATATTTGAGATATATTATTTTAGCTATAAATAGGAGTTTAGATGATAGGTTTTGGAGTTTTGGGGTAGAGTTTAATTTTCGTGTGTTGCTGGTTTCTGTTGGACTGAGAACACCGGAGAAGCCATTTTTGGCTTTGTTGTGCTGTGCCAAATATTTGTTTTTAAGTGATGTTTTAATTTTCTGTTCTTCATCTTAATTTCCTTGTTGTAATTTTTATTTTAATTTAATGAAGTAATTTAATTTTTCTACGGTTGAATTTGATCTAAATTTACGAAGCTTTGATTTTAACTATTTTTTGAAAGATTTATAAGGACGTTTGATTTGTTCATATTCTATTTTGTGCTTAATGCTTTTTGATTATTTACAATTTTATCAAAAGCGATTTCAGGGCATAAAAATAAACTTGAGAAATGCAATTTTGTGTATATTGCTCGTAAATAGAATGACATGTATGATGAATGATAGGAATATACCCTAATTGTATGTGTGGCCATTGGAAAGCTTAGAACTTAATGAATCTTATTAAATTTAATTCTCATAGAGATATAGTGAATTAATTTAACGAGGTGTGTTTATACCTGAGTTTCGGAAGAGATGTATGAATAAAAAAAGAAGTTTTCGGTTGACAAATTAAATGTACTAAAAAATATAAATCAAAAGATAATAACATGATTTGAGTGGATTAGTTTGGTGAAAAATTGCAATCCTAGAGTTCTCTTATTTTTTGTTACCTTTTTCCATATCAACGATTATTTTGGATAAAATTAGAGAGATACAATTTTAATACTCAACAAACTATAGTAACAAATCTCCGTGGGAACGATCTTTACTTACAAATCTTATTACTTGTGATCGTGTATACTTGCACGATTTTCTGTGTGTTGCAAAACGCACTGACAAGTTTTACAAGTTACGATTTGTTTTACTATTTTCATTGTTGATATTAATACAAATGAATCTGATTTTAATTAAAAAAAAATTATTGTTACGTGTTTTTTTTTTATTTTTCAATTTTCTCGTGGGTTGAGATTTTGTTTGACACACAAATCTTACCTAATAAAAAGAAAAATAAATCTTGTTTTTGCTTATTCTTGTTTTTTTTTATTTTGCAATTTTCTCGTGGGTTGAGATTTTGTTTCACACGCAAATCTTAATTCATAAAAGGAAAAAATAAAAAATAAATAAAAAAAAATTATGGTTATTGTTTCTTAATTTATTTTTCAATTTTCTCGTAAGTTGAGATTTTGTTTGACATATAATCTTAACTTATAAAAAGAAAAACAAATTGAGAAGTCAAGCTGAAGACTATAAATCAAGCGCTTCTTGGGAGGCAACCCATGTGTTTTTTTTTTGCATGTATTACTTTTTATATTTTTTTATGTTATTTTTTTTCGTAGGTGCAAAGTGGAGGTAATGAAGTAATTTTGGCTTAACCTATCAAACAAACCAAGAAGTTTCTTTAAACCCATCTCATATGTTCTTTAACTTTCACACATTGAGGACAATGTGTATATTAAGTTTGGGGGTGGTAGATATATTGAACTTAATTGAAATACTTTCTGGATGTTCTTGCTCGTGAAATTTTTTGTTTGTTTGTTTGGTTGATTGAAGATATTTTGCTATGAATAGTGATATATTTTTGTTTCTTCGATTTAAATGATGCACATCTCCTTGAAAAATTTGAATATTGTCTAAGCGATGAATAATTTTTACGTATGTTTCATTTTTACAAGGATAAATATTTATGAGCACTAGTCTTGATTTTTGAGTTGCTATGATAATTTAGAGAAGGTTTATATGAGTATGGAATTCGATTGATATTTGTGGTGTCACAATTCTTAGAATTTGTTTGATTTTCTCTCGAGGCGAAATTATAGATAACATTTAACTAAGAAAATGATTTAGGCCATCTTTGGATCGTTTGAGCCTTTCTATCTACCTTCACATACACTATCAATAGTATACCCCTTTTTGAGCTTCAAAGTTTATATATATATATTTATCTCATTTGAAAAGCCTACCTTAAAAAAATATATATGTGTTTGTGGATATATTTATTTTTGCTATCTCACTAACATTTACAGTTGTTAGTAAATAATTAAAGATATATCATAACAAAAAGAGGGTACAAAAAAAAAGCAGAAAAGAAAAAAAAAATGATTGAAAAAAGAACAAAAAAAAAAAAGAAAAAAAAGCAGGAAAGAAAAAAAATTTGAGTTTGGATGTGATGATAGAAGATCTCTTGTTTCAATCCTAAAATGATGTGTTTAGGAAATTTTGTGCTAAATATAATCTTTTATCCTACCTTCATCTAAGCCTTACATTACAAGCTTAATGAAGTCCTATTGATTTGGTGTTTTGTGTTTGTCTACATTAGTGGAGAGAGAAATGAAAAATAAACTTATGAGATTTGTGATTTCATAAAAATTTATTTGATTTTATATTTGTATAAACTGATCCGGATGTCATGCGATGAAATATGAAAAGACTTTACACACACACTAAAATTTATTGTGAAAATGTAATATATTTTTAAATTGATTTTGATACTTAGATGAAATTCTTTTATTTCTTTGAGTTATGTTATTTGGAATGTTTAAAAAGAAATATTTTGAAAATCACTATTTTAAATGCAGTTATCTTTGTTTTATTTCCTTCCTTTTGCTCGAAGACTAGCAAAAACTTAAGTTTAGGGGTGTTGATAACTGTATTTTATATAGTTATTTTCACCTATTTTATTAATAGTAATTGCTATGTTTTCTTTAATATTTAGTTAATTTTTGTTAAATAAATTAATATTTTCTTTTTATGTATTAAAAATACATTTTTAATAAAATTAAATAATTTTTATCGAAAATGTACTTAATTTCATATTTTTGCCCACAAATATAATTTCAAATAATATAGTTCTTAATTACAATTTATAAAAATCGAAAATATAATTTAAATTAAATTTCGGCTTAATTATAATTATTTAAAGTTTAAAAATTTAATTTAAAATTAGCAAAGGGCTTAACTGTAATTTAAGAAAGTTTAAAATGTAATTTGAATTAAATTTGTGGGTCAAAATACAATTAATTAAAGTTTATTTTCGCAGAAGAGACGAAGTCCTGCAAGATCACACTCCTTTCATGGCGTGTACCGTCCGATCAAAGAAGCAACGGCTCAGATTCGCGCGTGTTCATCAATCCCGACCTTCGCGCGCGCCTTTTCCAGTGTGGTATATTCACGTGCGCCCGGTTATTCCACCAACCAGAATATGCGGCGTGTCCCACTTAATATTTCAGCATATAATCTTCCGACACGTATCATGTTACAATGAGCACGACCGCGCTGGATAGCACCCCTCGATGCAGCCGTTGGCTACCGTGCGACAAGCAATCGTGCGCCCGTTTTCCCGCAACAAATGAAAAGTTGCCACGTGTCCGCACTAATACATGCAGCGAATCAGACACTGACACGTGGCATGCACTTTGATTTTAAAGAATGAAGAATCGGCGCCCTGTCTCACGCGTGAATTAATTAACATTTTCGATACGAAAATTGATTCGCGTAATTTTTGTTTTTCGATACAAAATTTATACGCGTTTTGATAAAAAAATAAAATAAAAAATGGAATATTTGAGATGTATTATTTTAGTTATAAATATGAGTTTAGATGATAGGTTTTGGACGGCAGAACACGCAGAAGCCATTTTTTGGCTTTTGTTGTGTTCTGCGTGTGCCAAATATTTGTTTTAAGTGATGTTTTAATTTTCTGTGTTCTTCATCTTAATTTCCTTGTTGTAATTTTTATTTTAATTTAATGAAGTAATTTAATTTTTCTACGGTTGAATTTGATCTAAATTTATGAAGCTTTGATTTTAACTATTTTTTGAAAGATTTATAAGACGTTCGATTTTATTCTATTTTGTGCTTAATGCTTTTTGATTATTTACGAATTTTATCAAAACGATTTGTGGCATAAAAATAAACTTGAGAAAGGCATTTTTGTGTATATTGCTCGTAAATAGAATGACATGTATGATGAAGGATAGGAATATACCCTAATTGTATGTGTGACCATTGGAAATCTTAGAACTTAATGAATCTTATTAAATTTAATTCTCATAGAGATATAGTGAATTAATTTAACGAGGTGTGTTTATACGGAGCTCGGAAGAGATGTATGAATAAAAAAAGAAGTTTTCGGTTGACAAATTAAATGTACTAAAAAATATAAATCAAAAGAAAATAACATGATTTGAGTGGATTAGTTTGGTGAAAAATTGCAATCCTAGAGTTCTCTTATTTTTTTGTTACCTTTTTCCATATCAACGATTATTTTGGATAAAATTAGAGAGATACAATTTTAATACTCAACAAACTATAGTAACAAATCTCCGTGGGAATGATCTTTACTTACAAATCTTATTACTTGTGACCGTGTAAACTTGCACGATTTTCTATGTGTTGCAAAACACACAACAACAATCCCTGATATCTTTCATGACAAGCCACCAGAGATGGATAAAATATCGGAGAGAACATTCTTTTCTTATCTGTATAAATTAGGACTAAAAACAAGTGGTGACCTTTCTTGATTAATTTTTGTCCTAAACACTCTTCATATACTCACAAAATATCTAGAACTTTTTGTGCACTTTAGAGGGTAGCTCATGTAATAAATGGTTTTATTCGTGTAATGAATAAATGTTTACGATCTAATTTATACAAAACAAAATAAAAATTATAATGATTAAAAATAGACATAATTATGGTGAAAATGTTCTTAGATCCTTGTTGCTCCCTAGTTTTTCTTGTTGATTGTCTCCAACTGGTGTGTTGGTTGCTTCCAACTGGTTCTCGAGTTCTTCAACATTACCCAAGTTATAATATATGTTAATTATTCCTAACTTGTTAAGTAAGTTCGAAAACTTTGAAAAACTTATAGATTTGATAAAGATATTTACTGGTTGCTCCGATGTAGAGATATGATAAGTCTTGATCATTCCAGTTTGAATCTTTTCTCTCACTAGATGACAATCGATCTCTATGTGTTTGATTCGTTCATGAAACACTGGATTTGATACAATGTGAATGATAGCTTGATTGTTGCAATATAACTTGGTCGGTTGGGAGTGCTTAATACACAAATCATCAAAAATGTATCATAACTAGGTTACTTCGCAATAAGCTGTCGTCATAGAACAGTATTTTGTTTCTACATTCGATCGTGATACTCTGTTTTACTTCTTAGTCTTCTAAGAAATTAGTGAGTTTCCAATAAACATACAATATCCCGTGGTTTGTTGTCGTGTATCTGTGCATCTAGCCCAATCGGCATCATAGAAAGTATTTAGTTGTACTGAACTAGCTGTTGAGAAAAATAGACCTTGTCCTAGTGTCTTCTTGACATATCATAGCACTCGTTGAGATGCTTCAAAATATGGTTATCGTGATTTTTCCATGTATTGATTGAGAATGTACATATCATACACTAAGTCAAGTTTGATAGGATGTGTGGGTCACTGATGAATTCTCCTTCAACCTTGTTGAGGGATAAATTTTGTTCCATAGGTGAATTGGCAAGTTTGGCACCAAGATAACCCATGTCCTCTAATATTTCAAGTGCGTACTTGCATTGTGACAAAACTATTCTCTTCTTGGATCGCGAAACTTCTATACCAAAAAAATACTTTAATTCACCAAGATCCTTAAGCTTGAATTGTCTCACGAGACGATTCTTAGTTTCTTCAACGTTTTATAAATTATTTCCTGTTATGATTATATCATCTACATAGACAAGAAGAACAGTAAAGGAATTACCACAGGTTCAGACTAATAGTGAGTGATCATACTTGGATCGATTAAAACCAGCTAGCTTAAGTGTTGTTGATAGCTTGATGAACTATTTTCGTGAGGCTTGTATAAGTCTATACAAAGATTTGTGTAGTTTACATACTTGTGTTTTCCCTTTTCGTCCAAATCTGGGTGGAAAAGACATGTAGACATCTTCGTGGAGATCACCATAGAGAAATGCATTGTTGATATCGAGTTGAAAAAGATGCCAATTTTGAACAGCATCAATGGAAAGAAGGAGACAAACGATGACA
Source organism: Hippophae rhamnoides (assembly GCA_033030585.1). Lineage (NCBI taxonomy): Eukaryota > Viridiplantae > Streptophyta > Magnoliopsida > Rosales > Elaeagnaceae > Hippophae > Hippophae rhamnoides. The sequence goes on from CM065434.1 coordinate 41,747,467, forward strand.
AGTTGGCTACTGGTATAAAAGTGTCTTGGTAGTTAAAACTTTCAATCTGAATATATCCTTTGGCCACTAATCGAGCCTTGTCTCGTTCCATAGAGTCATCAGGATTATACTTGATTTTGTAGACCTATTTACAACCAACTGGTTTCTTGTTTGGAGGAAGCTGTTAGAGCATCCAAGTGCCATTAGTTTCGAGAACATCCAATTCTTGTTTCATGGAAAACCGTCATTTTGAATTGTTGAAAGCTTTAACAAAGGTGGATGGTTCCCTAAGAATGGAAATAGAAGTAGCAAAGGCATGATGTACATGTGGTAATCAATCATAGGTAAGTACATGAGATAGAGAATGAGAAGTACCTTTGTTATCAAACGATGCTGAGTTAGACGAAAGGAAGAACCGAGAAGACAAGGAAGCTTTTACATGATACTTTTGGAGGTAGCTAGGAATATGAGTGGATCGATGGAGTCTATGTGTAACTGGTGTTGAAGGAGTCATGTATGATGCGAAAGTTGATAATGGTGTCTTAGGAGATGTATCTTGAAGATTAGGGGTGTGCGAGTCGATTGCTAAAAGGATAAATGGTGTCATCATAAATAATATTTTTTGATGGAGAGAATAGAGTTGGAGTGTTGACAGCGAAAGCGGAATAAGGAAACACATGTTCATGAAAGATAACATCACGAGACACGAAAATTTTGCATGTTTCTAGATTGTAGACTTAGTAACCTTTTATCCCAAATGGATACCCAATGAATATGCATCGATGTGATCTAGCATCAAACTTGGTGGGTCGATCATGGTGTGCAAACGCAAAGCAAAGAGAACCAAAGACACGAAGATGTTCATACCTAGGAACTTTGTGAAAAAGGATTTCAAATGGTGTTTTACCCTTGAGAACAAGTGTTGGAGTACAATTTATGAGGTATGTGGTTCTAAGAATGACATCTCTCCAGAATTGTTTAGGAATGTTGGCTTGGAAGAACAATGCATGAGTTATATTGAGAAGGTGACGGTGTTTGCATTCGACAACACCATTTTGTTAAGGAATAGAGACACAACTGGTGTGATGCAGGATTCATTTGGTAGAAAACAACTGGATTATAGAAAAATTTGGTCCATTATCATTACGAATGATTTTAACTCGATGTGAAAAGTGTGTTTTAACAATATTAATAAAGGTGGTGAGAAATATGTGTGTATCATATTTAGTATTTAAGAGATAGACTCATGTGCATCTTGAATAGTCATCAACAATATTGAGAAAATAACGTGCTACATTAAATGCTAAAATGTGATAACCATCCCAAATATCAACATAAATTGTTATCGGATAATGTTTTGCCAAGAGATAGGATTCCTTTAATAACACCATCTTGTTCGGTCTTGTTTAGTAAAGCATAACCCCCTTCTGCACACAGTAGGAAGGCAAAAAGTAAACATACACTTTAATAAACTAGAATACCAACCGGACTACCAGTGATGGGAGTATGATTCTTACCATCTATGTTAAGACTTGTGCAAATGATGAATGTGCATTCATTTTATTTTTTTCTATAAACTTTTTTAAAAATAAGTTAATCTCATATGAAATATGAAATGGTGATTTCAAGGACATATATACGATTATATAATATTATAGTAAATATAATCCAATCGAATATATATAAATTTAAAAAAATTTAATCCGAATTCGAATCCAGAATCTATCAGATTAGTTAAAATTTGAAACCAATTCATCACTTCAAATTGAATTGGATTTCACAATTTTGTCGGAATCTAATTATAAGTTGAACCCAATAAAAATGACAATATCCTTGTGTCTTAAGAACAACAAATTAACGAATACTCATGAGAAAAGTAAACTAATCAATTTTGGAAAACCATCTTGTAAAAATAAAATATGAAGAAAAATCTTATTAGAATTTACAAAGGGAAATAATTGAACAAATGGAGATTTTGTGAGATAAATATAATTTTCCTAATATTTTCACAATAAATGGTGCCTCGGAAACAAAACCTAGTGATGGAATCTCAATGCTTCTTCTCAAGAACGAGCAAAGCATCTTGTAACATTTGTCTAGCCTTTCTATCAGGAGTGCACCCCGCAAGTTCCATGTCCTTGTATATTTCAGGTACCTGCCCATAATAAATTTATTCATATATTATTTTATGATTCTATTACCAGTAAATAGAACTAGTTTTGGTCAATAGATGAGCATGAAAGCAACACTACTAAAGAAAGAATATATATGTATATATAATAAGGCACCTTGTCAAACTTCTTCGCCCGAACAAAAGCCTTCATGAGTGTAGTGTAAGTTATAACATCAGGACTAAAACCCTTCAGTTATCAGAAAGAGCATGGTCTTTTGGTCAGTAAAATTTCGTCAAGTATGGCAAGAAAAACAAAAGAAGCTACAGAAAATTAGCTCGCTTAGAATAAGAATTTAAGAAAATTTTGCATCCTTACTTGTTACTAGGCTAGGTTATTACACAGCTAATTACATAGGTTCCTTGCCAAGGTACAAGACTTACACTTTCTTTGATATGGTTAAAAATGGATAAAGCCTCCAAATGTCTACCAGCATTACCGAACGCATTGATCAGCACATTCAACAATATAACATTTGGTTCAAATCCCTCGACTTCCATTAGCTGAATCACCTTTAAAGTTTGATCATATAATCCCTGCACTAGCATATTTCTTCATATAAAAATCAACAACCATGTGATAGGTTTAGTGTGTGAATAAAAACAAAACCTGCTGAGCGTAGGCATTTGCTAAGAGAAAAAACATGCTGGCCGAAGTTACCAAACCTTCAGACCTTAAAGCAGATACACATTCTTCAGCATCCTGAAATTTTCCATACTGCCCATAAATATCAACCAAAACAGCATAAATAACTCCACTTTTCTTATGTCCCCTGCTTTTCATAGCCTCAAAAATCTTCTTTATTGTATCCCACTTCCCCTGCTCTCCCAAACGGCTTATGATGCTCATGAAGATCTTTGGATCTGGATACAACCCTTGTTCCTGCATCTCGTTAAACAGATCGATGGCCCTTCTGATATTCCCAGACTTACAATGCCATCTTATCAAAGAATTCCATGTTGTTATATCGGGCTTCATACCTTCTAGTTTCATTTTCTCAAACACTTGCAAAGCTTCACTTAGCTGACCATACTTACCAAAAGTATCAATGAAGCTGTTGTAAATCTGCTTATCTATAAATATACCTTTGTCCCTAATCTCTAACACAATGTCCATAGCCTTCTTCCACATTCCATTGTCCCTATAAAGACCAATAATCTTACTATACACATATGAGTTAAGCTTGAGCCTCTTCTGTCTCATCTCATTGATAATTGACCAAGTATCTTCTAACCTCCCTGCATTGGCATAGTAGTCCAAAAGAATCTCATAGGTTTCCTGGTTCCTCTGCATGCCTACTTCATTCATCACCATCAAAACTCTAACTGCAATATCTAAGAGGCCTTTCTTCAAAAACCCTCTGAGCAAAACATTGTACAGCTTTATTCTGGGTTTAAATCCAACATATTTCATTTCTTGAAACAAACAATCAGCTTCCAGTGTCCGGCCAAGACTGCCAAGAGCTTCAATTAAACAAAAATAAGCTATGGAGCTGGGATGGAAGCCCATAGCCTCCATTTGAGCAAGAAGATCCATAGCCCCATCAATATCTCTTGCTCTGCAACAATCACAAATCAAACTACTGTATACATCACCTGAACATTCCTCTTTGAGTCTTGGGCTAAGTGGGAAATTATGAATTGAGCTGGCTTCATCTAATGCTACAGCACTAAATTCTTTGACACCCTTGTTCAGCCTCAAACTGTTCATACAATAAAACAATTTGCAATTGACATGCCATTTTAAACTAATTGGATAGACAGAAGTGAATCTTCCAGTGGTTAATGATGAAAATGATTTAAGACACAGAATAGTTTGTATCTCCATTGCCGCCTGCTCAACACATTTTCCTCGTGGAGACCCTTTAAGCACTGAAAAAAATTTCATTTCTAATTTAAGGGAAAGAAAAGAGAAGTTACTACCACAATAATTAAGAAAGAAATGCAAAAGGCTGCAAATATTTTACATAACACCCAAGAAAAGCCAAGACATTGAATTTAATTTGGAGCAAATAACCCTAGAGTTAGTTAACCACACACTAGTCTATAGCGCCCCCTCTATCAAAATATGACGTGCTGGAAAATTGTATGTAGGGCGAATTTCCTGGGAATGAAATCAGCAATCCTATTTATATTCATATTGGTTGCGAATCTAAATCCGAAAAGCCAATTTGCGTTTCATTAACAATATATGAACAATAATTCAATTTTGATATGGAACGGAAAGCACTAACACAAAAACAGGAGGGAGTGGTTAATTACCTTCTTTCAAGACCCTCCATTGTGCAAATGGGATCCAAAAGTTAACTTTAATGTTGAATAAATAGAGAGAAAAGATAGAAGAGGTAAAGAAGAGTTAAAAAAAAATACTTGAAACCATCTTCGTTGATCAAAGTACAAGTGCCTATAGCTTTGTGCAAAAAGAGCACTATATTTTAATAGCTTTTTAATTTGAGTAATTTAATTTAATCCCATAACTTTAACTTGTGTCATACTAATTTGACCACTAATCACAAAATTGATCCAGATTCAATAAGTGCCAAGCACATGACCCTTTTATATAGACATTTTTGGAATTCCAAATCATATTTAATTTGAAAAAAAAATTCAGCATCTTGGACAAGCCATGCCTTTCTTTTCCTCTCAGGTCTCACTCTTCATCCCTAAAAATAAATTCCATAAAAACAGTAACATAACTTATTGGAATATGAAGTGTATGTAGTCTTAGGTCTCACTCTCCATCCATCAGAATAAAATTCCACAAAAACAGTAACTTAACTTAGTGGAATAATTCAATTGGACGTAGAATACAAAGGTTCTTAATTGTTTCAATTGAGATTGTTATAAATATCATTAATTCAAGGAACAAATCAAGGCTTAATTCAAGAAACCTTTTGAAATTTGATGAGTGAATCTCCCTATAAATAGATGTATAATTATAATAAATTAATCATCCAAATGTTCATTCCAATTTAGAGAAAAAAAAGTTTTAGTGAGAAAATTAAGAGCAATTTTCTTGGATGTAATTGAGTTATGTTTTGTGAATTGTGAGTATTGTAAACACCTTTTATAATTTCTTCCTTTTCAGTCAATAGATCTGCAGCAGATCTATTGACGTAAGCAAGATTAACCGAACTCTTTTATCAAATTTGTGTGTTATTTTTTTCTATTTTTGTTTTTTAATAAATCTGACTTATCGAAAATTTGCATAATCTCTCAACGACTGGTATCAGAGCTTTTGGTTGTGATTTCTGTCAATTTTCTACAAGTGTAATTACGTCAATAGTGAATTACGTGAATAGTAAAATTTCGTCGACGATATTTGTTTGTTGACGAAGGTGTTCTACTAATACACAGTGGTTTGCAGAAATAGTCAGAAAAGATCCAGAGAAAGTCAGATTTGAGTAGGAACAATGGCCGCAGAAAAAGAAAAGGTGAAACTCGAGAAATTTGATGGTACAGAGTTTGGGTTTTGAAAAATACAGATAGAGAATTATATGTATCAATCTCTCTCAGGGAAGAAGCCAAAGGCTATGAAGGAAGAAGGTTGGAATCTTCTAGACAGACAAGCCCTCAGAGTTATTCGATTGACGCTATCCCGTAATGTTGCTTTCAACATAACAAAGGAAAAAACCACGACGGGTCTTATGGCAGCTCTCTCCAATATGTATGAGAAGCCATCGGCCTCAAACAAAGTGCACCTAATGAGGCGTTTGTTCAATTTGTGGATGACGAAAGGCGCATCGATAGCTTAACATTCCAATGAACTCAACACAGTCACAACCCAGTTGAGTTCAATTGAAATTGAATTCGATGAAAAAGTACGAGTATTAATATTTTTGTCTTCTCTACCCGAAAGCCAGAATGCTACTGTCACGGTTGTGAGTAGCTCGTCAGGAAGCAATAAGTTAACATTTGACAATGTTCGTGATCTGGTTCTCAGTAAAGAGATCCGATGTAAAGAGTTGGGTGAATCGTCAACCTCTTCAGTTTTTCATACAGAGTCAAGAAGAAGAAATTCAAACAAAGGGAATGGATATGGCAGAATAGACTACTGATGTAGATCAAAGGACATATTGTTCAAATCCAAGAATCCTAATAATTCCCATAACTCGAAGACTATCGAGTGTTGAAATTGTAGGAGAATCGAGCACTACAAAAATCAATGCAAGAGTGCACCGAAGGACAAACAAGTGAAGGCAAAGGTAAATGTTACTTCCATCTCAGGAAAAGATGATGCATTGATATGCTCTTTGAAAAGCAAGGAAGAATCTTGGGTGTTAGACTCTGGAGCATCGTTCTATGCTACTTCATAAAAAGAATTCTTCGAGAAAAGTCCCCGGAAAAGGTATATCTTAGTGATGATCAACTGTATGCTATTATTGACAAAAATGTAGTGAAGATTAAGTTGAAGAAGTCTGTTTGATAGCTGAAGGATGTCAAGCATATTCCCGACTTAAGAAGGAACTTAATCTTAGTAGGGCAATTGGCTAGTGAATGTTACACTACGATCTTCCATGGTGATGATTGGAAGATTTCAAAGGGTGCAATGACGGTTGCTCGAGGCAAGAAGAGTGACACTATTTACATGATAGCAGGGACACGTTGTTTTATCGCAGTTGCAGCAGGCAATGAAACACCAACTTTATGGCACCAGAGACTAGGCCACATGAGTGAGAAGGGGATGAAGGTTATGCACTCAAAGGGAAAACTTCCAAGTCTACAGTCTGCGGAGATAGACATGTGCAAAAATTGCATACTTGGAAAGCAAAAGAGAGTCAACTTTCAGACAAGTGGCAAAACCCCAAAAAAGAAAAGGCTATAACTCATTCACTCTGATGTTTAGGGACCAACAATCGTCTCATCCATTGGTAGGAAACACTACTTCGTGACTTTCATTAATGATCACTCTCGGAAGGTATGGGTTTCTAAAGCATAAGTGTGAAGTATTTGAGGCTTTCAGAGGATGGAAAGCTATGGTTGAAAATGAGAGGGATTTGAAGATCAAAAAGCTCAGAACCGATAATGGGGGTGGATATGAAGACACCAGATTCAAAAATTTCTGATATGAGCACGAGATCGTAATGGAAAGAACTGTGCCAGGCACGCCTCAACACAATGATGTAGCTGAGCATATGAACCGAACGTTGATAGAAAGAGCCAAAAGCATTCGTATACAATCAAGTCTACCGAAGTAGTTTTGGACAGAAGCAATCAACATGATAGCTTATTTGATCAATCGAGGTTGTTCTGTTCCATTGGAGCACAGAATACGAGAGGAGGTATGGAGCAGAAAAGAAGTAAAACTATCACATCTAAAATTTTTCGACTATGTAGCATCTGTGCATATCAATGATCAAGGTAGAAATAAGCTTGATCCCAAATCCAAGAAATGCATCTTCATCGGCTATGGTGAGGATGAGTTTGGCTACCGCATTTGGGATGACGAAAACAAGAAACTGATCCGTAGCAGAGATGTGATTTTCAATGAAAGCGTAATGTATAAAGACATGCATAAAATAGACGCTAATGACTCAGAGCATAATGAGTCAGTATTTGCAGATACAGATGATGTCCTAGATAGTTCTGTAATGGAACCAATTGTAACAAGTCCTCAGCCAGAGGAACTCATTGGATAGAGTAGTACGCAGCAGTCCGACACACCACAGCCTCTTACTCTAGCTCCTATATTTAGAAAGTCTTCTCGGCCTCATGTGCCTAACAGGAGATACATGAATTATATGTTGCTGACTGATAGAGGGGAGCCTAAATGCTATGATGAAGCTTGTCAGACTCGAGATTCCAACAAGTGGGAGCTTGCTATGAAAGAAGAAATGAAATCTCTCATCTCCAACCAGACATGGGAACTAACTGAGTTACCTATGGGAAAGAAGACACTTCACAACAAATGGGTGTACCAGGTGAAAGAGGAGCATGATGGTTCTAAAAGATACAAAGCTCGCCTAGTTGTCAAAGGGTTTCAACAGAAGGAAGGAGTTGACTACACTGACATTTTCGCTCCTGTTGTGAAACTTAATACTATCAGATCAGGGTTGAGTATTGTAGCCATTGAAGATCTTCATCTTGAACAGTTGGATATGAAGACTGCAATCCTTCATGGAGATTTAGATGAAGAGATATACATGTACCAGCCATAAGGTTTCTCAAAAAGAAGGAAGAAGAACATGGTGTGCAGACTAAAGAAGAGTTTGTATGGCTTGAAACAAGCCCCGAGACAATGGTACAAAAATTTTGACAACTTCGTGCACAAGAAAGGTTTCCATCAGAAGGTTGAAGCAGCGATTGTCAAAGGAGTTTGACATGAAAGACTTAGGTCTAGCAAAGAAGATTCTTGGAATGCAAATCACAAGAAATAAGAAGAGAATATCCTTACAGTTATCTCAGGCAAAGTACATCAATCATGTTTTGCATAGATTCAACACGGGCGATACCAAGCCAGTTAGCACACCCTTGACCAGTCACTTTCGCCTATCCAAGGATCAGTCCCCTCAGACGGAGGAAGAGAGAGAATTCATGGCTAAGGTTCCTTATGCCTTAGGCATTGGAAGTTTGATGTACACAATGGTCTATACGAGACCATACATTGGCCATGCAATAAGAGTTGTTAGTAGATTTATGTCAAATCCAAGGAAAACTCATTAGGAAGTAGTCAAGTGGATTTTAAGGTATCTATGAGGCACCACAAAGAAGTGTTTGTACTTTTGTAAATGAGAGTTAAAAGTACAAGGTTACGTAGACACAGACTTTGGAGGTGAAGTTGATCACCGAAGAAGCACCACTGGTTATATATTTACTGTTGGAACTACATCTGTTAGTTGGATGTCACAGATACAGAAGATTGTCATTTTATCCACTACAGAGGCTGAGTATGTAGCAGTGACTGAAGCTAGTAAATAGATGATATGGTTTCAAAGTTTGTTAACTGGGCTGGGATTCAAGCAAGAGAAGAGTGTTTTGCACAATGATAGTCAAAGTGCAATACACTTGGCGAAGAATTCAGCATTTTATTCTAGAACCAAGCATATTAGGCTTCGTTATCACTTCATCATATCTTTATTAAAAAATGATGTTGACAAAGGTGGTGACAATTCACAAACTGAAGTTATGTTCAACTTCAGTTTGTCTGCTAGAGTAACAAGACTAGAAAAGCTTTTGCATTGATCAAGTGTGAAAACAAATTGAAATCAGTCTTAAGTGGGAGATTGTTATAAAGGTCATTAATTCAATGAGCAAATCAAAGCTTAATTCAATGAACACTTTTGAAATTTGATGAGTAAATCTCCCTATAAATATATATATATATAATTGTAATGAATTAATCATCCAAATGTTCATTCCAATTGAGAGAAAAACTTAGAGAGAAAAAAAGCTTTAGTGAGAAAATTGAGAGTAATTTTCTTGGGATTAATTGGGTTGTGAATTGTAAGTATTGTAAACACTTTGTATAATTTCTCCCCTTTTAAAAAAAAGATCTACAGCAGAAATTTGTGTGTTATTTTTTTTTCTATTTTTACTTTCTCATAAATCTGACTTATCGAAAATTTACATAATTTCCCAATATAAACACCAAAAATATAATCATCAACTAGATAATGATGTAAACATCGTAGAAGCCATAAGCATCATGGATTAAATCCTAAAACGTTAACCTAATAGTTAGAGATACTAATAACTATTATAAAATCTGTTATAATATTATAACTAATGGGCTATTAACTTTAACATCCTTCAAAAACTTTTATATTCTAAATAGAGGAAAAAGCTATAAATATATACATGAATACTGCTCAGTTTTTCTTTTTTGTTATTCCTAAAAACAATCAAAAGTACCTTTACTTTTGCCTACTTTTGCAATCTGTGTTTTCTGTCATGCTATAAGTAAAACTAAAAGACTTATTTCATAATTGATAGCGATTCAATGTCGAATTATATAACTCATCAAGTTCTTCGCTCTTTCATTTGATCAAATAGGAAGAATATACAAATTCTGGTATATGATTCATAAACTGATCTAAAATGGGTCTTAATCAGAGAACTAAAAGTCTTTTAGGGTTGCGTGTTGAAGGTGCATCAATTTTGCAAAAATCATGGGTTGGTACATGGTATGAGACTTCGGATGAACTATTTATTCTCCTTCTTCTTCTTCTTCTTCTCCTTCTTCTTTTCTTCTTATTCTTCTTTTCAAACCATACAATAGAACTATTTCATGTCAAATATAATAATATATATTTATGAAAAATAGTAATTCAAAAAAGAAATATTTTAAAATTGAGACCCATTATATCTAGACTCATTTCTCATTTTTTTAATGGAAGTTGGAAGATTTCTTAGAAGTCATTTTTTTCGGATATTGTAACCTAATAGTAACAAATGTGTTAGTACAAGGCATTGCATTCCTCTATACAAATCAGAATAATCTTATATACCAAAATAGATTGATTTCCAATTGATGTATATATATATATATATATATATATAGAGAGAGAGAGAGAGAGAGAGAGAGAGAAGAAATTTCATCAAACAGTTGGTGTGCATATCCAGGAAACAGTATAGGAATTACCTCAAACGTCTTCTCTGCATACCAGTCAATCATCAGATGCATCTAGTTCCATGTAAAATCATATGTGGGAGTGTCAATGACAATTTTTGATCCAAGTCAATGACAAGCTTTCCGGTATAGTTCTCTGGAAGCTTAGAAATGATACCATAAGCAGTGGTTCACATTTTCCACATATTTTGACTAAAAAGCATCAATGATATGATACCAAGTTAGCAACTTCTTAGCTCCCAACTTTGGGTACAAGTGGGCTGCCCAACCTTATGCTCCTACTTTCTCCAACCCAAAGGTTAATGGTTGCATTTCAACAAAATGGGCCCATTTCTCACATATATGTTTTTTCTTTAATACAACCTAACTTAATTTCATGTATTAAATTAAATAAATTAACTATAATTAATAGTTTTATATGAAAACAATATTTTATAAGAAACCATAGTTAGTATAATGAAAAGTCCTTTTCATTCTACTATTTTTTTTTCTACTATACTTAATCGTCGTGTGGTATAATATGGTAAAAATAACTTTTGAGTAGGATTCCAATCTCAATAAATAAGATCGTTGACACATGTTGTTTAATTTATTTTTTTTTTCTTCAAAATTTTTTTTTTTTACTATATGCTCAGAGTGATAAAGGATATAAAGTGTTAATAGAATCTTTAAACGGCGCCAGTTGTAAGTTTTTTTTTTTTAAGAAAATAAAAATAAAAAACAAACCTAAAGTAAGATTGTAAGTAAATGCTGCGGTTAAAAACTAACCCTACAAATCAATCGGTATATCTTCAAGTAAGATTCATTCTTATTTGTTTAAGTTATAGGTTGTAATTATGTGAAATATAATTTTATCTAAAAAATTCATATATTACTTATTTATTTAAATAATTTTACTTTTAATGCTTTAAAAAAATATATGATATTTCCGTTATTAAATATATACTTAAAACAAAAAAAATGTGTATATATATATATTTTTTTAAATTAAAATAAAAATTTTATATTAAGTAATTAAATCAAAATATATTAAAATTTTAGAAATAATTGCTTAGGATTAAAAGGCTATATTTCTCCAATATCATCATTTGGTACATATGGGTTTTTTTTTTTTTATCATTTAACAAACTAGTAATTGAATGGAGAATCGTACTCTAGTTCCAAGTTCCAACTAAAGAAAGAATATATAATTAGATATGATGAGCAGCAGACAAAAGGGAAAAAGAAATAGAGTTCGAGATGAAACGATTTTCATATGTTCAGCAACAAGCCAACAAGGCTACTAAAATGTCCACAAACATTGAATGAACACTTGATTATCATAATTCAGAAAGACACAGCTCTCTATATCTTTAATATCTCAAATAACCAGGTCCATAATAAAACCAATACGTAACAATAAAACCCAAAGCTGACACAGCTTTTTAACATTTGTCTATTTCCATGGACCCCAATCTCATGATTATTATCATCTTTAAACAAAGTGGTCCAAAGTAAATGAATTGTACCTAAAATTACAGCTCTGTCCTCATAGTCTTATACCTCTACTGTAGTCTGTTGTAGGCTATAGAAGAGAGGCTACTACTACTACTACTACTACTATGTAATATGTACAACAAGCTATATATATTACCCCTATTCATTCATCTATTAAAAGTCATATAGCCTTTTATTTCATTGAAATAAACAAAATATTGTAAAAGAACCATAAACTCGGATCCCAATTTAATTCATTCTCTGCTTTTACTTGCAAAAGTACAACAGTGTGAAGCTGGTTGGGTTACTTAATGTATTAAAAAACACAGTGAATCTTTGCTGCTTATTGGGTAAATAATTATTTAGTATGTGATTTATGATGATTTTAATTCTTGATTTTTTTATGTTATTTTTTTATTTTGATTTTTATATTTTTAAATAATTACTATATTTTGGTATAGTTAATTTTTATATGCATAAATATTTGAATAAAATGATTAAAAGTTTAAATTTTTTAAATAATAACTAAAAAGTTTCTAAATTATTATAAAACTCATTGGTGATTAGTTTTTTTTTTTTTAATCTAAGATTTACAAAATCAATATCACTCATGGACTTGGTGAGTTGTAAAGTAGGTTTGGACTTCGAAAAATTTAACCAAATGTTTTATTTTTGTTCTTCTTCAGGTTTTAAACATTAATTAACTTACTTCCTAACATAAATAAATAACTCAGAAGATTTGTCTACTTTAATGGAAGAAAAAAAAATAATGGTAGTTATTCTCTTTTCCTGTAAATAGATTGAATGTTAATAATATTGATATTCTTATTTTGTAATATAAATCACATTGAGTTCTAGTCTCTATTTAGAAGCTACAATTTTATATAGTTTTAAACTTGTTCATGTTTGTTAATTACATGTTAACGACTTAATTGTATTGTATTTATGTTATTAAATATTAAATATTTTTTAAATAACTTAGAAAGTGTGAGGTCTCTTTATAATAAAAAATAACATAAAATAATTAATGATGAATTAAAAAAATACAACACAACAATAAACACTAAACTAATGGCTCAAAAGATATTTGTTACTAATATGATTTTAAAATAATAGGATTAAGTCCTATAAAAGTATCCGTAACTTTCTCAAAGTCCCAAAATAAAATTTAAACCATATCTTGGAAGTGGAATTTGATCTATATAACAAGGGAAGGGAGTTGCAAACTTGATGAGACTAGAAAGAAACAAAGAAAGAAGAAAACATAAGTTAGACCTAAAGACTCGTTCTAGTGAGAAACACCTATATGAACCAACATAAAATGGGTACTATCATTAATACCTCTACTATTATAATCCACTGAAACCCATCAATGCTATATCTTGAGAATCCCAAAGAAATCAAGAAATGGGAATTTTGAGATGAATTGTCTTCATCAAACATAGCTTCTGAATTTGGTTCAACTATTTTGACTTGTATTTGGCATGGTTTTACCCCAAAAGGAACATATCTTGCTGGCTTTAATCCAATGGAATCATAACAAAGATTTGGGTTTTTCAAAGCACCAAAACGTCTTCCCATTTTTCTATAAAACCCTTCAGAGAATTTAAGCTCTCCTGTCAGATTATTTCCATTGAGGTAAAGTGCACTAATATTAGGAAGATTGGCAAGCTCTAAGGAGACAATGCCTGAGAGATTATTATCACTAAGACCCAAAAACCTCAATCTCTTTAACTTTGTTATGGATTTTGGAATCTCTCCTTCCAAGCCTGTTTTTGAGAGATCCAAAATTACCAACTTATCCATGTTTTGCCACTCTATGCTCTTGAGTTTACCACCAATTGGGTTATTAGATAACACCATTTCTTCTAAAGAAATAAGCTTTTGAAGTGAATTGCTTAGACCACCGGTTAAATTATTGTTCCCAAGGTCTATGAGAGTCAAATTATTCAAGTTACCAATCTCTGCTGGCAAATTTCCTTCCAATAAGTTGCTGCTCAAATCAAGCTTTAAGAGTGAACATAAACTTCCAAGAGAATTTGGCAAATACCCAGATAGTATATTCCTACTAAAATCAAGAATCAATAGCTTTGTCAATCCACCAAATCTATTTGGAATTTGGCCTGAAAATGAGTTTCCAGCAAGAACTAGCCTTTTCAAGTTTATTAAGTTGTCAATGTTTGCTGGTATTTGACCTGTTAGTCCATTCTCTAGGAGTACAAGTGATTGCAGCTTCTTAAGGCCTCCAAAAACACTAGGAATTTGTCCAATTAAACCCGGGTTCGATCGAAACTCCAATGATTCCAAGCTTTCGTAATATCTTTCCCAGTTCCCAGTTGGGATTGTAACCGGATGTTTATGTGGAGAGACAAAACAATTGAAGAAGGATAGAGTTTTGAGATGCTCAAGTTGAAAGAGTTGTGGTCTAAATTGAATGTTTTTAGCACAACTAAGAGAATTGTCATGTGTTGGTCCAATATTTAAGGCAGTGACATACCAAAACCCATCAAAGAGATCACAAGAGACTCCCTGAAGAAGAATGAAAGAAATAATATAAGAACAGTTTGGAATTTAATCAGTTGATATCAATTAACATATTGGTCAGAATAACACATGTAAATAGTTCTCTTAGTCCAAAGTTCCAAACTTTAGATTGTTTCAGGGACATTACACCAAAATGGGAGTTTTTGAATGTTCCTAAAAACCAACATGATTGAGAAGTTATTTCCAGTTATGGAACTCTGCAGAATATTGTTCAAAATTCAAATTTTGGCAACTACAAGTTCCTTGTTCCCAGTGACAGGGTATGCAAATGGAAACCACTCAATTCTATACTTCAATTCTTTAGAAGAACTTGGAAATACTAAATAGTTCATGCTTTTTCTATTCTTTTCCTAATAACCACCCAAAATGGCAATGCGAATTAATAAAGTCCACAACCACCTCGTTTTTAGATTATATAGAAGTGCTTTTAACCAGAGAAAAAAAAACACACTTCTAAGTCGGACGAAAAATAAATTGACAAGAAGACTTCCAGAACTCAAAAAATATTTTTTTACTTCCAAAGACAATCATGTGCTTCTTAATGAAAGCACTTTCTCCTTAAATCGCCTTTGACTAAAGCACTTTTAAAAGAAGCACAAGCAAGTGACCTTTATAATCTTTTAGAAACAGCTCTTAACAAATATTGTCCTGTTTGAATGTGAGCTTCTACTTTTTAGCTTTCAAGTCATAACAATGTAAAAGAAATAGACTAGTCTATAAATAACTCAACACTTTAAATAAAAATTTTAATCATCAATAAAGAACTAGCTAATTTTACAAGGAAAAAAAATGAAACTTTATTTTTTGAATTGTAGTTGGGTTATATGGATTGAAACTTAAAAAGAAATGAGAACTATGTAGTACCTGTATAGGAGTCCAACCACAAGGATCTGGATAGAGATCTGAGCCATTCCACCCGTTACCCACAAAACCTTGTATAGCAGAGTACAGAGCTTCCTGCTCTGTATTCACCATTGGAGTTACATCAGACTCTGCTTCTCCAAAACACAGAGCATCCATACAGAGGATAAAGATCACAATGATCACAAGCGTCATTAAAGTAAAAGACTTCATGGATAGTTATCAAACTAGAGAAGTAAAAACTACTCAGACAAGGGAATTATGGAGATGAACCAAAAAAGAAATGGAAAAGAAAACACAAAACCAATAATGTAGTTTTAATTTTCATCAGAAGTTAAATCATGGGTTCCACTTAAAAAAGGAAAACGCACATTCTAAAGACTCAAATGAGAACTGGGAAAACATCCAAAGGGTAAGAGCAATAAAAGGAAAATGGAAGACGCACTAAAGGAAAAGTAAGAAGAAACTAGCTTGCCATTCTTGTGTTTATGGAAAAGCTAAGGTAAAGAAGTATTTAGAAGAGAAAAGAGAAAGACACAAAACAAAGCTCAGTTCTCGAAGCTCAAAAGTAATAATAGAATGACAACAATAAGATCAGAACAGTAGGAACTTAAAGGGGCTTTGATGGTGAAAGCGAAAGGAAGCGATTGATTGCTCTTTTTATGGTTCTGCTTAGCATTGTACCCAACCGATCATATTTCCATTTCTTCACAACCATAAAGTCAAAATTGGTTTTTTATTTTTTTAAAATTTTGACTTTGCCCAGTTTAATATCTAGTAAATCTGGTGTATTCTCTCCATATCATTAAATGGATTATCCAAAATGGTTTTAAAGGACTTCGTAGTTGAAATGTGTATGGTTGAAAGAAGTGTTCTAAGGTAGTGTATCATGACACGTTGCGAACACGAACTTGAAGTCGATCATGATACGATCAAACTAGGATTCTAATTATTTTATAAATTTAAAGTTAATATTATTATTTATTACTATAAATAATTTATTTTTACAAATTATTATTTAAATATAATCTAAGATTGATAAATCAATTAAGGGTTTTGCAGGCAGTTTTATAGTACAAGGGGACCATTTGTTCTGCATGTAAAATAACCATGGATAAATGCATTCGAGACAAACTTGGGTTTTTTTTTAATCTCTTTAGCTTACTGTTCTCTACTTTTGGATCTCTTTTACTTTGTTTAAAACATCGTTCAGGATGAGACAGAGACAAACCGAGCATTAAATATATACAAATACAATAAAAATACATTTTTTATTATCACAAAAATAAATTACAAGTATGGAATGGATATTGGATACATTCGATCATTAGATGGCTGCAAATGGGCTTTGATAATCTTTTTTGGTCACAGAAAATGGGCTTTTATTTCAGCCTTGTAAAAAATAGGAGTTATGTGCTTTTTATTTTTCTGATTTTTAGATTTTTATTTAGGGAAGGTTTTGCCCTTTTGCTATTTGGGTTGAGATAATAACATATATTTATAAAAAAAAATTAAACAGTGGATAATTCGAACTTGAGGGACAAAATTATTTCTTGCCCATACCTAATAATAGTAATATATGATGTATGCAAAGTAAATCTAGGGATGAGGTAGAGTCAACAATGAGTAAATAACCAAAATCAAAATCAAAATATTTTTTATCGTATATATATATATATATCAATTTATATATCACAATATAAGAGTAAAATATATATAAAAAATTATAATTTTTATAAAATAATTATTTTAATCTCATTAATTTTAAATAAAATGCTTTATACCCATAACTTTGAAAAATACACTATTTAATTTTAAAAATTTAAAGTCTTAGAATTTATGTACAATTTATTAAAATTAGAACGTACCATTAGACTAAATTTCACGTTTTGCAAAGTTATTGGAGTTAGATGTTATAATTAAAAATAATGAAATTAAAATGATATTTAATTCAAAATTATGAAAACACTGACAAACTTCTCCCACTATATAAGTAATCCTATAATATAAGTAATTATTAATCTTATCTTAACATCTTAAGGCACTAAATTTTCATCAAAACTCTGATACATCACATATCATTACTCAAATACAAAAAAAACAGTGTACAAAGCTATGAAACTTTGGATTATTATTTTTTCCAAGAATGGACCACAAGGGAAGGACTGAAAGGGATAAGAAAGAAAGCTGGCATAGCTCAAACTCTAAAAAATTTCATGGTCAGGCCTGATTGCCTAAGCGTTTATATAGTCTGATAAGTCATTTTCTATCCCTGTAATCTTTTCTATACAGACTAGATTTAGAGAGAGAGAGAGAGAGAGAGAGAGAGAGTCTATCTCAACTCTCAAAGTATCTTCTTAGTTTTTTTTTTTATCCTGCTAAACCATTAATATGGATGTAGTTGTCTTGGTGTTGATTATTGTGGCACAACAACCTATTGGGGTTTGATTCGGTAGAGCACTGGCTGCCATGTCTCTATATGCCATAGTCCTTTCGTAAGGTCAATTTCTTATTAGCTTTGTGAGGTGAGCTAGAGAATTAGCTTAACGGCCTAAATCCTAAGTCCGTTTCTTTTCCATTGTCATGTAAAGTAAAATAAACATTAAAATGTGTGTTAAGCGAGTCTGACAATTAATTAAATTTTGCTTCCATTAAAGTTTTAACCACTACCATTTGGACCTGGGTATTCACTTTTACCACATTAACTAACGGCGGGGGCTGGGCACGTGACTGTATTTTGTACAAAAAATTTAAGGGTTATGCAGTCATTTTATTTAAAAAATATGTTAGTTAAGTAATTTTGTCAGCGAGAAATATGAACTTCAAAGATAAAAATTAATATTTATCCGATTTTTCATTAAATATAATAGAATAACACATAAAACATATAAATATTTATATTTTTTATAGACATATATTTAAAAAAATAATTTTAATTAAAAATTATTCATATTATTTGGATTAAACTTAAATAAAATTTTAATCATCTAATGTGTTAATTTCGTTATTAAACAATAAAAAATGTGTTTAAGATTTATTGAATTTTTTTAAAATTTTGAAAGATTTATTTTAAATGTTTGTGTAATTTTTTATTTATATATCTATTGAAAAATATAAATATACATGAAATATGTGTGTTATTATGTTCTATTTAACTAAAATTTAATTAAAAATTAACTTTATCTAACACATTTTTCAAAAAAAAAATGACACTTAAATAATACATTTTTTTAAATAAATAAATTTTAAAATATATTGTTTAAATAATAGAACTAATCAATATATTTAACTTAAACAAATTAACCATCTAAACACTTCACAAATATAACAAGTATTTTGTTGATTAAAAAATAGTTGCTTAAAAATTTCTTCAAGTGATGCATACCCTAGACAACTACGGGTTGAGTAAACTCTAATACAAAAACAACAAATCAAATATCATTACAAATGAATGACAAGAGTCAGAGTAGTTTCTTTAAGTTATTTTTATCATTTAATTCTTTAATTTATAAATAATATTTTTTTATCTAAATACTTTTAAAAAAAATGTTCGAAAATAAAATTAATTTTGAGTATTTTTTACTTAAACTTATCACATTATTATACTAATAGATGTTAAAATTATCATTTTAATCATTATTTTTGTCACTAAACAACTCAACATTTTAATGTATTATTCTTTTTCTATCTTATTTTTTTTAGTTTTAATCTCTATTTTACCATAACCTAAACAATAATAAATAAAGCACATCAGTCAATAATAATATTTTATTATATATTTCACTAAAATTTTACTTTTCATTTTTTTATAGCAAATTTCGTAGTAACAACTTAACAAAAAATAATAATTTTCTATTCTAAAGGACTAATGATCATCTAACCTACGTTATTTTACGATAACAATCTTTCAAAATTTCAAAGAACTTTGCAATACTATAGAGTACATTATAGAAAGATATTGTTGGTGAAGCATGGAAAAGAAATCCAAAATTCATTAGATTAGTTGGTGTTTTATAGCTATTTAGTGAGCAAATTAAAAAAGTTTCATATTTGTTAGAAATGAAGATGTGTGTTGAATTTTGGGCTATAAATAAAGTCCTTCTTCACCATTTGTAATTCATCCCAAAAATTTGTAAATTTTTCTCTTTTTTGTATGGAAAATTGATTAGCTCAATTTTACCCAATTAGTTGTAATTTGGAGTTCATTTATTTGTAGATAGTAGTAGTGGTCAACAACGTTCAAAAACCTAGGTAACATTTATATCGAACATCATTAAATTTTTGGTGTTATTATTTTTCTACTTTAATATTTTTGTTTCAATATCTGCTTTAATTTATTTTAGCATTATATTTTCAATAGCATTATTTTGTGGGATTAGTTTGAATTCTATTAATTTAAATCATAAATGAATAGTAACTACTTAGAATAGGGAAAATATACCTGATTTTTCCAACAATTAGTATCAGAGCCGAAAGTTTCTACCTAGGCATTTGTTTGTATTATCTTTGTTTGCTATTGGAATATAGTTACTAGTTGTTGTAATTTGAAGAAATGGCAGAAGAAAATTTTCTTTCAACCAAAGGCCAATCATCCACGTTAAGCAAAACTATGGTGATGAATGCAAGGTTCAAGGTGGAGAAATTTGATGGAATCGGTCATTTCAGCATGTGGCAAAGCGAAGTTCTAGATACTCTATTTCAACAAGGTCTAGATATCGCCATTGAAAAAGAGCAACCAGATGAATGTCTCTTAAGAGAACAAAAGTACACGTTCATGAAGGAGACATCCTTAAGTAAGTTTTGGAAGGCATTGGAAAACAAGTTCATGAAGAAGAGTGGATAAAATCGTCTCTATTTGAACAAGTTGTTCCTTTTTGAATACCTTCAAGGTACTACAATAAACAACCACATTACTTATTTTAATCAATTAGTAGCAGATTTGTTAAATATGTATGAAACTTTTAAAGATGAAGATTTAGCCTTGATGTTGTTAGCTTCCCTTTCTAATGAGTTTGATCATCTTATTACGAGCTTACTCATTGGGAAGGATAAAATGTCTTTTGAGGAAGTTTTCACTGCTTTGTATAGTTATGAAATTAGAAAAAAAGATAAAAAAAAAGAAAGCAAAAATGAAGCAGTATAGGCACTGTCTGTAAGAGGACGTCCACAAACACAATAGAAAGGAAGGAGAGGTAGATCTCTATCAAAAGGAAGGCTTGGTAAAGATGAATATGCTTTTTGTCATGAGAAAGGCCATTGGAGGAAAAATTGTCTGAAGTTGCAAAAGAAAGGAAAAGTTGTGCAATCTGATGCATGTGTAGCTGAAAGAAATTCAAATTTAGATTTTGCATTGGTTGGTTCGTCAACAGCATCCCATCCTGGTGATTGGATTTTTGATTCATCGTGTACTTTCCATATGTCTCCTAACAAGGAGTGGTTCTTTAACTTTGAAGAACTAGATAGTGGAGTTGTTTTCATAGGTAATGATTATCCACGCAAAGTTTTGGGGATTGGTACAATTTGTTTGAAGAATCAAGATGGTTCAACCAGGGTATTGACAGATGTTCATTATGTTCCAGATATGAAAAAGAATCTCATTGTTGTGGCAGTCTTAGAATCAAAAGGCTTCATTGTGACCATACAAAATGGGGCATTGAAGGTTAATTCTGGAGCACTTGTGGCGATGAAAGGTGTTTGGAAGAATAACTTGTACTACCACCTTAGTAGTACGATTATTGGGACAACATCAATAGCAGTTTCAGTGGAAGAAAGAGATTCAAAAACTACCAAGTTGTGGCATATGCATTTGGGACATGTTGGTGAAAAAGCTTTATAGATTTTAGTAAAGCATGGCCTGTTAAAAGGTGCAAGAACCGGTAAGTTAGAATTCTGTGAGTATTTTGTATTAGGGAAGCAGAAAAGAGTAAGTTTTGGCACTACTTTCCATAATACAAAGGGAATTTTGGATTACATCCATACTGATGTATGGGGGCCAACAAGAAATCCATTCATAAGTGGCAAAGATTATTATGTCACTTTCGTTGATGACTTCTCCAGAAGAGTTTGGGTATATCTCATAAAGAAGAAAGATGAAGTGCTGGGAATTTTTCTCAAGTGGAAGAAGATGATCGAGACTCAGACTGGTAAAAAGATCAAACTTCTGAGGTATGATAATGGCATTGAGTACACAAACGATCCATTTATGAAAGTTTGTGAAGAAGAAGGGATAGTGTGACACTTCACTATTCGAAAAACACCACAACAAAACGGAGTTACAGAACTTATGAACCGGACTTTGTTGGAGAAGGTTCGATGTGTGTTGTCAAATGCTGGTTTAGGAAAGCAATATTGGGTTGAGGTTGTGACATATGCATGTCATCTCATCAACCGTCTACCATCGTTTGCTCTTGAAGGAAAAACGCCTATGAAGGTATGGTCTGGAAAACCTACTAGAGATTATTATTTTTTACATGTGTTTGGTTCAATTGCATACTACCATGTAACAGGATCAAAGTTGGACCCAAGAGCCAAAAAAGCCATTTTTTTGGGGGATCCCTTCTGGTTCTAAGGGATATCGACTATGGTGCCTTGAAACGAAAAAGATAATCTTTAGCAGAGATGTTATCTTTGATGAATCTACCTTGTTGAGAAAGGTAACTAAGAAGATTGATGACACTTTAGAGAAGATGGAGCAAACTTCAAAGTATATGGAGTTTGAAAGCAAAATTGTTAATCCAGTTAGTGAAGATAAGACAAAATTTGATCCTCCATTGACAAAAGATGAATCAGATGAAGAGGTTTTAACCCAAAAACCTCCACAGCAACAAGAAGAAACTGTAGTTAATAGGCCAAGACGACAAAATGTCAAGGTGCTTGCTCGATACAAGGATTTTGAAGACCTACATGCTCAGTTTAAGAATATGGTGGCATGTGCACTTTCAGTTGTGCATGCTAATGTTCCTTCCATATATAAAGAAGAAATTAGAAGCCCTGAAGTTGAAAGATGGAAGGAAGCCATGGATGAAGAACTTATTTCCCTTCAGAAGAATTAAACATGGAAGTTGACATAACTACCTAAGGGCAAGAAGGAAATTGGCTGCAAATATGTGTATGCAAAGAAAGAGGGATTTCCTAACAAAGATGGTATTCGCTACAAGGCAAGGTTGGTGACTAAGGGTTACGCTCAGAAGAGGGAATCGATTATAATGAGGTATTTTCTCCAGTTGTAAAATATTCCTCCATTAGAATTTTGTTGGCCTTTGTAGCATAGTTCGATTTGGAACTAGTTCAACTTGATGTGAAAACCGCGTTTCTATATGGTGACTTAGAAGAGGAAATCTATATGTCTCAACTAGAAGGGTTTAATGTTGCTGGTAAAGAGAATTGGGTTTGTAAGTTGAACAAATTATTGTATGAATTGAAGTAATCTCCAAGGCAATGGTACAAACGATTTGATCAGTTTATGTTGCAGCAGAAGTACACCAGAAGAACACATGATCATTGTGTGTATTTTCGCAAGCTACAAGATGAGTCTTTCATCTATCTCCTGTTGTACGTCGATGATATATTGATTGCATCGAAGAACCAAGCAGAAATTAAGAAGTTAAAGGCTCGACTAAGTCAGGAATTCGAGATGAAAGATTTGGGAGAAGTCAAGAAGATTCTCGATATGGAGATAAGTAGAGACAGGAAGAAGGGGAAGCTTAGTTTGACCTAGAGTCAATATTTGAAGAGGGTTCTACAACGTTTTGGTATGAATGAACAGACAAAACCTGTAAGTACTCTACTAGTTCCTCAATTCAAGCTTAGTGCTCAATTATCTCCTAAGAATGATATAGAACGAGAATATATGGCAAAGGTACCATATGAAAATGTAGTTGGTAGCTTGATGTATGCAATGGTGTGTACAAGACTTGACATTTCACATGCGGTTGGTGTTGTAAGCAGGTATATGCATCATCCTTGTAAAGGACATTGGTTGGCTATGAAATGGATTCTACAATATATTATAAATACTGTAGATATTGGTTTAGTATTTCAGTAGGATAATATTGTTGGTCAATGAATAGTCAGATATTGTGATTCTGACTATGTAGAAGATTTAGATAAGCGTCGGTCAACTACTGGTTATGTGTTTACTCTTGCTAGAGCACCAGTCAGTTGGAAGTCTACCTTGTAGTCCACAGTTGCTTTTTCTACTACAGAGGTAGAGTATATGGCGATTCTGGTTTGTGAAGGAAGCTATTTGGTTACGAGGTTTTCTTGAAGACTTGGGAGTTGGTCAAAAACATACTAAGGTGCTTTGTGATAGTCAAAGTGCTATTCATTTAGCAAAGAACCAAGTCTACCATGCACGTACAAAGCACATTGACATTCATTATCATTTCGTGCGAGAGATTATTGAAGAAGGTGGAGTACTTGTTCAGAAGATCAGTACTACAGAGAATCCCGCAGATATGATGACCAAGGTGGTAATAACAATCAAATTCAAATATTGTCTGGACTTGATTAACATCCTGTAAATCTGAATTGGCACTGGTGTCGCTAATCTAGTGATTGAATAAATCATTTAAGAATCACTAAGTTGCTAAGGTGGAGATTTGTTATATAGCTCCTTAGTGAGCAAATTAGAAAAATCTCACATTGGTTAGGAATGAAGATAGGTGTTGAATTTGGGGCTATAAATAAAGCTTTCATTCACCATTTGTAATCCATCCCAAAAATTTGTAAATCTTCCTCTTTTTTAAGGGAAATTGATTAACTAAATTTTATCCAATTAGTTATAATTTGGAGTTCATCTATTTGCAGATAGTGGAAGTGGTCAACGACGTTTGAGGACCTAGATAACATTTATACCGAACCTCGTTAAATTTTTAGTGTTATTATTTTTTTACTTTAATATTTTTGTTTCAATATCTGCTTTAGTTTATTTTAACATTATACTTCTAATAGCATTATTTTATCGGGTTAGTTTGAATTCTATTTATTTAAATCATAAATGAATAGTAACTACTTAGAATAGAGAAAATATACCTGATTTTTTCAACAGTTGACATATCATGAAGTGCATCAAAATGATGGGGATTTGGGATAAGGATATATAGCAATCGATTTACCCTTATCCTTCGTGCCAAATAAGGATGGAGATTGCTTATTAAACCTAACTAGTTTTAACTGGATTGCTAATGCTAAGTAATATAACAATAAACATTTCATGAATTCTAGGAATGGTTACTACAATTTTTGGTGATGGAGAGGCAAGGAGTATTCTTATACATGGAATGATGTGAGAATTCAGTTCGAACTCACCTCTTAATATCTAGAAGAATAATTGTATTTTATGATCTGATCTTTGTAAACCCATCACAACCAGCAGCTTTGATACTACTCATCTATGGGACTTTATAATTTGTATAATGGAATACCTACCTCATATACTTCAATAAGTTATAACTCAAATAAAAAATTGCTGCTAGCTACACTTAAGAGAACAAATATACACCCTAACAATGCGTACTTTAATTTGTGTAGCAGTTAAAAACAAAGTCATTATTTGTAAACTCTATATCTTATATTCAATACATACAAATTTTTAAATGGTACGGTGGTACATAGAAACCATAATTCACTTTGAGCGGAAAAAGTATAATGCCCTAAATCAGTTTTTTGGACAACCTAAATCAAGTTTGCTGGGTTGCCAACCTCATCATTGCTAATCAATTGAATAAAATGGCAGATGGAGTTCATAGCTAACACGTCAACTTAAATAAAGGGACGTGGTCCAAAAATTATTGATACTCTCAAAAGCTTCATTTAACCATCCATTGACCATAAAGTTGATCGGTCTTTTTTCCAATAGATGAAACGTACTAAATACGACAGAAATCTAAAATAAATATGAGGTCCTCACCTAAATGAGATACTTCTGAAATTCAAATGTACTATTAATCTCCGTCTAATGTGCATTTCATCTTACGAGGATTGTGTCCCAAAAAAAAAGAGGCCAATTTTGCGATTAGTTTTTATCCATGTGTACATGCCCCAAACAGTTGGTTGCAGAGCACACCCCTAGAACACACCTTTGATAACAAAGGTTTACTGGAAAGGGCAATATAAGATACAATAAAAACAGTGTCAAGTAGTTCAAGAAAATTGCTTAATTTGGTACAGACTTCGGATCATACATCTAATAAGAAAAATAATCCCACCCAAATTTATTTCATAAGCAATCGACAATAGATTTCTCCAAACAATCTTCAGTTTTCACAAAAATACCCGGCAATTGAGGAGAAAATTTTATGCTGGCCCAAATACTGCTTTTAGGAAACCATCTCAAAAACTAACAGATACAATCAAGGAACAAGAAGACTAGTTGGGAAGCTCCTTTCAATTGAGATGATGAAAAATCAAATCCCAGCAACTCGTAGGCAGATGAGTGAGAATTTTAAGTCATCAAGTCGTCAAGAAAGTCCAAATCTTCTTTCGTATTGAAACTTCATCAGGATGCTCCAATTCATCATCACGATCATCTCCACTCTCTTGAATTGTGCTCATATTCTCATCTTCAACATGTTCAGGAGTATCATATGCTTCCGCACTTAATTCTATATTTCTGGCTGACTCAGTTGCATTGGCATTAGCAGCAACAATTTCAGGGGTTCTCAACTGTAATTAAGTGCACAAAGGTAATATGATGTTCAATATGGATAACATTGTTCAAGACTTCAGCAATATGCTAGAAATCGTCTCGAGCTAAAATACAACATAAAGAGAAGAAAAAGATTTACCCTGACAACTATATTCTCTGAGAACTCTAAGCTTCCTGCTGTTATGACCTGCATAGTGTGTTCACTCTGGTCCTTCTTGTGATCTCTTGATGATGATACAAAAAGAACTTCAGGGTTTGCTGCTGCACCACCATCATCAGCCTCTTCCTCTCTTATCTTTTTCAGATCAGCTTCAGCTTGTACTGTTCTAATTGTTTCCACAGATAAAATTTCAATGATATTTTAGAACTAAAAAAAGAAACACAATTTCTTCTGTAGTGACTGATCATTCTACTTGAATTTTTAAAAAAGAAAAAGAAAAACACAATGCACTTTTAAGTCTTTTTAGGTGAAGACGATGATCAAACTTTAACTAAGTGACAATTCCAAAATGAAAATAAAAAAATAAAAATCCATGGGTATACCAGCTTGGGTACGACTTCCTATAGAAGTAAAAGGCTCAATAACACAAAACTAGAAATTTCTATGAAAAAAAAAGCAAAACTAGAAATGAACACACTTATGGGGAACTTAGCCTGTTAGACGCGATTTAAGGACCCAAAAAACTGAATGGTGAGTTGTCTTTAAGAACAGTGCAGGGGAAGTTGGCAAACAAGTTATCTTTTCAAGGGGAAAAACAAACATTATTTAGGACTCATTTTGCAATGAGTTCTTTTTTCAGGTTCAATTTTCTTGTGCTTGAAACTAATTTTCTGTTTTCTAATTCATTTAGAAAGAAAAAAAACATAAACTCTTTGGTAGAAAGTTTTGTTTTATTCTTTCATTCCCTCTTAAGTTATAACAAAAAAGAGGTCAAGTTAAGTAATGAAAGAAAAATTGAACATGAAATATGATTTTCAAAATCTCTTTTTATTTTTTATTTTTTTCAAAAAACAATAAAAAGTATATAAAAATGAAACTGAGTTCTAACCTAATTTTGAACTATAAAAATAGAATTAATTACCAAACAATACTCAATTTGAAAAATTGGTTTAAAAAACTAGAACTTGAAAACACAATTGGTCACAAAACAGACCCTTAGAAAGCTAGTGGCAGTTAAAAACTAATGCACAAAATCTCTAAAGTCTCCAAACTACAAATTGGATGTATAGATAGGTAACTCATTTGCCTATGTAAATGACTTCATGCCCAACTTTGCGTCTATTTACTTGGGGTTCATTTTTTAACGAGTTCTGTTTTAAGTTTTGGTTTCTTGTGTTTGAAATTAGTTTTCTATTTTCTAATTCATTTAGAACAAAAAACAAAACTCGTTTGGTTAAAAGTTCTGTTATCCTATTTCATTACCCCTTAAGTAGATGTAAAGTTAACTAATGAAAGGAAAAGTAAACTTGGAATACGATTTTCAAAAACCTTTATTTAAATTTCAAAAACAATAAAAAATGTGTGAAAATAGGACTGATTTTTAACCTGATTTTGAACTTGAAAATAGAAATAATTACCAAATATCACTCATTTTAAAAACATGAATTCAAAAACTGGAAGTTGAAAAAAGAATTGGTTGCAAAACATGGCGTTACTTAGCTACATCATAAATTCCTTGTTTACAAAAATTTCACCTAACTTTATAATGAACTCTGAAAATGAGCAATAATTAGTGTATACCTCATGGCAAAGTTTGACTACAATATTGATCATATAAACCAATAACCGCACATTTCCAGGAACTTCCACGCCAGCTGTCATGATGCTTCATGTGTAATAAAGAAAAGATTAAGGGACTTACTTCTTGCGGGATCTAAAGTTGTATCTCTCCTCTCCAGGTGTTAGCAAACCTGGAGCAACTGTTGGCTGCTTCTTCCTGCGCCTGCTAGTCGTGACATTGGCAGAACATCCTTCATCATCACCAACATCCTGCTCACTCTCTGTGATATTGGTTGCTTGAGCATAATGCCTTTTCCTTGTTTTCTTATGGTATCCTTTCATAGAAAGGCTTGAATTACCCCGGCTTTCTTTGTCCATATGATTATTGCTATTATTAGGCAGCACTGTTCCAGTCACTTTTGCCTTGTTTGGGGATTCCACAAGAAAAGCTTTCGCATCTTCAACCACTGCCTTCACTGAGTGGGTTCTATGAATTCCAGATTTGCGGCGATGAGTCTTCAGCTTTGATTGCGAGGAGTCTTCTGGAATCACTCGTGTCATACTGTCCATATAGCTTAGATCATCAATTGATGGTGCACCATCCTCCACTACTCTAATAATGTCATCAGAATGGAGCTGTGTTGCTCCATCACCAGGAAGCACTTGAGTGCTCCCTTCTTTTATTTCAACATTAACCTCTGCAGCTGACAGTGATGGTGACTCAATGTGAACTGGATCAACAACATGCTCAATTTGCTTGCCTGGAGATTGCTTAAAAATCTTTGATATGCATTTACGCAGAGAAAATCTTTCTGACACTGAAAATCCCATGTCAGAAACAACTAAGTCGCCAGAAGGTTCAACATGTTTATCATGAAGTATCCGCAGAGGATCAGCATCCCTAGGATCAATTTCACGAAGTTGAAAGCCAGAAATTGCAGACTCTCCTACTGTTTCACCACAGTCCCTGCAGCCCTTGAGCTTCTCAACAATGTCAAGGAAGTAAACCCTTTCCTTCATGAGCTCTTGACGCTGGCACCTGATCTTCTTGCTCAGAGCACTAATCTGGTCTATATCATTCTGCATTTCAAGTTGGTTTAGTTTCAAATGCTCATTGACTAATGCAACTTCCTCTCTTTCCTTTCCAATTCTACTCCTTTCTAACTCTACTTCGTCTGTTTCCCTGCGAGTAGCTTCCCTTAAGTAATTAAAATTGTTAAGTTCTCTCATTCTCATTCCCTCAAAAGTATCCTCTTTTTCATGCATGAGCTTCTCTGCTTCCTCCTTCCGTTTTTGAATATCGATTTCTAAATTCCTTATCTTCTGCTCAAAATTGTAAACCATTTTACTATGCTCATTCTCAGCCTGTTGAGATAGAACTGCCACCTCCCTCTCCCTGTAAGCTGCAAAGGAATCCTTCTCAATTTGTAGATTTTTCAATTCCCTTTGGCTATATTCCTGATTGACACATTTCTCCTCTTTCAGTTCGTCAAACTCTAACTGCTGCAGTTTTTCCAGCTTTCCCTTCTCATCAACTACCTTGCTGTGCTCTCTGTTAATATCAGATCTTTTCTGATCCAAATCTCCCCACTCGTTCTCAAATTGCTCCTTCTCCTGTCTCAAATCTTCAGCTTCCTTCAACAGCAACTCGTTCTTTAGCTTGTTCTTCTCTATCTCCTGTTTCAGCTCTGACAGAAAACGGAAATGTTCTGACCTCTCATTTGCGGTTATGCTTTCCTCCTCTCTCTCTTCAAGAATTCTCAATTCCAGCTGACTATTTTCATTCTTCATCTTCTCAACTTCATCTACAAGAATCAACGAATACTCTTTATCAGCGAGCAGTTGTTGCTTTTCTCCCTCCAAGTTTTTCTCCTCAACTTTGACACCCTTCTCTCTTCCCTTTAGAGATTTCAACTTTACTTCTAATTCTTTTTGTTTCTCCTTCAGTCTCTCAGATTTTTCAAGCAATACTTGCTCTCTCTTTCCCAATTTCTCTTCCCTGTGATTGACTTCAGCTTCCTTCCACTCCACAGCACTTGATTTGTTAATAAGTTCGTTGTCAAGAGATTTTCTGTTTTCTTCCACTTCCAACTCAAACTCATGCATTTTCACACCAAGAACAGCCTTGTGCTCATCAATATGCATCTGAATTTCAACCTGCAAATTCCCCAAATATAAGAAATATTTAACTGTTGAACCAATCATCTAAAAATGATTCACTCAAATCCCTTTAGGATGACAATATTTTATATATATATATATATATATATATATATAT
This sequence comes from Hippophae rhamnoides, assembly GCA_033030585.1. Classification (NCBI taxonomy): domain Eukaryota; kingdom Viridiplantae; phylum Streptophyta; class Magnoliopsida; order Rosales; family Elaeagnaceae; genus Hippophae; species Hippophae rhamnoides. Next base: position 41,777,712 of record CM065434.1, read on the forward strand.
ATAGGGTAACCAAAGTCCTCTACCTTTAACGAAAGGAAAGTGCATTTTAGTCCCCTACCTATTAGGTGGAACAAGACAAATCTATTACCTTTATAAAATGAACTTTCGTTAAAAGTAGTAGACTTGGACAATCCCTCATCCCACAGAATATTCCACTTTTTACAGCAACTAATCAAGCCAAAAGAATAATTGCTGATTTTGCATGCATATTTATGATGCAATGTCCAATATCACATGCAAGCAATGCCCTTATCAAACTAGGTGAGAAAATGCACCCTCACGGAGAAAAAAGAAGGTAAAACTAGATTATATTTCTCCTAAATTATCTTCAAAAGGCATCTAAAGACTCCATCTTTCATTATGGGGATTCCATCATATATTTACTTTCTGTCCACTCAATCAACACAAATCCAACACAAGGAACAAGAATGATAGGCTAGGTATTCAAACCTCTCTAAAGGAAAAAACACATGCTTAGGTACATAAAAATACTTGAAGTCTCCCCCAACTAAAACCCAAATCCTTTCCTCTCTCCAAAAGTAAGTCATAATATTTTAACAAATAAGTATTTATCTAAAAAGATACTTGCCAAGATTATATTATTTCGGTTTCATATGTATAAACATTGAAATTCCATCCAATATATGATAGAGATATCCTGATATCATAACATAATATAACTCATATTCAAGAGTCCTTTCGTCAACAACATGACATTGCATGATAAATTTCAAAAGCATGAGCAATGATCTTCACTGTCAGAACAAAAGGAGGACCAAACAGGATGTTACTAAGCAACTATAGCCACTGGAGGATCTATAGGAGCCGGATGGAACCTGCCCCCTCTCTCCGTGGCAGAGAAAATTTTACACATGATGTTTATGATATGATATCAAATTTACATGTATAAAAAAAGGTTATAATTTTGGTACTTCAGCCTTTAAAAAATACATAATCATAATTTAATATTTTTGATTTTTTTTCCTTTCCTCAAGAAATTTTGTTGATACAAAGCTCTTATATTCCTCATAGTTTACTTTCATTTTTCATTGCTATATTGCTATTGCTATTGCTATTGCTATTGCTATTGCTATAAATAGTACAACACATGAATTAAAAAACAATTAGTACTTTGGTAAGGTGCCCCTCCTGAACTAAAATTCTAGATCTGCCATTGTCTATAATGAAGGTAACAAACTTTGTCAGTGATCCAACTCTAAGCTAACACAAAGAAGCCGCACAAAAGATGGATATTTCATCAATACCTGTTCAATATAATCCATTCCATAGATGTAATTGTATGTTCTTGCTGGATGCCTTAGATGCAAGAATAGGGGGTATATGTTACATACATTTCAAATTTAAGGATTCTGAATATAATATATAAGTAAGCAATAATGAAAGCTTATAAAAAGTTCTAAATAGTTTTCTATAGTTCAAGAATTTTAAAGCTTTCATGAAGACATACAGCATATCTTATACATATTAGCCACACTCATACACATGAAACAACCAATAGCTACCATAAACTCTATTCCATTTATCTCAAGTTAGTCTAGGCATCTAAAAGCGCTATATTCAAACAATTCCAAATTTGTTTTTATTTTAAATGAACAGCTTCTGATGGGTAGGTTCAGTACATGTTTAAGTCTCATGCAAACATATGATACACTCATAAATATCAGTTCCATATAAAAGAAATGCCTACTTGGAAAAAAAACATGATACATTTCTCCAAGCAGCTATATCATGTATTCTTGAACATACCTTTTCCCGTGAATCAAGTTTTCCTTCCCATGCACATAATTCTCTCTCTTTCATCTCTAGGTACTTCTTCGTAGACTCAACTCCCTGCATAATTAAGGGAAAGGATTGTCATGCATGAAACTGGGGCAATACATACAAATTATAAAATTCATTTAAAGAACATATTACTCTCTCTTTTGATTCTAAATCTGCTAGCTGTTTACGTATATGATCTTCCTTCTCTTTCAATTTTAAATTTGTCAAATCAATTTTACTCTGTGACTCTTCCACTTGCATCTCCCTCTGCTTGAAAGTCCTTTCATTCTCATTTATCTGCTCCTCACATTCATTTAGCATCCTTCTACCATTACATAGCCCCTCTTCCCGTTCCTGTAATTTCCTTCCCCATTCTTGTAAATCTTCTCTTTGTTTATAGAAAGTTGCTAGAGACACTTCTCGCCTATAAGAGATTGAAAAAAGTGAATGATATCAAAGAATTTCTCATTATGAATTATCTAAAGAAAGAAATATGACTTATGGAAGCTAGAGATGGGAGCCAAGAACACACTCAGCATTTAAAGACAACTGCTCCTTTTGAAGCAAATTTCCACGAGCTTCAATCTCTTGCAATCTCATTTGCAACTCTAAACTCTTCCTATCTACCTCTGCAACTGAAGCTTCGACAGCTCGCACCTTGTCTTTTATATTTAATGATTTCTCTTCAATTCCCACAACCAACAAATTTGCTTCTGTCAGCTTTGCTTCAGATGTAAGCTTGATTTGTGAATGCTCAACTTGTGTTGCACGTAAAGCCTTGTTGAACTGCAGTAAAGATCTTAATGTGTAAATCCATATCGTTCCTTTTTTTTCCCGCTACGTTTGTACATCCATATCCATAACTTAAATATAAATAGATATTGCATAGATTTGAAGTCTAATCAAGAGAAGATGCATACTAAGACATGTATTGGGACGCTTGCTAACAACAGAAGAGTAGACAACTACTCTTTTTTCTTCTCTATTTTAGGGAGGGAGATAAAAAATAAAATCACTCCACCTTAAAGGACTACAATGCAAACGTAAAGTTAATTATTTAACTAAGTGATTATATCAGAGGCCCCAACTTGCATCAGTGTTCGGGAAAAAGTTACCATGATAGAAGCCTTGTGAGCAAGGAAGTTTCCCCAGGGAGGGGAGGGGAGGGGAGGGGGAATCTAGACTCATATCTTATTTAAGCCAATTCCAAGAAAAAGGCAAGATATAAATGACCAACAACTCTAAAGGCCCATAAAGTAGAAGAGTCCACTCATATGTGGCATAAAGGATATATCAAACAATAATTCAAGATCTCCATGCCAAAACATAAACGAACCCCCCAAGAGTCTAGGGGATCAACTATGATGGTAAACAACCTTAAATAAGAAAAGAAGATAAAGTTGCTTTCATTATTAAACAAGCAAATCTAGTTTCAATAGTCATGCTAACCAGAGAAAATGCAAATAAAACGAAATAAAAGAAAAATAATACCTCAGTTACGGATTGCTTTTCTGCAAGCAATGCTTTCCTCAAGTTCTCCTCTCGCTTCTCAGCTTCAGATAATGCAATTAAATTTGTTGATTTCTCACGTTTAAGTATCTCCTCAATTTCCAATAAATCTTGTCCTAATTTTTCAGATTTTGATGTCCACTCTTTCTTCTCAATCAGGAGAAGCCCCATGTTATATTGATAATCAAAAAGCTGCAAAATAGAGTAATAGACACTTCATAAGAAAGTGCAAAGCAATGCTCAATCCAAAGCTGCTAAACAGAAGAAACTATTATTTTTCAACATTACAAGTTCAAGTATAATGTCATGTAAACAAATATGAGAATATTTTTGTCGCATGACAAACACAAGCAAAATTATCCAAACTATGCCTATAGATTGGAGAGTCAAGTGAAGGCACTGTACAATGAAAGTAAAATCAAGCCAACGCATTAGCCAAAACAACCTAGTATTTCACTAAATTTTTGAGAAAATCATTTCTTAAAAGACTTATTTGAAATAAAGATTTTCAGCACAAAAAAAAACAGAATGATTCTCACTTCCATGAGCAGAAAATATGTTCGTTCATATTCAGCTTTTCCATTTGAGATAATCAAACTATGCCTATAGATTGGAGAGTCAAGTGACAGCATTATACAATGAAAGTAAAATCAAGCCATCGCATCTATACTATATATAAAAGTTTAAATCATGCCATATATATTTTGGACAAAATTACCCACATTTTTATATTTTTAAATTATGACTCCATTGCCCTTTAGTTATTTATAATTTAATTAAGGTGCTTATTTTTTTAATCAATTAAGTAATAAACTAGTATTACCTAAAATATTGACAATTATCTAGATTACAATTAATTATTTACTTTTATACAAGGTTATTTATCTTAAATAACATAAACAATTGTTATTTTTCCTGGTTAATTATCTTTTTTATTTTTTTATCAATCAAGTAATATAAATTAAGTAATAAATTATTAGTCGTTAATATTAACAATTATAATTATTTATCTTTTTTTCATACAAGGATATTTATATTAACTAACATAAATAATTTATTTTTACTATCTTAAGTCTTATTTTTTATCAATTAAATAATAAATTAAGTGTTGACTAGTTAGCCAAAACAACCTAGTATTTCACTATATATTTTTGAGAAAATCATTTCTTAACAGACTAATTTCAAATGAAGATTTTCAGCACCTAAACAAAGAATGATTCCAACTTTCATGAGCAGAAAACATGTTCGTTCATGTTCTGGTTTTCCATTTAAGATCATGTTCTTCTTTGCTATGGATTTGTCTCCAAAATCTAATTGGAGATTATGATAACTATTTTAAAAAAAAATCCTAACACTAATAATGTAATTCACTATGACAAGGGTAACCACCAACACAGACATCTCTTGCTCATGCATCTACTATTTTTATCTCTATTTTTTTTCTTTTTTGGTGCGTGTGTAGGTGTTTTTATGAGGAGATTAGCAACGGTGCAGTCTTCCACATACAAATAGACTATGAAAATATACTCTTCATCTTCCTCAAAGCAAACGAAATTTTTGTTTCCTCTTTCAACTGAAAATTCCTGCAGTGAGAAGACTTAGTTGTGACTGATACATCTGACAAAGAAACTGACATGCCCAACATAGTTTAGGACTAGAAAATATAAGGGTTTGTCACAAAACTAAATAGATAGACTAATAATCTGCCTGCAAAACTATATAGTAAGGAGCAGAAAGACCGCTTATTACTTATAGTGGCAAATCAAGCCTATCAACCAGAATTAGTTGAAACTTAACAAAACTAATAGGAAAGGAGTAGTTTTATTCTATCTATCTCAATGAAAAGATATATATTAAGCATCGTTGTGCAATCTTTATTAGCAATTGAAAGCTGGGCCACATGATTTGAAGAATAATTTCATTTAGAAACAATAAAAAAAAAAACACGTTCTGCGTCAGTTAAGTACCAGATAATAGTAAATACATACAAACAGAGTCAAACCCAATAATAATAATTAGTTGAACTTCATCAGAATTGACTCAAAAACCAACAAAACCACTCTAACAAACCTCACTATGAAGCCTAAACACCTTTTCGGTGAGAGCTTCAAGGTCTTTTCTTTTCATGGTAGCTTCGTCCAACAAACCCACTTCCCTTAACTTCCTCCAATCATCCATATCCCCAGTTTCAAATTCTGACAACGCCGTTCTTGCTACGGCATCTCCCAGCGAATCCAAGGGAGGAGGAGGGCTATCTACAAAAGCAACCATTTTTCCTTTCCCATCGTTCTTAGGGTTAGAAGCAGCACCTAGAACGACACCAGGCCTCGGCACCGGTGAAAGAACCGAAAACGCCTTCCTCTGCGGCGTAAACATTAACAAAATTCCCTATCCAACAAAACCCTAAGCCCACGAGAAAAAACAGGCAGAAAGTAATCGAATCGAAGTTTGCAGTTGCGATTTCTTGACAGCTTCTATAATCTGACTGTTACTTACAAAACAGCGATTAAAATGTTAGAAATGCCGGGTTGGCACCTTCTCCCAAGCTTTTAGGTCGGTGTTTGTTTCTAGATTTAATTTCCCTTTTTTCTTCCCTTGGACTTAAGGGGGCATGTTGGACTACGATGCGACTGTTTTTGTGCATAATGAATGGGGCGGTCTGAAGTGATTTGTCTTGTTATACGTAGAGGATGAAACAAAACGATTTTAAAAAATTTAGTAAGAATTTTTAAAAATTCATGTTTTTGGAGTATAAAACATTAATATTAAATTAATTAAATATTTTTCAATCGTAACTTAATATTTTAAAATTTATAAAAATATAAATTTTGTTTAAATATTAACAAAATTTGTTTTGAAAATATAACTATTTTAATTTTTTATATTCTTAAAGATATTATTATTTATTATAATTATAAACCAACTATATAAAAAATTAAATAATATTTCATTAAAATTAAAATTAAATAATATTTCATTAAAATTATTTTAAGTAACATGAAAATCTAAAATAATATTGATAACATTAAATGAATAAGATATGATTTACATGATAACTATATAAACAATAAAATAAAATAGAAAATAAAAATTTATACTTTATAATATTAGTCACCAACTAATTAATTTTTGTTTTATTTCTTAAAATTATATATCTTATTTTAATAAATATATAAATTTAATTATATTTAAATTTAAATTAAGAACAAATAATGTATCATATATTTTATATATTCACCTTTAAATTATATTATCTGGTATCAAAAATATTTGAGGGATTTATTTAAATTATAAAAATTTAAAAACTTATAATTATTTTATAATTTATTATTATTATTTTAAAATAATTTATTTAAATTCACCCGTTTGATTCTAGATTGTTATGTTACATGTGTTGATTCTAGATTATTACATGTGACACGTTGATGAGTGCACATTTCACTCCATCTAATAGCTCTGATTTATTCTCTTCATAAAATCCTTAAAATTATTTTAAATAAAATAATGTATAAAATTTAGAAAAAATAGAGATAATTTTTGAAAAAATTATTTTGGATCGTTTTGAAGAAAAATTAAAAACAAGTTTAAAGATTGATGTATCTAATTAATTTAACTTCACATTCTTATAAAAAAATCTTATATTTTTCTTCTATTTATAATTATGAATTATTTAGTTTTTTATGTGTTAAATTTATATATAAATAAATAATTTGTGTGAATATGTTTAATTAAAAACTCTAAATTATAATTTAATATGAATTGTGTTATGATTTAAATAAAATTTCAATTATTAATTTATTTATACGTTTAATTTCATGTTTTAATATCAAAGCATACTAATTTTTGAATTAGATGTACAACTAATTCGACATTTAGTTTTATTTATTTTTAAATTATAAAATTAGTATAAAATTGTTAATTTTTGTAATTGAAGTAAAAAATTATAATTTGTATTACTATTAGAAATAAATGCTTATATTGTTGATAGTTAATGATATCAATTTTAACTAATTTATTTATTATTATTTTTAATTATAATGTAAAAAAATGGATTAAATAAAGTAGTTATAATTTTAAATTGGTTAAAAATTACATTGATTAATAACGACCTGTTAGTCAATTAAAAAATAAAAAAAAAATAGAAAATTTTAATCATATTTAAATTTTTAAAACTAAAATGGAGAGAAGTACAAAAAAAATCTAAAAATTATATAATAAATTTACGATTTAGAAATTGAATAGATCATAAATTTAATTGTAATATAGTTGAAAGGATAATTACATATTTATCTTATTAATTTAAAATTTTGTATATTTTGTTATGTTTTTATTCTTGTATGTTATTTTATTTTTATGTAAAAAAATTCAAAAATCCTTATTTATTTTATTTATAATATTTTAAGATTTAATTTTTAAACAAGTAATTAATAATTAAATTTTTATATCGACCTAATTTAATTTTTTTAAGTAAAAAATAAAATTAAATATTCAATAGTCTATTTTAGACTCATCATTTGTAACAATATTTTACAAATATTATTTAATGTAAAAAAATTATATTTATTGTTATATGTATTTTATTTTTCTTAAATATTATTTTTTTATCATTTCTTGGCTCAAGTTTTATTTATCTTCCCATTAAAAGAAAAAGTTACTATTTTTTTTAAATAATATTTAATATATCAATTGTATCCATATTTCAATCCTTGTTTCAAATTTAAGGGTTGCTGAGTTTGCCATCGCGCTATAATTTTTAATAAAGATGAGGGACAAATTCAAAATTAGAAACGAAGAATAAATAAAAAAACTTCGATCTTACCGCACCCGTTGACAAGGTTAATAGTGAATCAATTGAAGAAGATATTTTATTCAAATTTTGATTTTTTTTAATTAATTATATATTAATATTATATTTTTATTTACGAATAATTACAAAATAAAATATTTTTTTTTTAAAATATTAAATACATAACATTTTTAATAAATTAATATATATATATATATATTAAAATAATTAAATAATAAATAATAATATTTATTTTTAAAATAAATATCTTATTTATATAATTATAATCGAAATTCGAACTACATATTTTCTACATATTTAAATAAAATATATATCATCGAATTACAAGTTCACTATCAATAATATAAATATTATGATAATTTTGTAATTTTTTTAACTATGCATGTTTTGAATAAATATAAAAAAAATTGTGTAAAATGTGAAAAAATTATTATTCATTTATTTATCAAAATACTTAAAATTAGTGTAAATTTGATTATTAATATAATCATATCTCACTCATCTTTAATATTAATAGTTCTCCATTTTAAATTAACACTCTATGTATTATCAAAGAAACAAAAATATCAACTTCTATGAAATAAAAGTTAGACTTTTCAACTACTTTTTTCCATGTGATTATTTTATGAAAAGATAGGAGAATTTAACTTAATAATTATATGTATTATCAATTTTGAAAATATTATATTAAATTAATATCTCATTATTTTTAGATAGATGTATATGAACTTACATCAAATTTTATTTTAAAAAAATACATTTTTAAAAAATTAAATATATTACCCATACGAGTCTATTTTTATTTCATTTTGGTATATCATTCATCACTAACGCATTAGGTAAATAAAAATAGATAAAAACATAGGCATTATTGCATAAAATATAATTGTTTTATTAATGTATATGTCAAATATTTGTGACAAAACTTATTTTAGTGAGAAAAAAAAACTATTACACTATGGATGTTATTTTGGGTGAAATCTATATGTTCATTTAATAAACACTACTTGTAAATTATATTTGTATTTGATTCAAGCATGATTAACTCAAAAAGTTAAACATTCTATATTATTTTAAGAAAAAGTGACTTATTAAATTTTTCTTAATCATATTATTTAATTTTGTAGTTTGACTCCTATACTAATAAATTGTATTATTATTGTATTAACTTAATTGTATTTGCATATAGTGTGATCAATAAAAATTCATAACTTAATTTTACTAAATTATTATTAGTTATCATTTAAAACTGTGACTAAATATACATAAAATATGATACATTCTTGCTAATAAATGAAAAATTATTTAATTATATTTATATTTTAGCATTTGATTTAAAATTATATTAATTTGGGATCAATCTCCTTATGCAATAGGAACATCTCGTACTCCGATTTAATTATACTAATGTTATTCACACTAAAGAAATGTATATAATGCATCCAAATGTAACTTACATCATATTATCTTCTATGTGAACTTTTTTGTATGATGCACACAACAATATTATTTGTAATTCATCCTTATATGCTGGTTGAATAATTATAAAAACTAAAAAAAAAATTTAAAACTAAATTTTAATAATTATGAATTTTAACTAATTATAAATTTACAATATCTACTATTTTCTAAGGCATTGGAAAAAAAATAATAAAAACTTGTACGATCGTGACGCTGATTTTTGAATCTTTCTTTTAAGCAAACTTACAAATTATTGAACTAAGGTTTATTTGCTTAATAGAACGTAGAAAAACATACTATATTCCTTAATTTATAGTTTTTAGATAAGTTAAGGACTAATTAAGTGACGAATTTTGGATTAAAGGTAAGGAAGGGTAATAAAAACAATATTTAGTAGTTATTATTTATTTTTTATTAAATAAAATATTATATATATAAATCATTTGAATATAAATATATTTAAATTATAAGATTTATAATGAGTTTTTAATTTTTAAAAAGCCTAATATTTTAAATTCATGTAATATAGTTTAATTTTATATATAAATTTATTTATAATTTTATAAATATTATATTAATTTTTTTTTATATAAAAAATAAAAGTATGACAGTATCTCTTCTTATCTCTCTAAACGGTTGATATCTGAGTTACAAACTTATAAAACTTACAAAATATGTATATTTTATATCATGATTTGGCTTAATTAGTATAGGGTTTTCTTAATTTGCTCATATTTATTTTGAAGTTTTTTCTTAATGAATTTTTTAATATATCTTTACAATTAGCAAATGATTTTTTGAGTGCAATCAACTAAGATCAAAGAGGCAAATGAACGACATAATTTTTTAATAAATTATAAAATTTTCTTTTTGTATTAGCCATGTATCGTACTCCTTAGTTATTATTCCGTCTTGAAAAAAAAAACAATAATAATAATAATCGAGCATTCATAGAAAATTTCCCTCCCACTCGGTTTCGCGCCTCATCCTACCATATCCTATTTTCTCGCTCTTTCGCATCAGCAAATTCTACGGGCAGTCCTTCGCCGTTGCCTCAAAGGTTAGTGGATATCTCTTCCTCCTTCTCGCATCCCACATCTGCACTTGTATTATTTTTAATTTATTGATTGATCAGATAATGTTTTCATGATTCTCACAAAGTCAATAGTCAGAAAGTTAAGAGCCTTTTGATGACTTTGAAACTATAAAGATTAATTTTGGCTTTCTGGACTATAGACATGCTATGTGTCTGATTTTAACATTGAGAGGAAGCCGAATGCAAAACTTGTACAGTTTAGGATAATTATGGTCAGTTTGGGTGATGGGTAATGTAATTAATACGGTTAGAAATTTATTTCTAACTCAAATAAATAAGATTTTATTAAATTAAAGATTTTTCAAGTTTATTTGCTGCTTTATTCCTAATCGATGTAGAACAAGGATACTTAATAGCCTCCTCCATACGGCGGACAAAGGTGTACATTAATGTCACAGTGAGACTGTAGTAGAGCCCAATTAGATCCAAGCACATAGAGACTAGACCCATCTTTGATACCATGTTAGAAATCTAAGACTAACTCAACCCAATAAGATCTTATTGGGTTGAGTTAGGCCTAGGTTTTGTTGGTGTGTGTTGTGGTGCATGCTACAACAGTGGCAGACACCAATGCTCAGTGTAATAAAACATGGAGCAGACAATAATATTAGTGGAGCCATAAAACATGGATGTGTAGAAATTATGGTTATTGTTTAATTTTCATTTTTTTTGTATACATATATCTTAACTCTTGTATAGAAACAAATAGAAATAATATGAAATATAATTGATAATTATCAGAGAAACACAATATTTGACATGGTATCAGAGCAGGATATTGCTGACTAATGAAACTACTTGCTGATTTCTGATGGAACTACCATTTTTGATTTCTGATTCTGATTTGCTGATTTGCTGATTTCTGGTGTGGCTGCTGATTGTAGCTGCTGTTTTTCGTTTTTTTGCTGAGTTCTGATTTCTGGTTTATATTTGTCCCGAAGCTATTTCTGGTTTCTGATTTCTTATTTCTGAAACCGATCAGTTGCAATACTGGAAAAAAATAATAATAATAACATCAAGTAAAACAACAACATCAGTGTGCTCCAGAAGGGAATAAGTACAAAGAACATTGTTGTAAGGCGTAACAACAGAGGTTGAAACCTGAGGGGATGGGTAGACAGTGCAGCCTCACCAGTGCTGCGACCATCTAGTATTCAGAGTCGCCATTTCTGCTCAGCGTCAGTTCCACCGTCGCAACCTCAATAGAACCCTTCAGGGAGCCATACTGATCTAGCTGCTCGTTGGAGCCATTGCAGCTTACCTGCGGTTCAGGTCTATCTGCTCGTTGAAGCCGTCGCAGTTGGCCAACGTCGCTTACTCGTTGGGGCTAGTGCAATCTCTCTACGTACCAGTCTAGTAGTCATCGTGGAGAAACTTGGAACGAAGCAGAAGAAGAGCGCCGCTTCACAGAGATGGAGGACCAGGTAGAGGGCTGACTCCGGCTGGATGCTTGTAGTCGGCTAGGGTTCTTCCATCAGAAGAAGAGAGGCGCCGTAGAGGGCAGCGTGAAGAAAGCGCAGAGGGCTGCGCGAATGGAGAAGGAAATGATTTAGGGTTACGAAGAGGGCTGTGCAAATGGAGAAGGAAATGATTTAGGGTTACGAATTTTTCTTTATACAGTGTACGAATTGTAAAAAAAAGGAAAAATGGAAGGAAAAAAATTTTAGATTTCATGGCGGAATCTAGAGATTTAACTACCAATTTCATGTTGGAAGATTTGACGGCGAAAATGACAGAAGTTTTAACTAGAGCTCAGATCAGCTCACAACCTCCGCCAACTGAAGCGTCGACTGCTCCCATTAGTATCAAGTTGGGAGGATCCAACTATGCCTTGTGGTCCCAAGTGGTGGAGATGTATATCTCTGGCAAAGATAAACTGGGATATATTAATGGGGATTTTCCTCGACCTGTTGAAACCGACCCCTCATTTAGGAGATGCATACTGAAAATGCCATTGTCAAAGAATGGTTGCTCAATTCGATGGACCCTTCCTTGATTGCAAATTTTATCCGATTCCCAACTGCGAAACAGGTTTGGGATTCGACTGCTACCACTTACTATGATGGGATAGACACGTCTCAAGTGTATGATTTTCGCTGTCAAGTTACTCGTACGAAGCAAGCGGGTGGATCCATTGAAAAATACTACAATGACCTTCAAGGGTTATGGCGTGAAATTGATTTCCGTCGTCCTAATCCAATGGAGTGTGCGATTGATATACAAAAATACAACACCATCGTACAGGAAGATCGAGTGTATACCTTCCTCGATGGACTTGATGATAGATTGGATAAAACTCGAAGTGATGTGCTTCAGATCAAACCATTCCCTACGGTGCAACAAGCCTATGGATTCGTCCGTAGGGAAGAGGTCAAGCAGACCATGATGATCACATGTGTAGATACGACACCCGGAGCAGTTATGGCTTTTAAAGGGGTCAAGGGACACCATAATCTAATGCCACCAAAAACAGGAACTTCCTTGGGTAGCAAGAAATCCACCATCTCTTGACATGAAATGTGGCCATTGCGGAAACTCCAAACACACCCGTGAAAACTGCTTCAAACTACATGGGTATCCAGAATGGTGGAATGATCTTCAAGCACGGAAGAAACGGGACACCACTGGGCGAGCCGCTATGGCTACCAATAATGCCTCACTATCCCTTACTTCTCAGGCCGAATCTTCCTAGGATCCAGGTATTTCAAGTAAAGCATTTCACATCTCTACTCGTAGTGATAAAGAGGATTGGATTCTGGACTCTGGAGCTACAGATCACATGACATTTGACCCAAACGATCTCTCCAATACAACCCAGCCAAGACAGAGCCGTGTTGCCAATGCAAATGGGGTCACTTATCCAGTTACAGGAGCTGGAACATTGACCTTATCTCCTTCATTATCATTATCTAATACTTTGCTTGTACCCTCTCTGTCAAACCGACTAATGTATGTAAGTCAGGTCACTTCAGACCTTAACTGTGTAGTATTGATGTATTCTACTTTTTGCCTTTTACAGGATATTCTCACCAATGAGATCATTGGGTGTGGTACTAGGAGAGGCGGGCTATATTATGTGGATGACCTCAGTTCAGGAAGAGCCAATCACGTGCAACATACTGTTGGTAACAAGGAACGACAGATTTGGCTATGTCATCGTAGATTTGGGCATCCATCATTCGGGTATTTAAAGCACCTACTCCCCACTTTTTATTTTCAAATATCACACATTCAGATTTCAAATGTGATACTTGTATCCTAGCAAAAAGTCATAGGGCATCTTATCCTATGAGCATGAATAAAAGTATGACTTATTTTGCTTTGGTACATTCTCATGTTTGGGAACCTTCCCCGATCATTATGTCATCGGGTCATCGTTGGTTTGTTATTTTTGTTGATGATTGTACACGAATGACATGGCTTTACCTTCTCAAACATAAAGATGAAGTATTTGCTACATTTCACCTGTTTCACACCATAGTTCAGACACAATTTTCTGAAAAAATTAAGATACTTAGGTCTGATAATGGAAGGGAGTATGTTAATCAACAATTCCGGACATACTTGGACAACCATGGTATTCTCCATGAAACATCGTGTTCACAAACTCCACAACAGAATGGGACTACAAAGAGGAAAAATCGGCATATTTTAGAAACGACTTGGGCCTTACTAATCGGTGCACATATGCCTAATAAATACAAGAGTGATGCTGTTATTATAGCTGTGTATCTACTGAATCGTATGCCCATAAAAACCTTACAATTTCAAACTCTATTAAAGGTGTTATCTGATCATCTTCCCTTGCCTATTATTTTGATGCTTCCGCCCCGAATTTTTGGATGTGTTGTTTTTGTCCACCTCTATAAAAATCAACGAACTAAGTTGGATCCATATGTTGTCCGATATGTATTCTTGGGGTATGGTGTACAAAAAAAGGGTTATCACTGTTATGATCCAATTACTAAAAGAACCTATATTACTATGGATGTCATTTTCCTCGAATCAGAATGTTTTTCCCATCACTGGTATCCAATTACATTCTTCAGGAGGAGAGTTATCGTGAAGAACGAAATTGGCTTGATGTTGGAATATTAGACACTAGTCCAACATACTCGGATCGTGCCAATAATATGGAGGAGCCAATATCTAGACCCGAGCTTGAACTTCCAAGAATTGAAGCTGAAGTAGTAATTGAATCTCCAGAAGATGAAGTGGTTGATGTTTCCCTCCATTCTCTAGTACCCAATGATCCTCTTGTTGAGAACACTCCTGAGGTAAGCTATCCTATCACACATTTACAAGCTAATGTTATAGATACACCTGTTGGTTATGTTTTACCTTTCAGACATAATCGAGGTAAACCTCCAAATCAATACTCCCCAGAAAGAGAAGAACCTATTAGGGCATTTGCACAAACACTCTCCTCGTGTCAAATTCCGAGTAGCATTGAAGAAGTCTTATCTGATCCAAAATGGGCTCAAGCTATAAAAGAGGAATTTGAGGTATTGTAGAAGAATAACACATGGGTGTTAAGCGAGTTGCCTCAAGGGAGGAAGATGGTAGGATGTAAGTGGATTTTCTCCATTAAGTATAAAACAGATGTGTTAGTTGATCGATACAAGGCGAGGTTTGTAGCAAAAGGATATACACAGAAACATGGGATAGATTATCAAGAAACCTTCTCACCTGTGGCTAAACTAAAAACTGTGAGAGTTTTGTTATATCTTGCAGCAAATTTAGATTGGCCATTGCACCAACTTAACGTGAAGAATGCCTTTCTTCATGGTGACCTTGAGGAAGAGATTTACATGGATATCCCACCAGGATATACTGTTACATCAGGAAAAGAAACTGCATGTAGATTACAACGAGCATATATGCACCAACTTGAGGAGGAGTGTTGGTGTGTGTTGTGGTGCATGCTGCAACAGTGACAGACACCAATGCTCAGTGGAGTAAAACATGGAGCAGACAATAATATTAGTGGAGCCATAAAACATGGATGTGCAGGAATTATGCTTATTGTTTAATTTTCGTTTTCTTTGTATACATATATTTTAACTCTTGTATAGAAACAAATAGAAATAATATGAAATATAATTGATAATTATCAGAGAAACACAATATTTGACAGGTTTCTAACAAATACAATTTATAAATTTAACATATATGGTATGATCTGGACAATGCAAATAGAATAAAGAAGAAGACTGAAGAGATGGAATACTACATTGCCCTAGAATCTTATTTTATTTTTTCTTTGTTGGGCAAGTTACAAATATCTCCCCATTTCATTAAACAATAGAAAACCCCATGTTTAAGAAATGATAATTAGTTAATTACATTCACATTGTTAGACATTTTCCCCCGGGGGGCGGGTATTTGCTATAAACTGAAAAGAACTTTGAAAAGTTCAAAGATTATTGTAGTACAAATTTAAGGAGTTTTTGTTAGTTCGGAAAAACCTTGGGGGTGGGGTTATATCAATTAGCCTTTTTTTTTTTTTGAATTGTTGAGTGTAATTCAATTTTTTTGTTGCTCCTAAAGTAAGCAATTAGAAATGTAAATTTGGGTATACTGTTTGCTTGATTTGGGTTTTTGGAATTTAAAGTATTATTTCAAGTATCTTCAACTTATTTTCTTGGAGAAAGTCTTCGGGATGGGTCTTTTGTTTTGCTTTCTTTATTTAATTCCTGTTACTCTGTTTATATATGCGTGTTTGGTTGTTAATAACGAGAAGTATGATTTTGGTTAGAACTTTTTTATGGATTTTAGGGCTACCTGTGCAATTCTATTGACAATTGGTTCTTTAGACTAATTGCTTTTATATCATGGTTGGGTCTTCATTCACCTGGTAGTTTCAACAGATCATGGGAAATTGGTGTGTTAGATATTTGGGCACTTGCATTAAATAAAGAAGAATTGGTTGATGCTTTGTTACTGTCAAACAGATATGTAATAGATGGCTAGATGTTCTCTTTTTTCCCTGATAAACACTATTTTTCAAATCCGGCTCCGTTTCTCCTTGAACAAGTCTTAACTCAATTTTGGCTCTTATTCTTAAATTTAGAAAATTGTCTTCTGTTAATGATACCTCAACGATTTTTTTTTCAGATGGATTTACTTAATAAAGTGTTAGGAAATTTGGACAAAATGGTATAATCACAAATTCTCCCTTCCAAGATCTTCCTTAACAGAATATCAAATGACAAAGAAATAGATAATACACAACACAAGAATTATAGTGGAAACTCTAAATTAGAGAAAAACCACTTTCGTTGTCAAAAGACAACTAGAGAAAAATTCACTATGTGGAAAATTGTTCAACCACACTCTCAGTAATTTTCTCACACACCCAAAAGATAAGAGCAATTACAAGCTCAAGAGAATTTTCTCACAAAATTCTCTCACTTAAGAACTTCTCATACAAGCTTTTCTCTATTTTTGGGATGATTATTGTTGTGTGTTTTGCAACACACAGAAATCGTGCAAGTATACACGGTCACAAGTAATAAAGATTTGTAAGTAGAGTATCGTTCAGAGATTTATTCTTATAGTTTGTTGAAATCTTAAAATTGTATCTACGATTTTATCCAAAACAATCGTTGATTTAACAAAAAGGTTTAAAAATAAAATAAGAGAACTCAGGATTGCAATTTTTCACAAACTAATCACTCCAATCATATTATTTTATTTGGATTTATATTTTTAGTACATTTAATTTGTCAGAAAACTTCTTTTTTTATTCATACATACTCTTGAAAGCTCGTATAAACACGCAATATAGTTAAATTAATTATTTATGTCTACTGAGAATTAAATTTAATAAGATTAAATTAAGTTAAGTTCTCGAATGGCGCATACATTACAATTAGGGTATATTCGCTATCGCCGTTATTACGTGTCATTCTATTTACGAACGATATACCTGAAAAATGCTTTCTCGAGTTTATTTTTATGCCACTAATCGTTTTGATAAAATTAGTAAATAATCAAAAAGCATTAAGCACAAAATAGAGCGAACAAATCGAACGTCTTATAAATCTATAAAAAATAATTAAAATAAAAGGCTTCGTAAATTTAGATAAAATGCAAACTAGAAAAATTAAATTACTTCATAAAATTAAAATTAAAATTAAAATTACAACAGATACAGAAAAATAAGATGAAGAAGAAGGAAAATTAAAACATCACATGTGAAAATATTTGGCCTGTGAGCGCAATAAAGCCAAAAATGGCTTACTGTGTTCTATGATCTAACCGATCACCACAAAATTTCTAAACTAAAAAAAAACTCTTCAAATCTATCATAACATCACCTATTTATAGCTAAAAAAATACATATAAAATATTACATTTTTATCGAAAAATAAAAATCACGCGTATCGATTTTCGTATCGAAAAATCTTATTTAATTCACGCGTGAGGCATGAAGCCGATCTGCATTTTTTATTCATTGTGCGTGCCACGTGTCAAA
This sequence comes from Hippophae rhamnoides, assembly GCA_033030585.1. NCBI lineage: Eukaryota > Viridiplantae > Streptophyta > Magnoliopsida > Rosales > Elaeagnaceae > Hippophae > Hippophae rhamnoides. The sequence goes on from CM065434.1 coordinate 41,795,847, forward strand.
AATCGATTATTGCCAAGATTCCCTGGGCCACGTGGCAGCGTATCGTTGGGTGAAACATTTTACCGGGCACGCAGCAGCGGGATTGAAACCCAGAAAAAGTGAGGCGTAGGTGGAAACGGGGCGTGATCCAGCGCGGTCGCGCGCATTGTAAAATACCACGTGTCGGGACATGATTTGTTTAAATATTAGTGGGACGCGTGGCGACTGCTTGTGCAGCAAAGCGAGGATGCCTTCTTCTACCGTAACCCCGTCACACACGATTGCTACACGAACGGTTCGGTGCGCGACGGCTTGGTTCCACGCGGCACAATGCGGACCGTTTAAGATCAGACGGTCGGCCGAAGCGCCTCGAGGGAATACGCGGCCGACGTGTGGGTCCCAGCTCGGCGGAGCTTGCGTGACACGTGGGGCCCGGCACGCACGCCGAGCCGCGGCGAAGGAGATCTACGAGCCAGCTCTCGCCCCGAGTCGGGCTTGATGAACACGCGCGAATCGATCCTTTGATCGGACGGTCCACGTTAGGCGAGTGTGATGCTGCGCGTGGACTTCTCTGTAGCGAAATTTAAACTTCCATTAATTGTATTTTGACCCTGAAATTTAATCCAAATTACATTTTGCACTTTCTTAAATTACAGTTAAGCCCTTTGCTAATTTTAAATTAAATTTTTAAACTTTTAATAATTATAGTTAAGCCCAAATTTAATTTAAATTATATTTTCGATTTTTATAAATTGTAATTAAGAAACTATATTATCATAAATTATATTTGTGGACAGAAATATGAAATTAAGTACATTTTCGATACAAATTATTTAATTTTATTAAAAATGTATTTTTAGCACATAAAAGGAAAATATTAAATTATTTAACAAAAATTAACTAAATATTAATAGAACATATCAATTATCATTACTAAAATTGATGAAAATAACTTTATAAAATATAGTTATCAACACCCCCAAATTTAAGTTTTTGTTAGTCCTCGAGCAAAATGAAGAAAATAAAACAAAGATAACTGCATTTAAAATAGTGATTTTCCAAATATTTCTTTTTAAACATTCCAAATAACATAACTCAAAGAAATAAAAGAATTTTATCTAAGTATCAAAATCAATTTAAAAGTATATTACATTTTCACAATGAATTTTAGGTGTGTGTGAAGTCTTTTCAAATTTCATCACATACTGATCAGGATCAGTTTATATAAATATAAATCAAACAAATTATCATGAAATTACAAATCTCATAGTCTATTTTTTCATTTCTCTCTCATTAAATGTAGACAAACAAAAATCAATAGGACTTTATTAAGCTTGTAATGTATGGCTTAGGTAAAGGTAGGATAAAAGATAATATTTAACTCGACTTTTCCCAAACATAACATTTTAGGATTGAAAAAGATAACTTACATCATAAAAAACATTTCCATTTGGGATTTATCATCACATACCATTCTCTCTTTTTTCTCTCTTTTTTTTTCTTTTTTTTTAAACTGTTTTTTTTTTCTCTTTTTTTTTCTTTGCTTTTTTTCCAGAATCTGTTTTTTTTTCTTTTCTGCTTTTTTTTAGTAACTTTTTTTTTCGATATATCCTTGACATTTACTAACAATTGTAACATGTTAGTGGAATAAGAATAATAGGTATATCTACGCACGTATATATATACTTTTAGATAGGCTTTTGTAATGAGAAATATATATATATAAACTTTGAAGCTTCAAAGGGGTATATTATGGATAATGCATGTAAAAGGTAGATAGAAAGGCTAGCTTGATCCAAAGATGGCCTAAATCATTTTTTTAGTTAAATGTTATCTATAATTTACGCCTCGAGAGAAACCCTTACTCAAATTAAGAATTGTGACACACATGAATATCAATCAATTCCGTACTACTTATAAATCTTCTCTAAATTATCCTAGCAACTCAAAAATCAAGACTAGTGCTCATAAATATTTATCCTTATAAAAATGAAACATACGTAAAAAATTTTCATCGCTTATACAATATTCAAATTTTTCAAGGAGATATGCATCATTTAAATCGAATAAACAAAAATAAATCACTATTCATAGAAAAATATCTTCAATCAACCAAACAAAAAAAAATTCACAAGCAATAACATCCAGAAAGTATTTCAACTTGGTTCAGTATATACACCACCCCCAAACTTAATATACACATTGTCCTCAATGTGTGAAAATTAAAGAACATTTGAGATGGGTTTAAAGAGACTTCCTGGTTTGTTTGATTGGTTAAGACAAAATATCTTCATTACCTCCAATTTGTACCTACGAAGGGAAAAAATAACATAACAAAATATAAAATTTAATACATGCAAAATAATAAAAAATAAAAAATAAAACACATCGGTTGCCTCCCAAGAAGCGCTTGTTTTATAGTCTTCAGCTTGATTTCTCAATTTGTTTTTCTATTTGTAAGTTAAGATTTGTGTGTCAAACAAAATCTCAACTTACGAGAAAATTGAAAATTAAATTAAGAAACAATAACCATAACTTTTTTATTTTTTTATTTTTTTTTATTTTCTTTTGTGAATTAAGATTTGCGTGTCAAACAAAATCTCAATACACGAGAAAATTGAAAATTAAAATAAACAAAACAATAAGCAAAAAAAGGATTTATTTTTCTTTTTGTGAGTTAAGATTTGTGTGTCAAACAAAATCTCAACTCACTAGAAAATTGAAAAATAAATTAAACACACAAAAATAATTTTTTTTTTGAATTAAAATCAGATTAATTGGTATTAATATCAACAATGAAAATATTAAAACAAATCGACAAACGCGGCGTAAAAACTTGTTGTGTGTTTTGCAACACGAGAAATCGTGCAAGTATAACGGTCGTAGTAATAAAGATTTGTAAGTAGAGTATCGTTCCCTGAGGATTTATTCTTATAGTTTGTTGAGTACTAAAATTGTATCTACTCGATTTTATCCAAAACAATCGTTGATTTAACAAAAAAGGTTTAAAAATAAAATAAGAGAACTTCTAGGATTGCAATTTTCACAAAACTAATCACTCACGATCATATTATTTTATTTGGATTTATATTTTTTAGTACATTTAATTTGTCAACGAAAACTTCTTTTTATTCATACATCTCTTCCATTTCCGAGTATAAACTGTAGCATAGTTAAATTAATTCACTATATCTACTATGAGAATTAAATTTAATAAGATTAAATTAAGTTCTAAGTTCTCGAATGGCCATTACAATTAGGGTATATTCACATCGCCCCGTTATAAAATGTAATTCTATTTTAGGCAATATACCTGAAAATGCCTTTCTAAGTTTATTTTATACGCCGCAAAATCGTTTTGATAAAATTCGTAAATAATCAAAAAGCATTAAGCGCTGAAATAGAGCGAACAAATCGAACGTCTTATAAATCTATAAAAAAATAATTAAAATAAAAGCTTAATAAATTTAGATAAAATGCAACCACAGAAAAATTAAATTACTTACGTAAATTAAAATTAAAATTAAAATTACAACATGATTAGAAAAATAAGATGAAGAAGAAGGAAAATTAAAACATCACACGTAGCGAAAATATTTGGCACCTTGAGCTCACAAAGCGAAAAATGAAGCCTGGTTCTGCGATCAAAACCGAACACCCTTAAAAATTTCTAAACTAAAAAAAACTCTTCAACTCTATCATAACATCACCTATTTATAGCTAAAAAATACATCTAAAATATTACATTTTTATCGAAAAACAAAAATCACGCGTATCGATTTTCGTATCGAAAAATCTTATTTAATTCACGCGTGAGAGAGAGGCGCCGATTCTGCATTTTTTTTATTCATTGTGCGTGCCACGTGTCAAAATCTGATTCAGTTGCAAGATTCCACAGGCCGCGTGGCGGCGTATCGTTGGGTGAAACAAATTCTTGCCAGAGGCACGCGGAGGATCGGCGCACGGGATTGAGGCAGAAAAAGTGAGGCGTGGTGGAAACGGGCGTGATCAGCGCGGTCGTGCGCGTTGTAAAATACCACGTGTCGGGGACATGATTTGTTTAAATATTAGTGGGACGCGTGGCGAACCTCTGTGCAGCCAAAAGCGAGGATGCATGCGCTGCTACGCATAACCCCACGTCGCACCACGATTGCTGCACGAACGGTTCGGTGCGCGACTTGACTTGGTTCCACGTAACTGTCTGGCCGTTTAAGAGATCCGACGGTCGGCGAGCGCCCCGGGGGAAGTACGCGCGGTAAACGTATGGGTCCCACAGCGACGCGGCTTGCGCGACACGTGGGGCCGCGGCTGGCGCGCCGAGCCGCGCGAAGGGAGATCTACGAGCCAGCTCTCCAGGTCGGGCTTGATGAACAGCGAATCGATCCTTTGATCGGACGGTCCACGTTGAGGCGAGTGTGATGCTCGCGTGGACTTGACTCTCTGCGCGAAATTTAAACTTCCATTAATTGTATTTTGACCCACAATTTAATCCAAATTACATTTTGCACTTTCTTAAATTACGGTTAAGCCGCACTGCTAATTTTAAATTAAATTTTTAAACTTTTAATAATTATAGTTAAGCCCAAATTTAATTTAAATTATATTTTCGATTTTTATAAATTGTAATTAAGAAACTATATTATCATAAATTATATTTGTGGACAGAAATATGAAATTAAGTACATTTTCGATACAAATTATTTAATTTTATTAAAAATGTATTTTTAGCACATAAAAGGAAAATATTAAATTATTTAACAAAAATTAACTAAATATTAATAGAACATAGCAATTATCATTATTAAAATTGATGAAAATAACTATATAAAATACAGTTATCAATTATCAATGAAGAAATGAAGCCATATTTATAGCCTTCAAGTTCTCATTTCATATGCCAAACATTTCTTCATTCAACAAAATTAGGCTACCTAATTTTCCTATTCTTTATTCAAACAAGATTAGGCACCTCCATCTTTGATAATATGGTAAGCCACCTTCCATGAATTTTCTTCTAAATTAGGCACCTCCTATTTTGACTAACAAACCTAATATTATTTTTAATCAATCATAACATAAAGGACAAAGGGGAAAATACTAGGAACCAAACCTGTTTCAGACGTGTTTTTTTTTGCTAATATATGTTTCATTACTAGGGTTTCAGCTTGTTAACTTTAATATAATGGGGGATGATATACATGGCCATAAACACATTCTACCTTATAGATGGGTAGCTCCAGAATTCAGCATCGAGGAAAGATGGCATAGAAGAAGCAACGGAGACCACCCTCAGAATCTGTGGATGTGATCTCATCCAAGAAAGTGGCATTTTGCTCCGGCTGTATGATGTTTGTCTCTCATTCATTTTAGTAACTCATGTGGCGTAATTTTGAATTGATTGTTCATTGACTTTAGTTATTTACAGACCATCGGCTGTAATGGCCACCGGTCAGGTTCTGTTCCATCGCTTCTACTGCAAAAAGTTGTTTGCCCTCTTCAATGCAAAGGTTTTTTTTAATTATATTTTATTCAGTAACAAGCTCTCTTTCCCCTTATAGCTTGGATGTTGAGAAACAACAAAATTTTTTAGGAAATGATGAACCTTTTTGGAAGTTTTTGCTTTAAAGGTTCCAATGTATGACAAATTACCGCACTTGATATAATTGACATATTCTACTGCAAACCTGAGTTTTTAATCTTCAAAACTCATTCTCTGTAAGAAATGGTTTTATTGATGATGAATAAACGAATGTTTAAAACTTATTTATACAAAAGAAAAGCAAAATTATAATAATTAAAAATAAACACAATTATAGAGAGGCATGTTCTTAGACAACCTATCATTCCCCACCAAGTTGTTGGTGGCTGCTTCCAGCTGGTGTGTTAGTTGTCATCAGCTAAATCTCAAGTTCTTTAACATTCCCCCTCAAGTTGGAATATATGTTAACTATTCCTAACTTGTTAAGTAAGCTTGAGAACTGTGGAAAACTCAAGGAATTGGTAAATATATCTGCTGGTTGTTCTAATGTAGAGATATGACAAGTTTTGATCATTCCAGCTTGAATCTTTTCTCTTACTAGATGACAATCGATCTCTATGTGTTTGGTTCTCTTATGAAACACTGGACTTAATGCAATGTGAAGGGCTGCTTGATTGTCACAATATAACTTGGTTGGTTGGGAGTGTTTGATACCCAAATCATCCAAAATGTATCGTAACCAGGTTACTTCGCAACATGTTGCTACCATAGAGCGGTATTCTGCTTCTACACTTGATCGTGAGACCGTATTTTGTTTCTTAGTCTTCCAAGAAATTAGTTAGTTTCCAAGAAACATACAATATCATGTGGTTGATCGTTGTGTATCTGTGCATTTTGTCCAATCTGCGTCACATAAAACATTTAGTTGTAACGAACTAGTTGCTGAGAAAAAGAGGCCTTGTCCTAGTGTGTTCTTGACATATCGTAGCACTCGTTGAGCTGCTTCCAAATGTGGTTGATGTGGTTTATCCATATATTGACTGAGAATGTGCATGTCATACACTAAGTCAGGCCTTGTGATGGTCAAGTTTATTAATCTCCCAACCAGTCTTCGATAAGATGTGGGATTACTGATGAATTCCCCTTCAACCTTGCCGAGGGATAAATTTTGTTCCATAGGTGAATTGGTAGATTTGGCACCAAGATAACCCATGTCCTCCAATATTTCAAGTGCGTACTTGCGTTGTGACAGAAAAAATCCATTGTCAATTCTCTCTATTCTGATCCCGTGCTCATAGCAGAAATTTTTGAATCTGGTGTCTTCATATTCCATTGTCAATTCTGAGCTTTTTGATCTTCAAACCTGTCTCATATTCAACCATAACTTTCCATATCCTGAAAGCCTCAAACACTTCAGACTTACGCTTTAGAAAGTAAACTCATACCTTTCAAGAGTGATCATCGATGAAAGTCATGAAGTAGTGTTTCCTACCAATGGATGAGACGATCATTGGTCCCCGAATATCAGAGTGAATGAGCTGTAGCCTTTCCTTCTTTGGGGTTTTTCCACTTGTCTGGAAGCTAACTCTCTTTTGCTTTCTAAGTATGCAATTTTCTCACATGTCTATCTCCGCTGACTGTAGACCTAGAAGTTTTCCCTTTGAGTGCATAATCTTCATCCCCTTCTCACTCATATGGCCTAGTCTTTGGTGCCACAAATTTAATGTTTCATTGTCTGCTACAACTACGATTGAATGTGTCCCTGTTGTCATGTAAAGAGTGTCACTCTTCTTGCCTTGAGCAACCATTATTACACCTCTTTGAAGTCTTCCAATCATCACCATGGAAGATCGTAGTGTAGCTTTCACTTGCGAACTACCCTACTGAAATTAAGTTCTTTCTTAGGTTGGGAATATGCCTGACATCCTTCAGCTCCCAAACAGACCCGTTCAACTTAATCTTCATTACATCTTTGCTAGTAATATCACACGGTTGATCATCACCAAGATATATCTTTCCAAGGTTTCCAGGGACACATTTCTCGAAGAATTCTTTCGGTGAAGTAGCATGGAACGATGCTCTAGAGTCTAACACCCAAGATTCTTCCTTGCTCTCCAAAGAGCATATCAATGCATCATCTCCTCCTGAGGTGGAAGTAACATTTTCCTCTGCCTTCACTATCTAGTCCTTCGGTGCACTCTTGCACTGATTTTTGTAGTGTCCAGTTCTTCATCAATTTCAACACTCGACGGTCTTCGAGTTATAGGAATTATTAGGATTCTTGATTTTAGACTTCCTGTTCTTTGATCTATCTCGGTAGTTTGTTCTGTCACATCCATTTCCTCTTGTTGAATTTCTTCTCTTGACTCTGTATGCAAAATTGAAGAGATTGACGATTCACTCGACTCCCTACATTGACAGAAAGAGACAAAAACATCCGCATACAGTTAGGTCTACCGAAATAGTTCTGGACAAAAGCAATCAACACGGTAGCTTACTTGATCAATCGAGGCCCATCTATTCCATTGGAGCACAGAATACCAAAGGAGATATGGAGCGGAAAAAAGGTAAAACTATCACATCTAAAAGTTTTCGGTTGTATAGCATTTGTGCATATCAATGATCAAGGCAAGCATAAGCTTGATCCCAAATCCAAGAAATGCACCTTCGTTGGCTATGGTAAGGATGAGTTTGGATACTGCATTTGGGATGATAAAAATTAGAAAGTGATCCATAGCAGAGATGTGATTCTCAATGAAAGGGTGATGTATAAGGACAGACATAAAACAGATGCCAGCGACTCATACCAGAATGAGTCAGTATTTCCATATGCAGATGATGTTCCGTGGCAGAACCAATTGTAACAAGTCCTTAGCTAGAAAAACTTGTTGGACAGAGCAGTAGGTCGACACATCACAGCCCCCTACTCCAGCTCCTGTATTAAGAAGGTCTTTTCGACCTCGTGTGCCTAACAAGAGATACATGAACTATATGTTGTTGACTGATAAAGGGAAACCTAAATGCTATGATGAAGCTTGTCAGATTCGAGATGTCAATAAGTGAGAGCTTGCCATGAAAGAAGAAATGAAATCTCTCATCTCCAACCTCATGGGGAAGAAGACACTTCACAACAAATGGATGTACCGGGTGAAAGAGGAGCATGATCTATCTAAGAGATACAAACTCCGAATAATTGTTAAAAAAATTCAACAGAAGGAAGGAGTTGACTACATAAACATTTTTGCTCTTGTTGTGAAGCTCAATACTATCAGATCAGTGTTGAGTATTATAGTCATTGAAGATCTTCATCTTGAACAATTGGATGAGAAGACTGCATTCCTTCACGGAGATTTAGATGAGGAGATATACATTTACCAGCCAAAAGATTTCTCAGAAAGAGGGAAGAAGAACATTGTGTGCAGACTTAAGAAGAGTTTGTATGGCCTGAAATAAGCCCAGTGACAGTGGTACAGAAAGTTTGACAGCTTCATACACAAGAAAGGTTTCCAGAAATGCAACTCCAACCACTGTTGCTACTTCAAAAGATATTGGTCTAGTTATATCATTTTACTACTTTATGTTGATGATATGTTAGTAACAGGTTCAGATATGGATGATATCAGAAGGTTGAAGTAGCAATTCTCAAAAGAGTTTGACATGAAAGACTTGAGTCCAACAAAGAAGATTCTTGGAATGCAAATCATATGAGATAAGAAGAGAGGATCCTTGCTGTTATCATAGGCAGAGTACATCAACCGTGTTTTGTAGAGATTCAACATGGACGACGCCAAGCCAATTAGCACACCCTTGGCCAGTCACTTTCGCCTATCCCAAGGATCAGTTCCCTCAGACGGAGGAAGAGAGAGAATTCATGGCTAAGGTTCCTTATGCCTTATCCATTGGTAGTTTGATGTACGCGATGGTCTGTATGAGACCAGATATTGGCCATGTAGTAGGAATTGTTAGCAGGTTTATGTCAAATCTAAGGAAAGCTAATTGGGAAGTAGTTAAGTAGATTTTGAGGTATTTATGAGGCACCGCAGAGAAATGCTTGGACTTTAGTAAATGAGAGTTAAAAGTACAAGGCTATGTGGATGTAGATTTTGGAGGTGAAGTTGATCACTGAAGAAGCACCACCGGTTATTATTTACTGTTAGAATTACAACTGTTAGTTGAATGTCACAGATACAGAAGATTATCACTCTATCCACTACATAGGCTGAGTATGTAGCAGTAACTGAAGCTAGTAAAGAAATGATATGATTTCAATGTTTGTTACTGAATTGAGATTCAAACAGGAGAAGAACGTTATGCACAATGATAGTCAAAGTGTGATACACTTGGCGAAGAATTCAACATTTTATTCTAGAATAAAGCATATTGGGTTTCGTTATCACTTCATCATATTTTTATTGAAGATGATGTGTTAATACTGGAGAAGATTCAAGGAAACAAAAATCCAGTGGATATGTTGACAAAGGAGATAACTATTGATAAACTGAAGTTGTGTTCAACTTCAGTTGGTTTGCTAGAGTAACGAGACTAGACAAACTACTGTATTGATCGAGGTGTGAAGACAGATTGAAATCAGTTTTCAAGTGGGAGATTGTTGGTCAAACTTACATGCACCAAATGGTAAGGACAATAAAACAAAAGAGTAGTTGTCGAGCCAACAATCCAAGAAAATTGAATGGACGGTGTATCCTTTTGTTGAAAAAGAAGGAAAGCTAATTAAGAATTAGTTGGCAAAATATGTAGAAGGGAGGTTTCTCCATCTATAAATGGAGCACCCCAACAGGTGTTTTGAATTTTTCAATTGAGAGAAAAACTTAGGAAAAAAAGGCTTTAGTGAGAGAAAATTGAGAACAATTTTCGAGAAATCTGGGATTGATGAGGTTTGATGGGAAATCCATTTACATTTGCTAAGAAGTCTTATTATTCACATTCTCAGCCACTTCCATGGGTAATTATTTTTGGTTGAAGGATGTGGCTAGTCCCATGTTTATATTTAAAAGGTGCAAATTAATCCCTTTGTCATCACCATATATGTATTTAGTCATCTTCGTTATAAAGTTGGTACATTTAAGCCAACTGGTATAATAATATTTGAAATTTAACGAAAATGTCACATTTTTGGCATGTGCTCACCATTTGAAATTGACTTAATCCTTTTTAATTTGACATTTTTTATTTAAAATGTCAAGTCTTAAATGGTAAGCATGTGCCAAACACGATGTTTTTGTCAAATTTTTGGTACTAATTGGACCTGAGTTTAAATTCTTTAAATGGACTAAAAAATGCTTTTACATTAACAACGGACCTGTGGGATTTTATCCAATTACTTTTCCTTTTATATTATTTAGCTTCATTATTCTAACAAGCAAATGCTTTTTTTAAATTTTGTTTCAATGTAAACACACGTTCATTCTTTTAATTGTTGCAATTGTTTTTTGCCCACATTTTGCATAATGAACCGTAACCATTCTATAATACCAACTCCGAATTTGTGGTGCGACAGCATTGCTTGCTGTGATTGGATGATGACCTTGACTACAGTGATGAATATATTGTTTATCATGAACACTTTAATACCTCTCTTCTCTTCATGTAAGTGGATTTATTAGTATTCTGCTTCTTTTTCATCTTCTACTGCAGGAAGTTCCACAGAGTAGTCCACTAAATGCTGATGCCTCTGTTTCCAAGGCGCCTTCTATAGCAGCCAATGAAGGTTGTGAATCCAAGGGTATGTCAGTGAAGGTAGGCATAGATAAGGTGAAGAAGGTTAAAAAAAGTGACGATGAATCGAAGTGTGCACCATCTGAAGGAGAGGCAAAACAAGAGCCTATGCTGAAGTCCAGATCAGAGCGTAGAACAGAAGCCAGTGGAGTAGACAAGAGTAAGGAGAGGGAACGGGAGAGGGAACGGGAGAGGGATAGAATTAAGGCTAGGGACCGTGATAGGCAGGGATTCCAACTGGGATAGTGATGGGGGGATACAGACAAAGTAAAGGACAGAAGTTATAGGTTCGAGGATAGAACAAAGGACTCAGCCTCGTCTCTTTATTTGATTCATGAACTAATATGTCAAGCTCGTTCACCTTGCTATTTTCTATGGACTTGGCTTTCAGATACTGCCATACGCAAAATTGTGTTTTGTTTCCTTTTCTTTTAGGTGTTGACTGCAGAGGGCACACTGAGAAATTGAGGCCTCCCTCTCAGAGGTGTATACCTTTCACTTGAGTTATCAAATGATAAATCTGGTTTGTTTACAGGGAAATTGGTTGAATTTAACAACATTTTATCTTATTTCAGGTCGCAATAATTATGGTTATTCTTCACGGGAGAAAGATCGTCATAGACACCTTTCTATTCTTGAAGGAGTCAATGCAAGGGTTTATAGCAAACAAAAAACAGAGTAGTCATGTTGAATTTGTCCAATCTGAATATAGATGATATATTTCTTGCTCTAACCTTACAATTAGTGAGTAGAAATGAATTAGTTGTTAGTACTAGGTCGGTTTATGCAAAGGCCATAATAATCTTCTCTATATCGCTCCACTATTCCATATTCCTATTATTGAAGGAATAAAATCTATACCAGAACTTACAATCTTATGAAACAATTTTGTTTTACATGATATTAGATGATTGTCGACAAATTTATGGTGGTCAGGTAGTAGTAACTAGTAACTTTATAACAAAAAAAAAAAAAGTACCAAGACATTCAAAATATCCTCCTGCCATTTGATTTATAACTCATTATATCATACACAACGTTAGTGGTACGAATTTTTTTAGTAATTTTCAATGTTAATAGTTGTTTACGACATCAGCTAAATATAGTTTCAACCGTGGAGGGGAAAAAAAAATAAGAAACATAATAGGTAGGGAATGGAGCATACAGTTTCCTTGTATTAAGTTAGGGTGTTAAATAAGTTAGATGTACCAATCCTACTCATATTATGGTTTGGTTTAATATATTTAATTTTTAAATAAGATGAGTTGAATTGAGTTCATTATTTCATTTATATATGAGTTAAGTTGGGTAAATTTTTTAATTTTTTTATTAAACTCATTTAAATTATTTAATGATATATGAAATGATTTATAATATTTTATGAGATAGTATAGGTTAAAATGTTGTACCGAATATGAACAATCATTAATAAAATGTGTATAATTTTTTTTTATAAAAAACTCTAAATTACAAATCGTAAAATTTATTAAAAACTATAACTCTAGACTTTTTTAATGGTATATGAAATTATTCATAAAATTTTATAAATTAGTATAGTTTATATTTCAAAAATGAGTAAAAAATGTCATTAACAAAATATATATAACTCAAAATCATAATCTATAAAATTTATTAGAAATTGGAATTCTAAAAATTTCTAACGGTATATTAAATGATTTATAATTTTTTTTAATTAATATAGTTTATGTTTTAAAAATAAGTCAAAAATGTTCTTTTAAATTTGAATAATCATTAGCAAAATGTGAATTTTTTTTATATATAACTTAAAATCATAAACTATAAAATTTCTTTTAAAAACTTAACTTTTAAAGATTTTTAATGATATATGAAATGGATAATAATATTTTATAAATTAATACAATTATATTTCAAAAATGTTTAATTAAATATGAATAATATTCAATAAAATAACCATAATTTCTCTTAAAAAAACTCAAAATTTAAAAATGTAACATTTCTTATAAAATAAGCTATTTGATATTTTTAATAATATATAGATTTAATTATAAATTAATACAATTTAAATTTTAAAATTGAATCAATGATCATTTTTTTAATTTCAATTATGTGTATGTTTTTTTAAATTACTAATGGTCTTAGAATTATATATTTATTGAAATGTTTTAATATAAATTTAATTTAATTTCATCTTTATTTTATTTTTAAAATATCAATTGTAACTTTTTCTATTTATTAATTTGATTAATATTTGTATTTTTGTCGACTTTATAGTAATAATTAATAATTAATTTTTCATTTTTTTTATTTAATACATTTTTAATTTAATATGTTTTTATCAAATGATCTAGTGATTTTCTCGTGAACTTAAGAGAATTTTTTTGTTTAAGTTCTTTAATTAAATAAGTTTGATTTTTTTAACTTATGAATTCAACCATGTAACTTTAAATGACTTAATCACATCTCTATATTAAGTCATTAATATATTTGATTTTCTATATTATAAGTAATATTATTTATTCTCTTTAATTTAGAAAAAGACACTAAGATAAAATACATTATTTTAATTATTTTTTTATTAAAATATTATTATTTTAAATAATATTTAATAAAAAAATATTAAAACAATGTAATTTGTCTTAAATTAATCTATTTTTTTAACTAAATCATTAAATAATATTATTTATAATATAAGTGATCAAATAATACAAATAATTTAATTTAGAGTATCTTTATAACATTTTTTTTAATCTATATTGTTCAAACTTCAAAAATGAACCATGTTTGATTTTTGTTAAATGTATATTTTTTACTATTATTTTTATTTTTAGAAATAAACATCACTTGTTGGAATATGTGATTTAGTTAGTGGAAGTGAAAAATTTATTTGCAAGATTATAAGGTAGATTTGTAAGCACTTTTTCCCCACTTTTTTGTTTTATAGTGAAATATTATTTGTTGTAATTTGTAATCACTTATTTACTTTAGTTTTGTAAAACATTAGTGTATATAAACACAAACTTTATTTTATTGTTATTTTATAAAAAAATATTAAATATATAAATTTTTATTTTATAATGCATGTTTTATAAGTGACTTATAATTTTTGAAATATTATTGATAATTATTAATTTTAAAAGTGAAAAATTGTGTGAAGATATTGCCCCATAATTTGATTTATAACAAAACTTTGTGATATTTATAAATTTTATTTCTATTACATAATTTTTGACCATTTGTCTCCTCAAAGTCCGATTAAAAGACAAATCATCACACGTGGCTTCCTCTCATTAGTTGTTTTAACATCATCGATGTAAAATTAGCAAAGCGGAGAAACACACCGGATGATTGTTAGTTCACAGAAAAAGAACGACGATAACCAAAGTCATCCCCGAAATAAAAAAAAACACCCTAATACCCTTTCTCTCTGTCTTCAATTATTTTCTTCTCTCTGGCTCTCATTCGTTAGAGTAGTCAGAGTCTATGGCTTTGGAGAGTGGCTCAAGATCGAGTTCTGCAGCTGATTCATATGTAGGCAGCTTGATTAGTTTGACTTCAAAGAGTGAGATTAGATATGAAGGCGTGCTTTACAACATCAACCCTGAAGAGTCCAGTATTGGACTTAAAAATGGTACTTCCTCTTTTTTTTATATTTATGTGGAATTTGTTCGATTTATGATATGGGTTTGCTTAAATTTATTGTATTTTTTATCTTTTTTTGTGGGTTGAGTCGGCATGATTAATGAGAAGAGTTGGAACTTGCTGGTGATATGGAATTCTATACTCAACCTTTCTTGCCTATGAATTTTGATTTCCAAGCGAAGCAGCTGCGGCAAGATTTAGGATATGTTTGGTTGTGATGAAAAGCATGTTTTTCAATAGAAGGTTGTAGTTGATGACTAGTTTTAATCTTTTATATATAAAAAGAAGTTTCTAATGCTGGATGTATAATTTAATATTATTTCAAAATCTGAGTGTCTGGTTGAAAATGAGTCTTAAATTTATAGAGATATTTGAAATATGTTTGATTGATAGAAAATTTGTTTTGAAAGTAGAAAAGCCAATCAGGAATTTGAATTATTTGTTTTCGGAAACAGACAAGAATTGTTTTTGGCATCTTGATTCTGATTTTCAGGTTGGATTATTCTGGATGTCTGGTTCACTGACAAAGATTTTACCTTGAACAGAATTTTAACACTGAATGACTGAATGTGTTGGAATGTATAATTCTTGTGTATATACGTGGATGGCTTCAGTGAAGCATTTTCGAGTTTATACTGGTTTGTGCAGTTACTATCAAGACAGGAGTGGTTGATTTTGATGTTAATTTGCTTGTTTACATGTGACAGTGAGATCTTTCGGAACAGAAGGAAGAAAAAAGGATGGGCCACAAATTCCTCCAAGTGACAAAGTTTATGAGTATATACTATTCCGTGGAGGTGATATCAAGGTATTACATACATAGATATCAGAGAGTACAACTGTACAAGTGAGCCATTTCACCATAAGTTTTCTACCATTAGGGTGTCTCATTGTCATTTTTGACATTCATCTATATACCCTGCAATTTTATATCCAACATTCCAAAGATATCTTCAACTCAACTTGTCAAAGATGGTAGTTCTGTGACGGTTTTGCCATTGAAACTTAAAAGAGAAGTCTATAGAATATATTGGCTGTGCTGTTGGTCTCAATTCCAATTTTCTGAATACCCAGTTATATTGATAATTAGGAAAGTAGAATATGCCTATTTATGGTTAATTTTGGACAGTCATAAATTATCATACTTAAGCAAAGACTCCAGGTTTTATTCTGAATAATCTTTAGAAAAGATATTTGTATGAAATCACAGGGGATTTAGTACTTGGTTTTTCATCTTGCATCAATTCAAGTTATGTGGCCTGACCTTCCGTCTATTCTATGCATCCTTTTGCAGGATTTACAAGTTAAGTCTTCTCCACCTGTTCAGCCAACTCCAGTGATCAACAATGATCCAGCTATTATCCAGGTAAAAGAAGGAATCATAATATGTTTCTTGTTAAATACATTTTACACTTATTTTCCTGAAGTAACTTAAAAATTTCTTATCCAGTCTCATTATTCACAACCAGTTTCCTCATCACCAAGTTTACCATCCGCTGCTAGTGGATCTTTGACCAATATTAATTCTCATATTGCACAATTTGGACTCCCTGGGTCAAATTTCCAAGGTGGTTTGCCTTTATATCAACCTGCAGGGAATCTGGGGTCTTGGGGGCCTTCTCCTCCTCTTCCAAATGCAAATGGGAGTGCCCTTGCTATGCCAATGTATTGGCAAGGATATTATGGCCCTTCAAATGGGCTTCCTCATTTATCGCAGCAACCTTTACTCCGACCGCCACCTGGGCTCTCTATGCCTTCTTTCATGCAGCAGCAGATGCAGTATCCAAATTTCAATTCCTCTTTGTCGAGTGGACCTTCAAACCTTCCTGAGGTTTCCTCTCCTCTGCTTTCTGCTTCCAGTACTAACTCTACTAATCCAACCTCGACTTCTGTATTACCATCAACTTTGTCTTCACCTATACCTCCAGTACCATTAACTACATTAGCTTCTGAAACATTACCAAACTCTCTGCCTAATAAGGCACCAAATTCTGCCCTCTCTGCATCCAACCATGGTGCCAGCTTGCCATCATTGTCTCTGCCGAATGCTTCAAATCCAGAAATGAACACCAGAGCAACATCATTCTTAGACAAGCCCAACTCAGTTGGTTCAATATTGCCATATCAAGCTGTATCTCAGTCTTTGTCATCCACTATTGGGACATGGAGTTCTTTAAGCACGAATGAGCCGACACCTTCTTTGGTGACCCCTGGTCAACTTTTGCTGTCAGGATCTGCTGCAGTTCCTTCATTACAATCTTCACAAACTGCTAAAAAGGATGTTGAGGTGGTTCAAGTCTTATCATCACAGTCAGAATTGTCAGTGCCTGTTTCTGAAGACTCTCAGCAACCAATATTGCCATTGCCACCTTCTTCACGAGTTGTACATGCGGTAAACTATCACTTTTGTTGTTTTATGTTTATTTTGATTACCTTGTGGCCTTTGCCAGAACTTGACATTGTATAGTAAACTATCACTTTGTTTATTTTCTCTGCAATACTATTATTATGTGCTCTGATCATGAGATGGTTAGTTTCAAACTTTCAATTGTGTGCTAGGAGTATGAGATTGGAAAATGTGTTTTTAAAATTTCACAAAGTCATTCCAACTTCTCTTGTGGTATTCTTTGCTACACAGTTATGGTCCCATGGCTTTTGAATAGGATTATGTGAAATTTTAAGCTGTGGTTTGAGGTGGGCTGTTGAGCCATCATATATTCCTGAGGTTTGAATTTTGACAATCCTTTTCTTTTCCCTATTTTCTACAAATAAAACTAGTGGTCAGTTTGCTATGTTTCATACATTGTCTACTTGTCTTTATGTCGGCATTGAAGTTTGGCTTTTACTTTTTGGGGGTAAATTTCATACTTGGTTTCTATAATTTTCCATTCATGAAAAGCTATACCTAAAGAAAATATTTAGTCAAATTTTTCATAGTACAAATCATTATAGATTTGTTGTTAGTGTAAATGCCCTCTATTTTTAATAATGATCAAAACGAGTGAATGCTCTCTATTTTCCGATTCACAACCATATGTGAAGAAGCCTTTAATTCGTTCATTTTATGTTTCTGTGATACTTCATGCACGTCCCTGGTAAGATGGTCCATAACATTCACTTGCGTGTTTTTAAGAATGTTGATACTGTCTGATCGACGATCATTATATAGGTGATGCTTGTTAATTTTGGGGATAAATTTTACTAAGCCTTTGGCTCTAGACAACTTTGCATATGCGTGAAAAGTATAGGAATCAAATGTGCTATTTACTGTCTTTTTTCAATAGTCTATGAAATGCTCACATTGTTGTCATATTTAGATTATTATTTTTTAAAATATTTTAAGTTTGTGCTGTTAATAATAACTTCTCTGATTGGTCTTCCTCTCCTTGCCTTTTCTTCTTCCTTCTCCCTTCTTCCCTCTCTCTATCTTTTATACCAGCCAAATGGAGCTCCTTCTCAACATCGTCATACTTATAGGGGTCATGGACGGGGAACTGAGGTATGTATTGTTTACATTTTCATTTTTAGACTGAATGGGATCTGTAGCTTATGTGTTGAGCAGTCAGCTGAAATAAAAAAAAAATGAAAGAATGATTGAATAGGTCATAATTCTGTTTTCGCTTTCTAGATTGTAAACATCAAGCTTGTTGATTAAACAAATGTCACTGAGTTACAGCATATTTTAGAAGTGCTCGATTCTTGATTGTCATTTGGGTTCTATTCAATTGGTGCTCTCATTTTTGAATTGAAATTGAACCTCAGAAATTACGTAATTGTGGTGGGAGTTGGGAGATATCTGTTTTATTTTTGACTTATGAAAATTAGTTTGCGCAGGTTTATTCAATTTTTATGAGATGTAAACAACAAATTGTTTTACATACAGTCGCTTCTCCTAAATAAGTTTCAATTATCATTTACTGATTGGTTTATGGTTATAAATCATGTAATGATTTTTTTTAAAGTTAGACACGGTGTAAATTGAATATTTGGTATGTTGCAGTATTCACGTCCAGCGACAAAGTTCACTGAAGAATTTGATTTCATGGCAATGAATGAGAAATTCAAGAAGGATGAGGTTTGGGGTCATCTTGGCAAGAGTAATAAATCTGGCCCAAATGACAAAGAAAGGGATGGGTATATGAGTGATGAGGATGACTTTCTAGATGATGATCATGATGCTGAAAAACCAAAGATTGAAGCTAAGGTCAAATCTACTTCCAACTTTTTATTCCTTTTGAGACTATATTGGGCTTTAAATTAGAAAGATGCTTTACATGGCATTTCTAATTTCTGTATGTTGACAATCACAGCCTCTTTATAATAAGGATGACTTTTTTGATACCCTTTCGAGCAATGCATTTGATCATGAATCACAAAATGGGAGGACCAGGTACTCGGAACAAATGAAGATAGATACAGAGGTAAATCATCTTTCATGTTTGTGACCCTCTAATTGTAGTTTGATAATATCTTCAATGTTGTTTGCCTATTGTTACAGACATTTGGTGAGTTTACAAGGTATCGAGGTGGTCGAGGAGGCCGTGGTCCTTGGCGGGGTGGTCGTTCTCGTGGTGGTTATTATGGAAGGGGATATGGATATGCTGGGAGGGGCCGTGGGTGGGCTGTGTCCAGCCGTGGTGCTCAGTAGTTGCCATTTTGTGAGAGTTCATTGTGGGTAAATATTTAGTTCAACTGCTCAGTGCTCACTAAAACAATTTGATGTTAGGGCTATGTTTTTATTCCTAGTTAAATATTTTTAGTTCATGTTTGTCCAGAAACAAGTATGGATTTATTTATACCTTTGTTTAATTATTTGTTTTGTATTGGTCATTTCTCACTCAATTATATATCCAACGACATCATTAAGATTGAGGTGAATTAAAAAGGAGATTAAGTTTTCCTTCTCGCTCTAGTTCTCTCTCCTAATCTTGTGTTCTCTGTTCTTCGTTTCAAGGCTATTTCGTTTTATGAAGCCTGTTTGAGTTTTCCTTCATAAGAATTGCCTTTGGTAGATTATTTGAATATTCTCTTTAATAAATCAATGTCTGAAAATAATGATTATTTTATGTTAATTTAGATTTAGATAGCATTTTATTCACCTAGATATAAGAATAGATTCGACGTATTTTGGCGATTCGGAATGACTTTAAAATATTTCAATTTTTAACTTTTTGAAAAAGTGTGATTACTTATTTTTATAAATTATATGTTAATTATTTTATTTTAAATTTGTACATTTTAATCATCTTATTATTATATTTTTAGGTATTTTAATAACTTTATGTTCGATAATTTTACTAACTTTATTTATTTTTGAGACTTTTTATTCAAATATGTACCATTTTTTTGTTATACTACCTAATGATTAAAATAATTAATACATTAAATTTATAAATGTGCATGCAATCTTTCTAAGTTAAAATTCTAAACTTTTTAAAGATTAAACTTACACATAAATGTATAAATTAACAAAAATATCATTAAATTTTTTTTTTCTTGTTTATAGTATTGAATTGTTTTTTTATTTTATTTATATCTCTCAATTATTATATTTGATCTATTTATATCATTTCGTTACTCTTTTAACAGCGTCATACATTAGTGGTAAATTTAGAACAATTTAAGTAGTTAAGTAGTAGATTTAGAATAATTTAGATAGTTAAGTGTTATATTTAAAATAATAATTTATTCTAAATATAATATTGACGTGTGATACAATTAGACGATGACTAACAAAATGATATAAACTAAACAAATGTAATAGTTAGTTGGTATAAATAAAGCAAAAAAATAGTTTGATAATATGAATGTAATAAATATAATAATTTAATGATATTTTTATAGGTTTATTTTATAAATTTTAAAGATATTTCGACCTGGATTTGGTATTTTATTAGTACATTTTTTTCTTTGTTTTTTAGGAAACAAATTACATGAAAGAAAATATAATTAATAATTTCAACATTAGTTATGCAATATATAATACATAGAATAAAGCTAACCAAATGACTAGTGAATTAGATATCATAAGTAATAATAATTTTCTCCTTAACAATCTAGCAACGTAATACGAGAAAAAATAATTAAGTTTAAAAAATTAATATAAACAACAAACAAAAAAAGATCAAATATTACACATTAAATCAAAATATTCAAAAATAATATTATACATATTCTTAGCTATTAAGATAGAATTAAAGAGACAAAAGACAAGTAAGATTAGATCACATCAAAAGAAAAACAAGTAATTGAGTACTAAAATCCTATTGTTTGTAAAACCACACATTATAACAATATCAAAGAAACATAGTAAAAAAATCAATAATGATATCCAAAAAGATATTATAACACGAAAATCAAAAAAATTATTAACAAAGTCGAAATCATTATCTACTAAGCTTGTTTGGATCTCACATCTCTTTATTAGTGAGCATCTTTGTACTTGAAACACCATTAATACCATGTCAAATTCGTCAGAACTCATCTAAAAGTAATTTCTAGATTATCCATGTTATTCAACGTATCATCCATACCAAAATAAATCATAACAGATTTAAAGCAATAGAATCAACAAACAAACAATCAAACCAAAAGAAACAAAATTACATACAAATATGGATTGAAAACAAGTCTAAAGAACACAAATGACACATTGATAAAAGAAATATAGATTAAAATCTAGCACTCAATTAAGAAATTAATTTAAATAGAAGAGACTCTCACATAAGGAAAGTCGATCGTAAATTAAAGAAATCACGAAAAAATATATTTCTATTCAATCAATGATTATCTTATCAGATTATTAGATCGCATAATTATTTAATCTTAAGATAGGACGTAAAGAATGGAAAGACATGGAAGACCGTAAAATATTGAATAATCATAATTTGATAATAAAAATAAGATTGGTGTGTGGTAAGTTGTTCGTATATATATATTCAATGAATTTTATTTTCGTGATTTTTGATTTCTTACGATTTTTTATTTTTTTATCAAATAGAGAACGAGATAATAGGATTAGTACGGTAGAAAGAAGACAAAGATGGTGAGGCAATGGAGTTTGAATTTGAAGACAAAATTGGCATGGATATATTAAATTAATATATAATATTAAAAAAATAAAATTTAATCATTAATTTTTTATGTAAAAATTAAAGGTTGGTATTTCGATAATTTCTCTCTCTAAATGAGACAAGAAATCGTATTCACTCTCATTATTTTTTTGCCTTCTTAAAACCAAAGTGAATGGAAAAAAATTTAAATCTGCATTTCATCTTTGTATACAACATTTTAATGATTTGGACCAACGTCAACTTTGTATGCTTTTTATAAACCAACCTTAATCGACATAGAAAATAACTATATAAAGGAATGATTGGTTTATGAGAATATAATTATAAATAAAATAAGTATTTTTATTATTTTTAATCGTTTGAACTTTTAAAGCCAAAATTGCAATTTCAGTAGGATACTTATTCTGTTAAGATAAAGAACATGTATTATTCACTTGATGATGATAATAATTATTCATTTTCTTAAAGGGATATAATTGTAATATACTTTAAAAAAATCTCAATTACTAACAAAAATATATATATATATATTGTTAGATATGAAGAGTATTGTGAAAAAACTAAATAAAATTAACTGATTTCTTTTTGTTCATGATAACTAGTTAAAAAAAAGGAAAAAGTTTATATACAAACAGATTGTGTCTGATTCCTATTTTATTTCTAACCGAGATAAGCCTGTATCAGTTTCCTTGGTTAGCTTTTCTTTATTTTCCTCTTTATTTCCTTTCAAAATTTTGTTTAATTTTAGTTCTTCTATTTAATTTTTAATTACAGTTATATTTACTTTAATTTTCTACAAATTTTAAAATTTTAAATATGCCAGTTTACTTTTCCGTTATCATTTTACCTTAATCCATAAAAGAAATTTCTCAATTTCTGCTGTGAAAAAGGAAGAAGAAAGTTTAACATCATTTTAAATATTAAACACATGTTTAATTTTTTCATAACATAATGAATATATTTTCAACACATTCATAAAAATATTAAGTATATATGTTTATTGTATATTCTTAATATTTATTTGATAATAGAATATTTTTTTAATCTTTATACTTATAAAAAGATATTTATATTAAAAAATTAAATTAAAAATATGCATTAAACATATCTTCAAAATGTATAATTTGACCGGGGTTAGTGCTGTGATTTTCTCATGAACTTTCCTTAGATTCATAAAAGGGTCAATCTTTCTATCATTGATTATATCTTGAATCCTCTTTAGTTCAATCCATTTCCTTTATTATTCTTCCAAGAATCATGATTTCTTCAATCCCGCATTAAACAATTTCTACATATGTAAGGATCCATATCTCCATACACAAGCTTAGATAATTTAATTTTTAGGGAAAAAAAACATATTTGGAATGTTAGTAGGCTTATTTAAAAATAATAATTTTTTCTACTATTATAAATTTGAGAATTTTTAAATGGTGAGCTAGCTTAGAGAAAATGTGGGGCTATTTAGGATCACTTTATGTTTTTTTTGGCCCATTACTAGCATACTAAGAACCCTTCCCGCATGAGACTGACACAATTAACTGACATTATTCTTTCAAGAATGGATAATGATTTTAATATTAATTTGAGATACATTTAAGTCCATTTGGGAAAATTTTGCTCGTGTATCTAGCTTTATAGCTGTAAGAGAGGAGTTTTATACACCAGGCATAAGGTGAAACATCAGCTAGAGTATATTTTTTTGTTATACAATTGAAATATATATATATATATATATAGAGAGAGAGAAAGAGAGAATATCTGCATATTCACGAGGAAAAAAGTTGTATTCTTGCTAAAATTATCTAGAGTAATCGGAAAAGTTACTTAAAATAATATACTTAAAGTTATAACAATAAAATAACATTCTTAATAATATTGAATTAGACGAAAAAATAGTCTAAATAATTATAATTCAACTTTAACGTCATCTAATTGAAAAAAATATACGTGAAATATTTGAATTATGTTTTTTTAAAATATATAAACTGTAAATGAGAAATTATTTTTACGATTACAAGTTTAAAAAAATTATAAACGTTTTTCGAGTAATTTTCTGCTGATAATTAAGTATATTTGTCTTAAAAATACGAGAACAAATTCAAAACCTGAAAAGGAAAGACGTAAGCATATTTGGTAAAAGCTTGATCTCTGACTTGTCAAAACCAGGCCCCATAAGAGTTGCTGAAAATTCAGCCGCATCAAATTTCAATGGAGATCACAGTCACTGACAGTGCTCTGTATCAAATAAGTAACAGGGAAAGAAAGCAAAGTCAAAGAAAACGCTCTTAACTCTCTGCATTGATTCTGTCTTCAATTGCATTGAAGCATTACTTAGTGCACCAGAAACATGTCGAGTTTTTGAATGTGCATCCCCAAAACCATAAGGCATAACTCACAGAGGTAAGATTGTCCGAAACCATCACCAGGAAGCATCTGAATTTTTAGGGTTAGGTGAAAGCATAAGACCCATCAGAATTCTGCACTAAATATGACCTCTATGCTAGGAGAACAAGCTGATAATTCCATAACTCCAAATCTCCAACATTCCTTTACAAGTGTCCCATACAATTGAGTGCTACTATATATCACAAGTTCAGGATAATCACAATTGACATGACATAATCTTGTATTGAATATACATTAAAAAAATAAAGAGAGACAAAGATAGAGAAGAAGAGGCATGGAGAGAGGGGGAGGTTTCCCAATCCGAATCTCACTTTACTAGCTGCACTTATTATACCTAGAATATCCTTAGAGCTAGCAACATGATATACTATTGTGTCAAAGGTATATTTATTGTTATTATTTTTTTTTTCAATTTTCAGTAACTTTCCTGAAAAAATCACACAAGCTACTCATGTGCATAAGCAAAAAAATAAGAAACAAATCAAAACAGTGAGCCGTATGCTTAATTTGATAGAGTTACAGGACAAAGACAGAAATTTTGAGTTAGACAAACAATCTAATCCTCCAAACATCTTCAATCTAATAGTGAAATTACGGTATCTTAATCTTCTTTTGGATTTGCTTGATCCCTGATGGTGCAAATGCTCAAGGGCAATTTCTTTAGCTTCACTCTTCCCCTCCTTTTCCCAGTAGTTGACATATCATCTGAAGTTTTCTCCTTCGTCTGACTTGACTCTGCTTTCCCATTACCTATTTCACACTCACCAGCTTTATCATATTTACATGACTTTTCATACAACTCCTGGCTAAGACCTTCAAAGTCAACCTCAACTCTTATTGGATGTCCATTACAAGTAGATGTGGGGTTTTGTTCCAATAGCAATCCTGCACTCGAAATCCTTGTGTTGTCAGAACTGGGTGAGATTTTAGGCTTCTTGTGTGTATGACCTTTCCTTTCAGAATTCGGAGAATTCTTTGAAATTCTCGGAGAACTGTTTATAGCCTTGTGCAAATTACGAGCCAATTCTTCATCTTTATCATACTTCTCCACCGATTGGTGTTTTTTGTACAAGAGTTGAACTGGAACATGCTTCTTTAACTTATTCTTTTTCAAGTATCTGCCTTTGCAAGTTGTCTCTTCAGAAAAGGAGGCAACTAAATCTAAAGCACTCTTGGCAGCAGCTAGTGCCCTTGCTGCTATAGCAGCCTTCTCTTCAGCTGCAGCTTTAGCAGCTTGCGCAGCCTGAAATGCAGCTGCTGCTGCTGATTTTGAAGCCACCACTAGCTCTTGAGGTGAAAGGTTAACATACTGAGAATTCAACAGATTGTTTAGATGGGTGTTAAATTCACTTGAAGAAGGCGAAGAACAGGACATGGAAGTAGATGCTGAAGCAGGAGGAGACAAAGGTAACCCATCACCATCTGAACTCTGCTTTTTCAACCCCGCCAAGAGACGCTTCCTAGGAGGTAAAAGGACATCAGCATCCAAATGGTTGACGTCGCACAGGTTGTCCTCCATTACTCCTCTAATATAACACCTTGTTACGTCCAGATCATCCCAAATATATAGAATGAGCAATCCATCTACATACATGATAGAGAACAATTAGATCTTCAGGAATTGGGTATTCAATTTAAGTCCAACTTACAAGCATGAAGAATCAATGAGATGTTGAGAACTATGTAGAAAACCCACCAAATTTTTTCCTTGTTTAATCCAAATCCATCATCGATAATACCATTATTTTATTCCTAGCCATAGCCGCATAAAGGGAAGAAAGTCAACTTAAAGTTAAATTTCATTCCTTTGGTTGATAAATAACATAAGAACATAACCAACTCAAGTGAAACTTCTACAATTCAATTCCACAGCTGACTTTGATACAAATAAAATTTCCTTATTTGAACCTCCCTACCTCAACAACCAAATAAAGAAAATGCATAATTCTTACAATCACCATAAGTATGCAATCCAAGAACATAGATAAACTACGCGTGTAAAGCTTAAAAAACAAACACGGCATAATTCAGAAACAGAGTCACGCGAATTAGCAAGATCGATAACAGATAGTTGAATCGGAATTGGCAACAGCTCAACTTAAAAAGAATTCACATAAATGTTATCAACTTAATGAATGCGTAGAGAAGAATAAGAATAAGAACAAAAATAGAGTTGATATGGAATAGATTACCTGATCTTAATTCATAAGCGTCTGAAAAGAGTCAGAGAGAGAAACGAAGAGACATAAACGGCGACATGTAATTAGGGTTTTCAGAGAGAAAGATATAGAGAGAGAGAGAGAGAGAAAAGGAGATGAGGAAGAAAAACCAGGTGCCGAGTTAATCCTGTGAAAAAGTGAAATTAATGTAATAAAATGTCATATAAACAGTCAGATAAATGTCGCAAAGAATTTCGATTGGTTGAGTTCCTAAGCACGCAAATTCCAACAAGTACCATGTATCTAACTTATAGTTATTAACATCCACTGTCATAGAAAATAATAATTATTAAATAACATCCTCTAGGTTCTATCAAAATAAAAACAAAATACCTCATCAAAGAGCAGTTAGAAAATGTAAATCAGTGAAAAAAAGGGAAGAATTTGTACATTTTTTGTTTTTATTTATTTATCATTTTTGGCCCCCTTTCTTTCTCTCTCTCTATATAAAATATATATATTTAAATTATTAATATATATTTTCCTTAATTTTAACAATAATATTCGTTTAACTGAATAACTCAAATGTATCATTATTATTAAAATTGATTAAAATTATTTTCACTAACATAAATAATAATATTTTATGTATCTTATTTAAATATAAAAATAAAAAAAAATTATCTATCAAACTCATAGTTTAAAAAATTAAGATTTTTTATTGATAAAATAAAAAATAATTAAAAAATTTTATATATCCAATTTTTAATTTTTTATTATTTTAATTGTATAAATAAAATATATTATATTACTTATTTTACAAAAAAAAATTACATATTATATTATTTTTCTTTCAATTATTTATTATTTCTCATCTTTCTTATTCGTGTACATCGTTAATCATAATTCGTACATATTTTTCCCTTTCGTATTTCTCCTACTTATTTTAAATTAATTTGATATTAGGACCAATAAGATGTATTTCCTTAAATTAAATTTTCTATCCAATTTTTTTCAAATAAAAAGAGCACACTAAAAAAGAAAAAAAAAAGAAAAAGATCTTAGTAAAATAGGAGAGAGAATGAATATGGAGAGTTTTTTATTTTATTTTTTCTTCATATAATTTGATTTTTTTTATGATTTTTTATTTTATCTTGAAAATTTTAGGTTTTTTAAATTTAAATTTTATTGACATTTTTTTAAATTAAAAACTAAATTAATTCATTCTAAAAATTATAAAATAAATATATCAATTACCTAAAGGTTCAAGAGAATTACAAACTAAAATCGTTAAGTTGTGGTAGACTAATATAACAAATAATAATTAAATAAGTTAAATAAAACCATTTTCAACAGGTCAATTTATCTCACCTCCATTATTATTACAAAATAATTTAAAATGAAAAAACAAACGTCACACATTTAATAAAATGCTTTCATTTTATTGTAAGCTAGTACAACTTTTATCTAAAGTTTTAGATATGATATTGTTAAAGGTATTAAATATATTTTTTTATAAACATATTAAAAATATTATCATTGTCCATAAATTTTTTAAAATAAATCATGAAAACTATAAAAACTCTATAAAAAATATGAATTTTTTTATAAAATTTTATAAAACATCAAAACAATGATTACTTATATATTAAATTAATTTTTTATTTAATAAATATATTTTTAAATAATTAAAATATTGTATAATAAAAAATATATTATTGTTTACTAAATATTATAGAATAAGTAGTTAAAAGATTTAAAATAATTATGTAGACTATATAATTATGTTAACTATTATAAATAGATAAATCTTGATACTATAAAAATAAGTTTTATTAATTTTTTGTTTTTAAAAATATCCATAATTAAGGGATATCATGAACATTATCCTTTAATACGATATACCTGTTATAACATTAATATTAAATAATATTAAATAAAAAATACATGCTTACTTTATACTTAGATTGATTACTCACTAAACAGAATAATATATGATATAATTGTCTTTTTTTTTACTTATTCATTTCATATGTATAACAAATATAATACAAATAAGAGAAAAAATAATACATTATCTTTTAAAAAAGTGAGAAAAAATTGAATTAAAATGATTGCTTAGAAAGAATAATAAAATATAGAAAAATAAATCAAGAATTGATATTTTGTTTGAAATTTTAACAATAATATCTAGGAAATTTTAGTAAAAAATATACATTTCGAAAGACATTTAAGTAATAACGATATTTAAGCAATATTTTGACTACATTATCAATAATTTCATGATAATTTGACTAAAAAATATAGATACCATGATTTGATATCAAAATGTGTAAAAAAAAGACAATATCAATAATATTATCTACATTTTCATCCTTGTTTTTATCTTATCAATGATAAATTTTTAAATAGTTAAAAAAGAAATTTGTATTCATTATATTTATTTTAAAACAAAATTAGTTTGATAACTATTTATATTTTAAAAATAAATTGTATAAAATAATGACATTAATACATGTAACGTATTTATATTTATATTTTATTTTTGTAAAAAAGAAAAAGAAAATATTAAAATGATATTAGTAATATATTATTATAGATAAAAATTGTAATTAAATTTGGTATCTTTCAAAAAAATTATACTATAATTTTTTACTTAGTAAGTAGAATAATATAAATCGATTACTTTTATAAAAATAATTGTAAAATATTATTTTAAAAATAATAAACTTATATAGGTATAGTTTCGAAGTTGATATATAAGTGAGATAATATAAATTTATTATTTAAAAAATTGGCATAATTTTTATAAAGATAACAAAGTTATCCTATAATATTTAATAAATATTAAATTAAAATATATATTTATTAAAAATAACGTATTTAAACTATTCTTCACCCTTACTGTCAATACGTTGCATCTTACACGTGTATTAAAATTGCTCTTATCTTATTAAAAGCGAAAATTATTAACATATTTACTTAAGCATATTACTTTACGATACTATATAGATATTTCACATGTCAATTACAAAGGATTCTTTTCAAGTTAATTTATTGAATCATAATTTATAAAAGCTTATAGAAGCATTCATCCTTTTATATATATATCATAATTACGTGCCCTTATAAGATAATATTTGAAAAACTTTAAGAAAAAACTATATTTTTACTATCATTTTTATCTGGAGCTCTTATTAAATTTATAAATTTAATAAACATTTATTTTTTATTTTCAAGTTATGTAATATTTAAATTTTTTGTTATTATATAATGCTTAAAATTGTGTATTTAATTAAAATTTAGAGCTAATTTGATAGGTTTCAAATTTTAAAAAATTTATAGATTTTAAAGACTTCAATATATATTTTATTATACTTTTAAAAACTCTAGTATAAATTTGAAAATATTTGTATGATTTTTTTCATAATTTTTTATAAACTTTTATGAAGTTTTATAAATTTTATATCATACTCATGTTTTTTACTACAATTTTAATTATTTTATAATTTTTTAATGAACTCTTTACGATTATAAAAAATATTCAATATAATATTATGTATTTTATTTAAAAATTTAATAAAATCTATTTTTTTAAACCGTTAAAATATCTAAAGTTTCTATAAAAATAAAAATGAATTTGTCTTGACGAACAAGCGACACATATTCAACTCAGTTTAGTTTACATTAAAAATTATTATTATAAGTTTCTTGATTCTTAATAGTATTAAAATAATAATTTCTTTTAAGTTAGTGTATGATAGTTTAAAAATAATTTATAATTAATTATAAATTAATTTATATTTTAAAGGTATTAGATTTTTTGATAATTTTAAGTAAGGATATTAAAAAAAAATTCAATCTTAGTTTTATAGTTGAGCTAAGTAAATATAAAAAGGAAGACGGAAAATGAAGATGAAGTCGATAGAGAGAGAAAAAATAGAATAAAAAATGTTAAGTCTCACATCAAGAGAAAGAATCTTTCTTATAAGTCTGCAATCCTCTAACTCAACTCATGGCTTTTGGGTTAAGAGTTAGGCACAGTTTAAGATGGTATCAAAGCTCTTGGCCTTCTTTCGTTCTCGTCTTAATCCGGGCCGTCAGTAATCCTTCTAGCCGATGTGGAGGGGATGTTAAGTCCCACGTTGGTAAGAAAGAAAGCAATCTCGCTTATAAGTCAGCGATCCTCTAACTCACAAGCTAGCTTTTGGGTTAAGAGTTAGGCCTGGGTTTCTAAGAAAAAATAAAAAGAGTTAAAAAGTATTCATGAATCTAATATGAGAAGATGTTACTTAGATTATATTTTTACATTTAGAATCTCAAAAATTTCTAATTAAAAATAAAAGTTTTAAAAATTATTGATATTTTAAATATCATATTTTTATAAACTTTTAAAAAATAATAATTGAATACAATTTAATTTGTATGGATTTTTATAAAATTTTTTAAAAAATTAATTGAATATAATATAATTTTTATAAAATTTTAAAAATTTCTTAAATGAATGAAACTAAAATTTTAGAACCTAATAAATTCTACCATAATCCTATATTATTTTGTTAGAAAATATAATTAAAGTCAACAGATTTATAAAAAAAATAGAGAGATTTAAGGTTAACTTTTTAAATCCCACGCTTCATACTTAAAATGAATGGTTATCATTTGTTAAAAAAATGTCATCTCTTTTTTATTATAAAAGTTATTTCAATAAAAAATTAAATTATTTTAATATACTTTTAAATTAAGTTTAAATTATACAGTATGCATAAAAAATATTTTTTAAATTACACTAAATTATAAATAGTTAAAAGCAAAATATAAAATATATAACATTCATCATGTGATTATTTTTTAAAATATACTTTTATAAATTATGTTAAGCATACTCAGATATATAGATAATTTAATTATATAATTAATTTTATTTTTAATCTTAATAAAAAATATATATTTATTTTTTTACAAGGCTAAAAATATATATTTATATTTTATAAGATTAAAAAATATATGTTTATAATTACATCTTAGAAAAAATAAATAAATAATTTTTCATAAAATTTAAAAATAAAATTTCATTTAGAAGGAGGTTATGTAATACAACTAAAATGATATTGGTTTAACTATACAAACTAATGCCAAAAACTCCTATTGATAAAAAATAGAACCTCTTATACAAAATAAATTTTGTACTTGAATACAAACGTTTCTTTACCCCACGTGATAAAGTGAAATTAATTCTAATTTCGACGTGATGAAAAAAAGTAAAAGGTTACATCAAGAAATAGTTTTGATTCTTATTTTTTATACCTTATAAAAATCAAATTAATCCAAACTATTCATTATTTTTATTTTTATTAGTATAATAATTTTATACCATTATTTTTTAAATTTTTTATTGGGTTTCTCTATACATCTTCTCATTTATTTTATTTTTAGTTCTTATTATATATCAAATAAATGCCTCTCAATTAATTAATCTTTATTCTCCCATTAATTTTTAGTATTCTTTATTTTCTATTTGCTTTACTTTTAAATATAGATAATGATAATAAGTGATTAAAATTCAATATCATTGTCCCTATCAATTATAATGTACTAAAAAGATTTAAAGGTAAAGTAAATAAGTAATAATGATTAATAATAAATTATTTGTTAAAATTTGTTAATTTTTATATTCAAATCATTCACAATATTATATATGTAATACAAATTTTAAGTATAACAAATAAAATATAATGTAATTATGGATAAATAATTAAATAGTATAGAATTGTTTTCTCTTTAGTAGAGTCGTTCATTCATTCTTTTAGAGTTTGGTTAAAAGATGAGCATATATATATATGTGAGAGCAGAGTATAAACTAATTGAGAGATATTTATGAAATTTTATAAAAAATAATTATATAAAATTATATTATAAATAAAAAAATAAAATATTGAATGAATTTAGTTGATTTAATTCTTTAATGAAATAAGAATAAAATTAAACTAATATCAAATTATTTAATTATATTATATAATTTTTTTTATAAATAAAATTTATTTTTAATACTATAGAAAAAATAAATGTTTTTTTTAAATGTAAATAAAAATATTTTTTTAATATTATAAAAAATATATTAGAAGTTAAAAGTAAAACCAATTAAATAATAACGATATTTATGCATCGGAATGTAAACGAGATCCTAATTAAATATTGAATAAATTTAAATAATTATAATTTAATTTAAAAATTAATAATTAAATTATTTTTAATATAGATTAATAGATTAAATTTTTAGGATAATAAAATATATAAGTTGAAAATAAAAATTTATTTATATATTTATCTAGTAATAAGTTTTAAGTGGTAAAGGTTATATTTGAAGACGAAAAAATGTTTTACGAAATAAAACCACGCCGACGTTCCCCGGACCCCCCTCTTTCCCGAAGGCCTTTTTTTTTTTTTTTTGTTTCTTTCTTTTCCTCTTCCATCAGTTTATCGTTGGAGATTAATTTTACTGAGTTATTGGAGTTTGATTTTAGGTTTGAATGTATTTTAGTTTTCTTCTTTCATAAAAATGGAGTTTCCTATATGATTTGTTGATTCATGAATTTGATTAAAAAGTCATTTTATGCATGATGCGTTTCTTTGTAGTATTGAAATGCCCAGAAATTCTGGTTCTTGTACATGCTCAATTGGGAGAATTAGAGAATAAACCTTTTGAGTCATAAAATTTAGGATTTTTTTCGTGAAAATAAGATTTTTGTTGCCCTAGTTAGATTATCGGAAATCAACTGATTTAAACTTTAATTACAAAAATTATGCATAGTTGTTGTAACATCCGTTTACACACAAATGTATGACTTAGTTAAAAATGTTATCTTGTGAAGTATGCATACATCAGCTATTCAGTCTAAACCGTGAAATTTTTGTACTGTCAAACCTCAAATCTATTATCTGAGGTTGCCCTTTATTTATTTGATTGTTCGTGACTGATATAGAACTGTGATTATAAATTTTTATATGATAGCTCATTTCTACTTTTGTTCTTTTTTAGAATTCAGATCATGCTTAATGGTTTCATTTGAATCCTTTCAATCTATCTGATAAACTTACTTTTTGTTATATAGCTCCTTTGTAAGTAAATTAAAAAAGTTACACATTATTTAGGAACGAATATGTGTGTTGGATTTGAAGCTATAAATAAAACCCTCTTCATCGTTTATAAAACATCATAAAATTTGTAAATCTTTATCTCTTTTGTAAGGTTAATTGATTAGCTCAATTTTGTCCAATTAGTTGTAATTTTGAAATTCATTCATTTGGAGATAGTGAAGGTGGTTAACGACGTTCAAGGACTTAGGTAATATTTATATCAAACTTCGTTAAATTTTTGGTGTTATTATTTTTTTGCTTTAATATTTCTGTTTTAATATCTGCTTTAGTTTATTGTAACATTATATTTTCAATAGCATTATTTTGTCGAGTTAGTTTGAGTTCTATTCATTTAAATCATAAGTGAATAACAATTACTTAGAATATGGAAAATATACATGATTTTTTCAACAATTGGTATCAGAGCCAAAGGTTTCTACCTAGACATTTGTTTGTATTCCGTTTGTTTGTTATTGGAATATAATTACTAGTTGTTGTAATTTGAAGAAATGGCGGAAGAAAAATTTCTTTCAAATAAAGGCCAATTATCCACGTCAGGCAGAACTATGGTGATGAATGCAAGGTTCGAGATAGAGAAGTTTGATGGAACCGGTCATTTCGACATATGGAAAGGCGAAGTTCTAGATGTTCTGTTTTAGATGCTCTGTTTCAACAAAGTCTAGTCATCGCCATTGAAGAAGAGAAACCAGAAGAAGTAGAGTGGAAAAATATCAACCGATTGACATGTGGTACAATCCGTTTGTGTCTCTCAAGAGAACAAAAGTACACGTTCATGAAGGAGACATCTGTAAGTAAGTTGTGGAAGGCATTGGAGAACAAGTTTATGAAGAAGAGTGGACAAAATCGGCTCTATTTGAAGAAGATGTTGTTCTATTTTGAATACCTTCCAGGTATTACAATAAATGATCACATTATTGCTTTTAATCGATTAGTAGCATATTTGTTAAATATGGACCAAACTTTTAAAGATGAAGATTTAGCCTTGATGTTGTTAGCTTCCCTTCCTGATGAGTTTGATCATCTTATTACGAGCTTACACATTGGGAAGGATAAAGTGTATTTTGAGGAAGTTTGCATTGCTTTGTATAGTTATGAAATTAGAAAGAAAGATAAAAAAGAAACCAGGAATGAAGTAGCAGAGACACTGTCTGTAAGAGGACGTCCGCAAATACAACAGAAAGGAAGGAGAGGTAGATCTTTGTCAAAAGGAAGACTTGGTAAAGATGAATGTCCTTTTGTCATGAGAAAGGTCATTGGAGGAAAAATTGTCCGAAGCTATAAAAGAAAGGAAAAGCTGTGTAGTCTGATGCATGTGTAGCTTAAAGCAATTCAAATTCAGATTTTGCATTGGTTGGTTCGTCAACAGCATCCCATCCTGGTGATTGGATTTTTGATTCAACATGTACCTTCCATGTGTCTCCTAACAAGGAGTGGTTCTTTAACTTTCAAGAACTAGACGGTGGAGTTGTTTTCATGGGTAATGATTATCCATGCAAATTTTTGGGAATCGGTACAATTTGTTTGAAGAATCAAGATGGCTCAACCAGGGTCTTGACGAATGTTCATTATGTTCCAGATATGAAGAAGAATCTCATTGCTGTGGGAGTCTTAGAATCAAAAGGCTTTATTGTGACCATACAAAATAGGGCATTGAAGGTTACTTCTAGAGTACTTGTGGCGATGAAAGGTGTTCGAAAGAATAACTTGTACTACTACCTTGGTAGTACGGTTATTGGGACAGCATCAACAACAGTTTTAGAGGAAGAAAGAGATTCAGAAACTACTAAGCTGTGGCATATGTGTTTGGGACATGCTGGTGAAAAAGCTTTACAGATTCTGGTAAAGCAAGGCCTGTTAAAAGATGCGAGATGAGTCTGTGAGCATTGTGTATCAGGGAAGTAGAAAAGAGTAAGCTTTGGCACTGCTCCCCATAATACATAGGGTATTTTGGATTACATCCATACTGATGTATGGGGGCCAACAAGAACTCCATCCATAAGTGGCAAACATTATTATGTCACCTTCGTTGATGACTTCTTCAAAAGAGTTTGAGTGTATCTCATGAAGAAGAAGGATAAAGTGTTGGGAATTTTTCTCAAGTGGAAGAAGATGATCGAGACTTAGACTGGTAAAAAAATCAAGTGTTTGAGGTCTGATAATGGCACTGAGTACACAAACGATCCATTTATGAAAGTTTATGAAGAAAGGATAGTGCGACACTTCACTATTCGAAAAACACCACAACAGAACGGAGTTGCAGAACGTATGAACTGGACTTTGTTGGAGAAGTTTCGGTGTATGTTGTCAAATGCTTGGTTAGGCAAGCAATAATGGGTTGAGGTTGTGACATATGTATGCCATCTCGTCAATCGTTTACTATCGTCTGCTCTTGAAGGCAAAGTGCCTATGGAGGTATGGTCTAGAAAACCTACTAGAGATTACAATTTCTCACATGTGTTTGGTTCAATTGCATACTATCATGTAACAGAATCAAAGTTGGACCTAAGAGCCAAGAAAGCTATTTTTTGGGGATCCTTTCTGGTTCTAAGGGATATCGACTATGGTGCCTTGAAACGAAAAGGATAATCTTTAGTGGAGATGTTACCTTTAATGAATCTGCTTGCTGAGAAAGGTAACTGAGAAGATTGATGACACTTTAGAGCAGGTGGAGCAAACTCCGAAGCAGGTGACTTTGAAAGTAGAATTGTTAATCCAGTTAGTGAAGATAAGACAGAAATTGATCCTCTATTGACAGAAGATGAATTAGATGAAAGGGTTTTAACCCAAGAACCTCCATAACAATAAGAAGAAACTACAGTTGATAGGTCACGACGACAAAATGTCAAGGTGCTTACTTGATACAAGTATTCTGAAGACCTGCCTGCTCAGTTTGAAAATATAGTGGCCTGTGCACTTTTAGTTGTGCATAATGATGTTCCTTCCATATATAAAGAAGTAATCAGAAGCCCTGAAGTTGAAAGATGGAAGGAAGCCATAGATGAATAATTTCTGTCCCTTAAGAAGAATAAAACATAGAAGTTGACACAACTACCTAAGGGGAAGAAGGCAATTGATTGCAAATGAGTGTATGCAAAGAAAGAGGGATTTCCTAACATAGGTGGTATTCGTTACAAGGTAAGGTTGGTGGCTAAGTGCTACGCTCAGAAGGAGAGAATCGATTATAATGAGGTATTTTTTTCAGTTGTAAAACATTCCTCCATTAGAATTTTGTTGGCCTTGGTAGCATAGTTCGATTTGGAACTAGTTCAACTTGATGTGAAAATCGCGTTTCTACACGGAGACTTAGAAGAGGAAATTTATATGTCTCAGCCAGAAGGGTTTAATGTTGCTGGTAAAGAGAATTGGGTTTGTAAGCTGAACACATCATTGTATGGATTGAAGCAATCTCCAAGGTAGTGGTACAAATGATTTGATCAGTTTATGTTGCAGTAGAAGTACACCAGAAGCACACATGATCATTGTGTGTATTTTTGCAAGCTACAAGATGAGTCTTTCATCAATCTCCTATTGTACGTCGATGATATGTTGATTGCATCGAAGAGTCAAGCAGAAATTGAGAAGTTGAAAGCTCAACTAAGTCAGGAGTTTGAGATGAAAGATTTGGGAGAAGTCAAGAAGATTCTCGGTATGGAGATAAGCAAAGACAGGAAGAAGGGGAAGCTTAGTTTGACCCATAATCAATATTTGAAGAGGCTACTATAGCGTTTTGGTATGAATGAACAGACAAAACCTGTAAGTACTCTGCTAGTTCCTCAATTCAAGCTTAGTACTCAATTATCTCCTAAGAATGATGCAGAACGAGAATATATGGCAAAGGTACCATATGCATATGCGGTTGGTAGCTTGATGTATGCAATGGTGTGTACAAGACCTGACATTTCACATGCGGTTTGTGATGTAAGTAGGTACATGCATGATCCTGGTAAAGGACATTGGTTGGCTGTGAAATGGATTGTACAGTATATTATAAATACTGTAGATGTTGGTTTAGTATTTCAGCAGGATAATACTGTTGGTCAATGTGCAGTCGGATATTGTTATTCCGACTATGCAGTCGGATATTGTGATTCCGACTATGCATGAGATTTAGATAAGCGTAGGTCAACTATTGGTTATGTGTTTACTCTTGCTAGAGCACCAGCTAGTTGGAAGTTTACCTTGCAGTCCACATTTGCTTTGTCTACTATAGAGGCAGAGTATATGGCAGTTACAGAGGCTATGAAGGAAGCTATTTGGTTATGAGGTTTGCTTAAAGACTTGAGAGTTGGTCAAAAACATATTAAAGTGTTTTGTGATAGTTAGAATGCTATTCATTTAACAAAGAACCAAGTCTACCATGCACGTACAAAGCATATTGACGTTCGTTATCATTTCGTGCAAGAGATTATTGAAGAAGGTGGAGTACTAGTTTAGAAGATCAGTACTACAGAGAATCCTGCAGATATGATGACCAAGGTGGTAACGGCAATCAAGTTAAAACATTGTCTGGACTTGATTAACGTCCTGCAAATCTAAATTGGCACTGGCGTCGTTGATCTAGTGATTGAAGAAATTATTTAAGAATCACTAAATCGCTAAGGTGGGGTTTTGTTATATAGCTCCTTGAATTTAGGGCTATAAATAAATCCCTCTCTTTCACCATTTGTAAAACATCCTAAAATTTGTTAATCTTTTTCTCTTTTGTAAGGGTAATTGATTAGCTCAATTTTGTCTAATTAGTTATAATTTTGGAGTTCATTAATTTGGAGATAGTAGAAGTGGTCAACGACGCCCGAATACCTAGGTAACATTTATACCGAACCTCGTTAAATTTTTGATGTTATTATTTTTCTGCTTTAATATTTCTGTTTCAATATCTGCTTTAGTTTATTTTAACATTATATTTCTAATAGCATTATTTTGTTGGGTTAGTTTGAGTTCTATTTATTTAAATCATAAGTAAATAGTAACTACTTAGAAAAGGGAAAATATACTCGATTTTTCCAACACTTCCTTTTGGATTTCTACAATCTTTACTTGCAACAGCAAGAGCTGACACCTTTTATTATCCCTCGGAATCGATGACCCCCGAGCAAGTATGTTTGCTAGTAGCTCCATTTTTTTCTTTCTAATTATGAATTTTTAGAATAGTCTTTTGTTTGGACATTCAGACCGACCCAAAGACCGGACCTTGTAACCTATCCAAACCCAATGTCAGATCGAGTCTTAGATAGACCAAGCCTAAGAACAACACGAACTCGTTGACATATTGTACGAGCTCGAGTATAGCACGAGCTCGTTGACAACACGAATAATACTTGACTTGGATCTCTGATACATTATATTTTAGGCTAATTATGCTCCCCTGACATATAGTCACATGTACATATTGTATAACTGATACTTATACCCATAAATGTGCTATAAATAGATGGACCACTCATGAGGATGCACACATTGAGCCCTTTACATGCATCTCACTCTAATCTCTCTCTATAAGATATTGAGTCCCAACATTAATGGTACCAACTTGCTTTTCAAGGTCTACTTAAGGGCTATGTCTTGAGTTCGAGAGCTAGGAAGAGCGAAAGAAACACGTGTCAGAAAAGGGGCCGTCCTGTCTAGTCAGGAACTAGCTAGAGCATCAACGCCCTTATTGTTAGATATTATTGTTATAAAGCTCCTTAATTTAAGGAGCAAATTAAGGAGCAAAACATGGAACAAAACAAGGAGTAAAACATGGAGCAAAACATGGAACAAAAAAACAAGGAGTAAAACATGGAGCTTAATTTTAGGAGCAATTCAAGGAACCATTAATTTAAGGAGTAATTCAAGGAGTGAATTTTCCTATAAATAGATGTGTAATTGTAATGAATTAAACCATCCAAAGTGTTCATTCCAATTGAGAGAAAAGCTTAGAGAGAAAAGCTTTTGTGAGAGAAAATTGAGAGTAATTTTCTTGGGTGTAATTGGGTTGTGAGTTGTGAGTGTCGTAAACACCTTGTGTAATTTCTCCCCTTTCAGTAAAAAAAGATCTGCAGGTCCGGAGACGTAAGCAAGATTGGGCGAACTGCGTTATGAAATCTTGTGTGTTATTGTTTCTATTCTTGCTTTCATAAATCTAGCATCGGGAATTTGCGTTATTTCCCAATATTTGAGTATCGAGCTATTGGTAGTGATTTACATCCAATTTTACGCAAGAAATAGTCGAGAAACGATCCGAAGGAAGTCGGATTTTAGTGGGAGGCAATGGCCCAGATGGAAGGAAGGGGTGAAACTCGAGAAATTTGATGGCACAGTTCGGGTTTTGGAAAATGCAGATAGAGGATTATACGTATCAAAGAAATCTATATCAACCTCTCTCGGGGAAGAAGCCGGAGGTATGAAGGAAGAAGATTGGAATCTTCTGCAGACAAGCCTCGGAGTTATTCGATTGACGTTACCCATAATGTTGCTTTCAACATAGCAAAGGGAAAGACCACGGCGGTCTTATGGCGACTCTCTCCAATATGTAGAGAAGCCGTCACTCGAACAAAGTGCACTTGATGAGGCGCTTGTTCAATTCTACGGATGACGGAAGGCGCGTGGTAGCTCGACATCTCGATAGACTCAACACGGTTACAACCCGGTTGAGTTCGGTGGAAATTGAATTCAATGAAGAAGTACGAGGCATTGATACTTTTGTCTTACTGCACCGTAAGGTGGAATGCTCTTGTCACGGCATGAGTAGCTCGTCGGGAAGCAATAAGTTGAAATTTGACGATGTTCGTGATTTGGTTCTCGGTGAAGAGATCCGACGTAGAGAGGCAATTGAATCGTCAACCTCTTCGGTTTTGCATACTGAGTCAGAGGAAGAAATTCAACCAAAGGAAATGGACGTGGTAGGGCGGACTACCGAGGTAGATCAAAGGACGGAGGTCCGAATCTAGGAATCCTAATAATTCCCATGGCTCGAAGACTATCGAGTGTTGGAATTGTGGAAGAAGCAGAACCTTGCAAAAATCGGTGCAAGAATGCCAGAAGGACAAACAGAAGTGAGCGCAGAGGCAAATGTTACTTCCACCTCGGAGGGAGATGCATTGATGCTTTCTTTGGAGAGCAAGGAAGAATCTTGGGTGCTAGACTACGGAGCATCGTCGTTCCATGCTACTTCACGCTGAAAGAATTCTTCGAGAAATATGTCCTCAGGAAACCTTGGAAAGGTATATCTTGGTGATGATCAACCATGTGCTATTATTGGCAAAGGTGTAGTGAAGATTAAGTTAAACGGGTACATTTGGGAGGCGAAGGATGTCGAGCGTATTCCCGACCTCGGAAGGAACTTAATCTCGGTGGGGCGATTGGCTAGTGAAGGCTACACTACGATCTTCCATGGTGATGATTGGAAGATTTCAAAGGGTGCGATAGCGTTGCTCGAGGCAAGAAAAGTGTGGCCT
This sequence comes from Hippophae rhamnoides, assembly GCA_033030585.1. Lineage (NCBI taxonomy): Eukaryota > Viridiplantae > Streptophyta > Magnoliopsida > Rosales > Elaeagnaceae > Hippophae > Hippophae rhamnoides. The sequence continues at coordinate 41,836,894 of CM065434.1, forward strand.
TTCTTTACATGACAGAAGCACGTTGTTCAATCACAATTGTAGCGAACGCGAAACACCAAACTGTGGCACCGGAGATTAGGCCACGAGTGAGAAGGGATGAAGATTATGCAACTCCAAAAGGAAAACTTCGGTCTACAGCATAGAGATGGACACGTGTAAGATTGTATGCTTGGAAAGCAAAGAGAGTCGGCTTTCGGACAAGTGGTGGTAACCCCAAAGAAGGAAAAGCTGAAGCTTATTCACTTAGATGTTTGGGGACCAACAACCGTCTCGTCCATTGGTGGGAAACAATACTTTGTGACTTTCGTCGATGATCATTCTCGGAAGGTATGGGTTTACTTTCTAAAGCGTAAGTCCGAAGTATTTGAGGCTTTCGAGAAGATGGAAAGCTATGGTGGAAAATGAGACGGGTTTGAAGATCAAAAGCTCGTATCCGATAATGGTGGTGACTGTGAAGACACCGAGATTCAAAAATTTTGCTATGAGCGTACGGGATCGAATGGAAAGAATCGTGCCGAGGCACGCCTCGGCACAATGGTGTGGTGAGCATATGAACCGAACGTTGACGAAGAGCCGGAAGCATTCGTATACGGTCAGTCTGCGAAGCGGTTACACGGCGTAAGCGATCAACACGGCGGCTTACTTGATCAGCGAGGCCCATCTGTTCCCATTGGAGCATAGAATACCGGAGAGGTATGGAGCGAAAAGAGGTGGAAACTATCACATCTAAAAGTTTTCGTTGTGTAGCATTTGTGCATATGCGGTGATCAAGGTAGGAATAAGCTTGATCCCAAATCAAGAAATGCACATTCATCGGTATGGTGAGGATGAGTTTGGCTACCGTATTTGGGATGACGAAAACAAGAAAGTTATCCGTAGCAGAGATGTGATTTTCAACGAAAGGGGTGATGTATATAAGGACATCGCATAAAATAAACGCCAATGAATCGAGAGCGAGAATGAGTCGGTATTTGCGGTGCGGATGATGTCCCGAGATAGTTTCGCATGAGAACCAATTGTAACAAGTCCTCGGCCGGAGGAACTTGTTGGGCCAGTAGTACACGGCATTCGACACACATCACAACCTCTTACTCCGGCTCTCGTATTGAGAAGGTATTCTCGACCTCGCCTATACTGCCAACGGAGACATACGAACTATATGTTGCTAACTAATGGAGGAGCACGAATGCTATGATGAAGCTTGTCGGACTCGAAGATTCCAATAAGTGAGGAGCTGCTATGAAAGAAGAAATGAAATCTATCATCTCCGACCGGACATGGGAACTAGGCGAGTTACCTATGGGAAAGAAGGCAACTTCCTGACAAATGGGTGTACCGGGTGAAATAAGAGCGTGATGGTTCCCGAGAGATACAAAGCACGCCTAGTTGTTAAAGGGTTTCAACAGAAGGAAGGAGTTGACTACGACATTTTCGCTCCTGTTGTGAAGCTCAATACTATTAGATCGGTATTAGTATTGTAGCCATTGAAGATCTTCATCTTGAACAGTTGGATGTGAGATCGTGCATTCCTTCCGTGGAGATTTAGATGAAGAGATATACGTGTACCGACAGGAATGGTTTCTCGAAAAGAGGGAAGAAGAACGTGGTGTGCGAGACTTAAGAAGAGTTTGTATGGCACAGAAACAAGCCCCGAGACAATGGTACGAGAAAGTTTGATAGCTTCTGCACAAGGAAGGTTTCGAAGTGCAATGCGACCATTATTGCTACTTGAGATATAGGTCCGATTATATCATTTTACTACTTTATGTTGATGATATGTTAGTAGCGAGTTCGGATATGGATGATATCGGAAGATTGAAGCATCAATTGTCAAAGGAGTTTGACATGAAAGACTTGGGTCGACAAAAAGATTCTTGGAATGCAAATCACAAAGAAATAAGAAGAAAGGATCCTTGCAGTTATCTAAGGCGTAGACATCAATCGTGTTTTGCATAGATTCCAGCATGAGCAATGCGAACGCCGGTTAGCACCGCCCTTGGCTGGTCATTTTCGCCTATCCAAGGATCACCCTCGAGACGAGAGGAAGATAGAATTCATGGCTAAGGTTCCTTATCGTATCACCATTGGAAGTTTGATGTATGCAATGGTTCCATGACAAGACCAGGACATTCGTCACGCATGGGAGTTGTTAGCGGATTTATGTCAAATCCAGGGAAAACTCATTGGGAAGCGATCAGTGGATTTTGAGGTATGCGAGGCACCACGGAAAAGTGTTTGTACTTTAGTAAAGGAGAGTTAAAAGTACAAGGATACGTAGATGCGGAACTTTGGAGGTGAAGTTGATCGCGAAGAAGCACCATAGTTATATATTTCTTGTTGGAACTACAATCGTTAGTTGGATGTCAAATCTGAAGAAAATTGTGACTCTATCACTACGTGGTATGTAGCGATGGCTTGAAGCTAGTAAAGGATGATATGGCTTGAGGTTTGTTAATCGAAGTTGGGATTCAAACAAGAGAAGAATGTTCTGCGTAGTGATAGTCAAAGTGCAATACAACTTAGCGAAGAATTCAAAGATTTCATTCTAGAACCAAACATATTGGACTTCGTTATCACTTCATCGGATCTCTATTAGAAGATGATGTGTTATCTTGGAGAAGATTCAGGAAGCAAAAATCGAGATATGTTCACAAAGTGGTGATTATTGACAAAGCCCAAGTTGTATCTCGACTTCGGTTAATTATATTTAGAGTAACAAAGACTAGAAAAGCTGCTGCATTGATCGAGGTGTGAAGACAGATTGAAATCAGTCTTCAAGTGGGAGATTGTTAGATATTATTGTTATAAAACTCCTTAATTTAAGGAGCAAATTAAGGAGCAAAACAAGGAGTAAAACATGGAGCAAAACATGGAACAAAAAAACAAGGAGTAAAACATGGAGCTTAATTTTAGGAGCAATTCAAGGAACCATTAATTTAAGGAGTAATTCAAGGAGTGAATTTTCCTATAAATAGATGTGTAATTGTAATGAATTAAACCATCCAAAGTGTTCATTCCAATTGAGAGAAAAGCTTAGAGAGAAAAGCTTTTGTGAGAGAAAATTGAGAGTAATTTTCTTGGGTGTAATTGGGTTGTGAGTCAGTGAGTGTAAGCACCTTGTGTAATTTCTCCCCACTTTCGGTAAAAAAGATCTGCAGTAGTCAGGAGACGTAAGCAAGATTGGCCGAACTCCGTTATCAAATCTTGTGTGTTATTGTTTCTATTCTTGCTTTCTCATAAATCTAGCTTATCGGGAATTTGCGTTATTTCCCAACACTTATCCCTGGCCCCATGTGGATATCTTGAGTTGCCTTGTGCCCTCCGTTGAGCTAGGTGCGATACAAACACCTATAGTTAAATATTTTTTTTCCTAAGTTTCTTCTTCTTTTAAGGCTCTTTGAACAAGTTTCATGGTCAACATGCTTTAGACCAGGGCATTCTGATTATAAGATAATGCATACGAGTCTTATTTGGTTTTTGGTAGTAGAAATCTACTTCACAGGCCAATCTCACATCATTGGGAAGCCCTAGTAGGGAGCTTTGAATCTCTTATAGTTGCTAGTAATAGAATTCAAAGAAATCCCTAGGGGCTTTGGAAACTTAAATGCATTGTGCTTGAAGTTGGGGGAAAAAAATGATAAAAGCTAAGAATGCCTGAAAAGTTTCTATGTTTCTGATTAAGTTATAGTTACATGCGTCATGTGTTTGAATCATAAGAATGAATCCTCGAACGTACATGAGCCGAATTTGTTTTTAATCCAATAAACTGTGCTACCCAAACGTAATACATGTAAAACATTAATGGATACAAGTGCATAGAATAACTTGTTTGCACATCCTAAACACTTGAGTAAAATTAGATAGAATATTGCTAAGTTTCAGCTGCTGGAATATTGTTGATGTAATTTTTTGATTATCACGCTCTTAGCCAAAGACATTAATAGGTTAAGTATTTATAATTTTATATAATATCTTGTTGATTCTAGGTTTGAGATGCTCTTTAATATATGCTGCGGTGGATGTAATTCTATGATTGCAAAGGGATTTCGATTCAATGCAGAAAAGAAGCAAATAGGGAATTACTATTCTACAAAGGTAATTTATGCAACTGAATTTTGACGCAGGATTTCTAATTTATGATTGTAAGAATGTTGTCATAGATGTTCTGTTTTTGCATTGGCAAGCATACACATACTTTTAGATGCTGTCTCAGCATATCCAGCCAAAGTTCACCTGTCTGGATACATGAAGGTTATTAAAAAATAATTCACCTGTCTTGGCAAAGTTACTTGTTCCTCTAGATAATACTGATATTATTGCTCTTTCCTCCAGATACGGAGCTTTACTATAAAGTCTGCATACTGACAACTCAATCTCTCTTGATTCTTTTGTTATTGGACATTTGTTACTTTTATGATTTGCATCATTTGTATTTATTTGCACCAACAATTGGATTCTAAATATTGCAGAAAAAGGTAAGCTTGCAGATCCATGTTATTGACTTTAACACCAAGAAGAGGATCTGAAAAAAGAAGGAAGCTGAGCCAGTGCTGATGCCCCTACAATGACTTTCTGATGCCAGAGATTTAGATGATTATGCCCTCAACAAGAGAACAAGAGCCTTCGTGCCCAGCTAAGAGTATGTTCCTTAGTTCATATTAGTTCTCGCTTAAATGCTATCAATTTCCATTTATCAAATTTGCTCCAGTCCTGGATAAAAGAAACCAAAAAGAAAAGCAGTAAAGATGTTTGTTTCTCTGTTTTGGTTTGCATAATTAATGACCTCATTATCCGATTGTTTTGCAAGTCCAGGAAAGAATTGATTTTTGAAAAAACACATGGTTAATAAATTAATAAAACTAATGTCTTCCTTCATTATCCATTTCAGGTTCAGAAAAAGAGAGTCGCCGAAGAAGAGGCTGCTTCTAAGAAAAAGGGTCTTGGCACACGCCTTCTTCAAGCCTCCGAAGAGGATTCCACTGTAGCTACATGTGTAAAATTTGCTTCCAAGTTTGACAGAAATAGGGAGGATAAATGACCTTTGATCAAAGCTGCTTCAATAGTTTCTGGACCTTCTAGTTCTTCGCCCTTCTCTAATAAACAAATGGAGTTAGAATCCAAGAAAAGGAAAATCAGTGCAGCAGCAGCATCTAACTTGCTTGTCGGAGGATTTAAGCCATCACCATGGTCGAACTGTTCAAATGCTCCAATCAGGCACTAGTAGCTATATGAAGTACAATGTTAAAAACATTTCTAGCACAGGCTTTTGGAGATTCTCATTTGGAATTTATTTTTATTTTGTTAATCCTATAGTTTGTAAAGCTTGTAAATATCATATCTTTGTTTTCTTTTGATTTATGCCATCTAAATATTATAACAGAACAATCAGCCAATCCCCACGATTTTGGTGTTGTATAGTAGCAATTACTGAAGTTATATTCTATATTTTTGAGTTAATGGAGCATGAAACTTTGTTGTCTACTATGTATATGAATTATGATTGTCTCAGACGTAGCAAGCCAGTTGATAATACTTAATGTTGCACAATTGTGAGCTCGTTGTGCAAATAACTTAAGTTATGCGATACCAAATGCAATATTTGAAGCTTACCTTATCGTTCTCTTCACTGATGTCATTGTCTTTTCACCGGGTTTATTTTTATGGCAGTGATTTCTGCACCGTGTGTTTATTAACAAAGAAAGTAACGAGGAGAAAGGACTTATAATTATTCATTTTTTTTTACTAGAAAATGGAATAAATGTTTCACAGATTCTGATATGTTTGTGTTGATTAATTCTATACAATCTATTGCTGTTTATTTCTTTATTGCGGTTAATTTAGTGATATGATAATAACATTCATACATTTTTCGTTTAAAGTTACAAATTTAAGACACTTAATTAAAGTTTGACATTAATAACAATCTTTTTAAATTTTACAACGTGAACATCTAAATATTTTATATTAGTTATTTTTATTTTAAAAATGACATTTAATTAAATAAATGTTTAAAATCTCTTTCATTATAGCTTTTATTAAACGTATAAAAAGAAAAAAAATTAGAATTAGATTTTCTCCTTTCGTTTCAATTCATTTTTATTATAATATTCAATATTTTTTTTAACATTAGTAAACACAAACTAATTTATCAAAACTCATGTATAAAGTAGTTGCTTATTATAAATATTAAGACTATCACAATTTTAATTAAAGTAATAATTTTTTATTTGATGAATTTTGGTAGCCATAAATTTATTCATTGTTATAAATTATATCTCAAATTTTACATAAATAGATTTTCTTTTTCTTTGAAGCATGAGTAGTACTAATGATTAAGACATCCCAAATGTGATAAGATTAAGATTAGATTACACTTTATAATGTGGGACAATATGTAGAAAGTGTGAGACCCTTATATTGTATCATGTGGGATTGAAATCATTACACTTTAAGATACAAGTGTTTTTCCTCAGGTATACGCACATACCTAATATATTGATAAATCGTTGTACTTGATAATAAGAAAATTCATATTTGTCACAAATTTTGGATATTACAATTTTATGCGATGAGATTATACCATACTTTTTATTATTTTTATTATTTAAATTTTTGATAGAAAGAGATAACATAGGTAACACTTTAAACTTGAGCCGATCAAATCAAATCACTAAAAAAGAGGGGCTAGTGGTAGAGAGGTGGATGTCTTATATAATTTGTTTCCCATCAAAATCGAGTTTTTTAATTAATGCCAAATCATTCTTAAATAAATAAATAAATAAATAAAAATAATGCGATTTGAATAGGAAGACATATTCCACGATCGATCAATACAATCGATAACAAACAATAAAGGTAAATAGTAATCAACAACAAAACATTAAGGATGGTTACAAGCATGGTCATTGATTTGAAAGTTACCTAGATCACATTGCACCAAAATCTACTTTGAAAAATTCATTCCTTAAAATATAACATTATTCATGTGCTTTCAAATTTGCACCAAACAAAAAATTCCTTCCTTAAAATATAACATTATTCCTGTGCTTTCAAATTTACACCAAACAAAAATCAACAATGTTAAGTGGCCAGTATTCTTATTGTTTAGAGAATTTCAAATGTTTAGAATTTTATTAATTTATAGCGAGAAATAGAAATATAATTAATTGAATTAGATTTTATATTCTCCTCGTTAAATAAGTATATAAATGATATCTCATGTACATGGCAGATTATGTGCTCTACGATCTGGATACATGATGATTACATGATTTTATAAACATTACATATGAACTAAATAAGTAGAAATTATGTCGTTATAAGCGTTTACATTTGCATATCGTTATATACAAATAAAGAAATGTCGTTATATGCAGATCGCTCCAGGTTTTCAAGTAGATTTTTTGGGTCACTCATAGATAGGGAGGACCGAGGTCACATCAGGATCTTATAATTTCACCAGGTCTTAATCTCTAAGACCTTGCAGAACAATAACGAAGTGCTCTAGTTGACTGGGTTGTACTTTTCATCGAGCTCGTCGTGCTCAGCCCATTGTTAAGCCATTCCTATAACCTTGCTATCCCATAGCGGGGTACCTACATTCATTAGGTCGCATTCTTATTACATATTTAATACCAAACATTAACTCACATATTCTCTTGATTTTGAGAGGTCAAGGGAATAATATATGGTCGTCTATTTTAATTCAAATAACTCACATCAATTCAATGTATCTAAGTACATAACAACTACTCATATGATACAACTTCCAATCGCTAGGTTGTTTATATGCGAATAATATTCCTTTAATTAATTTTATTTTATGATTAAAACCGTTCAACTTCTTGATTCTCCTTTATAAATAGTGAAAAAATTTACTTTTACCCTACTTGTTTTAACCAAGTAAATTTACCTTAAGAGAATTTCAATCAACTAATCAGTTTGACGTTGTGCTTTTTCCTATAAGATGGTTAAAAAATTACTTGGTATGGATTTTAGCTTGTTCATATAATGACATTAGTGGGAAATCAGGTTGTTGTTTTATTGTTAACTCAATTCAAACGATCTCCATATTATTTAGGTACTTTCTTTATCTTTTATCTTCTTTTTTATGTCTCATAAGGGAAAAGAAGTGGATAAGTCTTCGAAAGGAGACCCATCCAAAGATATATCCCCTGGATTAGATCGTGTACCTACGAGGTTGCTATAAGCCAAATGACCTGAAATGATAGGGAGTAGTGATAACAAGCCTATCCCTAGAACCGTGAAGGTATTCTCGCTCTTCCTACTTTCTCGGGATCCAAGGCGGTGTCTGCCTCGTCTTCACGGGGTCCAGTTCCTGGCATCAGGATCCCCGTGTCGGTATCTACCAAAGTACCACATCCTAAAAAGAAAAAAGGAAAATAAGGGTGAGCCTACCCATAAAATTAAAGATAAGCATCAAATTGAAAAGATGTCCAGTGTTCTAACGACAAAGGATTTGGAGAAGATAAGGCAAACATATGACCTCCCAGTTCGTGTAGGTATAATGCCAGTACCTTCCCACTTATGTGATGTTGATGATATTCCACCATGGTGGTGGGTGATTCATCTAATGGCCTATAAAATAGGTCTCCGCTACCCCTTCCTTAAATTGGTAGTTCGTGCTCTAAGCACCTTCGACATAACTTTTGCCCAAATAAATCCAAATGGATGGAAAAACCTTTTGTGTCTCTCCGTAGTCGTTGGGGGAACATGGAATAGACCTCACAAGTGACAAGTTGAGGTGCTTATATTGCTTAAAAAAGAACGGGTTGAATAAAAGGTGGACATATATATCTTGTGTTATTAGCCACGAGTTGCATCTCTAACTCCCCGATATCAGTTCTAGCTGGAAAGACAAGTACTTCTACATCATAAGGGACATTTGGAGTGATGAGGTGGATTTTTCTATTCAATATACATGGAATCATCATTTTAAAACCTCACAACCTCAGGCTAGTGAATTTTTAAATAAATTGGATATAAGTGGTAAAGAGAAAATTAGAAGAATCGAGCTACAGAACACATCATGCGAAGGTTATCACAATATCCTTACTATAGCTCGTTTGAAGAAATTTGGGGTGTGGAAAGATTATTCAAACGAATACCAAGGTCATTTTTTTTTATCTATGAGGTAATTTTTCAATTCGCAATTTCCTAGTAAAGTTGCTGATGTATATTTATTTTTGTAGGCATGGACTACTTTCATATTGACTTGGAAGACTTGATTGACACTTTGGGTGTTCAAGATCTGGCTCTTACATACCCTCGTTTGAAACTTATGTTCCCTTTGCCAACTCGGGATGAAGACCCCTTTACAGAAGAGTTGGAGGTCGTTTCAGTCATCAAGATCATGATGCCTTAAGCGATGTATGATAATCTGAGCTTTTCATCACCTCATAGAGATGAGGTTTCAAAGAATAGGAAAGTTGGGGAAGAGTACACCCCAGAAATAGAGGCCATGAATATGGACGAATTTGAATTTAATGAGGTCGTCCTAAAAGATGATATGGTCTTAGACACCCCCGATCACCTACTTCAGTGGGGGGATTTTTGGACAAACAAATCTTAAAAGAGATATGTTCCAACATTTTGGTGCTAATGTTGAAAGGTTACAAGTTAGGGCAGCCCGTAGGATCGAAGGAAGCACTAATACGGAATTGATAGAAGATCATCTATTTGAAGCGAATTATTGACATTACTGCTCAGTAGTATTTTTTTCAAGAATGAAACATCTAACTCATATCATATGAAGCCAGTGTGCTTAGTGAGGGAGGGTGAGCTGTCCCTTAGGGGCTATAAGCATGAGGTTCAAGCCAGTCGCTTACAGATAGCCAAATATGAGAGGACAACTAAAGACAAAGATGTCTTGATAGTTAAGAAAGATGCTAAAATTTTGAATCTCGAGGGCAAACTCGTTGATAAGGTGGAGAAGCTATGAAAAACTAACACTTATTTCTTTGAGAAGGAACAATCGACCAAGCATTTCGAGCAACTCGCTATGGAGACCGAGGAGAAAGCTGGCATCATTTAGACCAATTTGGTGCTATGTCTAGTCAGGTGATCTCATTGTCTACTATGATAGACACTTTGAAGGGATAGTACACTAAGGCTTATCGAAACGGTGTTAGTTTTGTGAATAGCAATCTGAAGACCCAAGCTGAAAAATTGGATTTGATTATGCCTTACTTTACTTTGATGCAAGCTTTCCAAGGTAGTAGATCCAAGGAACCTGCAACTGTGAATCCCCAGGCTTCACCCCATAATGTTAAGGTCACTCATAGTGGTCCACCCGAGGGCGTGGTAGAAGAAGCCACCCCGTGAGGGATTTTACTTTAACATTTTGTAAAAACAAAGTGTAATGAATATTTTGGGAATTTAAATTGTTTTCATTAAATGTGGTTATTTGCTTCTATATATTATGTTTGATTGATTTACTCGTTCCCATTTAGCATTCGAAAAATTTGCACAAAGACGTTAATTTTGAGCATCTAAGGCCACGCTTAGATAATCTGAATTAAGAATAACACTGGGAGACCTAACAAAAATCATAATTTTATCGTAGGCCATTGACATATACAAATGGATCATAGCAAGGTAAAATTGGATGACTTGTTTGAAATGGGGTCATTATCGTCTGCAAAAGCACTGCTCGTTATAGGGGAACGAGCTATTTCTTGTCATAGCAAGAACATGGATAAAAAAACTTCGCTCACTAGTCACTATGCAAGTTATGCCAGACACAAGAAAGCATATTATCTCTTCTACCCATAACGGAGAGGTTAACTAGGCCTTCCCCAAAGTTATAAGGGAAGAAAAAAGTAAGAAACACAAAACATTCCCTAAGCCAGCTCAGGATGAGATATCTTCTTTACCTCTATGCAATAACAGATCGTACGTTGATAAATTACCTCTGAAAGAGGGGATGTCCTCGTTAAAGGAGGATATTAACCCTTTGCAAAGTATATATCCTTTGAAAAAAGAGAAGGGTGAGACTAGTGGTATTAATTATCTCTTCAAAGATGGAATGTTTAACGCTTTTCGTGCGCAGGAGGAATTATATCACCATTTTAGGGTGCTTGAGGATCGTCCGTCAATCTATACAACCCGCAAGAGAGGGCAAGGAATGATATGGCACATGATAGCGAGGCATATTCTCGATGTAAGTATACTATTGTTAATATCAAAGTTATATGATGATCACGATTTTATTATTAATTTGTGCGGCATGTCTTTAATCATAGGCCATAGCTCTGGCAAGGGATTCAAAAAAAGAAGTTGAAATGTGTCGAGAAACAGTTGAATTTGTGGATCAAGAATTATGCATGTTGAAAACTCATTGTAGAGGCTTACAACAACAATTAGCAGATGCACGTGAAGATTTGAAATTGTCGCATCTCAAACAAGATATTTACAAGGAGGAACGAGATGGACTACGCAAACTAGTTAAATATTGGAAGAATAAGGCACTCGGGAAAAAACAAGAATAAAGTTCCTATTATAAAGGAATACAATATTCATGTGTATAATAATTTTTGCAAAAATATTTGTAATACTAGATAACGCGATTGGTTTGGTAATCATTAGAACTCCTGTTATTTATTTTCTTTACTTACCTTTCTTAAATACGATGAAGATTAGTGTCAAGAAACGCTTATACATGCATTATAATGTGGTAAGGATTGTAGCAGGCTTCTAAAGTAGGGAGGGTTAGGGGACTCCACCTCCAATTATGAGGCATAAAACGTATCCCGCATCTTATGTGTGGAGGTTAGGGGACTCCACCTCTAATTATGAGGCATAGGACGTATCCTATATCCTAAGTGAGAAGGTCGAATGATGACTTCCAACTTGGGGGTATAAAATAAGATGCCTTAGACATGCAACGTGAAATGGTGAATGTCCATCTCATGCATGTGCTCTTTTGGGTATATTTTGCATCTTAATTAGGGGGAGTCAGGGGACTCGACCTCCAATCATGAGGCATAGGATGTATCCTACATCTTAACTGGAAGGGTTAGGGGACTCCATCTCAAATCATGAGGCATGAGATGAATCCCGCATCCCAAGTAAGAAGGTCATTCGACTACTTCCAACTTGGGGGGTCATTAAATAAGATGCCCGAGACATGCAACATGGAAAGGTGAATATCCGTCCCATGCATGTGCTCCTTCATGTATATTTTGCATCTCAAGTGAGGGGTTAGGGGACTCCACCTCCAATCATGAGGAATGGGATGAATCCCGCATCCCAAGTGAGAAGGTCATTTGACTACTTCCAAATTGGGGGTTCATTAAATAAGATGCTTGAGACATGTGATATGGAAGGGTGAATGTTCATCTTATGCATGTGCTCCTTTGGGTATATTTTGCATCTCAAGTGAAGGGGTCAAGTGATTCCACCTCTAATCATGAGGCATAGGATGCATCCCTCATATCAAGTGGGAGGGTTAGGGGACTCCACCTCTAATCATGAGGCATGCGATGAATCTCGCATCCCAAGTGAGAAGTTCGTTCAACTACTTCCAACTTGGAGGTTAATTAAATAAGCTCAACAATGTAAGAGATCAAAAGATATTGTATATCTCATATATAAACCATCAACTTTATACATAATATTTTTTAGGAGTTCTCCATTCCAAGTTAGTGTCTCTTTTGTACCGTCACATTCTATCAAGTAAGAGCCCACATGGGTGATATCGTATACTTGATATGGACCTTCCCATGTTGCGGAAAACTTTCCTATGCTCGTTTCGACTTTGTTACCCAATGCTCTTCGCAAAACCCACTCCCCTATACTAAATCTATTGTGCTTAACAAACTTGTTATATGTCTTTTGGAGTGCTCTCTTTTGTGACTCGAGTTGTATCATGGCTTCCTTCTCTTTCTCTTCAGCTAACAGAAGGTCCTCACATCTTAAATGATCATTATGATATTGTTTGATATTGGATTTGAGAATGGGTTTTTGTATGTCAAAGGGTATGATTGCTTTAGTGCCGTAGACAAAGGAAAAATAGAGTCTCTCATGTTGACATTATTGGAGTAGTTCTTGTGGCTCAAAGAACACTGGGCACTTCATCAACCCATTTTCCTTTGGCTCCTTCCAAACGTTTTCGTAGTATATTGATAAGTGTCTTGTTAGACAATACAACTTGACATTCTCTTATGGTCGGTAAGGGGTGGAATGGGATAATTTGATACCCTTTTCATTGCAAAAAAGATATTAGTCTTTGTCTAGTGAACTGTTTACCATTATCGACAACTAGTTCACGAGGTAAATTATATCTGCATATGATGTTACGCCATATAAATCTCTCCATATCCGTTTCTTGGATTCGTGCTAAAAGTTTTGTCTCTATCCATTTGGAAAAAATAATTAGTCACCATGATGAGGAAATTTCTTTAACCTGAGGTGATAGGCAATGGTCCAATAATATCTAAACCCTATTTCTGAAATGGCCATAGGCTAAAAATATATTTGAGGTCAACACTTGGTCGGTGTGGCACATTGGCTTACCTTTGACACCTATAACACCTTTTGACGTATAATATGCAATATTTGAGAAAGGTAGGCCAATAGTATACTTATCGAACAATTCTTTTGCGAAAGAGTTCTTCCTCTAGAATGAGCTCCATATTGGCCGTCATGTAAATCACTCAAGACCATCTGAGCTTCTGTCATGGGTAAGCATTTCAACCACGGGCCATAATAATTATTTCGATATAATACTCCCTAGATAATGTCATAGTTATTTACTTTTGTTGTAAGCTTGCGAGCCAAGTGCTTATCTTCTGGGAGAATATTGTTGACTAGGTCTTCTATATATGGTTTCAGCCAAGAAAAATGAGTCATAGACACGATGTCTGATTGAGTTTGATCTTTCACTTTGCTTGTGCCAATACTAGGTTTTGACAAATATGATATTGGAACGAATCTCTTCAAATATGAATTCACTGTAGATGCCAACGTGGCCAAGGAATCCCTATGGACGTTTCCTCCTCGAGGAATTTGCTTGATCTTGAAAGTTTCAAACCCTGCTTTTGCTTTCTTTACCTTCTGTACATAAAGTTTCATTATTTCTTCCTTAGTTTCAAAATCATCGTTGTCTTGGTTTAATACCATGTGTGAATCGCAATGAATTAATACCTTTTTAGCTCCAAGGGCTATTAATTGTTTTAATGCCAAGAGTAGGGCCTCATACTCTACAACGTTATTGGTTGCTTGGAAAGTGCTACGAAGGCATTATTTTATTAAACCTCCCATTAGGATTGAATATTATAATTCCAACTCTTACTCCTTGCAAATTTCTTGCACCATCTACATACACCTTCCATAACTCTGACTCAGGGGGAGGTGCTTCTCTCACGAAGGTCGATTCTACTGTATGTATGGGAGTACACTCCAACATATTCTCTTGTTTCTATTCCACAACAAAATCTGTGAGGGCTTGTCTTTTGATAGTTGTTAGAGGCCTATAATGTATCTCAAATTTTCTCAACTCAATGGCTATTTTAGAAAGATGGTAAAAATGATCTAGTTTACCCAAAATATTTTTCAAGGGGTGTGTGGTGAGGACCATTACCCTGTGAGCACCAAAGTAGTGTTTGAGTTTGCGTGTCGTCATTCTTATTATGAAGGCCACCTTGTCTAGAGAAGGATATCGTTGTTGTGCTCCTGTGAACAAGTGACTCATATAGTACACTGGGTGTTGTATTCCCTCTCTGTTGACCATCAATGCGGCACTGACAACTTTGTCCGTGAAGGACATGTACATGTACAAATCTTATCCTGTCATAGGATTAGCCATAAGAGGTGTTTTCCCCAAGTAATCTTTAATAGACTAAAAGGCTCGCTCTCATTCACTACTATCCTAGAGGTATTCTGTGTTCTTTTTCAACAATAAAAAAAATGGCAAACATTTTTTCGGTGCACTTGGAAATAAAGAGAATTAAAGTTGTGATACATCATTTCAACTATTAGACCTCCTTGAGGCAGAAAATGGACTTCATATTGACCAAAGCTAAGATTTTATCTAGATTGGCTTCTATGCCTCTGGATGTTACGAAGTACCCTAAGAATTTCCCTGAGGTGCCCCAAATATACATTTCTTTGGGTTGAGATGCATTTTATAATTTTGAATTATGGCCAACACCTCTTTAATATTAGAGATATGATCTTTAGCACATTTTTTTTACCATCATGTCATCGACATATACCTCATGTTCCAACCGATTTGGTTTTGAAACATCTTGTTCATCATTCTTTGATAGGTAGCACCAAATTTTTTCAAACCAAACGACATCTTGGTATAGCAAAATGTTCATTCCTTCGTGATAAATGCCATTTTTTATTCATCTTTAGGATGCATTCAAATTTGATGATAGCCTGAATAAGCATCCATAAAGCTCATTGATTCAAATCCTACCATGACATATATCAATTAATCAATATTGGGTAGAGGGAAGCAATCTTTTAGGGTTGCCCCATTCAAATCAGTGAAATCCATGCACATTCTGTGCTCACCTCCCGTTTTGTTCACCAATACCACATTTGATATCCAGATTGGGTAGACGACCTCGCAAACCCAAGACACACTTTTCAAGACTTGATCTTTCTTTTGATAATCTCATTTTTTTCTTTGTGCAAATCTTTGCTTTCTTTGTTGAACCAGCTTTTTAGACTAATCTAGGCATAATTCATGAGAGATAATACTTGGGTCGATACTATGCTTATCCTCATGTCTTCAAGCAAACAAATCCGCATTATCCTTCAAAAAATCAATAAGAGCAACTTTTAACGGAGATGGCTGCTCAGAATTGATTTTCATTGATTGGTCGTTCCCCATTTCCACTATACGAACCACGTCTTTTTCACCGTGGACTTCCATTTTGGTATATTCTCCTGTATGCAATTTCTTAACCTCGTTGGAATTACTTTTGTTCTTAAATTTCTATTTTGAGGATTGAGGTAACACATTTTTCATAGAAGTGTTGTAGCAATTCCATACCTTATCTTATTTGCCCTTAATTTCTCCTACCCTATCGACAGTAGGGTACTTAATAAGTTGATGATATATCGAAGGCATGACTTTCATTTTGTGTATGCATAGACAACCCAAAATTGCATTGTAAGATGTATAGGTGTTCAAAACGACGAAGTTCGTCAAAATTATAGCTTCTTCTACCGACACCAGTAGACGTATTGTTCCTACCGACATCGGTAGACATATGGTCTGTACAGACATCGTTAAAATGCTATTAAATCTAACTAGTGGCATTTGTTATTTGGTAATCTCCTTAGGATATATGCCCATGTCAAACAAAGTAGATAGGTATAATTGGTCGGATGAGCTACCATTGTCGACTAGTATTTGACATACCTCACAATGGGAAATTTTTACAATGATCACTAAAGTGTCATCATAGGGGGGTAGGTACTCTCAACCTTCAAAGGTGATTGGATAAACAGGGACTTCCGATCTCATACTATAGACCAATCGGCCTGTATCTCGGGCCTTTCGAGCATATCCTTTCCTAGAGTTACAAGTATGACCAGCCATGGTAGGTCTACCATAAATAATTTGTATTATTTGAACGTCCCCTAGTGGAGTGGGATGCATCCTATTTGGTTCCTTACGAATTAGGTTGGTTGGTGTCCTGAACCTTTGGTTAGAGTTGCCTCTTTAAACCTCTTCTTAAGGACTTTTGGTTTTGTCGATAATGTCCCTTAGGTACCCTTCTGAAAGTAGGTGCTCAATCTCCCACTTTAAATGCCAACAATCTTGTGTCCAATGTCTCGTATCTCCGTGGAACGTGCAATACTCTAAGTAGAGCTTTCATGGCATGTGGCCAATTGACATTGTTGAGGCGTTCTATTTGGCACACTGCTTCTACCAATGTAACCTATAGGGGTGGTCCTTTGAAGGGAGATAAAGCACGGGTCCAAGTATCCAAGTTTCCTTTAGACAAAGGGTGGGTTTAAAGCAGGAAAAATTCAAATGTTTATCCCTGATAGGCATTTTGTTCTCTTTTATCTTATTAGGGCTAGGTGGGTGGGTCTATTCACGTTTCTATTGACCAATCTTTTGTTTGATCTCATTTCCCTTTCCACATTGACAAATTTTTGAGTTTCCTCATAAACGACATCCAGAGAGCGTGGTGTAGTTTTGTCAACTCGATAAAGAGGCCATTATCACTCTTAATTTCCTTTTAAAAGGCTTTGATAGCTATGGAATCAGAGCATTGATTAATTTCCATCTTCTCCATTTTAAACCTCCTTATGTAAGCTTTGATTCTCTCATCTTCCTGTTGGATTATTAAAAATAAGTGGTGAGACTCCTTCTTGATTGGTTTATTGCAAGCGTAATTAGTAATAAAAACTTTGACCAGAGCATCAAAGCTAGAAATACTCTTAGAGGGAAACTCCATGAACCACTGTTAGGTCGAGTCTTGGAAGGTGGCTGCAAACAACTTGTAGTACATTGATTCTCATTTTGTCCTCTGATAGGCTCATGGCTGCCATAGCCATTCTAAATTGGAGAACTTACGTCTGAGGATCTTTGGTTCCTTTATAGGCTGGAAACTTGGGAGCTTTGAACTTCGAGGGAGGCAGTGTTACCTCAATAATATCTGTGAAAGATGATGTCGATAACGGATTGCAAACATTTTCAATGTCACCCTATGATTTCAATTTTTCTTGTCTCGAAGCCTATCATTTACTCTTATCAGCATTTTTTTCCATTTCCTTCAATTTTTTGTCCAGTACATCACTAGAGTTATAAAGATGAACTAGTTAAATCGTAGTCTCATGAGTAGGGCGATTCACCTGGGAAGACCTAGCAATGAAATGGGGATCCAGAACCATTCAGGGGCATTGCTCAACATCTATGTGTTGACAAGGATTATGGGTATGGGGTACACGTTCCCTTCGAGAAGGTTAGAGTGATGTATGAGGATTAGGAGTGTAAAAAGAGCTTTCCACTTCTGAACTCATGTTCTATTCTAGTCGCGACCTCAACTTATCGTTTTCCCTTTTGCATTCTATAAATACCTATTGTAGTTTTGTTATCTATCTTTGAAGTCCTTTCATCATATCATCTCTTTCAAACGGAGTGTTAGACGAAGTGTTATCCAAACTGATATAGCTGCTTGTGTTGATTCATTCATTTCATGTAGGATTGATACTTGGTTTTCATTACCTAAAGTGTTTCTTAGGTCGTGACTCGATAATGACCTGAAAGCTAAGAAAAGAGGCAACCTATTGTTAAGATCGAATTCTCGAGCTAAAGGAACATGGTCATCTATCTGTTCGTTGATAATAGGACAATCCATTTAACAACGTGTAAATCCTTAAAGAAAACAAATTAATTCTCTTAATTTATATGATCAGGTCTCAAATGCTATCTATGAACTAGAAAGATTTAAGTTTCCAAAGATGACACCAATCGTTTGGAAATAATTTCAAGTTTTCAGGATTTTAGTGATTTGTAGTGAGAAGTAGAAATATAGATAATTGAATTGGATCTTGTATTCTCCTTATTAAAAGGGTATATATATGATATCTTATGTATATGGTAGGTTATGTGCTATGCGATCTGGATACATGATGATTACATGATTTTATATATGTTACATACGAACTAATTAAGTAGAAAGTATGTTTCCATAAGCATTTACATTAGCATGTTACTATATAAAAATAAAGGAAAGTCGTTATATGTAGATCATTCTAGGTTCCCAAGTAGATTTCCTGGGTTGCTCACAGATAGGGAGGATCGAGATCACATCAAGATATTACAATTTCACCAGGTCTTGATCTCTAAGATCTGGCGAAACAATAACGAAGTGCTCCAGTTGACTAGGTTGTACATTTCATTGAGCTCATTGGACTCAGGCCATTGTTAGGCCATCCCTATAACCTCACTATCCCATAGAGGGGTACCTATATTCATTAGGTCACATACCTGCTACACATTTAATACCAAACACTTATTAGAAACAAGAAATTCCAACAAGGCATCTAAACTCTCTCTAATAAAAAAAAGGTATACTAAACTCTTTAATAGGAATTCTAAAGCATGAATCCAAAAATGCATCCCTTGTAATATTATAAGAAAATAGAAGGTGGTAAATTGTTTCCTTCTTCTTTTGACAGATAGCACAAACAATAGGCACATTCACATTTTTCAAATGAAGTTGTAACTAACAAGAAGTATATTGTGTAAACATTGCCAAAGAAAAGTCTTAATCTTACTTGGCATCTTGAGTTTACAAATATTTTTTCTACATACTTGTGTCTTTCTTTTTAAGTCCAAAGTGTGATTAAGATAAGAACTCATGCATTTTATTTTTACCCATACTCTACTCCGTATATTTGGCACACTTGGAATATCCACCAACCAAAAACATCTTGACACCTTCCTCAAATCCCAATTACAACCATCATTTGTCATTAAATCCCTTATCAGATTAAAGGAATATTTTTAGTAGAACTATTCACCAATGCATCTTCCCATATCTTAACCATACTATACTATCCAACATTCCATGTGACAACGTGCATTAATAACTTTTTAGCTTCACCAGTGCCTCTCCAACACTAGGAGGGATTACCACCCAAACCTACTTCAAGAAAAATAGAATGCCAAAAATATTTGTCTCTGTAAGGGTTATGAGTGTTGGCTATTCTTCTAGACAAAACATTTGTATGTAAACTTGTTCTTAAGCTCGTTATCAAGTTTATCAAGCAAGTTGAAGAAACGTTCAAATTTTAGATAGTCGCTTTTTAGGTTTATATTTTATAAATATCATAGTACTACACTCTTTCATTCTTTAGCATATGTTCACAATTTTTGAATTATTTTTGTTGATGAAATATTTATTAAAATCAAGTCAATTTATTAAATTACCACTTAGTCTTTTCTTAAATGTGCTTCAATATTTTTAGAATGTGTCCCAAAACTTATTATTATTTTATTGAGATTTTTAATGGGCTTTAATGAACTTTAGGTAATTAAGCCCCAAAACATTACTAGGTTATTACTATCACTTATTTATATACATCATTTTTCTAACCTAGGATAGATGTTACAAACTCTAAACTTCAAATTTTATTTTATCGGCAAGTATTCATAGGATATACATATATAGCCGACACTTATGGAAGAGTGTAGTACCTATATGCTAGTAACTTGTCAATGTTTGGAATAAATGACTAATTTGTTTTCACTATTTAGTCCATCAAAAGGATACATACATACATGAGTATGATCATAAGGAATTAATTGAGGCACACAGTAGAGATATTTGGTGCAGTTCCACAAGGGTAGAGAAATTGATTTATGGTATTTGATTCTCTATACTTTCATAATTTATAACCAAGTTTTATATTTTATGTTCATATAGCTTCTTTATAGTTAGTTACTTGCATATGTGGATTAAATAATTTTGTATAATCAAGATTATTTGATTTATTATTAAATTTCAAATAAGCTATTTTTATTGAACTTGTAATTAATCTGCTTGCTCTAGAATTTTCTAGTTAATTTGACTTAATTGATATATGATTTGAACCATCTACTTAGGATTATTCATTATAAATCCATTCTAGAACACATATGGACACTTGTGTTTTTTTGTGCTAACACTGGTTGCAGTTGTTTCGTGAGTGTGTATGATTGGCGGAAAGCTTATTAGAACGTTAGTATGGTAATCGCTCACGCTTATCTTAAAAACTATGAAAATAGAGAAGGGACTCATAAGTAAGGTATGTTGGGACAATATCTTAGTGAGGGTAGCATAAGACCAAGTTTGTGCTTAAACATTTGGTTTTCATAGTGGAAAGTTAGGTGGTTCGATGAACCCATGGTTTTCCTATTAGATCATAGTTGTGGCCTAGGTTATTTTCATATAAAAATATTATGTATTATTCTTTAATTTCTGTACTTTACATTCACACAAGATTGTATGGTTGGTCACTTTTTTTAGATAATTAAATTATAAATTGATAAAATTTAAAATAATTTATATATCCTTCTTTAGGTTAATTAGGTCCATGTTATAAACTTTCACATAGTATCAGAGCCTACGTTAGACACACTTAGTGAGTTTGATCCTTAGGAACATATACTCATACTTATGAACCAAATGAAAGAAGGTGGTCATATGTGAGATCCCTACTCTTTGATGGGTATAATTACCCTTACTAGAAGGCTCGCATATAAGCCTTTCTCAAACAAGATGAAAAAGTTTAAGATTCCATTCTTGAAGGTTGGAAACCACCCTCTATAACCAAAGATGGTGTAACAACCATAAAGACCATAAAAGAATGGACCACTGAAGAAAGAACCCTTAGTGGATCAAATTAAAAAGGGTTTAGTTATAATTTTACTACAGTGTAAATGGATGAGTTCTGTTGCATCTCTGATTGTGAGACTACGAAAGAGCTTAGAATGCACTTGCTCTTATTCACGAAGGAACTTCCTAAGTGAAACAAACTAAATTGTGATTATTGACATCTGTGTTTGACTCTCTTAAATTTTGTGCTTGTTTTGTGATTTTATTAATACTTGCTTTACACTTGGTGAGAGAATTCCTCAACCCATAATTGTTTGCAAACCTTTGTGTTCATTGATAGATGATTATAAGATAAAAGTCATTGCTATAAAGGAGAGCAAAAATGTGGACACCTTAAATATTGATGAACTAGTTGGATCCATCCAAACATATGAGTTTACTCTTAAGCCATATAAGAAGAACAAACTCATGGCCTTCAAAAGCTCTAAAATGGTATTTTCTAATAGTGATGATGATACAAATGATGAATTTATTATTTCACTTGCTCATAGATTCAAGAAGTACTTTAATTCAAAAAAATCACATAATAATTTCCCAAATAAGAGACATCATAATTGTTTTAAGGATAGAATGCCAAAAGAACCTAACCTCAGAGATTTAGATGATAAGAAAGCTAAATTTGATAGTCCTTAATGCTTTACCTATAATGGTTTCAGTCATATATCTACATAGTGTGCAAATAATAAAAATAAAACTGGAAGAACACTCAACACTACTCTTAGTGATATGGAGAGTGAACATGAAAAATAAAATAATTCAGAAGATGGTGAACCAATAACTATGCCTTTATTGCAAAAAGCTACTACACATTCAAACTAGTCCTACTAGCTTAGACAAAAATGATGAAGGAGTTGACTCTTATTTTCTTTTAGCTAGATATAATAAATCTAGTTTGTAAGAATTATTTAGGGATTGTATAGATGCAAAGGAACAAAATACAAGCTTTGAAATGAAATGGAAAAGTTGAATGATATAATTAGTGTTAAAAGAATAAATACTTTTGGCTTAGGAAAGGAAAAATTTAAAGTTGTCTGAATATATTAATACTTTTAATCTAAGTCTTGTAGGAATAAAACAAGAAAAATGTAAACTCAAGAACAAAACATGTTGCAGCTAAGAAGATAATGAAAAGTTCAACATTAGGCACTTTAAAACTGTGATACATTAGGCACATTGTGATACACACAGCCTAGGTTATAATTAGGCACTTTAAAAGTTCAACATTAGGCACATTGTGATACACACAGCCTAGGTTATATGAATGCAAGTTCCACACCTTCCACATCAAAAACTACATTTGTAAGGGCCTTTAACTCTACTCCTATTGTTACTACTTATGCATACACCACCATTGTATATGTGGTAGAAAAAGTTGTTTAGTTCGTGCTTGTCTGTCATCATTGTAGTAAGAAAGGTCATATAAGATCGAAATGTAGATTTTTGATAAATGCTCATAAATTTAATAATTCTTTCTATATTTCACATAGTAAGACTAGAAACCATCGCCCATATATGCATGTTGCATCATATTCTAGGATGAATGAAACTCATAGTAACATGTTCAAAACTTTTACTAGTAATCATGAAGTCTTAGGTTCAAAGAGGCAAGTAAAATTCAATACTTTTAATTCTAGGACTCATTATCAACATCCTACTATGCATATTGCATCAATCTTTTGGAATGAATGTGAAAAGTACAACTAAGTCCATGAAACATGCATATAAAACCTAAGGTAGTTGAATCCCAACCCAAAGCTATTGAGAAACAAAAATTCAAGAAAATTTTGGCTAGGAAAGATTGTTTTTTTCCCTTCACCTGATCGCTTATATCGCTTCACCGAGTACTTTTGTTAGAGTGTGTAGATAATCCTAGTTGAGCAATTTCTATTGTATTTATTTTATTTATTAGTTCAACTTAAAAAATGAGAAGTAGAATCCATTTTTGGTGAACAAGGTATTGGACTTATTCTACATTTACCAACATACAACCTTGTTTTTAATCGATAAAGTCGTTTTAATGTCTATTGTATAAATGTTTCTATAATTTGACTTGTGCACACACATATTTTTTATGTGATAATTGATGTTGACATAAAATTATTCACACAATCATGAACACACACATATTTTATGCTTGAAGTTTATGAATTCTCTTGAAAAACTCTAGGATTTCAACTAATCTTGACTATAAAATTGTGTGACAAATTTACATGATAGATGATAATTTTTCCCTCAAGTCTTTCTTGATTGATTATAAATTATTTATTGGAATATTTGTAGAGTTTAAAAATATTATTACTTTTAAGTAAATTTCAATATGTCATTATATGTACTAAGTGTGTTTACGTTTCTCTTCTACTCTACTTTCTTATTTATACAATTAAATAATCAAAATTTGAGTAAAAATGATTTCTCAATTAATTATGTGCTTGTTTTTGATTAAATAGATTTATTACCTTATGTGGTTATTTATAAAAATAAAAAAAATCATTTTTTTATTTTTTTATTTTCTCTTTATGTATTAACTAATTAATTGGTTTTATAGTTAGAAAGTCATACGACTTAGGGAGAGTTTAAAGCTTTTTACTTTTTCTTTGATCTGTTTTTACATTGCCCTTTTACCTTTAGGAAGAGTTTAGTTCTATGGCATCATTGCATACATTTCGTTCCAATTGTTCTTAAGTTTTAAAATTTCTCCAATGCTTTGTCATTTTCGTATGTCAAAAAGAAAGAGAGTGATTCAATGTTTCATTATCATGTTTTATGCTATTATGTATTTAAAGGGAGAACACTTTTAGGGGGATAGCGCTTTTTTCAATGCTTTTACATTACATCATTTTGTTTTATTATGAGCTTGATTGATACGAATGCGTGCACTACATGAGTTTTTTCTATACTTTGCTTATTTCTATGTAGACTAATGCATGCATTACATGATTTTTCTTTACACTTCACTTATTTCTATGTAAATTGAATTAATGTACAATGAGGTTTTCAAGCCAACTTGTTATATGCTTTTTCTATGTCATTTTAGTTACCTACAAGCTTCTCAAGTTACAACGAAGATGGATTCACCAAACTATAGGATAGTTTCACTATTGAGTTTAGGACATCAATTTTTTTTATCTTATTCCTATAAGTGTTATGTTTCTTATAAGGGTTGTTTGATATTAAATATGTAACAAGTACATGGCTTAACCAATGTTGGTACCTCGCTACTCTATAACGAAGTGATAAATATGATGGCTTAGCGATGATCAAGACTTGATGAGTTCGATAAAGCACATGTAGCTAACTAAGACACCTTGTTATTTCTTTGCGAGGTCATAGAAATCAAGACCTGATGGTAGATTGTAACATCCTGGTTTGACTTTGATCCCCACCCCATACTGGCGACCTGAGCAATCCACTTAAGAGTCTTGAGCGATCTGAATACAACAACCTATCTATGTAAATGCCTATGGTGACCTACTTATTGTAAATTAGATCATATGTAATTATCATGTATTCAAGTCATTTAATCTTTAACCTACTTACGTGCCTAAGATTTTATATATATACCTCTTTAATGAGGAGAATACATGATCCATTTCAGATATCAAATTTCTCTACTTCTCTCTAAAATCATTAAAACACCTAACATAAAGAATTCTCTCCAAACAAGGGTCATATAGTAAGTGATAGGTTTTTCCACATGAAAATGTCAAACAGGGAGTTTGTAAAGACTATAAGTGTTGGCTATTTTTGTGGACAAAAAATTTGCATGTAAACTTGTTCTTAAGTTCACTATCAAGTCTATCAAGTAAAGTCGAAGAAATGTCAGAATTTTGAAATAGTCATACCTTAGGTATATATTTTATAACTATCATATGTAGGATTACACTCATTCATTCATTAGCATATGTTCAAAATATTTGAATTATTTATGTTGATAAAATATTTATTTAAACTCGTGTGAATGAACTTTGGGTAGTTAAGCCATTACTAGGTTATCATTATCATCTATTTATATACATCAGTTTTCTAACAAAAGATAGATGCCGCAAACTCTAAACTTCAAATTTTATTTTATCGGCAAGTGATAAGAGGATATATATATATATATAGCCAAAACTTGTAAAAGAGTTTTATACCTATATGCTAGTAACTTGTCAATGTGTGGATTAGATGATTAATTTGATTTCACTATTTGGTCTATAAAAAGGATACATGCATACATGAGCATGGGCATAAGGAATTAATTAAGGCATATAGTAGCTTCTTTATAATTAGGTTCTTGCATATTTGGATTAAGTAATTTTTTTATCAAGATTATTTGATTTAATTATTAAATTTCAAAGAAGCTATTTTTATTGAACTTATAATTAATCTACTTGCTATAGGATTTTCTAGTTGATTTGATTTAATTGATATATGACTTGATTCATCTAGTTATGATTAATCATTATTAAATCCATTATAGATCTTATATGGGCAGTTATGTCTTTTATACTAGCCTTGGTTGTAGCTGTTCCATAAACGTGTCTAATTGGAAAGAAGCTTATTGGAACATTGATCTAGATACCACTCATGCTAATCTTGAAAACTATGAAAATAAAACATGGGCTCGTAAGTGAGGTACATGGAGGTAGTATCTTAGGAAGGGTAGCATAAGATCGAGTTTGTATTTGAACATTTAGTTTTCATAGTGAAAAGTTAGGTGGTTTGGTGGACCGATAGTTTTCCTCTTAGTTCATAATTGTAGCTTATGTTGTTTTCACCTAAAACTATTGTGTGTGATTATTTAATTTAAAAGTAACATATGCATTCCTTCTGAGTTTATTAGGTCCATATTATAAACTTTTAGCCTCTAATCACCTAACCTAGTTATGAGTAAGGACTAGAACATAAATTGCATAATTGTTTCGCCAAAGAACCAGATTGTACAACTCATATCCTTAAATTTGAAATCATACCTTCCTTTTTGCTTTGTTGAAGTCTACTCCAATTCAACCAATTAATTTTTTTGTCTTCCTTAAGCAATTCCCCACCAAAATTTACACATTATTTTGGTTAAGTCTTCACAAACTGCTTATGGAAGTAGAAAGCATTGTATTGCATAATTTGGGATAGTTATGGAAATAGAATTTAAAAGAACACCTCTTCCAACTAGAGATAAGAAGTTGGTAGACCAAGAATAAATTATTTTTTTCACCCACTCATAAACAAAGTTAAATGCTTCAACTCTTGCTCGATCGACTAAAAGGCAACCCTAAATACTTATCTACGTCTCTGACCTTTAAGATATCCATAATCTCTAATAGAGCTTTCTTCACCATTAAGGGTGTTTTTACTAAAAAACATTGAAGACTCTTTTTCATTTAGAATCTAACTTGAAGCTTTCCCAAATAAATTCATCCAATTTTTGATAATAAGCAACTCCTCTTTATTTACTATGTAGAAAATGAGTGAATCATATGCAAAGAATAAATGAGAAATCACATAACCACCCTTACTAATTTTTAAACCTTGTATAAAGCCTCTTATTTCTACCTTTATCATCAAGGATGAAAGGCATTGAGCACAAAGAATAAACAAGTATGGAGAAAGAGGATCACCTTCTCGTAAGCTTATTTAGGGTTTAAAGAATCTAAATTTTTCCCTCTCATTGCACTAGCATAAGAAATAGAGGAGATACAAGCTTTAACTCACTTAATAAAAAAATCTTCAAAACCTAACTTCTTAAACATAGCCAAAAGAAAATTTCATTTGATTTTATCATAGGCTTTCCTCATATCAAGTTTAATTCCAACATGGCACACCTTCCTCTTTTTATATGATCGTAATTAATGAAACAACTTATGAGCCATGAAAACATTGTGGTAAATAGGCTTAAATAACCCCTAATACTATTTCTACTCTACAATGGACCCACAACTTACAATTTTAATGCTATTCCAATTATACCATTCCTTTCTCATACCCTCACTAAGCCTAGCCTTAATGGTATATGCTTGTCAGCTCTTGCTCTCTCTGCCTCTTTTTGATCTCCCTTGTCATTTATTTGGTTTTCTCTTTTCTCAGATGATAGGCATCCTTAGCTTTCTTCATCAACAATATTCAAGCCCGACCTCCTACATCAACGAAGAATGCCCACACTTTATCTGCCTCCTTATGATTCCACTTGCCATTTCTTTTGTTTTTTTCTTTCTTGGACAATGGACAACCTCAAATTTCTTTATCAGTGACATTCGGGAACATTCTCTTGCATCAAGGATGAGCACCTCAACCACACTTATAGGTAATAAACTCGTTTTTTCTCCCTATCACACAACCCTAAGAAGAATAGGTTGTAATTTGTTCAATATGCTAAAAATTCTTGCATCTACTAATCATGCAAGCTCAACTACTCTATAATAGTAATTATTGTCAAGATAATGTCATAGAGTTATTGATTATAATGTTATATAAGCTCAAGTACCCCTACTGATTAGTCTCTTATGACCATTGTTACGGTTTAAAGTATTATACTATTTTGATTTTGAAAATGAGTAATGTATAAGCAGATGTCATATCAAGGTATTTTTTCATTCTTGCTCTTTTAGGCCTTATATTTCACTATTTTGAGCACAATACATAAGTAATTCATAAATCGCATTAGTAAAAAATTGATATTTAGATTAGATTGGTCATTGTGTAGGAAATGGGCTTGTCTAAGTGTTTATCTGGAAAGATAATAAGTTATATTTAGTAGTACAAATCAAAAGGAAAATTCTCTATTAGCCAATACAATTTTTGATTATTGTGAACTTAAAACCGATGCCAATATAATTTGTCTCTATCACTTCAATATTTTTTGAAGCAATCCATACGAGGAACCAATTAAAAGCAACAATTTAGAGTGATATGAACTATCTCGAACCCCAAGCCCTCATAACCATGGATGAGAACACACTACTACATGGAAGACAATATTAAACACTAAGATTAACATTAATTCTACGGCCATTGAAAAAGGATAACATGATACAAAAGAAAAAAAACTTTTAAGTTGAATTATATTATTTGATTTGTTAGTGTCTTCTAATGTTTTTCTTATAAATAAAATACTAATAGATTTGGTTCCAACTAGTTCAAGAGTAAAATGAATTAGAACCTAAATGTTCTTTTTATTATTTGTTAGTGTTTCTATTAATTCAATATTTTTTAAATTGGTTCCTTTATTGATATATAATGTTTGCTCTTTTTTCTCATTTATGGTTGTAGAATGGTTAGAAAGTCAAAACAAGCAATGATGATTCCTTAATAGGAATCATATACAAATTACGTTTTTCTCTAATTATTTTATAAGGTCATAGAGTTTAAATTTAAAATAAAACCTAACGATGAATTTCGTTCTCAAATCATTTTTTCAAGCAATCTATATGAGGCTATGAAAATTATTAAGTAATCATTGACAACAACTCAATGAGATATGTTTACGAGTAATTGTTTTGGTATGTTGATTGATGTTGAACAACTTCAATTTTTTTCTCAACTTATGCATAATCTTTTGATTAGAAAATATGAGTTTAAAAGAGATGGTGAAATAAGGTTTAAGGTGAATGACAAGATACTACGATTATCTAAAAGGGAGTTTGCACTCATTACCAACTTGAGGTTTGGAGTTAGAGATAGAGATGAAGCAAATGATACACATTTTGTAGAAGGTACTTTTAAGATAGTACACAAGTTATTTTACCTACTGTGTGGGAAAGGTTGGAAGAGATTAATAAGAAATAAGTAGTGAGAACTTCTACTAGTCCATCAAAAAGAAGGAAGGGTAAGGAAACTATTAAGAATAATGATTGGATGATGATGCACTTAGATTAGATTTGTCTTATTTTTATTATGTTGGATTGTATGGGATATCTCTTTTTTAATTTTATCGATAATAATATTCTTTATATTGTATGAAATTTGGATATATTTTATCAAACATCTTGGGATGATAAGGTGTTTGATAGGAAAATGGAAGCTTTGTACATGGATTTGATTGAGAAGTTGAAAAAGTATAAAGATCTTGTTAGTAAAGGTGATAAAAATACTTGACCAAATATCCATTTAGTTAGTTTTATTCATGCAATTTAAGTGTGGATATATGAAGCATTTCTTAGAATGATAACTTTCTATGAAGATTAGTATCGTAATGTTATCCTCAGATTTAAGAATCGGAGAAGTTCTATGGTTCCTAGAGTGTACAAGATTTAAAGAGCTATATTTGATCATATTGATGTAAGTTAATCATATTTTTGTATGTGAATATTTTCGATTTTAATAGTTGTCGATTTACTTGATTTTTTCTTTTTGACAGCTTGAGTTGCATTCTTTATTATCACCCTATAAACATGATAAGGAAGAGTATTTTGTTTGAATGAAACATTTGTTTGCATCAATATATCATATTCCTTTATCATTATTATATGAATAAAGAATAAGTTTGGTTTGTCATGATTCATTGGTTTTAAAGACTGGTAGTGTTCATGGTAAAGGCCAAAGTCATAATCGTAGTATGGGCAATATTAGTTTGTCAAGTACAAATGTTGGATGTCATGATAGAGATGTTCCCAATGATAATGCAAGACAAAGTGGTATTGATAAGGAGAAAGAACATGTTCGTGAAGATGAGGATGTGTTGTCTAGTAGTTTTTTAATTGAGATTTGTAAGATGTTTCAATTGCAAAACAAGTGTATTGATACAAAATTTAAGTCTTTTGATGAGGTTATTGATTGAAAGTTTAAGGAACAAAAGAAACTATTTTGATGATAAGCTTAGAGTTATTACTGCTATGAAGGTAGAAACATTTATCATTTAGCAAATTTTTTTTTTAACATTTGATGACTTTTGTTTTGGTTGGATAATATTATAACCTTATTGTGTAAGATTGGAAGTTTGTTAGTGAAATATGCTCCCTGATTTTTAGTTAGACACATGTCCAACTCTATTGTCTCCAATTATACATATGTCTAACTATATGCTCTCTGATTTTTAGTTTGACATATGTCCAACTTTGTTATGTGTAATTGGACATATGTCTAACTTTGGGTTCATGTGTTTATTTGACTAGACAGTTTCCATCGTTTGTCCTCTATCATTTTCTTTCAAATGGAAAGTGCATATGTTTAGTCCTCTTTTATTATTTAACTAATCTATAACTCTCTCATGTACACTTATGCTTATTGCTTGAGGAAAAATATGATTCATAGTGTTACATATCCGAATAATAAGTATATGCATGCTAAACAAGCTATAATTATTTTAATTAATGTTATATTATACATATGAATTACCAGTTCTCGTCGTAATTGTTTCTATCAATATTTTGATCAAGTGTGCCCTTGAAATATGTTGTATAGTTTTTAGTTGGACACATGTCCAATGTTTTTGTGTCCATTTTGACATATGTCCAACTATGTTAACATGTGTGCACAATCTTGTGTATTCTTGTGTTAACAAACCTTTTTTTACTACCGGTGAATAAGTCCATTTCATCAGAAGATGAATATAAAGATTATGGTTTGGATCTTGTAGGGCTTGGTTTAAAAGATCTGCCTGTATCAAATGATAAAGATCTACATGTGTAAGAGAAGACTTTATAACACCTTGTTTGTATCATGATATTGATCCTATTTGGTTAGATTTTGGAGAATTGTTTAAGACTACATCCACAAAAGATCTAAGATGTTGTACTCTGAAGCTTTCAATGTCTATGAGTATGGATGAAATTGTTAATACTTTAGAAAATTCCATGAAGGGATCTTAGAAACATGCACAAAAGAAATCAAGATATTTAACTAAACCTTTTATGTATTTTGGGAAAAAGAAGATAAATAATAAGTTAGATGGCTTTAACGTTCCATTAATTCAATCTTATGATGAAGATGCAGAACATTCAAGCCTTTGTCATCAATTTTTCAAAGTCATTATGATAGATGGATGAAAGATCATAATGACTATGAAATCA
Source organism: Hippophae rhamnoides (assembly GCA_033030585.1). Classification (NCBI taxonomy): domain Eukaryota; kingdom Viridiplantae; phylum Streptophyta; class Magnoliopsida; order Rosales; family Elaeagnaceae; genus Hippophae; species Hippophae rhamnoides. Next base: position 41,868,251 of record CM065434.1, read on the forward strand.
AATTTGATTGTTTTGCTCTTATATGTGTCTGTGCTATTTTTTCTATTGTATTACTAATTATGTTTGATTCTCTTTTTTACAACAAATCTACATGTGACATCGAATGCTTCAAGGTGGATAAATGGTTTTTCAAAGACTTAAAGTCTCATATAGGCCTTATTGGAGATATGGTATATATCCATAAGAAAGTGACTTATGTTTTTTTATACTGTGTTTTATTGAACGTTTAGTTTTTTTTGTGTAGTGGTGTTTTAGTGTATCAATGTTGGAATGCATAACTTTTGAATACGAAGGAATGACTACTTGTACTTCGCAAGCAAGAGATGCACATGTCTTAACACTTATTTTATGGTGTGTTTCATTTTTACTAGTTTATTTTGCCTTATTATTCCAAGTGTTCATTTTTTGTGCTATATGCAGCATTATTGTGTTGATTTTGTGAAGAATGTTTTTTATCATGATGTTGTTAAAGTTAGCATAGGTTATGAGAGATGGACATCATTGTTGGACAGATGTAAATGTTTTGTATTATCTTATTCTATTTGATAGTAATCATTGGATTTTAGCTGTTATTGAGCTTGATAACAAGGGGATTAAATTATATGATTCTTTTATTGGTGGTGAGAGACGATATGATCTTTATAGTAAATCTAGGCCAATTACAAGGATGATGCCATGTATATTGTCAATGCTAGATTATTGGGGATATAAGAAAGATTCATACGACTCAAGTGAAGAATGGATCATTGAATAGGTTTTAGATGTACCAAAATAAAATACCCAGTATGCATTTTCTTGATTATTCTTATTGGCTTTGAATGTTATATTTTTATTCAACTATTTTAATATATCTTGGTTTGTAAGTTTAATTCTTGTATATGTGTCATATTTTGACTATGTTGTTGATTAGAAGGAAGGAGTTGGATGTCATTAACAAGTATAATATTGAAGATATTAGGAGATATTGTGTCAATTATTGTTCTCTCATGGCCCTCCACACCTATGAATTTAATGACTTTATAACATTTAATAAAACTTTTACCTTCTGTTGATGTGTGAAACTTTTACTTGTTTGATATTTTGGGTGTGAAGTTTGGATTAAGATTTCTACTAATTAGAATTTGTTTAAGGATCATGATTGGATTAGACAATTTTTTTTGCAAGGAGAAATAGGGGACCCAATTTTCATATATGTCAAGAGTCATTTGACAAAGCCTCTTAGACTTATCAAACTGCAATGCTTACTGGCCTAATGTACATTATATTGCAAAAGTAACATGCAAACTCATAACCAATTTCAAACTTGGTTTCCCATTGGCACATATTTCAAATGATTTCCCTAATTAAAGAGCTAATTCAAGCACTTTCTAGGTATTATTACTTCTCCTATCAATTGGTGGTTTCTCCAAATTAATTTTTCCATTAGGACTTGTTTTAGGTGAATATTTTATACTTAAAGATATAGTCTTCCTTATCTTTTCTGAATTTTTTCTTAAACATGGATTTCCCTTTTGAGAACCATCAATAGGCTTTTCCTCAATTTTATCTTCCATGATCTCCACTTCACTCTTCTCTCCTCCAACACTATCATTTAACATCTTTGAATCAATCCTTAACTCTTTACCATTAATAGATTTATAGTAGGACATTTGTCCAACTGTATTGTGTTGAATTGGACATATGACCAACCGTATAAAGATTTGAATACATGTTATCAATACTATTGCTCTATGATTTTTAGTTAGACATATATTAAACATTATTGTGTTGATTTGTACATATGTCCAACTACATGAAGATTTGGATACATGTAAATAAAAAGGACAAAAAAAATCATTATTGTATTAATAGAAACAATATACCATATAAATCTTAAAATTGTAAATCATCATTATTTTTGTCCAATAAAACCTAAAGAATGTTATGAATTATATGAATTATTCTCCATCATTGTTCCAACTAATTGGATGTATACAAGTTTTTCGATTATGTCAATATTAAGAACATTGTGGGAATTTATGTGACTTCTTATGCTTTATAGTGGGACCCTTGTTTGTTTTTTGTGTCATTCTGGACATGCTTTTTGTCTTTAGTGGAAGAATGACCATATTTTCAATCTCTAATGGTACAATCTAATCTCTCATGTCACCTTCAAATATAAATGGTTAAAAATATATCAAATCATGAAACCCAAGCAAAATGTATGCAATTAATTTTGAAATATACCACTAAAACCAAACAAATATTAACATAAATAATGAATCATCATATAAACATCGGGAACTTAATCAAATATCACCTATTGGGTATATAGTCTCTACATACCCTATTTTAAGCGTGTTTAAATAGTAGTAGAAGGAGCACATCTCATACCAGGAGATCTTATATTTATAACAAACTGTCACAACATATTCACATGGTCAAGCTCAAAATTGTGACACAAACATGATTTTGTTAGTAGATTTACTTATTCATTGACATTTTCATGGATTATAACAAATTCTACTTTGTTAATTTGAACGACATCATATTTCTTTGCTCTAGCATATCGATCAACTAGAATCTCCTCAACCTATACACTTAGCCTAGTATTCACTTGTTCATTAGCAGTTTGATTTTGATTATACCATTAGTAGTGCAATAATTTAAGCATTTCTTACGTCTTTCAAAATTGCATTCAAGCTTTCAGAAATGTTAGTTGTCATTATATTGTATTTGCTACTTGTATAATGTGTTATCGTCCATTTTTTACCCTTTCCTTCTCCAACAAATATGTTGCTTTCTTGTTTGAAGCCTTTATTTGTGAGTAATAATAGTCAAAATTAGCATACCGATATGAATATACAGCACTATCATAAAATGTGTGAATAACAACAAGTACATATTTCCTCTTTAAGTTCTCCCGTAGGTGATTGACACAAATACCATGTATTTCATCAAGAAAGATAGTAGATTTAGCCATTGTAATGGCTTTATGTTGATCATAAACTACAACTAGTTGAAGGATGCTGTTAATTGCTTGTTTAATTTTTAAGAAAAATCATTTCCATGAAGACTTGTTTTCTGAATCAACTATTCCAAAAGCTAATGAATATGTTTGATTATTTCATCCTTGCCCATTGAAACGAGTATTGTTCCTTTGTAATTGGAAGTCAAACATGTTCCATCAATAGTTAACACCGATCTTATTAGCAAATGGAGGGCCATTCATGAAAAACCAAAGATAATGAAAAGATATTTGAATGTGTTGTTCTTGTCAGTATGCACCTTTATTATAATATATGTATTTTTTATTGTAGCATGTAACAAAATTTAGGCAACATTTCAAAAGAGTGCTCTCGTGATCACTTGAAAGATGTAAGAGGCTCCTCCTTTGCTCTCCATGTAGTAGTATAGTAAGACAATGCAATCCCAAATTCATTTCTTATGTCATTTATAATATCTTAAGGCTTAACTACATGATAAATATCTTCAAACTTATCAAGAATTTGTTCAATAATGATATGTATATCTATATGGTGATCACTTTGAGATATTTGTATTGAAGAACAAGTGTGTACACGATCATGAACAGTGATATGAAAAGAATCACTATTACCCAATCTATTTGCATGAAATTTCCATTTGTAGGAGTTGTCAAGGTATAACAATTTGAAGAATCTTTTATTTGATTTCTTGGTTTTGAATGCAAATTTGTTTCTCATGGTTTTCATGCATTTTTTTCTTTCCTAATATGCTTTTTTCTTGAAAATACATAATCTACATTAAATATTTCCTCAATTATCATGTTTGATCTTGAGGTTCGTAACTAAAATAAATTAATATGATAGAAAACTAAATTTATCAATAAATATACATAGTTGGATATATGTTCAACTAAAAATCAGGATCTTATTTGGCATATATGATATCAATTTTACACTGTAGAATTTGATTATTGTCCAACCAAGTACATGATTAAAGCACACAATATTTTTTTTCTTACATGCAAATCATTTTAGGTGAACAAATGACTAATTAATCATTTTATGTGGACAAAATTAGACATGTGTCCATCTTTTAACTTATGGCTGCCATTTATAGTTTTTCCTAATATGCTCTTTGCTTGAAAATACATGAATTACATCAAATCCTTCTAAAATTATTATGTTTTTATCTTTAGGGAAGTAATTAAAATCAATTAACATGATAGAAAATTAAATAAATCAATAAATACACATAATTATACATATGTCCAATTGGACAAAACAAAATCGGATATATATCTACCTGAAAATCAGAGGCCTCATTCATTTTTATACTATAGAGTTGGAATATTATCTAACCTGTTGGAGATTGTTATAAAGCTCCTTAATTTAAGGAGCAAAACATGGAGCAAACACATGGAGTAAAACATAGAGCAGACACATGGAGTAAAACATGGAGCAAAACAAGGAGCAATTCATGGAGCAAAACAATGAGCTTAATTTAAGGAGCAATTTAAGGAACTATTAATTCAAGGAGTGAATTTTCCTATAAATAGATGTGTAATTATAATGAATTAATCATCCAAAGTGTTCATTCCAATTGAGAGAAAAGCTTTTGTGAGAGAAAATTGAGAGTAATTTTCTTGGGTGTAATTGGGTTGTGAGTTGTGAGTGTTGTAAACACCTTGTGTAATTTCTCCCCTTTCAGTAAAATGATCTGCAATAGATCTGGAGACGTAAGCAAGATTGGTCGAACTCTGTTATCTAATTTTGTGTGTTATTTTTCTATTCTCGCTTTCTCATAAATCTGGCTTATAGGGAATTTGCATAATTTCCCAACAACTGGTATCATAGCTATTGGTGGTGATTTCTGTCAATTTTCTACAAGGTTACTATTTACATGAATAGTGAATTACGTGAATAGTGAAATTTTGTCGACGATATTTGTTCGTTGAAGGAGGTGTTCTAATACATGGTGGTTTACAAAAATAGTCAGAAACAATTCGGAGTAAGTCAGATTTGAGTGGAAGCAATGGTCGTAGATGAAGGAAGGGTGAAACTCGAGAAATTTAATGGCACAGATTTCAGGTTTTGGAAAATACAGATAAAGGATTATCTGTATCAAAGAAATCTATATCAACCTCTCTCAGGGAAGAAGCTAGAGGCTATGAAGGAAGAAGATTGGAATCTTCTAGACAGACAAGCCCTTGGAGTTATTCGATTGACGCTATCCCGTAATGTTGCCTTCAACATAGCAAAGGAAAAGACCACGGCAAGTCTTATGGTAGCTCTCTCCAATATGTATGAGAAGCCATCAGCCTCAAACAAAGTGCACTTGATGAGGCATTTGTTCAATTTGCGGATGAATGAAGGCGCATCGATAGATCAACATCTCAATGAACTCAACACGGTCACAACCCAGTTGAGTTCAGTGGAAATTGAATTCGATGAAGAAGTACGAGTATTAATACTTTTGTCTTCTTTACCAGAAAGTTGGAATGCTACTGTCATGGCTATGAGTAGCTCGTCAGGAAGCAATAAGTTGAAATTTGACGATGTTCGTGATCTGGTTCTCAATGAAGAGATCCGACGTAGAGAGTCAGGTGAATCGTCAATTTCTTCAGTTTTGCATACAGAGTCAAGAGGAAGAAATTCAACCAAAGGGAATGGACGTGGCAGAACAGACTACCGAGGTAGATCAAAGGATAGGAGTTCCAAATCTAGGAATCCTAATAATTCCCATAGCTCGAAGACTATCGAGTGTTGGAATTGTGGAAGAACTGGGCACTACAAAAATCAGTGCAAGAGTGCACCAAAGAACAAACAAGTAAAGGTAGAGGCAAATGTTACTTCCACCTCAATAGGAGATGATGCATTGATATGCTCTTTGGAGAGCAAGGAAGAATCTTGGGTGTTAGACTCTGGAGCATCGTTCCATGCTACTTCACAAAAAGAATTCTTTGAGAAATATGTCCCCGGAAACCTTGGAAAGGTATATCTTGGTGATGATCAACCATGTGCTATTATTGGCAAAGGTGTAGTGAAGATTAAGTTGAACGGATCTGTTTGGGAGCTGAAGGATGTCAGGCATATTCCCGATCTCAGAAGGAACTTAATCTCAGTGGGGTAGTTGGCCAGTGAAGGCTACACTACGATCTTCCATGGTGATGATTGGAAGATTTCAAAGGGTGCAATGACAGTTGCTCGAGGCAAGAAAAGTGGCACTCTTTACATGACAACAGAGGAACGTTTTTCAATCACAATTGTAACAGGAAATGAAACACCAAATCTGTGGCACCAGAGACTAGGCCATATGAGTGAGAAGGGGATGAAGATTATGCACTCTAAGAGAAAACTTCCAAGTCTACAGTCTACGGAGATAGACATGTGCGAAGATTGCATACTTGGAAAGCAAAAGAGAGTCAGCTTTTAGACAAGTTGCAGAATCCCAAAGAAGGAAAGACTAGAGCTTATTCACTCTGATGTTTGGGGACCAACGACCGTCTCATCTATTGGTGGGAAACACTACTTCATGACTTTCATCGATGATCACTCTCGGAAGGTATGGGTTCACTTTCTAAAGCATAAGTCTGAAGTATTTAAGGCTTTCAAAAGATGGAAAGCTATGGTGGAAAATGAGACGGGTTTAAAGATCAAAAAGCTCAGAACCGATAATGGTGGTGAATATGAATACACCAGATTCAAAAATTTTTGCTATAAGCATGGGATCAGAATGGAAAGAACTATGCCAGGCAAGCCTCAAAACAAAGGTGTAGCTGAGCGTATGAACCGAGCATTAACAGAAAGAGCCAGAAGCATTCATATACAGTCAGGTCTACCGAAGCAGTTCTGGGCAGAAGTAGTCAACACGGTAGCTTACTTGATCAACCGAGGCCCATCTATTCCATTGGAGCATAGAATAATAGAGGAGGTATGGAGCGGAAAAGAGGTGAAACTATCACACCTAAAAGTTTTTGGCTGTGTAGCATTTGTGCATATCAATGATCAAGGCAGGAATAAGCTTGATCCCAAATCCAAGAAATGCACATTCATTGGCTATGGTGAGGATGATTTTGGCTACCGCATTTGGGATGACGAAAAGAAGAAAGTTATTCGTAGCAGAGATGTGATTTTCAACGAAAGGGTGATGTATAAGGACATGCATAAAATAGACACCAATGACTTAGAGCAGAATGAGTTAGTATTTGCAGATGCAGATGATGTCCCAGATAGTTCTGCAACAGAACCAATTGTAACAAGTCCTCAGCCAGAGGAACTTGTTGGACAGAGCAGTACACATCATTCCGACACATCACAACCTCTTACTCCAGCTCCTGTATTGAGAAGGTCTTCTCGACCTCATGTGCCTAATAGGAGATACATGAACTATATGTTGTTGACTGATGGAGGGGAGCCTGAATGCTATGATGAAGCTTGTCAGACTCGAGATTCCAACAAGTGGGAGCTTGCTATGAATGAAGAAATGAAATCTCTCATCTCCAACCAGACATGGGAACTAGCTGAGTTACCTATGGGAAAGAAGGCACTTCACAACAAATAGGTGTACCGGGTGAAAGAGGAGTATGATGGTTCCAAGAGATACAAAGCCCGCATAGTTTTCAAAGGGTTTCAACAGAAGGAAGGAGTTGACTACACTGAAATTTTTGCTCCAGTTGTGAAGCTCAATACTATCATATCAATATTGAGTATTGTAGACATTGAAGATCTTCATCTTGAATAGTTGGATGTGAAGACTGCATTCCTTCATGGAGATTTAGATGAAGAGATATACATGTACTAGCCAGAAGGTTTCTCAGAAAGAGGGAAGAAGAACATGGTGTGTATACTTAAGAAGAGTTTGTATGGCTTGAAACAAGCCCCGAAACAATGGTACATAAAATTTGACAGCTTCATGCATAAGGAAGGTTTCCAGAAGTGCAATGCTGACCATTGTTGCTACTTCAAGAGATATAGGTCCAGTTATATCATTTTACTACTTTATGTTGATGATATGTTAGTAGCAGGTTTAGATATGGATGATATTAAAAGGTTGAAGCAGCAATTGTCAAAGGAGTTTGGCATGAAAGACTTGGGTCTAGCTAAGAAGATTCTTGGAATGCAAATCACAAGAAATAAGAAGAAAGGATCCTTGTAGTTATCTCAGGCAGAGTACATCAATCGTGTTTTGCAGAGATTCAACATGGGCGATGCCAAGCCAGTTAGCACACCCTTGGCCAGTCATTTTCGCCTATCCAAGGATCAGTCCCCTCAGACAGAGGAAGAAAAAGAATTCATGGCTAAGGTTCCTTATGCCTCAGCCATTGGAAGTTTGATGTACGCAATGGTCTGTACGAGACCAAACATTGGCCATGCAGTGGGAGTTGTTAGCAGAAGAAGCACCACCGGTTATATATTTACTGTTGGAACTACAACTATTAGTTGGATGTCACAAATATAGAAAATTGTCACTCTATCTACTACAGAGGCTGAGTATGTAGCAGTAACTGAAGCTAGTAAAGAGATGATATGGCTTGAGTTTGTTAAGCGAAATTTGGGATTCAAACAGGAGAAGAATGTTCTGCAAAGTGATAGTCAAAGTGTAATACACTTGGCGAAGAATTCAGCATTTCATTCTAGAACCAAGCATATTGGACTTCGTTATCACTTCATCAAATCTCTATTGGAAGATGATGTGTTAATATTGGAGAAGATTCAAAGAAGCAAAAATCCAGCAGATATGTTAACAAAGGGTGACTATTGAAAAACTGAAGTTGTGCTCAACTTCAGTTGATCTGCTAGAGTAACAAAGACTAGAAGAGCTGCTGCATTGATCGAGATGTGAAGACAGATTGAAATCAGTCTTCAAGTGGGAGATTGTTGGAGATTGTTATAAAGCTCCTTAAATTAAGAAGCAAATTAAGGAGCAAACACATGGAGTAAAACATGTAGCAAAACAAGGAGCAATTCATGAAGCAAAATAAGGAGCTTAATTCAAGGAGCAATTTAAGGAACCATTAATTTAAGGAGTAATTCAAGGAGTGAATTTTCCTATAAATAGATGTGTAATTATAATGAATTAATCATCCAAAGTGTTCATTCCAATTGAGAGAAAAGCTTTTGTGAGAGAAAAGCTTTTGTGAGAGAAAATTGAGAGTAATTTTCTTGGGTGTAATTGGGTTGTGAGTTGTGAATGTTGTAAACACCTTGTGTAATTTCTCCCATTTCAGTAAAAAGATCTGCAGTAGGTCCGGAGACGTAAGCAAGATTGGCCGAACTCCGTTATCAAATTTTATGTGTTATTTTTTTATTCTTACTTTCTCATAAATCTGACTTATCGAAAATTTGCGTAATTTTACAATATAACTAAGTACATGATCAAAGCACATAACACATATTTGGATAGAGTTGGACAGAATTTGACATATTTAATCATAATGAACACATATTTGGATATTATGGCAAACTTTATACAACAGATATATGTTCAATTAGAAACCAGGAACCTTTAATTTATCTTTTAATGTTATATTCGTTTTTCTAGAAAACCTCTTTGAAAAACATACAAATCAAGTTGGACTTGTATAGCATTTTGATTCAGTTTCAATTTTTTGTTATTTCTGGAAGTAGTAAATTTAGAAAAAAAGTGTAAAATACCTGATCAAAATAGGAGCCCTTTCACGCAATTTTTGTTATTTTTGAAAGTAGTAAATTCAGAATCAAATCACAACTGGCATAGCCATCAAAGGGATCCCGTGTATGGTCGTTGAAGGGAGTAGCAGGGATCTGTTGGAGACGTTGCGCGCAATGATGATTGAGTTTGGTTTGTCATGATCCAATCTTATTATATATATTAATATAGGAGTGTTATTTTTGTGAGTTAACATTAAATATCAATTCCAAATTAGATTTTCTATAAACATGGGGGTTACTTGAGAATATAACCCCAAATATTTTCAGTAATTAACCGATTTTTTACGAGGGCCGTTTGGTAGTCACAAATTAAAAAAGGAATTAAGGACGAGTCTTTGCAATAATATTTGAGATAATCGTATAAACGGTAGAACAAAGATTTATAGGTCGAAAATGTTCAATAAAAGTAGGATTTGATACCTTGGCCGCCAAAGAAATAAGTGTCGTACTAGAAGCCATAGAGATACTGCCATGACGAAAAAAATCCGGAACAGCTTTACATACATCCCCTCCAACGATACTGCAATTTTTTTTGAAAAAAGGAGCCCGTAATTAAAGTAAAGAGTTTCATAAATACTATACTTGATCAAGCTATACTTGAAGCTATACTTGAGCTATATATATGTGTACTGGTTTGAATATTCTGACTTCCTTTTCTCTCTTTCCCAAATGGGTTTGCAGGATTTTATTATTGAAATAAGGTAATAAAATTTAAATATTCGGATACTATAATACTATTAATCTTAAGAAAATATTAGAAAAATAAAAAAGTTAGCACATAAGAGAAAGCAAGAGGTAGTTCAACTTTGGTACAGCCTATAAGAGGCAAGAATAAACCTAATACTGCAACAAGATCAAGCAAACTCAATATTCTATGGAAACAAAATCGGCTGTAACTAATATTATATATATATATATATATATAATTGAAAATGAGAGGCATGAACTAGTCCTACTATAATTACTACGAAATAGCTCTCTCAGTTCAGTATTCTCTATCATAGAAAAAGAAAAGAAAAAAAAAAGTAGCTCTAAGGTAAGGACAAACCAACCCAAAAGATTTTATCTCTTCTTCTTTTTTTTTTTTTCTTGCAAGTACTTCATTGCCCATCTCTCTCACTGTTATATATCCTTCTTTAATTTCTTCCAGGTTTAGTTAGAGCTAGCTCAGTTACAAGAACTGTCTTCTTAATTACCATTCTATTTCATTGTGGCCGTTTTTAGTGTGGACTGATGAGATAGATCAATCTTTCAGGTCAGTAACAAAAATCTAACCATTTTTCATGTATGACAATCTTTCAACTCTCTCACTCATTGTTTCTCTCTCTTTTTTTACACATATATAAAGTTGGTACTTTTTTTTTTCAAGGAGAGACAAATGCATTCGGTGACTTTTAGTTTTTAATCTATTTGTTATTTCATAACAGTTTATTAATTTTTTATATGAAAATTTGATAGTAAGATAGACAAATAATCAAATTTTGAAATGTTTAATTTTTTATTTTATTTATTTTATAGTTATTATTTTCTATTGTAAAAGAAAATTTATAAAATTGATATAATAATTGAAAAATGTAAGAAAAAATAAAAAAAATAATTAAACTGTTTTTTCTTACATAACTAATGGATTTGTGATTTCATACACCATTTTCCAAAGAAAATAATATAATGGGATATCTTTGCCAACAAATGCTTTGGAAATATTTTTTAGTTTAAACTTTAGTCATTGTTTTGTTTATACCATGAAGAGTTCATATATCATGCTCTTCGTGCCTTTTTTTTTTGGTAAGATATTTGTTCTTTTATTTGTTAGTGTAAATGTAATTATAACGTATGTTTTTTTATAGGCACACTTAAGTGAGTTTATTAAAAAAAACAATAATTATACGTGAATCCCGGAGCTAAACATTTTATTATTAAAGAAAAAGTTCATCATCATTTTGTTTTCATTCTCTCATATGTGCATGTCATCTCCCTTTATACTAATGATCACATCGTCTCTCATTCTCATCTGAACCAACCATGAACCTAAACGGAGAATGCAAGTCAACGACTATAAGTTGTTAATCCAACCATCTTCAAATTTATAATTAACCACTCTACTATAAAACGTTGAATTAGATTATCTACTTTGCACGTATCGTACTTTCTTTTAAATCTTATAAAGATCAAATTAAAATAATATATTTGTTTAGATTTTGATGACATATTAAAATATATAGATAACAGGATTATGTTTTAAATGGATAAAAGATCTAGATTTAAAGGCAAGTATAATAGCGTAGGATCCAAATCCATAAAAAGTTATTCCAAGAGATATATTACACGTGTTTGTTGATCTTGTAATTTCGTTAAAAAATAACAAAGGTGTTTGATGTGGTTGATTTTAAACGGATTAACCCTTAATTTTTTAGAAAAATTGGTTACCAATTAACTTAATAGTACGTATAGTTAACACTCGAAAAGAATTGATAATTTTTCACTACTTTAAACTTTTGATAGAGTTGTTTTTTTAACAATTTATAACATAATATTAAACTAGTAAAGTAATCTCTATCCTAAACCTTAAAATCAATTAAAATTTTCAAGTTTAATAAACCTCGTAAAAAGGTAAAAAATTCTTAAGTAAAATTCAAATGATGAACTTTTATAAAGATAAATTTAAGTAGCTCATATTTGAGAGATAATCTTAAATAGTATAAATGAGTTATTAAGTTTACTTGTGTTAACTTCAAATAATCTTAATTATTTATTTACAAATGTTTAATTTGCATAGTGAATAAATGAGTGATAAATGTATAAAAACATAGCTTAAATTTTTAAGAGAATTGATTTCCAAATAACATCTATCAAGTCATATATCGGTGTGATCAAGTAGTAGAGTTGGGTGGGTGTTACAAAACTAGTGACGGTTTGGACAATATCCACGTCGATTATGCATGTATAATAAAATATTTAAGTCTATTTTTGGCATTATAATTTTTAAGTGTTTTATTATATTGATTTATCTTTTGATTCCCTTAAAAAAAACTATGAAATAAGAAGATTTATAGAACTATGAACCGGCGTCCGAAATGAACTATTGCCAAGATTGTGACCATGTCTTTACTAATAGATCTCACTGTCTTCCTTTTTCTTTTCCTTTTTATATGGTAAGCTTGTTTTTGTTGCAATACTTACCATGTACTTGGGATAATGCTGTCGTGGAATTTTTATTGTTTTCGCTCTCTCTCTCTCTATGGTCGTAAGTTGTGACGTCTTGCAATAGATATAGCTGGTTAATTGCAAGGCTTTCCAACAGTTCCTAACGCCTTTTATTACTATTTTTCATTTTGATACTACAAGTATTTTTTCCTATCTTCATGAGTCTGAAAATACCATATTATTTCTTATATTTGTATTATTTTTATTTACTTTGTTGGTCCTTACCTTGTTGGAAGACCATACAATAAGTTGAAAACCCTTACAATATCTTTTATGAGGGATTTCAATTAATTGAGAGATTATTGCTTACAATAAGAATATTGATATATGATAAAACATATTCATTTTTATAAAATAAAAAAGAAGAAGTAAGAAATGAGTACAAAATAAAAAAAAAACTACTATTAATAGGGAGGGGCACACATTATAGCAACATATAAATTTTCTCTACTTTTGGTGGAGATAGTGATAGTGCTAATGCCAATTATTTATGTATGTTTTTCCTGTTCTACTAAATCACCAACATTTATTTATAACGAAAATTTTATTTTTCAAAAATAAAATATTTTTGAACTTTGTTATTGGTTCTTTATATATTGAGCTCCTAGCTATTTGGTGAAAAATGATGCTTAATGGAGGGGTGAGCCGTGGAGTTGCTTGTATTAAACTATTAGAATTATTGATATCGATTTAGTCCTTTAAATTATAAATAATATCATCATTTATAATTTAATTTATCGAATGATACAAATAACTTAATTAAATTAAACACTATCATACTTCTCTCTTTATCTTAATTAGATAATTCACTGCATAATATATTTGTTCTCCAATTTCTCTTCATTCTTAGTTTAGTTTTCTATGCTAATCAAATCAAACACTACCACACTTTTCCTTTTATCTTAATCAGGTAATTCACTGCATAATATATTTGTTCTCCAATTTCTCTTCATTCTTCATTTCGTTTTCTATGCTAAAATTTAGAAATTCTAAACCTAAAAGTGAGTTATAATTTGGTGATGATAAATTTGAATCTTTACAGCATGAGTAGTTGATATTATTGGACTTACAAAATCTAAAGCACGTTGAAACTTTTGCTACTTGAACTAATAAGATTTCTCTACATTGATATCCCCAAAAGCTGAGTGTAATTAATTTCATAAATATGTCAGGTTTTTTGGAACTTAGGGACTAGTATGTGTTGACAAACTTCTAGGGATTTTTTTTTTAAATTACATACCCCTGCATATACAGCTGACCAGATTAGACCTAATTTATAAATGTCATGCTAACTAAATCGGAAGAAGAAGAAGAAGAAAAAATCCCAATATGGTGTTTAGAACAAAAAAGAGTTGAAGGTGCTTAATTCGAAATGATTATTAAAAGCAATTTCAACTTTCAAGGGTGTGTTAAGTAGATTTATATGATTAGTATTTTCAAAATCATTTTTAACAAATTTATAGTAAACATCTAAATATTTCTTTTAAAACCACTTCATTTTAATTAAATCAATTTTCAAAACATCACATCCAAACATAATTGTTTTAATTTTTATATAAAAAAGATAAAAGGTATAAAAGTTAGTAACTTTTGTAAAAAAAATACTTTAATATGCGAGCTATTATGTTAGTTATTACAAATTTGTTATCTATTTTAAAAAGGTTATTCATCTAAAATATTTAAGTCAAATTTTTAGGATAAAATTATCACAGTACAAAATTTATTTTATTTTACCAAAAATAACAAAAAATGATTTTTATTTATCTATTATTTTAAACAACAAATTATTTTTTCAAAAAAATTAATATTTTAAATAATTATTTTTGTTATTTTTGTAAAAAAATAAAGTTTTACAAAATGTAAATATTACTCTTAATCGGGTGGCGGCATGTAAATATTTAAAGATTATTAAAATCATAGTCTACACTTTTAAAAAATGATACTAATAATTGTTGTACATGCAGTACAATAAAAAAAATGAGACAGATAACATTAAGTTGATTTTGTATATATCGATCTCAAATACAATATACAATGCACGTACAATTTACCCTGCAACGAGCAATTAGAATTAATTGATTTAGTTGCTTGTCAATTAGGTATTAATGAGTAGTCTTACTTTTGGTAATTCTCAACATAAAAGAATTATAGGAAATTAAAAAAAACTTTTAAACGTATAAAAATAATATCTTAATAATATTGAACGATATTTAATTGTATATATTTAATATTAAAAGAGTCTAAATAATTGTAATTTAATTTGAATAATATCTAATTAAACGACGTTAAAAATAAAATGATATATTAATTTTTTAATAATAAAAATATATTAAATATACATAGATGTTAAAAAAAATGAAAGGTAATCTTATTTTGGTTGCTTTTAAAAAAAAATACACTTTAGACGTTTATTTATTAAATAGATAACACAAATTTACTACTTTTAGAAACAAAATCAATTTATATTGTTCTATTTTTTAAAAAGATAACGTAATCTATGTTATTGAAATTAGGTTATCATTGTATATCTTTAAGTGTGCCTACAAAAGGTATTACCGTATATAACATAAATGATTATGAACAATATTAATCAGCCGTTTAGTTATATACGATGAAATGTAAAGCAAGTAATTAATACAATTACTTTTCTTTTATATGTATATGCTAATTAATACAATTACTTTTCTTTTATATGTATATGCTATTCAATGTGCAAGTATATATTACACATTTTACTTTTCAAGAGGAAACCTAGCATACCAAGCTACATTTTGTTCACACAGTTCAACAGATCTGGTATTAGAAAGAAACAGCTAGAGAAGGTATAAAATATATATGTTAAGATGATTGATAATTAATAACTGATAATATGGTATTAGAGCTATAGATAAGTGTTCAAATCAGTAACCCAGGTAAAATACTCTGGTCTGATACCATATCAAATACTCATCACTTGAAACAGTTTAGTATATACATTCTGCATATTTTATAACGTCCCCTGATCTGTATATGATCAATTCTAGTATTCCTTTTGGGAATCAAAGGTTAAGAATTCTAGTAAACTAGGTGATAAGTTGTTGGATGTATGTATATATATACACGCCTGTTGGGTTACCGATAGAAAATTACTTGTTCCTGTGATGTTCAGGTAGCTGTGTGATCTTGTCACTGAAAAGCTCTCAGTGATATATATAGTGACCAACTGTGATATACAATTCGTCAAGCAGCTTTTGAACAATATAAAGTGCTATATTATATTATCTGAGTGGGATACCTAGCTACTAATCATTAATCAGAGAGAAATTAATAATACTAATCGCATATTTTATAATTTGCCTAAAGAACTCCTCCAAAATTAAGTACTTGTTAAAAGATTAAAATATTGTTGGTATAATTCTCAAACAACTTATGGGTCAAAGGTATAAAATCAAACAAATATATTCAAGTAGAGTTTTTCTAAAACGCATCCCATACAGGTGACCAACACAATATAACACCTAATGCAAATTATATACACGATCTCAACAATCTCTCTTGAGTAAAATGGTAAAAGGTGCTGTCGAATTCGTCCACTAAATTTGACAAGTTGTATATTTATGTTTGTATATATCTCATATTTGCGTAAAAAAAAATTGTGAGGAACATATGAGGGGTCAAAAAAGAGTGAAGGAAAGTTCAAAAAACTTTAAGAAAATTAATTATAAACTCTTCTCTTTAGTAATCAACTCATAAATAATATATTTCATCATTTGATTTTTCCCTGTTTCTTTTTTACTCATATTTTTCTAACCATTTTTTTCCATACAAATCTGAGTTCCAATTAAGTCTTCAAGAGAATACTCTGATTTCAAATTCTCTTATCCCAATTATATATCCTTTGTTATAAATAAAGTAGTTAAGTTTATTAATTCTCATCTATAAGCAAAATTGTCTTTAAAAAAGTAACTGCAAGAAACAACCAATTTAGGTGAGATCAGAAATTGTTGGTACTATGAAGCTAATTAGAATGAATTAATGGCAGTAAGTTATCATATTAAGTCAATTTATTAATCTTTTTACACGTACGTACAAGGTATTCATCAAACAAAATCTATATACGACCATTAAGGCACCTTTATTTGATAATCAGACCTAATAACTAAACGTGCATGAACATGATTGATGATCCTAATTGATTAACACATTGTAGCAGCACCAAATGTTTTTAATTAAAATTAAATGAAACAAAATACAAATTACAGATTAATTTCTAATTAATAACCATTACCTTACAACTCGATCATGATTTGAATTGCAGTCGAAGCAACTCATCATAATCGCTGAAGATCATCATAGTCTGTGGTTCATGAGCAGGAAAATGATAATAAAAAGGAAGAGATTAAAGGAGTACCAAGAAATAATTAAGAAATTAAAGGAGTACCTGATCAATCATCTATTTTAGTAATTGGCACTAGCATAATTGCAATGAAATTGATCCTCAATGAATTGGGACTCCAAATACACACTTGAGGGACTCGTCAATAATAAGTTACTTGATGAATTGGTACTCATGTTTTGCTTTTGTTGACCAAATAAGCTACTAGGGATGAAACTTGAATTAGGGTTTTGATGTTGGGCACCAGTGCTATTATAAGAAGCAGTATTCATGAAGAATGGAATTGGGTTCTGTGTTTGGGAATAAAATGGAATATTATTATTGTTTGAGAAATTAGGCGTGTCATTCTTCTTTTCATCAGATCTTGATGATGAGGTGTCCAAAAAAATTGAATTAGGGTTTTGTATTTCCACATTAAGCTGAGATGGCTGCTTCACATTTGTCTCTGCAGGGCAACAAAAACAGGAGGAGGAGGAGTAGTTGTGCAAAAAATCAGAATTTTGAGAAAAACCCAGAAAATCATCCTCGGAATTTGCCCCATTTTGTTCAAGAAATGATCTTTCTGCCCTCAGAATACCCAAAAACTGCTCTTTCATTCTCAAAATACCATCATCTTCAAGCAATTGATCATGATTATTGGTAGCTTGTAGATGAGGTTGTTGTTCAATTACCATTTTAGCCTTCAATTTCTCTCTTGTTCTTTCTCTTGCCCTTTCTCTTGCTTTGTCTCTCGACTCTTTAACAACCTTTCTTGATGATTTTCTCAAAATCTTTTCCTCTTTCAATAAGACTGATTGTTCGCCTCTTTGACGATCATCATCTACTTGAATATTCTTTGGAGCTCCTGGTGGTGAAAAGCTATCTTTGAGGTCTTTAATAGCAGACTTAGACTTGGAAAATAACCACTCAATGGTTTGACTAGCTTTATCAAATCCTAACATATCTTGCAGATCAAAGAACTTTCTAGCTATTTGAAGTGAAAGTCTCATTCGTCTATCTCTTGTTCCTTGTGCTGTACAGATCTTACTATGTCTTCCTTTCTTCCTTTTACTACTATTAGTAGTAGTAACATGACTAACCACCTTTTCTTTTTCTTTATTATTAATATTACAATAACTAATAACTTCACTACACCTCTCAGTTTTATGAGATAACAACTCACTCAAAATTAACCCGTCTTCCTCATCAATTACCTCTTCATGATCTTTGGAATTTGCTAAGTTTGGAGCAACAAGCTCATCAGGTGAGCTCAGATAATTAGGGTTTTCATTATAATAATTTGTAACAAACATTTCATTATCACCACAAGTGTGATGATCAAGAAGAATATTGCTATAGCTAGAAGGGAACATCGGTTGAAATAAAGTGAAATACTTTTTTTTTTTACTAAATTTGTTATATCTTATTTGTAGAACTGAAAATGATCTGACGACTCCAATAAAAAAATAAAAAATAAATAAAAAGAGTAAAACTCCAAGTACCTAGGAAAGGGAAACTAGCTAGAAGCACATATAATATTTTAAACAGTTTTTTGAATAAGGGAAGAAGAAGAAGAAGAAGATAAAATCAGGTGAGAGGTTAAAAAAAAAAAAAAAAAAAACCTTTGTTGGAGAGAACGGAGAAAAAGAGCTCACTTTGATAGTTGATGTTTTTCAATCACTTTTAATCTCTTTAGAGGAAAAGTGAATGAACATGGGTTTGATATAGAAAAAGAGAGACAATTTTACTGTATAAGTAAGTGGCTACTTGATATATAGCCTATAGGGTCTCAAATGTTAATTACACTAATAGATCACCTAAGATAGTATATTTTATTAGTGCATCTGTCGTGTCAGGTCATTCATTTTATCTTTGTAGCTTTATGAATTAACTCATAAACTAACACATTCCATCAAAATTGAGCCACACAGAACGAAGTTGTTTAATTAATTTTCTTTTTTTTTTAAATTTAAATAGGTTAATTTTAATTTTACATAAACAAAATATCACTTTTATAAAGTCATTTAGTTTAAAAGCTTCTAGGCTAACAATTAATATAACCAACCTATTAATGCATATATGCATATGGTTATCGTTTAAACTTAAAAAAATATTATTATGTTACTGTTTTTGTTTCTTTTATATTATAGAATTATTTTTTATTTTATGTATATCACTACATTGTAAAAAAAAATTATATATATCAAATGTTATTCATTATCTAACGACTTAATATGTTATTAGTAAATTTAAAATAACTTAAATAATTAAATAATATATTTAAAATAATATATTTAAAATAATAATTTGTATTATAAATTTAATAATATTTAATAATATTTATTATTAGTTTTAAACATTTATTATGTATATATCTTATTATCATCATTTTAAATTTTATGTTATTTGTGGAGATAAAACAGTTTATATTTTTTATTTTTAAATTCATTTTACAAATGTTTATTAACTAATAAAATATCTAAAAAAAATCTCTTGAAAGCATTATTATATGGAGTTATTATCTAATGAAAATTGTACACAATTCTAGTTCATATAATAATATGAACTTCTTAAATTAAATTTTAGATTAAATATTAAACTTACTATTTCATTTAACATTAATTTAGAGTCAAAATAATTTAAAATCACTTCAATGGCTAAACGATATAAAATATTGGTATCATGTTCTATAAACATTTTATGTGTCAATTTTGGTTTAAATTTAACAAATCAAGCCTAATTATGTAAGCTCAATTAATTTTTTATGTAAAAATCAAGCCTAATTATAAGTGCTTGAACACGCTTATTTTATGATTTATTGAAATTATTTGGAAGAATTATACTTTAATATTACATTTTTACTTAATTATTTCATAAAATGTGTTATTCGGAATCATAAGATATATTTTGATGTATTTCATGTACTTTGAACTTTAAAAGATAAATAAAAAAACTAATGATGAAAATAAGGGATCAAAACAAAAAGATTTAAAGATTTAATACCTGGAGCATTAAATGTCATATTTAAAGGACCTATGTACAAACCATGTGCAAAGAACCAAGTTTACTACTCAATTCAAGTGAGGACAAAGTAGTCTCTGTTACTTCCTTATAGGGATGTCCTAGCCTAGCTATCATGCCAAAGACAACCATTAAACACTTCTTTACGAAGATATTCAACATTATTCACCCATGTTGTACTAGTATAGTCTTTAATAACATGAAAAAAATGAGAAAGAATTGTACCAATAATACTAGAAGAAACTAAATTGAGAAGCTTGTAAAGTTTTTGATCAATACCTTATTATTACTCAATTCTTTGATGAAAAAAGAATTGGAGAAAACTCAACCATCACATCATTATCAACATATAATTGCTTCATTGAGACGAGATTCTTGGCCAATTGATATACAAATAGCATTTTACACAACTTCATAAGCATTCAAAACACTACTATCAAACAAAGTTTTAGGGAGAATGCTATTACTTCCCTACATAATAGCTTTAATATCTCTATAGAGCACAAGATTGAAAAAATAACAGTATTATTATTAGTGAAATGATAATTAGCACCTATATTAAGATACCAATATTGATTTGCACATTTCGAGGTCTCACTAATAGAAGTGACAAAGAAGAAAGCCACTTGAGGAAACTCATTGTTGAATGAAAAGTTTCCAAACTGAATTAACGAGTTTTGAGAACCATGAGATTGATTAAAATCATAAGAGGTGAGGATGTTGAGAAAAGTCCTTGATTTGTTTAGAACCATTTCTTTGAGAAAAAATTATTTGATCGATAATTTTGTTTCCATTATTAGAGGAATTAATTGAGTTAAAATAATGATAGTAACACCTAGTTATATTGTGGCCTTATTTATTGTAAATTTGGCATGTGTCTTTGTACATTGAACTAGATTTTTTTTCATTCCCCTTATTTTGATTTTGATTCTGATAATAATATCCTTGTGTTTGTTATAGTTGTTACTGAGAGGATGGTTTTGATTAGATCTTTGTGCAAATGACTGAGAACCTTGATTTTGAGAGTTGAATCTTGTCATGTTTGGTTGAATCAATTGGACACGAGTTCTATTTTGACACTCAAGTTGTTTTTTATGAATTCTTAAGGCATTAAAAACATCAACCAAAGAAGGAATTGTTTTCTTTTTTGTGATATTAGTGATGATAAAGTTGTAATCACCTACCAAGCCTCTAAGAACATACAAAATTTACTTTTATATCAGATATATCATTATCACTAGCCACTATACAATCAATCAAGCCTTTTTCAATGTTGATATATAACCTTCACTAAGTATTGAAATTTTCTATCATGTTTGTAATTTTCATCATAATTGCATAAGTTGTATTGAGTTATCATAGAAGACCTTTTCAAGAGCCTTACAATATACAACTGTAATATAATTCCTTCTACCAATCAAATATTTGAGGTAGTTTTGAGTCATTGAGCTATAAATCCAACTCATAACGATTTTTTCTTTCGTATCCCACTCATTGTATTCAAGATTGGTTTCAAGAATTTCTTGATTTTGCAAAGCTCCTCCAATAGAAACTTGCAATTGCTTTCTTCAATTATAGAGGTGATGTTATGGCATTGGTCCATCAATGAAATTTTGAAGACCATAAATACGAATTACAAGCTTCAATTGCTCTCGTCATATCAAGTAGTTGGACTCATCCAATTTAATAAAAAAAATTGTATTTGTTGGTATGTTTTACACTAAGAAAAAAACTATTGATGAATAACAATTCAAAGCATCTTGCATATGTGTGGCTATTGGTGTAGCATTCATAGTATGCACATTTGAATATGTTTAAGCCATAACTCTGATACTATGAAAACAATGAAGCTTTAGACAAAAGAAGATAAGAGCAAGATATAGGAAAACTGTGATATTCATTATTCTTGATTATTAGCAATGCACAATGTGAGCTATATACTCTAACTAGCACTAGAATTTGTTACGATAATATAACAGCATAAGGTAACATGGCTTAAGGCTTGGATACAGTATAATGATTACACACTATAACCTATGTACTCACCTAACATCAATACTATTTATCACATACCTTAGTTTTTAATAATATAAAATTTATTATCATTTTGTTTTACAAGAGTTCAACCTTTCATTTTAGGGTAAACTACGTCTTTTGTCCTTAACATATTAAGATGGTAACAAATATATGTCAATTTTATCAATATCTTTGACAAAATCTAACTAAATTGCACCTGTAATGTAAGTTTTGTTCATGAATTTTGATTAAATTATATATATGTTATTAATTTCATTGAAGTAATTGATGAAAAAAGCATATATACAAGGCATAATAATAATTGAGACATATTTTTGACAATTAAAAAGTTAAGAAATATTTATAATCCTATTCATATGTATTGAAAAAAGCATGATTTACTTTTAATTTTAAAATTTTCAATTTTTATAAGTTAATTTCATTTATTAATTTTTATTTAATTGTTTTTTTAAATAAAATAAACATTAAGTAATAAAAATGTAAAATTATTAACTATGTAGTAAGACTATTTAATAATAGAATAAATAGATTTTGTCTCCATCAAACTTTGGGAGTTATTACAAAAATATTATTGAATTTTGATTTGTTGCTTCTATACTATTACACTTCATAAATGTTACAAAATATATAATTGATTTTTTTGTTACTTTCATACCATTAAACTTTATAAATGTAACAAAAATACCATTGATATGCGTAAAACTGATTGACATTAAAGGTATTTTTATAATATTTTATAAAATTTAATAGTATGAAAGTAATAAAAAAGTTTGATAGTATTTTTTTTAAAAAAAATTAAACTTTAATGGTATGAAAGTAACAAATCAAATTCAATAATATTTTTATAACAACCTTCAAAGTTTGATGATAGAAAAATCTAACTAGGTTGGATATATTTTATAGTTTTATGAGTTAGTTTTGAATTTACATGTTTGATATCAAATTTTTGAATTTGTAACTCATGGAAATCAACTCATTTGTAATATACAATTGGTAGAAATATAGTTTAAGAAATATATCCCGTGTACTTTTTTTTATAATAAAGACAAAAAATATCATTAAAAGAGTAAACAAAGTTTGCAAAAAACAATCTTAATCCATTTATCCGAGTACAACAATGATTTAAAATATATCCAAAACTAGCAACTAACAAGACATCCGAAAAATTCATGAGATAAATTTTTAGAGTCATCCAAGCACGCTCCATATTATTCATTACTTTGATGTTTTGATGTGTCCATCAAAACATTGTTAAAGTCTCAAAACGATAAAAAGGTGTATCAACCCTTGAAAGCATTTGCACCCGACATAACTACAAAAATAAAAATCATCTAAGTATAACTAAAACTACCCACAAACATCTATACAGACATAAAACTATATTGTCACGTTTGGTTGGTAGAAATGGAATTATAATTAATTTTTTATAACTTTATATTTAGTTGTATTATAAATTGAAAATGGAATAAAATCAATTCCTAAAAAAAAGAATAAGGATTTTATTCTATCCCTCAAAAATCATGATTCCATTCCCATGTAATTTTTTTTTTCAATTTTATCCTAACCTACAAACATAACACTAAACCATATACCTTATACCATATACCATATATCATAAATCCTAAACCATATACTTTAAATTTTTATACCTTGTATCTTAAACCCTATACTCTAAACCATAAATCCTAAATCTTAAAATGCAAAACTCTAAATATATTTTTAAACAATTTATTTAATATTATTTTTAAATATTAATATCATTCTTAACTTTTTTTTAAAGTTGTTTAATTATCATAATTTTTTAAGATAAATAATACAAAGTATTTCAGCGATATATAAATTCGATTTTTTTAAAAATGTTAAATCATATACATAAATATATTTTTCAAATGAATATGTTGGAAATAACCAAACCTAGTGAATAATCGGTTCGGTTGAAATATCTATTTGCCAATTTTGGTTTGAAATTCTCTTAATCGCAAAGCTACAGCTTTGGTTCAACTTTGTGTGGAGTACAGCCAACTCAACCAAATTCTACCCCTATACTTGATCTTTCATATATTTTTCGTTTTTTTTTTGGCTAAATTTTCGTTTGAAAATTAAAATAATGAAGTTGATGAATTAAATTTCATAGTGTATAGCAGACTTAATTAGATAAGATTTAATTAAATTAATGTTGTATATTTCATCATGTATAACTAATATAGTATATATGATGAAGTTTAGTGGAAGTTACTTTATAATGGGTATTGTTTTAGGAGATAAAAGGTGAAATAAGTGAATTTAGATATATAATTTATGAGTGTGTTATCTTAATCTCAAAATTTATAAAAATAATACATTTTAGTGTGAAACGTAAATTTTAATCTTGAAATTAAAACGAATGATTTTAATAAAAATAAAATATTTATTTTTAATAATTATATAACTAAATGTACTCTTTTTCAATAATAATAATATTTATAATGTCTGATTCAAGAATAATACGACTAAATTAACCTATTTTATGTAAAAAAAAATTGTGACCATTGTTACAGTATATGTTATTTTGAAAGAAAAAAACATTTACCCATTATTTTTAGAAAAAAGATTAAAAGTAACTCAATTTTGAGATATAAATTATTTGTTAAAAAGATAAATAACCAATTGTAAGTGTAATAAGTAATGATAAAATAATAAATATATTGTTAAATTATTATAAAAATTATAAATATATCATTTAATTTTATAAAGTGATAAAAATAATATTTTAATATAATTAATAGTACAAATTCATTATTATTGTTACAAATATACTATCAAATTTTTTATTACTCGTAATCAATTATATTATTAATATTACAAATATATATCATAAGATTCTTTATTAATTATTAAGTATTTATTGTATTATTAATTATATTTAAATGTTAAAATTAAATAATTTATAAATTTTATGATATATTTAATAATTTATCTTAAATAATTATACAAATAGATTAAGAAAAATCAAAATTCGTTCAGAAAAAATATTCAATTAATCACTAGAGGGGTGGGCGCAATATAGGGGATATAGTTAGCAGCAGAGAAAGAAGTGGTAAAATTAATTAACACATCACGTGGGTTGAGCTCCGCATGTGTGGAAGAGAAAGACGAATACGACTGTTGAAAGCAACACTTGGGGTTGGGGCAAATTAACATTATTAATATTATATGCTCGTGATTTCTGAGTAGCGAGTCGTTGATCTTACTGTTTATGAGCTCATCAGCTTCAGAGCTATCACAAGTATTCTGAATAATGCTGCTGCTGCTGCTGCTGCTGAAATAATACTGTAGTCAAATGTAGGTTTAAACTAGCTACCTAAAGCTAATCTAAGCTAAGCTATAGTACTACCAATTTTATAATGAATAGAACGTACGAATGTACACATTATGCCAGTGGCTAAGAATGCAGCCTTTGTTTTTGACTGAATTATGGGGACCAAATGTCATTTTACTAGTCCTATCTTCTTTATTCATCACCTTACATTTGATAATAATTTTTAAGAAAAATTAAAAATTATTTATAAGTTGTTTTATAATTCTTTATTTTTTTTTATTTTTTTAAACTTAAAAGATAAAGTATTTTTTTTTGTTATTATTTTCAAATGTTACGTGTTTAATCATTTTATTTAAATGCTTATAATTTATATGTTTATTAGTCTTGTCGTCCCTAATCATGAAAGTAAGATCTTAGTTATGATGTGGAGCCTTAGATGATGAAAGAAAGAATGTGTTTGCTACGCAAATTAAGGGTAAAGAATTTTGTTAGTACATAACTTTTTCAGCATTTACACTTTACTAATAAAATACTTTTTATTTGATATTTGTAACCTGCTTGTTGAAAATTTGATATGGAATTTTTGTTATGATTGATGGGATGAAATAAAATGGAATATAATTATTTTTTTTTTCTATTTTTGTGTATAATTGGATTGAAAAATATGAATGTAATGGAATCGATTCGTAAAGAAAAAAAATTAGAATTCTTTCTCTCTTAAGGAATCATAATTTTATTCCCATCTCAATTTTTTTTTCTTTTTTAATTTTACCCAAATCTTAAAGCCAAAAACTTCAACTCTAAAATCCCAAAACACTAAATCATATTTAGAAAAATAATAATTTTAACCCAAAACCTTAAACCATATTTAAAAAAATAATAATTTTAATTATAAACCTTAACCCACAAATATAACCTAAACCCTAAACCTTATTTAAATAAATAATAATTTTAACATTAAATCTTAATCCACAAATATAACCCTAAACCCTATATCCTAAATCTCAAATCTCAAATCCTGAAACCTTAAACCCTATTTAGAAAAATAATAATTTTAACCCTAAACCTTGACCCATAAATATAACCCTAAACCCCAAATCTCAAATCTCAAACCTCAAAACCTTAAATCCTATTTAGAAAAATAATAATTTTAATAATATATTTTCTTTTTAAGTAATAATTAGTTAGAAAAATAATTATTCCAATAATGTATTTTGTTTGACAAAAAAATAATAATAAAATAATATTATTTAAATTTTACTGAATATAGGGATATTAAGGTAATATATATTGTTTTTCATTTCATTCAAGTTGTAAACCAAACACTATAATA
Source organism: Hippophae rhamnoides (assembly GCA_033030585.1). Taxonomy (NCBI): domain Eukaryota; kingdom Viridiplantae; phylum Streptophyta; class Magnoliopsida; order Rosales; family Elaeagnaceae; genus Hippophae; species Hippophae rhamnoides. Next base: position 41,895,154 of record CM065434.1, read on the forward strand.
TTGATTCCTTCCTTGATTCTAGTAGTTAAACCAAACAAAATTGAATAATTATTGATTCCTTCTTATTCAATTTCGATTCCATTTTGTGAACCAAAAAGTTCACCTTTATTTTTATTTTAAATAAACTAAATTATGACACATTTACTTTAGTTTTCTTAACTTTTTGTACATATTAATCAATCTCGAAACCATATTAGGTGTATAAAAAATTAAAAATTCTCAAAACAAAATTTAATGAATGTGCAAAATATGGTATTGTTATTTAAAACCAATGGAAAATTAAAGCTTCTTTTCTTTTGGCTAAATAGGAAAACTCTAAAATCAATATTAGGATAACAATAATCTACGCCTCTTAGGAGAAGAAATTGATAGAATAACAAGAAGAACGGCAAGAACATATGACATATAGCACATGAAAAGAAGAATACAAATGTAACTTACCTAAAAACAGGTTACTTCACACAAAAGAAACAAAATGAAAGGAAACAATACATCAAATAAATGATTACTAGACTTTTTTAGCCATACCATAAAATAACGCATTAATTTAATTTGATATTTTTAAGTAATAAGAAAAATAAAGATTTTTCAATAGTTATTTTTTTATTAATTAAAAGCCACTTAATTAACCAAGAACAAAAAAATAATTTTAAGGTTGTTTCATTATGGAATCAAAAATATTGAGATTAATTTTAATAACAAAACAATATGTTATAATTTACTGGGAAACCAATTCTTCCAAAAGTTTAAGCTATTGAGAGAAAGGTTAACATTACTGTAAGGTTTTTGAGTGTTGACAATATCCGTGATCAAAAAATTTAAATGTATATTAGATTCTAAGCGCATTTTCAATATCATTATTTAAGTCAAAGAAACTTATGAGCTCCAAGTGAATACTTTCAGGTATACTCTCGTTCTTAAGCACGTTAGAATACATGTTATGTATTTAGGAGTATTTAGTAAATACGTTGCTCAATTGATCAAGTAGTATTTGGATTAATCAAAGAGGTAAATCGATTGAGTATCGATCATGTACAATCTATATCCTCTCAGAGTTTATTTTAAAATTGGGGTTGATAGATCGAAGTTGGGTTTGATCGATCAAGGACTGGATCGATGGAGAATTTATCAATAGAGAACTGCATCAATTAAGAATCGATCATATTTTATCTATCTGTCTTGAGTTTATTTTAATCGTTATTGTATCGATCGAAAATGGTTTCGATTGATTGAACATACAAATTCGATCGGTGGAGTTTGGACTAGATTAATCGAGCAGATAGGATTTCAACTTATAACACAATTGTTTACTCGAGCTAAATTTTTTTTTTTTTTACTATATTATCCACATTAATTATTGATCTATGGATTATTTAATTTTTAATAGACATAATGGTAATTGATCTTTAACCTAGAATTAAGGTTTCAAATTTATCTATTCAAATAACCTAATGTCTCTTGTTTTTTTGAAATCATAATTGCATCAATATTTTGATTTAAAGCTTTCTTTTTCAAATTGTTTTGCAAAAAACTAAATCATATTTTGTTAGGCTTATTTCTTTAATTAATCTATCAAACTTTGTGTAATTATGTTTGATTTATAAGCCTATTTATTTTATGATCATGTGTTTTGTCTTTTGTTTTAGAGTTTGCTAGTTGATTTTAATTTAACTAATATTTTATTAATAATCTACCTAGGGGTTTTCATTATTGAATATGCTTTATAACACATTTTATAATTGTGTTATTGTGCTAACTTTTCAGGTGTCAACTGAATGGGTTCGATTACTCATGTAACTCGAGTTTATCAGAATGTTGGTTTATATCCACACATTTTTCTTATGGATACTATGAAAGAAGCGATGGCATGTAAGTAGATTACTTGGGAACATTATCTATGAAAAGTAGTTTAAATACCAACCATGTAATAGAGCATTATTTTCATAATGGATATTTAGGTGATCCAGTAGACCGGTGGTTTTCACCTAAAATATCATGTGTCAACTTTTTATTTATTTTTACATTATTTTGTTTATACACTATTACATGTCTGACCACTTGTAAAATTTTAATTTGACGTAATTTAATTAATTAACTATTCACCCATCTAGTTTAATTAGATCTGTAACTAAAAACTTTCAATTAGTATCAAAATGACCAATAGACATACTTAGGTTTTCCTAGGACCTTGTTATAGATCATTTGAGAGAAGGTTCATCTTCAACCCATGTTTTTTTTCTTTGATGGGTCTAACTACCCATATTAGAAAGCTATGATGAAAGCCTTTCTACGTTCCCTAAATGAAAGTGTCTTGAATTCTATTATTTATTATTGAAAACCACCTACGGTTATCAAAGATAATGTTGTCACACTTAAACCTAGGAATGAATAGACAACTGAAGATAAAAATGATAGTAATTGGAACCAAAAGAGTATTAATGCTATCTTTAGTGTTGTGTGTACTGATGAATTTTATCGTATTTCTGATATTGATACTACTAAGCGTGTTTTGGATACTTTAGAGTTTTCCCCTTAGGGCCTCGTACAAGTTAAAAGAACAAAATTTTGCATGTTAGGCACTAGGTTTAAGAATCTTATGATGGAAAATACCGAAACGTTTTTTGAATTCTATATTAAAGTTTATGATATTGCTAATACTTCTGCCAATCTTGGAGAGAAAATTGATGAATTTAGGTTAATTTGAAAGATTATTTGCTCATTACCAAATCACTTCTATGCAAATGTCACTCCCATAGATGAAAATATGTTGACACCATCAAAATTGAGGAAATAGTTGGCTCACTTTTAATAATCAATATTTACCAAATTATTGACGAATAGTAATTGATCAATCATTGCTCCATGATTGTCCACTACCTATATCTTCTGATGCTACCATAGTTCAAGAAGCAGTTGGACAATAAGTGGTTTGGTTGTCAAGTCAAGTTGTGAAATTTTTTGACATGATATTATTTTTTTACTTAAGATAACACTTTTTTACTACTATTGTATTATTATTCTTTTATTGTTACTAACATATATAATACTTCTTATTTAGTCTATTATGCCAAAATTAGTAAGTGTTACATATTTAAGAGATACAAAGCAAGTTGTTGAAATGTAAGAGTTATAACTAGCTATTTTTCTTCTATTGTTCTTTGTAATCTTTTATAAAAAATTAAATGTTTTAAACTTTGATAGAGCATGGAATCTATGGAACAAGAGTAGAGGCATTGCCCTTAAAAAATCTCATAAGCTTATATGAGACAAAGTTATAGTATGTACAAACGAATATTAATAATTTAATTAATTTTACTATTGAATAATAAAGATGTGCGAATATGAAAAAATCATGTACACTTATTTTTCGTAGGTTCCACAACAAAATAATGGAGTCATGTGTGGTTACTATATCATGAAGTTTATAAGCGAAATCATCACAAATATTAACATTCCAATTAGAGATGTGGTAATCTCTTTTATCAATATACCGTTTTAACATATATGAGTTATTTTTTGTGAATTCATGATATTAAATTCTTATTTTGAATTTAAAAACATATAGTTCTTTGGTTAGAATAAGTCGGCTATTACTCGTAAATTTTTGATAATTTACGAGAGGAATAGGCAGAACACATGGTTCAAATAATATCATCACAAGAAGAATTAGAAAAAGATTATGATGATCTTAAATAGCTTATGAAAAAATCATGGTTATTTTTATAATGCTTTAATTTCTCTATTCTTGTGTTTGAAATTTGAGCACCTTGTTTGATGGATATTTATGTGCTCATGTATTTAGGGGAATGAATTGTTATATGGACCTATTTTTTGCCTAAATTTCATCTCATCTCTCTTACCTAGTTCCCTAGTATGACAACATCATGGTAGTCATTGGCCAGCTAAATATAAGAAAACCACCAAGAATCATCTTATTTTCAAAAGTAATTGTTGTTTCGCCCCAAGGGAATACAAAAGTATTAATTTATGGGCACCAAAACTCAAGCAACCCAAGTAACAATTCGAAGTTACACTTGACTTCATATTTAGAGCTCATTATAGCATTAAAAATACCAGCTTGATTTTGTATAGCTTTATATTTATAGACAAAAGATTAATATAGTACTAATATGATTTCGAAGGGATGAGGCTATTATTATATCACTCTAGTATCGATGTGGTAATCTCTTTTACTAATCTTTTAACATATATAAGTTGTTTTTGTAAATTCATGATATTATATTCTTATTTTGAATTTAATTACATGTAGTTCTTTGGTTGGAATAAGTCGGGATATGATATGCAATTTTTTGATGATTTATGAGAAAAATGGACAGAACACATGGTACGAATTATAACATTACAAAAAGAATCGGGAGAAGAATCTGATGATCTTGAATAACATAGGACAACATCATGGTAATTTTTATAATGCTTTAATTTCTCCATTCTTAAGTCTCTGAAGTTTGGGCTTCTTATTTTATGGATGTTTACGCACTCATGTATTTATAGGAATGAATTTTTATAGGGAACATTTGTTTTTTTGCCCAATCAACCCAAGAAACAAATCAGAGGTACACTTGACTTTATATTTAGAGCTCATTATAGCATTAAAAATGCCAGATTGATTCCATATAGCTTCATATTTATAGACAAAAGATTAATAGAGTGCTAATATGATTTTGAAGTGATAAGGTTATTATTATATCACTTCGGTGTCGATGTGGTAATCTCTTTTACTAATCTTTTAACATATATAAGTTATTTTTGTAAATTCATGATATTATATTCTTATTTTGAATTTAATTACATATAGCTTTTTGGTTGGAACAAGTCGGGCTATGAAATGCAATTTTTTGATGATTTATGAGAAAAATGGACATAACACATGATTCGAATTATAACATCACAAAAAGAATCAGGAGAATAATCTCTTGATCTTGAATAACATAGAACAACACCATGGTAATTTTTATAATGCTTTAATTTCTTCATTCTTAAGTCTCTGAAGTTTAGGCTTCATATTTTATGGATGTTTACGCACTCATGTATTTAGAGGAATGAATTTTTATATGAAACAATTGTTTTTTGCCCAACCAACCAAAGTAACAAATCAGGGGTACACTTTACTTTATATTCAGAGCTCATTATAGCATTAAAAATGCTAGCTTAATTCCATATAGCTTCATATTTATAGACAAAAGATTAATAGAGTGCTAATATGATTTTGAAGTAATAAGGTTATTATTATATCACTTCGTTATTGATGTGGTAATCTCTTTTACTAACCTTTTAACATATATAAGTTATTTTTTGTGAATTCATGACATTAAATTTTTATTTTGAATTTAATTACATATAGTTCTTTGGTTGGAATAAGTCGGGCTATGATATACAAATTTTTGATGATTTACGAGAAGAATGTACATAACACATGGTTCGAATTATTACATCACAAGAAGAATCTGATGATCTTGAATAACATAGGACAACACCATGGTAATTTTATAATGCTTTAAATTCTTCATTATGGTGCCTTTGAAGTTTGGACTGTTTTTTTTTTATTAATGTTTGCATACCCATGTATTTAGAAGAATAAATTGTTATATGGACCAACTAATTTTTGCCTAAACTCCATCTCATCTCTTTTGCCTAGTTTCCTAGTCACTGTGCTAGTGATTCTAAGCAAACCAAGTTTACTCTCCTTGAAATAAAATGTAAATATCACAAAATCCATGACAAAAGAGACGACATCATTTTATTTGTAATTTAAGTTAAATGTGTATATATATATACGTATGTATTGTATATAAATTATTTTTTTGTAATAAATTTAATTCTCAAATAATTAATTAATATTTATTTTTTTAATTATTTGTATTATTTAAACTTTGTTAAACATATTTGGGTTTTTTTCTGTTATTATGTGATCGAATATAGATTCTAAGTATAGTAGAAAATGAGTAAATTGTATAAAAAAATATAGAATTTAAAGTCGGTTCAACGCGTGAACCGATTTTAAATTTTAAGCCAAAGCATTTAAAGTTGGTTAACCAAACCGACTTTAAAACTCGGTTTTGGCATAGTGTGTTTTTTGTTCTCACACATTTAGCCTTCCATTTTAGTTATATATAGGTTTATCTGAATATGTACTCTACTTTTTAGTTATTCAATACATTGTTTGTTTGCTTAACTTATTTGCTATTTTTACATGATTATATTATTTATTCGTATAACAAAAAAAGGAGAGTTTATGGGAGAAATATCTAATGGAAAGGATTACATATATCGGGAGAACACATTAAGTGTTCTATTCAATATGTCACATAGGGGAGTAATCTTCATATTTAAATTTTATATCTATTGTTACTCATTACTTACATTTATTTTTTTACTTTTCTGTTACTATAGACACTAAACTAATAAACAATAAGTCTTTAAAACAAGTTGTATGTCTATTTGTGTTTTTTATTTTTTAATGTACATATAAACATTCAACATTCAAGTGAAGAGAGTTCCATTGGATCATAGGATAGTTCTACTGTGTAAAATTTACTTTCCTATGAGCGTGATGTATTGAGAGAGTGTTTTTATCACACGATTATGCCAAAGTGAGAAATTGTTAGGTTTTTTGAGTATTGGTGATATTCGTGAACAAAACATTTAAATGTAAATTAGTTTTTAGGTACGTTTTCAATATCACTATTCAAGCTAAAGAAACTCATAAGTTTTCAGTGAACATTTTCAGGTATATTCTTGTTTTTAAGCACATTATAATACATTTTATGCACTTAAGAACATTTATTATATATGTTGCTCAATTGATCGAGTTGTGTCTAGATTGATCGAGGGGGTAGATCGATCAAGTATTATATGATCTATGTCATCTCGGGTTGATTTTAAAATTGGGGTAGATCAATCGAAGTTTTTTTTAATCAATCAAGGACTAGATCAATCGAGAATCGATCGTATTAGATCTACCTTGTCTCAAGTTTATTTTAATTGTTGTTAGATTGATCGAAAAAGGTTTCGATTGATCGAGCAGCTACGATTTTAACTTATAACATATTTGTTTACATAAATCAATTTGTTCTTTTACTATATTATCCCTACTAATTATTGATCGGTGGATTATTTAATGGATATAATGGTAATTGATCTTTAACCTAATAATAGGATTTCAATTTTTTTCTACTTAAGGAATCTAATGCCTCTTGTTTTCCGAAACCACAATTGCATCAATCTTTTGATCTTAAGCTTTCTCTCAAATTATTTTGCAAAAAATTAAATCATATTTTGTTAGACTTCTTTCTTTAATTAATCTATCAAATAAAGTGTAGTTATATTTGATTGATTAATAAACCTATCTATTTTATGATGATGTGCTTCATCTTTTGATCTAGGATTTACTAGTTTATTTTGATTTAATTGATATTTTATTAAATAATTTAGTTAGGATTTTTCATTATTGAATCTATTCTAAGATACACTTTGCAATTGTTTTATTGTACTAACTTTTTAGGTACCAGTTGAATGGATTCGATTACTCATTTGACTCGAGTTTATCAGAATGTTGGTTCAGATCTATACACTTTTCTTGTGAATAATGTGAAAGACGCTACAATTTATAAGTATATTACTTGGAGACATTATCTATAATGGATAGTTTAATTGAACATTATTTTCATAGTAAATAGTTAAGTGATTTATTAGATTAATGATTTTTCTCTTAGATTATTATTGTGACCTAAGTAAATTTCACATAAAATATCGTATGATAACCCTTTATTTATTTTTGCATTATTTTATTTACATACAATTACATGTTTAGAAATTTATGAAATTTTAATTTAACATAATTCAATTAATTAATTATTCACTCTCTTATTTAAATAGATGTGTAACTAAAAACTTTCAATCTCTTTTATATATCTATCATTCCTCACTTGTTTATTTTTGACATCATACAGGTCAATAACTTTCAATTATTTTTGACATCATACATGTCAATGACAATGACTTACGATCCAACTCTTGTATAATATTAAAATTTGTTAAAAAAATTAACTCTTTTAAGTTTAAGCTATTAAAAAAAAGAACTAACTTTACTTTTATACATATATTACAATCAAATTTTCTAACACACAAGTTTATATATAAATCATTTATAGTTTGCTAGGTTATATAATTATTTACTAAACAAATAATTTTTTATTGTTAAAAATCAATCAGTTGCGTGAAATAATATAAGTTGTATGCAAACAAAAATATATAAATTTATACGTTGTTAACCATCCTCGTTTTATAAAATAGGTTTCAATTTTTTCCTAAACATATCTTTCGTTCAACCCCAAAACTCGTATCCTCTTTCTAAGAAAACAAAACAAAAAAAAAAAACTCATTTCTACAATATTTGTTTTTATGAAGTGCATGGCCCATATGTATCTAGCCCATTTCGATGTCTTGGGCTAACCTGCAAATGGAAATATTCCTTTTTTCCTTTTTTTTTTCTTCAAAAATTTTTACTCCCTAAATTTTATACGTACGTCAGTAAATAGGAGTAAAAAACACGTGGACCACTTTTTGGTTTTCCTTCCGTAATATTACTTCTAACTGTCTAGATCCTTTATGATAGATTTGTGACCAGCATAAGCGCAAAACGTACCAACCAGAGGGTAGCTCAAATAGACTTTTAAAATGGCAAGATCTACGTCTACTTAAAACATATATATATATATATATATATATATATATATATCTAAAAGATAACCAAGTGAATACTGAAAATAAATAAAATTAAGCAAATAAAATTTTTTAAGCTTTTCAAATTATTAAATTTGGTTTTATTAAGAATTTTTAAATGTAAAGTGATACATAAACTTAACAATTTAAATCACCTCTCATATATAAAATATATCGTATCGAACAACTTGTGTATTATTACCTAACACAAATAAAAAATATATTGTTTATATTATTTGACATTTGATCAACTAATAACTTAATCATGTGTAAACATAGATTTCAAACGATTGATGATGACATCACACCTTTTTACTCCATATTCGTATATTCATATAAAGGGTGCACAATCTTAATGACTTGATTGTTGTGATAACGATCTTATTTTAATAATCTAATTATAATCATAAAATATCGTATTTTGAGTTGATTCTAATACCTTAAATAAATTAACTCTCGATACTTAATGTGTGTTTATATATATCACATTAAATTAAGCAATTAATGATTTTATAGTATCTAATCATTATTTTAGAAGGATTATTCATATAAACACAATTTAAATGTTCAAATGTGAGAGATAAAATCTTTCCAAGACCATGCTCTGTAAGATTGCTCAAAGTTTGCATATATTGTGGGACATCACAATGAACCATTGAAGCTTTTATGTTACAAACTTGAGAAAGTTGTTTTTTTAAAAAAAAAAAAAAATTTCTCTCTCCATCTTTTACTAGCTGTTATTTTTTTAAATGAAAAGTTATATTACTTTCTCTCTCAACCTGCAATAATAACGAATAATTTTTTTTATATTTTAAGTGTGCCATGGAGGGGTTTAAAATTAAACTGTTGGACAGAGGTACAAAGATAATTATGTTCGTACTTTCCAGGTTGCAAGACAAATAACATGGATTTTTTTCTAATGCGATAACGATGATACCGTTTCTTTGTTATTATCATAACTTTTTTTATAACATAATCCCAAAAAGGTAGTTGAAACACAATGAAAAGTTGGTGTCCACCGTAAAAAAGTATAAATTTATATTTGCAATTATTAATTAACCGACATTGGTAGAAATAACACACATATTAAAATAATAAGTCAATAACTATTTTCATTGAAATTTTGATTTTTTTTTAATAAAGTAAATAATTATATTTTTGAAATTTTTTAACCAACACTTGTAAAAAAAAATACTTTTAACAAAGGCAAAATCATGTAATAATTATTTCTTAAGATAATAGTAAATATATTTAAAAATTAAAAAATAATAATATTTTTAAAATTTATAAGAATAAAAATAATATTAAACGAATTTAATTATATTTTGTTAAAAATTATATAAATAGTTATATTAAGTTAAAATAAGAAGGTGTGCTAAATTTTGTTTTAATAATAAAAAATAATATTATAATGAGTATGAATCTTAAATATTAATTTTTTAATATATGTTTAACTATTTTATAGGATACCACGTGAATCAGGACAAATATCTCAAATCGATGGCATCTTTTTATATAACGGAAAAAAGTCCATCCGTCTGTTTTCTAGCTTCACATAAATGCATGTGATAACAAAGTTTGTAGTTGTAACTATAGGTATATATTATACGAGTTTACCCCTCTAAATTCCTTTTTTTCCTAAATATTTCTAAGTCTAACCGGCTATTAACATGCATATCGAGCTGTCGCAAAGGTTCTCATCGTATTTGCATTATTTAATTTTTTAAATTAAAAAAATATTATTTAATCTTGAAATACAAAAAAAAAATAATCAATTAAAAATAAAATATATTATTTTATTATAATATTATGATTTTTTATAAAATGATTAAAATTAACTTAAAATATGTCTTTAATAAGAAAAAAATAAAATTTAATACAAATTTTTTAAGAAAAAATAACAATAATAATATTCAAATAAAAAACTATTTAAAAATATTTTTAATTTTTAGTAAAAATTAAAAAATTAAAAAATATTAAAATAAAAAAGTTTGTCAATTTTTTCATATTATTTATCATTTTATTATAGTTGAAGACTCATATTTTAATCGCATTTAAATATTTGAAAAAAAAATTAAATAAAAAATTATTAAGATAATATAATTTATTTTAACTTACTCATTTTTTCGTAACTAATTTATTAATTGAAGCATTTTTAATTCTAAGATATTAAACAATATTTAATTTAAAACATTTTCATGTCATTTTTCTATGACATATATTATATAAGAAAGAATATAAAAATTTGAGAGGATGCAAGAGATTGTTTTAGGTTTTTGAAAAAAAAAATAAAAGAGAGGACATATAAGTCTGTCATATTTTAAAATTCGTGTCTTTTAATCTTCATATTATAAAATATTTTTTATAGTTTTTATAGTTTTTACTTAGAAGAAAGAGATAAAATTTATATATCTTTGAAAGATAAAATTTTAATCGTGTTTTAATAACTTGACATAAAAATAATATTTTAATAAAAAAATTATTAAAATAACATTATTTATTTTTAATCGATTTTTTTATAAAATTTGTGGTACTAAAAAATATAGTCTACAATCTAATAGTCAACATTAAAACTTAACGTGAAGAAGTTAACTCACTTATTTCTAAAAATAAAATAAAAACAATTATGGTTTAATAGTGATAACCTATCTTTATTTCATTTTTTGTAATCAACTAGCACCCTACCTCCCATTTTTTTTTTCAACTTTTGTGTATTTTAAAAAAATTTATATATTGATTTTGTTTGTTGAATGTGTGTATATAACACAGAAATATATTTTTAAATATTTTTAAAAAATATACAATGATTTGATCATTCTAAACATATATTTTACTTAAATATTTATTCTGTATAGAAAAGGGAGGTGGGACGAGAGTTATTTGTTAAAGACTGTGAATAAGTTTATCATTTAAAAAACAAAACAAAATACTATTTAAGCAGTTGAGTCATGAAATTTACATTTAAAATATTTTTACAAAATATTATGGAGTTGTTAGAAAAATCTGAGACGATTATTTACAAATAAACGTATATATAAATATAATTTTTTTTGTATAAAAATATGTTAAGAATTTAAAATAAAATACGAATATATATAATTAAATTTTAAAATATATGTTATAAAAAATATGACAATAATGTGTATATATTTTAATAAAATATTAAATTATTATTTGATTTTATCATAATATACAAAAATATTAAATATAAAAGATTTATATTTAAAGATAAATTAATTATTAATACTAAAATAAATTCATTTTTAGCCGTGATTTTTCTAATAATCATGACATATAAGACTTATTTATTGTTTTCATTTCTAGCCATGCTTTTTCTAATAATCATGACATATGAGACTTATTTCTTATTCTTCCCATTAATTGAGGATTCAAAACATAGCATTCCTTTGGAAGAACTTTTTTAGGATACTTTAAATTATGATTGAATTGGGTATTAAAAGCATGGAGTTTGAACAAATTTTCTTATTCCTTACAAGGTTGAATTTTTTAACTATAATCTACTTATATTCATCCTTATAAATTTAAATTACATAAAATATTATTTGATATTATAAATTCATATTTATCCTTTTTTTTATTTTAACATTATAATTAATAAATTATATTATTAAATAATTAATATATATATATATATATATATAGATTTATTCTAAAAAAAATCCTATTTATTTGATCGAACCGAGAAACAAAATATTAACATTTCAATAAATTATTATAATTATAATTTAAATATTATTATTCATTATTTCTATAATAATAAACATATTTAATATTTAAATTTTATTGTTGTAGAGAGTATTTTTATTTATTAGTTTATAACATTTTTTTTTCATTACAGATATATTTTTCATATAGATTTGAAAATAAAATATTTTTAAATTATGAACAGATAATAATATTTTACAAAAACTATAAAATTAATATTCCTAATAAAGTTATAGAGTTAACACTCTTATAACACTAATTTATACCTAGTTTTAATTTAAAACAGTGATATTATATTTAATTTTATAAATTTTAAATAATTTTTAAAATATCTTTAAATTTAAACGTCATAAAATTTTAAAAAAAATAATCAAGAAATTAGTTATAAATTGTAAAAATATTTTAATATTTAAAAAGAAACACGATATTAGTATTTATGTCTAGAAAGCTCACACTAGGACTCAATTAATGTGAGAGTGATAAATAAGGAAAGGAACTTAAACTTGGTCATGAATGTACGATAATGGAAATTAACCACACACTGTATGGTGCCAGTGCAAGACCGAATGGGATAGATTCACATGACAATTTAATATTTATATTGTTTTTTTTTTTATTTTACTTTTGGTTTGTACGAAAATTAATTTATTAATTCAAAGTTCAACAAGTGTTTGTTTTTGACAAAATGTCAGGACAAACATATTTGGCCTTCCAATCAAAATGTTATCCCTCGTGTTCCTCCATACATACTTTTTAGTCTTTGCTTTATTTATCACCATAGACTATTAATTATTTTATGGAAGAAAAAAAAAATACGTTTTATTATGTCTTCATTAATTGCTTCAATTGGTTGCCAATATATACTTCAACCAATTGCAGCATATTGTATTTATATTTTTATTTGGATGAAAAGTGCATTAATCTATTTATTTATTTATTGTAATTAAAATATTTAAATTTAATATTATTTAATAGTTTAATAATTATTTTAAAAATTTAAAATAAATTATTTTAAAATTTGAAAAATGAAAGAAAATATAAAACTTTATCATTTTTAAAATTAATGAACTAAATTTTAAAAAAAAATTAATGGAATTTAATATTTTGAAAAGCTAATAATTTATGGTTCAAATCTTAAATTTATGATCATTTATTTGACTCTCGTACAATTTTACTCTCATTGATATCAGTTGTTGTAAGAATTGCTAAGATTCCAAAATACACTAATTGTGTTCAAATCTATATCGTCAACAAAGTCAAGATTGTATTTTTAAATGCTCGGCCACAATAAAGGCATGAAAAAAAAGAGTTATGGGCAATTTTTTGTTTCTTCAATATCGAAAACGTTTACGTAAATTATTATTTTTAAATAAAAAAATTAAATATGAAAAAGATATAACTTATATTTTTTGTTGTAAGAATATGAATATAATATAATTTTCAATAAAAATAATTATTGTTTATATTTTTATAAAAAAATTATATTTTTCAAATTTTCAATTTTATGTCTTAAAAGTTTTTGATAACTCTTCCACAAGACATAACGAACTTGACTATTATATACCTTCATTGAATAACTAAATAATTAAAATATATTTTTATTAAAAATAATAAAATTTTACTACCATTTATCCTTTATTATTTACAATCTCTAGCTTATTATTGTTAAAATGATACAATGAGTTAAACACTATCACAATGTATAAATTAAAATCAAACTCTAAATATAATAACTAACTCAAATATCAATCAACAAATTTTACTACATGTTAATATATTTATTAAGTTAGATTTTCACAGCTAGTAATTAAGAATGATTAAGGTTTAAAATGTTAATATCATAAAGATAATGTGATATAACTTTTATAAAAATATTATAGTTATTAATGAAAACTTTAGAAAAATTATGACATACAAGCTCTATTAAAATTATAGAATTTTTTTAGATTTTATAAAAATTCAAAACAATTAATTATTCATATTTTAAATTATTTTTTTATTAAATATATATATATATATATTAATATTTATAATATTTTTATTAGTTAATAAGTTGATTAAATAATTAAAATATTGTATAATAAAATATATTTTTATTAGATATTGTAGAATAAGCATTTAAAATATTTCAAATAATTAAATAAGTAATCAAATTGCATTAACTATATAAATAAATAACATTGATAAAGAATATGATCTCTTTGTTATGATGCTATTACAAATAACCTTATCTTATATGTATATTTGATATTTGTTGATTTTAAGTTAACATTTTAAATATTTTAACTATAATATTTAAGATATTTTAATTAAAATTTATATTTTTAGAATAATATTTTAAACGTTAATAATAATTTGATGATATTTTTTATAATTCTATAATAATTTATTTAAAATATATTAATATCACGTTTTGATACTAAAACATATAAAATAACTTTCTATATTTTCTATTTTCTCTCCGCTTAAAATCAATTATATAGGGATTCAATTGTTATCGTTGGAAACAAAAATTGATGTAACTAATGACAATAAACGCCATGAAAAAATGGGTTTAAATTGGATCACATAATGTCTATCGAAATTAGACAACGTTCGTATACGTTGGACATGTGGGTACGAGTTTATAATTCTAAATTTTTGAAATTGATATTTGATGATTTTCATCCTCATTTACCTCTCGTTAGAAAACAAATGTTATATAAAATATTTAATATGTCGTTGTTTTTTATGTAAAAAATACATAAATAATTACGTTTTTTTTTACCGAATCTCAAAAGTTATTTTGTCATTCACACTAACATTATATTAAGCAAGTAAATATATAATTTTGAAACTAAAATCAATCTTAATTATACACTTATATTAAATAAATCTTATTTAAAATATTACGTAAAAATAATATTTAATTGTAATTTAAAAACTCTATTTTTCAGCAAAATATTGTGATATTATCGACGATACCATCGATTTTTTAGAACTTACTAATAACAAAAACGTGATGTGATAATATCTAATAGTGATTAATTACAGATATAAAATATTAGAATAATTACTTATATATTCACTTACTAACATAATACAGCAGTGATATTTTATAAATATTTTAATATTTTTATATATTTTTATTACATTAATAACAAAATTAATTATCATAATATATAATATAAATTAAGATTTTTATATTTTAACAATAATTTTTTTGTTATTATCATAATAAAAATATATAAAATATATAATTTTATTCTTATTATCCATGGATCTTAATGTATTTACTATTATATAAAATTATAATTAATAAATTATTTTTATAATAATAATAATTTATATTATTAAAATATTAATACTTCACAAAGAAAAATATTACAACACATAGATATTGTATTGAAAAATCATTATTTTTGCACTACAATTTGATAGCATTTGCTGTAACTGCAACAGTTAACTTTTTCTCCTTTAACGAAAAAAGACTGCCTTTCAATCCCTAACACCACATAGTCACCTTGAATTATGAACTTGATCTAATTCCAATAATAATGCCAACTGGCATTCACATGGCATCTGTTGGTTGGAGAAAAATGCCGTCGGACATCATGAGAAACTTTCTCTGTCTCCTTCCATTTTTCTTTCATGCTCTGTCCTATTTATTTATTTATTTTTCAACCATAAAAAAAAACATTTCATTACGTTGATATAATATAAATTATTATTTTCATAATAAAAATTTATTAGTATGATATCTATCAATAATAATAACACAAAAATAAATATTTTATGTTATTTTTATTATAATAATTACAAAAATTATTATTATTCTTATTTTTTTGCTTTATTGTTTGCTATATGTTTTTATTACAAGATTACACGCAAAACTAAGGATACGTAGTGACCGAAAATGATAATTTTTTACTAATTTAAATCCGATATAATTTAAATTAAATTTAAATTTTTTATTTTAAATATAATTTAATGATATATTTAATTCAAACTAATATGAATTAACATAATTTGATTTATCTAATCATAATATCTCTTTCGAAGATTATAAAAAAAAAACAATTCCTATTAAAATTGTTAATAGTGAAGTACAAGAGCATGATATCTTTGAAGAAAAATTCAGCTTATCATGCGTGGAACAAGCAAGATTTAATAATTAAAAATGGATTTAGTCTTCTATCACAACAAATTTTTTGAAACATTTAACTAAAAAAACTACAACAATTGAGTACAGGTGTGCTTTAGAGAAATAATACAATGATGATTCTCAAGTTCGTCTACTTGAATCGAGATGGAAATTACGATCTCTGCACAAAAGTGCACTTATACTGGAACACTTTTTCACAAGTGCAGAAATCCAATTGATTTATTGTGAGCTGTTGGAGATAATCTTAATGATCTTAAACAGCTTCTTTGTGTTCTTGGTGGACTTTATGTTAACTATGCATCAGAGACTACAAACATCACTAACAAAAAAAGAGTTCTAGGTTTAAATGAGATTTTACACTTATACAAAAATAAGCATTAAAATCGGTTAAAAATCAATTTTAAATTGAGTTATTTAAAATGTAAAATCGGTTCACCACGTGAACTGATTTTACACGTATATTTTATAAATTTTATTTTATTTTTACTTATTTTTCGTATTATTCAATATATATCATAAAAAAACTAAAATATTAATAATAATATAAATCATTAAAAATTTAAATATAATTAATTCATTGATAATTAAATTTATTATAAAAACAAATAATATATATACAATACATATAATTAACTTAAATTACAAATAAAATAATATCGTAAAAGTGTAATTGGATGCGAGTAAGCTTAATTGGCTTAGAATCTTGTTGGCCTAATCACCAACATTATGACAAGAAAATTAGACAAAAAACAGTTGATCCATATAACAATTCATATTCTCCTACATACATAATCACGTAAACATTCATCAAACAAGCAGTCTAAACTTCAGAGACATACAAATAAAGAAATCAAATCATTATAAATATTACCATTTAAAGGAAATTACCACAGCGACATCCGATTGATATAACCCTTCGACAAACTCATATTAGCACTTTATTAATCATTTGTCTATAAATATGAAGTTATCTAGAATCTCTGCTAGTATTTTTTAATACAATAATGAACTCTAAATATGAAATCAAGTGTAACTCCGATTTCTTACTTGACTTGTGTGAGTTTTGGTGCCCTTAAACATATGGAACACGTTCATGGGCACCAAAACTCATACAAACCAAGAAACAAATCGGAGTTACGTACACTTGATTTCATATTTAGAGCTCATTATAGCATTAAAAATACTAACAGAGATTCCAAATAACTTCATATTTATAACAAATGATTAATAAAGTGTTAATATGAGTTCGCAAGGAAAGTAGGAAAGAGAGATGAGATGTAGTTTGGGCCAAAAATAGGTCAATAAAACAATGTATTCCCCTAAATACATGAGCATATAATCATCCATCAAACAAGTGACTTTAGACACAGAAATAGATAGAGAAATTAAATCATTAAAAAATTTACTGTTATGTTGTCATATGTTATTCAAGATCATCAGAATCTTCTCCTGATTCTTCTTGTAATGATATAATTTGAACCATTTGTTCTGCCAATTCCTCTCGTAAATCATCAAAAATTTGCTGGTCGTAGCCCGTCTTGTTCCAACCAAAGAAATACATATATTTAAAATCAAAATAAGAATGTAATTTCATTTACTTACAAAAACAAACTCAAATATGTTAAAAACTTTTATGTATATGGGTAAAAGATATTTCCAGGTATATTAAGTAAAGTACCAATCAAGCTCTCACATACATCTTCTCAATGTGCATGACATCTAAGATGTGACGAATGTGTAGGTTTTTCCAATAAGGTAATTCCCAAAATATTGATTTTTTTACCAACAACCATGGTAAGTCGGTTCAAACTCTTTTTCATTTTCACCCATTTTATTAGTTGACCTCTTTTGTTTTCCTACCTTAGTGAGTTTTTTTTCATCTTTCCATATCGTTTGAATGTCATACCATTCAATTGCCTTAATATCTCAACACCTTGCAAAGTTCGAGTTGCATGATCATGATCTTCTTCACCATCGAACGGTTTCTTTTGGTATCTAAACTTGTGTCCAGATGGCAAAAATCTTCTATGTCTTCTATAAGACATCTTTCATCCGTGAACAAGATAAGTTGCAGAAGTTCCATCACTACATATAGGGCATCCCTTGTAACCTTTTGTTGCATGTCCTGATAAGTTTCCATAGGCAGGAAAATTATTAATTGTCTATAAAAGGACCCCCTTCAAGTTAAAGTGTTCTTCTTTATGTGCCTCGTAAACATTTACACTATCATTCCACAACTTCTTTAAATCATCTATTAGAGGCTGCAAATATACATCAATATCAACACCGGGTTGTTTCAGTAATGAGATCAATAATGTTAACATCATGAATTTTATTTTCATACATAACCAGGGAGGAAGGTTGTATGTTACCATAATTACTGGCCAACAGCTATATCTACTACTGAGGGAACTATATGGATTAATTCTATCAATAGCAATGGCAAGACGAAGATTGCGCTGATCAGATGAAAATCGAGAAGATAAATTATCTACTACTTTTCAATTTGGAGAATCACAAGGATGACGTAGCAACCCATCATCAGATCGATTATCTGAATGCCAAGTCAACATCTTTGATGTATCTTTACTATTGAACAACCTTTGAAACTACTTTCCAATTTAGAGAATCACAAGGATGACATAGGACCCCATCATCAGATCGATTGTCTGAATGCCAAGTCAACATCTTTGATATATCTTTACTATTGAACAACCTTTGAAAGTGAGGAATTGGAGGAAAGTACCAAAGAAACTTTGCAAGCACGCCTTTCTTATGTGTTGTACTCTCATTTGTACCATGCTTCAATCTCGGTTCTTTACACATAGGACAATCATGCAATGTCTCATATTCTTTTCTATAAAGAATGCAATCATTTGGACAAGCGTGAATCTTATGATATTCCATGCCAAATCGACTAAGAGATTTCTTCACTTCATACATTGAAGATGGCAATTCAATACCCTCAGGAAACATATCGATTAGTAGATTTAGTAATTCCGTGAATCCCTTGTCAGAAAAACCATGTTTTGCCTTCACATTGTACAAATGAACCAATCCTGATATTTTAGTGTATTTTTTGCATTTTGGATACAACGGTTTTTTGACATCTTCTATAAGTTTTTTAAAGGTTTCGGGATCATCCTCGCGTAATTCATCTTCAACACCATGAAACATATTTTATGTCTGTACATTATGATAAGATGTATGTAATCCACTCACATTCTTATTTATCTTTTCCCTATGAGTATTATCAATATTTTCTCCATGATAATACCAACATTTATAGTTCAAAATAATACCATTACGGAGAAGGTAATACTTAACCTCATCAAATTCATGAAATCGCTCATTTTTACATTTAACATATGGGCATCGAATTATACTAGTTCCAGTATTACTATTTCTACAAGCAAATTTCATTAAACTTTCAACTCCAGAAATATAGTCTTCTTCAATTCTACACTTTGACATCTAAGATTTGTCCATTTTTTATTAATGACATTAATTAAACATATTACTTAATTATGTATCCCATGAATATATTTCAAGTATTATTATATATAAATTTCTTAATTATTAGATTATATATCAAAACATATATAATATAAAACAGTTATCATTTTAATCATTTTACAAAACCATTTTTCTATACAAATTAAAAAAATAAGCAATATGCAAGCATAAATATAGAAAAACCAATCACTTTAGTTGATTCTAATTTCTAAACATGTTACTACATCATAATTAAAAAGGAATATTAATTATACGTTTATAACATTCTATAGAAGTAGGAACTACTATAATAATATATTTAACATTTTAACACATAAGTAGCATATATAAATAAAAATAATAATACTTCTTAGTTTTTAGTTATTGTTTGATTTTTATTAATATATATATATATATATATATATATATTATTTAAATTATTGAATTTATAAATATATATTTATAATATTTTTAAGAGCCAATAGATAACACGTAGAACTCTTATACCAATATAATTTCTTACAAATTTAAAAAAAACATATTATTTTTCCTCTATTCACTACTTAATAAAATATAATTATTTATATATAAATAAATTTATCCACTCACAGTAAGCCCACAACATTTCAGATATTATTTCCACATAAAATAAGTCAAACATAATAACAAGCAAAACAAAAAACATAACTAAATAAAAAATTTATACAAAAAATAAAACAAACTGAATAATAAGCTGCAAAATTAATAGAAATACTTACAAGAATGTTATGAAGTTATTAAATGGAGGAAAGAAGAAGAAAATGGTGTTTTGTAAGTGAGAATAAGTGAAAAAATGGATATAAAAAATTTGAATATTTCACTCAAAAAAATAGTAGATCTGAAAGATAATGAGAAGAGGAATATAACTTACAAAATGACGTTACAAATGGTGGTCAGAGGTGACCGAAAATTGAGAAAGAAGGTGGGTGTAGCTTGGTTTTAGGAGAAAATGGAGAAGAGAAATGAAGAAATTGGGGTTCTGCGTAAAAAATGAGTCGAACGGATATATTAGGTGGATAGCATCGGTTAACGTGGCGAATCGACGCTACCCACATGGCTAGCGATAAATTGCTTGCAATAAAAATTAATACTCAATATTATTAAACATAGTTTATGAGTTTAACTTTGATCCAATTTTTTTTCTTAAAATTGAATGTTTTTGATATATTAAATTTAGAGAGCTCATTTTAAGTTGTCTATTAGAAAGAGTTTGAATCAAGAGCTTGTATAATTCAAAGAATAAGTAATAAAAAGGAAAGACTTTCATGCTTGTGAAATTATCTAAGTTGATATAATCAAAGTAAGAGAGATTATGATATGTTTTTATTGATTTACAATACATACTAGACGTGGACAACGATCATGCAATTATTCTGTTATTCATATCTTTATTGTAATATTTATTTTTTGTTTTTTATATTTATTAATCTATATGGTATAGATTTAATTTTAAGTTTATAAAATCACAAACCTCATTTTATTAAATTTAATTAACTTAATAACGAATTAGTTATTAAAAGTAGATATTGTTATCAATTCTCATGGATAAGATAATAATTGTTCTTAAAATTACTACTTATACATAATCACAAATACTTGCATGTTTTCAATCGCATCAAAACTCTACAAAATAAGTGATAAGAGTGATGTGCAAAAGGCTAAGGTAGGTTTATCGTAACACAAATTGTGTATACAATAATTACGCAATTAGACTTATCGCAATAAATAATATAATGATAAGAAAAGATTATTCTCATATAGATTATTTTATTAGAAATTAATTTTTAAAACTAAAAAAGATAAAAATCAATTTTTTTGGTGTTTTTATATTTTAAGGAAGTAAAATTAAAATAACTAAAAGTAAATAACAATAATTAATTAAATTAGATTTGATAATTAAGAAAATATATAAGAATACTTAATCTCCCAATTTTCTAAACATGTGAATAACTAAAATCCCCTTAATATAATTATCAATTAATTACATAATCAATTAAATATAACTTAGCATATATTTATCTCTCAAGTAGACTATATATCATATAGTAATTGATTTAATCACACTCTCATGCTAATTAAATTGCATACTACTCATTAAGTTCATTAATTATGGATTACATACATAAAAATTATACATTTCTACTTAAAAACTATGCATGTTATTTAATTAAAATAAACAATTAAATAATTACATCAAATCTATTTAATTATCTCTATGGATAAATTGTTGACCAAACAATTAATATCATAAAAAATAAATTAAAATTGTAATTTGGGTAAAATATTAGATCATTATATTGTGAAAATTGGGTTCATAACATCCCTAGATTAATAAATTAACTAAATATAATTGTCCATTAAGCTCATATTTTTCATAAAAAATATAAAAATTGATAAAGAAAAAAGTAAAAGAAGAAATACAATTAATCTTTTGAATTGTAGTATTAATCTCTTCTTGAATCTACACCAAAATTGTATCTCTTTTTGAATTTTTTTATATATATTTTTTTCTCTTTTTAGCTCCAAAAAATGATCAAAATTATGCTAATGGTAGCTCATTAGGAACTTAAATATAACTCAGGTGTAATTTGGACCATCAGATCAGTTTTAGATCAAAGATTGAGATCAAAACAATCAAAATTAACAGTGCCAACTAATCAAAGCACGATATGTGACACATGAAATTTATTGAGTGAATCAGAGAGCGACGCATGGTAAGAAAGATCAATTCAAATCAACGCATGATGAATTAACGCCATGTGATGCAATCGTACAAACAAATTTAAATATTTATATTTTAATCTGAAACATGTTTAATTAGGTAATATTTAATTTAAAATAACGTTTATGATTTTTTTTAAATAATAAAATTATGAGTTGTAAATTAAAAACATATTTTTATTGTTTAAGAAAAGGAAAAAAGAAAAAAATACTTGTTTTATCATTCGTTCAAGCGGACAATTGGGTCACTTTTTTATTATAAATATTAAAATAATATTAATGTATTAATTTTAAATACAGTAAATAATGTATTTAATTTTTATTATAAAAAAAAAGTTTACAACCGGAACTATGTATCCTTTATCATTTCAATCTCCTCTTTTTAGTGGTTAAATTGTTTGCTAATTATAAAGTACGGGATTAATAACCCAAATATTTTACATCACTTTTTACGATGATTGGTGTAGTGCTTTATTTAAAAAAAGAAAGAGAGACTAAATTACATTTGCACTTAACTTGAGTTATTTAAATATGATAATTTGATGATTAATATATACTAATATGATAACTTGAGTTACCAATACGTCCTGCTTATATAAATATATTATACAAAATATTTAGGACAAAGGCTAATATAATTTTACAATAAAATTATATTTTATTATATTATTTATATGATGAAATAGTAAAATTTTTGAAATGATTACTAGAATCTATCTAAAATATTTTGAAATTTATTTTCTTTCATTAAAAATAACAAAATAAATATTTAAAATATTATTTTTATTCACATGAATGAATAGTATAATAGTATTTTTTAATATTTAATTTTTATTTATTTATTATTTTAAAACTTAATACGAATAAACAAATAAACTAAGATTCGAAACATTTCAATTTCAACCCGTCTTTTACAAGTGACTCCCAGTTCATTCCTCTTCAGTCTTTCTTTGTTTCTCGAAGACAATGGAGTCACTTTCCTCTATCTCTCTTCTCTCATGTCTAATCATCCTCTTAACTTTTCCATACATCTGCAACTCCAAAGAAGAATACCTAAAGCTTCCATTGCTCCACAAAACCCCATTCTCATCCCCATCCCAAGCTCTCTCTTTCGACACCCACCGTCTCTTACTCCTCCACACCCACCACCACAATCGTCCATCCTTCAAATCTCCCATCATCTCCGGCGCATCCTTCGGCTCCGGCCAGTACTTCGTCGATCTTCGTCTCGGCACTCCACCACAAAGCCTTCTCCTTGTCGCCGATACAGGAAGTGATCTCGTTTGGGTTAAATGCTCAGCTTGCAGAAACTGCACAAATCACAAACCTAGATCACCCTTGCCATTATTTTTTCCTCGTCATTCAACCACATTCTCACCTCATCACTGTTACGAGAAATCGTGCCAACTCGTGCCGCGTCCCAAACACAACATCTGCAATCGAACGATACTACACAGTCCATGTCGCTACGAGTACTCATATGTTGACGGGTCTATCACGACCGGGTTCTTCTCCAAAGAGACGACGACTTTGAGAACGAACTCCGGCAGCCACGCTCGTCTGAATAAGCTCTCTTTCGGGTGCGGGTTTAAAAATGAGGGTCCGAGTGTTTCAGATTCGGGTTCTAATGGGCCCCAAGGGGTTATGGGTTTGGGTAGAGGACCCATTTCGTTCCCGTCGCAGCTCGGTCGCCGATTCGGAAACAAATTCTCGTACTGTCTCATGGACTATACGATATCTCCACCTCCCACGAGCTATCTAATGATCGGCGGATCAGATGACGATGTCATTTCAGGCACTCGAAAAATGAGATACACACCATTAGAAACAAACCCTTTCTCGCCAACATTTTACTACATTGGGATCCAGAGCGTCTCTGTGAGTGGTTTAAAATTACCGATTAACCCTTCTGTTTGGACTATTGATGAGCTGGGTAACGGCGGAACGGTGATAGACTCCGGTACAACGCTAACGTTCTTAGCTAAGCCAGCTTACCGTTTGATTTTAGCGGCGATTAGACGGCGAATTAGGTTACCGACTCATGCCGAGCCGAGTCTGGGTTTTGATCTTTGTGTGAACATGTCTAACGAGTCAATACCGATTTTTCCGAAGCTGAGTTTTAAACTCGTTGGAAACTCAGTTTTTTCGCCTCCGCCGAGGAACTACTTTATTAACGTGGTGGACCGAGTCATGTGCTTGGCGATTCAACCCGTTAACTCGAGAGGCGGGTTTGCTGTGATTGGGAATCTGATGCAACAAGGGTACTTGTTTGAGTTCGACAAGGACAAGTCTCGGCTCGGATTTTCACGTCGTGCTTGTGCTTTACAGTGAGTGATATTGTTTTATCACACGGATCTGTTACTCACTGAGTGGAACTCGGAACTCATTTTTATTTTATTTTTTCTCTCCATTTAATAATTAATTGCTGGTAAATGTACAAGTAATTTTATTAGCAAAAAAGAAATGTACAAGTAATTTATTTTTTTCTCGTCTTCAGAATATTTTTTGTTTATTGACTTATACTACGTTCTATTTCAATAGTTTTTTTTTTATAGCTTATGGTAATTCATTAAAATAAGAGGAATTGAGTTTAGATACTTGATGGTTAGTGTTATAAAAAAATAAAAAAGATAATCGATGGGTGATGAGAAGTGAAATCCTTTTAAAATGTTTGAAAACATTCTTCGTTTTTAGTTTTTTTAATTCTGTCATCATGCTTCAATTTTTTAGTTGAAATTTCATCCTTAATAATTTTTACTGAATTAAAATTGTTTATTTTTGATTAATTTAAATTAAATTTGAAATAATTTTAAGATTTTTAATTCGAATTTGATATAATGTTATAATTAATTTGAACCAATTTAATTTCAAAGATTTTTTAAATGGATAAGATAATATTAACATTAAAATTTATTTATGAATTATTATAATATATAAAACACGAATTTCATAAATTTATATTTTTGTAATAAATATTATTATTTATAGTTTAATTAAAAAAAAATAAAAAAAATAAGAAATAAGAATTCATAATTATTATAAATATTTATTTTTAAATTAAATTAATAATTTAATATAATTATAATATTTAAATATAAAATAAAATATATATTTATTAATAATTTAATGATTATATTATATAATGAATTATAAAATCTATAAATTTAAATATTAGGAGAATCTGAATTTATTACATAATTTTAAATTAGAATGTGGTCTCATTGTAATCATTTATATTTTATATTTATGTATATTATCTTGCATTCATCCCTCTGCCCACAATTGGTAAAGAGAGTTCACTTGGATTCTCTTTAGAGGAGATTGCGGAGAACATCGCATGCACGCTACCAAACAAACCATTTTAATCAGTTGCATTTATTAGATTACAAGAAGAAACAAGAGTAAATGTCTGTGTTTTTTTTTAATAATATTTATATAATATAAATTTAAATATATTTTTACACATAAATTAATTATATATTGGCACATATCATAACTATTTTTAAAAAATAAATAAATAATTTAATTTTTAGATAATTATTGTTTGTGTGTCTTTATATGATGTATCTGTGAAATCTTCCGATGGAGTAAAACGCATGGAAGCGGTGATAATATTAGTGCGGTAGTAAAACTGCGTCCAGGGTTTTATGGTTATTGTTTAATTTTCGTTTTACTTATATACATTGTATGGCTCTTGTAAAAGCGAACGAAATAATAATGAAATATCTTGATAATTATCGGAGAAAACGATATTTTGACATGGTATTAGAGCGAGGATATTCTTGGTAATGAACTACACTTGTTGATTGATGGAACTACCATTTTGATTTCTGATTCTTATTTGATGATTTGTTGATTTGTTGATTTGTTGATTTCTTTGATTTCTTGATTCTTGATTCTTAGTGCGATTCTAGATTCTTGATTCTAGATTACGATTTACAGTTTACGGTTTTACGGTGTAGGCTGGCGATTGTAGCTTCGGTTTTCGTTTTGTTGAGTTCGATTTACGGTTTATATTGGTCAGAAGTTGTTTACGGTTTTCGATTTCTTATTTTTGAAACGATCGGTTACTGTCTTGGAAAAAAAACATAAAAAAACACAACAACATCTAGTATCAAGATGGCCATTCTGCTCGGCTTATCGGTTGTAGTTGTTGGGCGGCCGTTCGCGGCCGTCCCAGCCAAACGGCGAAGAAGAACACTCGCTTCCACGGAAGGACGAGGTGGAGAGGCGACTCTTCTGCAAAAATAAAAAAAATTATTACAGACGAAAATGGAAGAGGCTGTTTCATTATAGCGGCGACGAGACGAAGAAGAAGAAAGCGGCGGTGAGACAGAAGAAAAGAAAGCACCAGACGAAGAATGCCACTTTCGGAGGGTTGCGTGGATGAGAATCTGTTTTAGGGTTATAGTTTTCGTTGTCTCTGTGCGTGTGGTTGGTTGGAGCGGGAGGTTTATCTGCAGCTGATGTAATAAACGCCTTGTGAGAACGTGAAGAAGAGGCAGCGTGAAGGAAAGACTGCGCACGGAGGGGAAAGGAAAATTAGGGTTAGCAACACAGAAGCTGCGCTCATTTAGAAATTTTTTTAGGGTTACATATTTTTTTTTCTATATATAGTGTACGAAGTGTAAAAAAAAAATTTCATGGCAGAATCTAGAGATTTAACCACCAATTTCATATTGGAAGACTTGATGACGAAAATGACGGAAGTTCTAGCCAGAGCTCAAACCGTCTCCTGACCTCCGTGGCAGGCGTCGGCGCCAGGTTAGTATCGAGTTGGGAGGATCGACTATGCCTTGTGGTTGGGTGGTAGAGATGTATATCTACGGCAAAGACAAAAGCTGGGATATATTAATGGGAATTTCTCAGCTTCTTTGGCTTAGCCATGCATTCGGGAGATAGCGCCTTGAAAATTCCATTGTTAAAGGATGGTTGATCAATTCGATGGACCCTCGCCCGGATTACAAATTTTATTCGATTCCCAGTACAAAACGGGTTTGGGATTACACGACTACCACCCTTTCTTGTGATGGTATAGACACGTCTCGAAGTGTATGATCTTGTGCCGTCGAGTTACTCGTCTGAAGCGTACGGTGGATCCATTGAAAAATACTACGATGACACTTGAGGGTTGTGGCGTGAAATTGATTTTCGTCATCCTAATCCAATGGAGTGTGTGATTGATATACAAAAATACAACAACTACATCGTACTGGGAAAGATCGAGTGTATACCTTATCGATGGACTTGATGATAGATTGGATAAAACTTCGAAGTGATGTGCTTAAGATAAAACCATTTCCTACGGTGGAGCAATACTGTGGATTCATCGCGAGGGAAGAGGTGGTCGAAGCAAGCCGGTGATGATCACGGTGTAGATACGACACCGGAGCGATTATGGCTTTTAAAGGGTCGAGGACACCGTAATCTAATGCCACAAAAACGGGACCTTGTGGGTAGCAAGAAATCCGCACGGGAAATCACGTCTCTTGACGTGAAATGTGGCCATTCGGAAACTCGAACACACCGTGAAAATTGTTTCAAACTACGTGGGTATCGAGAATGGTGGAATGATCTTGACACGGAAGAAACGGGGACAGAAATTTGGGCGGCATTTGTGGCTACGATAATGCCTTACTATCCTCGCTCTCGGGGCCAAATCTTCCCGAGGATCAGGGTATTTCAAGTAAAGCATTTCACGTCTCTACTCGTAGTGCTAAATAGGATTAGATTACGGACTGCTAAGAGCTACGGATCACGTGACGTTTGACAAACGATCTGACCCATTCAATACAACCCGGCCAAGGACGAGTCTTGTTGCCAATGCAAATGGGGTCGACATCCGATTACGGGAGGCTGGAGCAGTGACCTTATCTCCTTCGTTATCATTATCTAATACTTTGCTAGTACCTTTCTACGTCAAGCAGGCCTAATGTACGTAAGTCGATTCCTTGGACCTTAAGCGTAGTATTGATGTACTACACTTTTTCCTTCTACGGGATATTCTACGCAGAGATCATTGGGCGTGGTACTAGGAGAGGAGGGCTATATTATGTGGATGACCTCGGTTCGGGAAGAGCCCGATCACGTACTGACATGTTGGCTATGTCATCGTAGATTTGGGCATCAATCATTCGGGTATTTAAAACGCACTCTTTCCGGGTTATTTTCAAATATCACACATTCGGATTTCAAATGTGATACTTGTATCTAGCAAAAGTCATGGGCGTCTTATCTATGAGCATGAATAAAAATGTGGCTCGCTTTTGCTTTGGTACATTCGATGTTTGGGGACGCTTCCCCGGTCGTTACGTTATCGGGTCATCGTTGGTTTGTTATTTTTGTTGATGATTGTACCACGAATGATATGGCTTTTACATACAAACATAAAGATGAAGTATTTGCTACATTTCCGTGTTTCACACCATGATTGAGACACGATTTTGAAAAAATTAAGATACTTAGGTCGATAATGGAGGGGTATGTTAATGAACAATTCGGACATACTTGTGACCGTGGTATTATAAGCCAAAAAACCTCGTGTTCCCTGAGCCACAGCGACGAGAATGGAATTTGCGGAGAGAAAAAAATTGGCATATTTTAGAAACGGCTCGGGCACTTACTAATCGGTGCACGTATGCACTAATAAATACTAGAGTGATCTTTATTCTTACATTGTATCTACTTGAATCAATGCCCAGCAAAGACCTTACAATTTCGGACTCGAATTAAAGGTGTTATCGATCATCTTCCTTTCTGCGTACTATTTTGATGCTTCCGCCCAAGAATCTTTGGATGTGTTGTTTTGTCCACCTCCTGTAAAAATCAACGAACTAAGTTGGATCCGTGTCTTTGTCCAGATGTGTATTCTTGGGGTATGATGTCTGAAAAAAAGTCTGCGAATGTTATGATCCAATTACTAAAAGACAACTATACTACATGGATGTCACTTTCCTCGAATCGAATATTTTTCCCATCACTTAGGTATCCAATTCCAGCTCTTCGGGAGGAGAGTTATGGTGAAGAACGAGTGGCTTGATGTTGAAATATTAGACACGAGTCCAACGTACTCGGATCGTACTTGATAATATGGAGGAGCCAGGTATCGGGCAGACCCAGAGCTTGAACTTCAGGCGAAGGCTGAGTAGTACTTGAATCTCGAGAAGATGAAGTGGTTGATGTACCCTCCATTCTCTAGTACCCCGATGATCCTCTGTGAGAACACTCTCGGGTAAGCTATCACTATCACACCTTCTGGACTAATGCTATAGATACATCTGTTGGTTATGTTTTACCTTTCGGACACAATCGAGGTAAACCTCCAAATCGATACTCCCAGAAGAGAAGAACGAAAACCCAGTATCCGATAGCAAATTATGTATCTCTTTCAAGGTTATCAGAACCTATCGGGGGCATTTGCACAACTCTCCTCGATGTCCAATTCGAGTAGCATTGAAGAAGCCTTATACGATCCAAAATGGGCTCGAGCTATAAAAGAGGAATTTGAGGCACTACGGAAGAATAACACGTGTGTGTTAAGTGAGTTGCCTCGAGGAGGAAGATGGTAGGATGCAAGTGGATTTTCTCAGTTAAGTATAAAGCGGATGGGTTAGTTGATCGTTACAAGGCGAGGCTTGTAGCAAAAGGATATACACGAAACATGGGATAGATTATCGAAACCTTCTTTGTGGCTAAACTAAAGCGTGAGTTTTGTTATCTCTTGCATGACAAATTTAGATTTGCCATTGCACCAACAGCGTGAAGAATGCCTTCGCTTCATGGTGACGCTTGAAGAAGAGATTTACATGGATATCCCGCGGGATATCTTGTTACATCGGGAAAAAGAACTACATGTAAATTACAACGAGCATTGTATGGACTAAAAGCAATCACCTCGAGCGTGGTTTGGTAGGTTGAGTTCGGCCAATGAAGAAATATGGGTTCAATAAGCAAGCAACTACGATCATCTACTCTTTTCCTAAAACATCGATTAGGGAAGATAACAACCCTTATAGTCTATGTAGACGACATGATCATTACGAGGGGGATGATAAAGAAGAAATCTACAGCTTGAGAACAAGCTTGTCAAATGAGTTTGAAATGAATAACTTAGGAGGGCTCGAATACTTCTTAGGTATTGAGGTATGAAGATCAAAACAAGGCATATGTCTTTCCCAGAAGGAAATATACTTTGGACTCTACTAGCGGAGGCATGACTACTAGATTGTAAACTGTCGATATTCCAATGGTTCAAAATCGCTAAACTCGAGAGAATATGTGGACAGTACCGGACGGATAAACACGGATATCAACGGTTAGTAGGTAAACTCGTATATTTATCTCGTACTCGACACGATATTGCTTATGATGTGAGGTGTCGTGAGTCGATTCGTGCAACGCCCCAAGTGAAGACCATATGGATGCGTTAAATGCGAATACTTCGTTACTTAAAATCCTCCCAGGAAAGGACTTATGTTTTCAAAGAATGGTCGATTGGAAGTCCTTGGATATCTGATTTGAGGCGGGGAATATGAAGGATAGGAAATCTCTTCTTGGGTACTTTACTTTCGTGGGAGGCAATCTTGTCACGTGGAGAATCGAAGCAAAATGTAGTTGCCTTATCCGGTCTTGAAGATGAATTTCGAGGAATGGTCGAGGAATATGTGAGCTCGCTTTGGTTGAAAAAACTTCCCTGGTGAGATTGGTGTTGCTCACAACTTTGAAATGAACTTATTTTGTGATAACAAAGCGGCCATTGCCATATCTACGTAATCAGGTTCAACATGATCGCCTGGAAACACGTTGAAGTGGATCGGAGACTTAAATCAAAACGAGAATCTTGAAGAAAAGATTATTAAGGCTTCCATTTGGTAAATCGAGAAGATCGGTGGGCGATATACTCCAGCGCACGTATTCTGCACGAGGAACCCACATAACTCACTTGACAAGTTGGGCATAAGAGACATATATGCGCCAACCGAGGAAGAATGTTGGTGTGTCTTATAACGGTGGCGGAACCTGGCTACGATAGATAAAGCATGGAGCTGTACAATAATATTAGTGGAGCATAAAACCTGGATGTCACCAGGTTTATAGTTGTTTAATTTTCGTTTTACTTATATACATTGTAAACTCTTGTAAAAACAAAACATAAATAATAATGAAATATACTGATAATTATAAGAAAAACACAATATTTTGACAATTATAATACATGATATAAATAAATTGAGTATAAAAATAGATATAAATTTTTTTATTTTTAATAATTTTTTTAGTAGTACAA
This sequence comes from Hippophae rhamnoides, assembly GCA_033030585.1. Taxonomy (NCBI): domain Eukaryota; kingdom Viridiplantae; phylum Streptophyta; class Magnoliopsida; order Rosales; family Elaeagnaceae; genus Hippophae; species Hippophae rhamnoides. The sequence continues at coordinate 41,927,307 of CM065434.1, forward strand.
AAAACTTATGCTTTGATATTTGTGTTCTCTATGACAGTGGCTCAAATCTCTCAAAATTAGGAGATCTGATGACTATTGTTTTTGTATAAATGTTATAGGTAAATAAATTTGTATCTTTTAACGTTAAGTTTGCGTATTATTATAAATTTATTTTAGTAATAATAATTTTAATCCAATGTATCAATTTTATATATATTTTTTTATTTTATTGAAATATTTTTATACATGTATAAGTGCATTTAATGAATGACAATTTTGTTATTTTTTACTATTTCTTCTACTATAACTCTAATAGTTATTTTTTTGGTAATTTTTAAGTACTTGAATATGTTTTTGACTCATTTTATATTATTTTTAACATCTTTTATTTCTTTATTCTTTTGAAGCTTAACAATCTACTTCATTTATATTATGTTTTTTTTACTAATCAGATTTTCTTTTCGTCTTGCTTTTTTTTTAATTTAGACAGTTCTATTATTCTAAAAATTGTAAAAAATTAAGAATTCTTAAATTTTAAACATTTATTCGATCAATAATTTTTATGATTTTAATATTTTTATTATGATTTTATGTTTGATTTGTATAATTATATATATATATATATATATATATATAATTGAGTTGTGCATACTAATTCTTTTATATTGGCTTAATTTTTTATATTATTACGTTTTGTTTTTCTATTACTCTATGTACAAAATTCAAAAACTACTTATTATATTTATTAAAATAAAACTTGCATAAATTTTGGATAAACATTAATAAATCATATGAAGTTATCTATTAAGTTGTTTAGTTTTTAGGTGATAGAGGAAGAAGAAAGATTAGAGAGTATAGAAATACTAAAATTATTTCAAAAACATGAAAATATGTATTTAATGATTAAAAAAATTGTTAAAAACAAGTTTAATGTTAGTAAAGGGGATAGTAAACAATACTATAAATGCATGAATTCCATTAAATGTACAAACAAAATTAATTTTAATGTTAGTAAAGGGGATAGTAAACAATACTATAAATGCATGAATTCCATTAAATATCTTTGGTTTTCCTCTTATTTGGAGGAGCCCAAATGAAGCCCATGGAGTAAGAAGGGGACAATTATGTTTTTACATTGCTTCATTAATAAACCCATTTAGGGTTTGATGAGATAGGATTCTGCTAAGTTTTATAATTGCAGGAGCAAAGGCAGCAGCTAGTAGAAAAACTGAGCAGTTTTTCCCTCTCCAGCTAGTCTTCATCAAGTGTTCCGATCGAAGGCCGTTTGTGGTCCGATTATGCTGAAATTTTGCAGGCAGGTTCACGACTCAAGACTCTTTAGTCTGTGCGGTGGAATTTGGATTTGGCTCACCGGTTTTAGAAATTACGAAAGCAAGTGAACAAGTGAATACGAATTGGGTTAGATCTCTCCATTCTTCTTGAAATAATTGTTAGTTTCCAAGAAGTGTATTCGATGATGTTGTTGATTATTTGCCTCTAGTTTTACCTAGAGAGAACTGTTGTACAATTGTTTCTTGATAGTGGAAGTTTTGGAAAGGAGTGCCGTGGTTGTTTCCTTCCTACAAATAGCTGGAAGGTTTTTTCACGTAAATTACTTCAGGGTTGATTTCAGGCATGTTTCATTTTAAGCTCTATTTATTTTTTTTTCCTAAAAGATTCACACAAAGAAGGAGAATAGGTTTAATTCACTGTTTAGAGCTTGATTAAGTTCGAATTGAAATTGTGATTCTCCTAACAAAGTGGTATCAAAGCTCGTGGTTATTATTGTGGAATTTCTCAGGTTGAATAATGGAAGAAAATTTAATTAGAATGATTACTTTGAATGGTTCTAATTATCATACTTGGAAAGGAAAAATGGAAGATCTCCTTTATGTCAAACAATTTCATTTACCGGTGTTTGCCTCTGAAAAGGCAGAAAAGTTATCTGAAGAAGAATGGACTTTGTTACATCGACAAGTCTACGGGTATATAAGGCAAAGGGTAGATGATAATGTTTTGAATCATATTAATGAGAAATACACGTGCACGGCTCTACGGAATAAACTTGAAGAGTTGTATGCTCGGAAAACAGAAATAATAAAATGTTTCTTATAAAGCAATTGATGGCTTTAAGGTACCAAGATGGAACTCCGTTGACAGATCACTTGAATACGTTCCAAGGAATAATCAATCGCTTAGTTGAATGCAGTATCAAGTTTGATGCATTTAGATTCGGGGTCAGGTTTATCTGGGTATGCCGGACTATCGGGAAACATTTAGAATGTCATTAAGTAACTCACTCCAAATGGTGTAATCAATATGGATCCGCTAAGAGAAATAGTGTTTTGAATGAAGAAATGAGAAGAAAATCACACGGGTCTTCTCAACAATGAGATTTTGGTTACGCAGTTAAGAGTGAGGAGTAAAAGCAGAGGTTTCAAGAACAAAGAAAAAGGAAGAAGCAAGTCTAGGTTTTCTAATATCGAGTGTCATCAATGTGGCATGAAAGTAAACATCAAGAAATATTGCAGACAATAAAGCCGGATAACAAGAATAAAGACAAAGAACAAGAAAAGGGCGATGTTAGTAAAGAAAATGATCGAGTTGCCACCGCTAGTTCAAGACTTTTCTTTGTCGTGGTATATAATGAAGATGTTGTCAATGTTGCATGTCACGAGGTCACTGGGTTATCGATAGTGGAGCCTCCATTCATGCTACGTCTCGAGAGGACTTCTTTACATCCCATACAGCCAGTGACTTTCGGGGATAGTGAAGTTCGGGTAATGATGGCTTGGTTAAAGTCATTGGTATTGGAGATGTGTGTTCGAGATGAATAATGGCACGAGACTACTTCTGGTGAGGGGTAAAGCATATTCCCGAAATTCGCTTGAACTTGATCTCTCGCAGTAAACTCGATGATGAAGGATATTGCAATACATTTAGTAATGGTCAATGGAAACTTACTAAAGGTGCTAGCGGTTGTTGCTCGTGGGAACAAAAATTCCGGGCTTGTATATACCGCAAAGTAGACTCTTTAAAGGCATTATTAATGCCGTGACAAATGAGCTCACGTCGAATTGTGGCATAAGAGACTGCTCAACGTGAGTGAGAAAGTGCTTAGCGATTGACTAAGAAGAATCTTCTTTCTCGGAATGAATGATGTTTGTTTAAGAAGATGTACTCATTGCTTGGTGTGGAAACAAAATAGAGTTTCTTTCAAGAGTTCCCTCCTTCAAGAAAACAATACATACTTGGTTTGGTGCATTCAGATGTATTGTGGTCCTACGAAGACAAAACTCAAGCAAGCGCTATTTTGTGACCTTCATGTATGATTGTTCAAGAAAGCATGTGGTGTACACTTTGAAGAGCAAATATCAAGTACTAGATGTGTTTAAACAAGCCAATCCTTAGCGGAGAGACAAACTGGAAGAAATTGCGTGCATCGTAATGTATAACGTGGGAGAGTATTTAGGTTCTTTTGATGAGTATTATAGGCATCGTGGCATTCGACATCAAAAGACACCTCCCAAGATTCCTCGCTAAATGGGTTACCGGTAGAATGAACAGGACATTGGTCAAAGAGTAAGATGTCTTCTTTTGCGTGCCCGCCTGCCAAGATCTTTCTCAGCGTAGGCTTTGAATACAACAGACATGTTCTTAATCTCACACCATGTGTTCCTCTTCAATTTTATGTACCAAACGTAGTTTGGACTCGGCAAAGATGTTTCTTATGATCATCTTCGTTTTTGGTTGCAAGGCATTTCATGCATATACTAAAAGATGAGTAGATCTAAGCTCGATGTGAAGACACGACAATGTATCTTTGTTTGTTAGCGGTCTCCGATGAATTTGGCTACGATTTTTATGATCCAAATGAGAAGAAACTGCAAGGCGAGTCGTGATGTTGTGTTTATGTAAGATCAAACTATACAAGATGTTGAGAAGATATAAAAAGGATTCCATCAAGATAGCGATGATTTGATTGACCTAGATCCGGTTCCTTTATCAAGACAGATGGAACAAAATGTTCAAGATGACCAACACGGTTTAGATGATGTAGATATGCAAGCTAAAAACAGATCACCGCATCTACCGATCGCCTGCCGTAACCGTAAATTCCACCTGCGGGAGGTCTACTGCAGACCAACGTCCTTCCACACCTACAGATGATACATACGAGTACGTGTTATCGATAGTATTTGAGGGAGAACCTCAATGTTACAGAAGTGATGGAAGATGGAAATAGAGCACACCTGGTTGGTGCTATGGAAGATGAGATGCAATCACCGTATTTGACAATCACACGCTCGAGCTAGTAAAGTTGCCTCGGCGGTAAGAGAGCTTTGAAGAACAAGCTGGGTCTACGTGGCGTACAAGAAGAACACAATTCACAACCATGATACAAAGCTAGACTCGGTCGTCATGGATTTAGTCGAGAAAAGGTATTGATTTTGATGATATTTTCTCTCCGCGATGATATATTCCATACGTGTTGTTTTAGGTCTAGCAAAGAAGCTTGGATTTAGAAATCGAGCAAATGGATGTGAAAACCGCTTTCTTCACAAGTAGTTGGAGGAAGAGATTTATATGGAAAGCAGCCGAGGGTTTTGAGGGTTAAAGGAAAAGAGGATTATGTACGTTTGCTAAAGAAAAGCCTTTACGGGTCAAGCAAGCACCTGACAATGGTATAAGAAGTTTTGAGCCGCATGGGGAACATGGTTACAAGAAGACTACTGATCATTGTGTTTTTTAGCGTAAATTTCTGATGATGACTTTATCATTTTATCGTCATACGTTGATGACATGTTGATTGGCGTAAATTCTTCAAGAATTGATAATTTGAAGAAATGGAGTAAGTCCTTGCTAGCGAAGAACTTCAACAAAACAAATTCTTGGTATTCAAATTTGTCGAGACAAGAAAAGAAAGAAGTTGTACATGTCACAGGAACGGTATATCAACAAAGTACTTGAAAGGTTTCGTATGGATAAAGCTAAAGTGGTTTCTTCTCCTTTATCTAATCACTTTAAGTTGAGATCGAGTCAAGGCCCTTCAACAAATAAAGAGAAGGATGATATGGAAAATGTTTCATATGCCTCAGCAGTAGGAAGCTTAATGTATCTGTTATGTGTTTTGGAACACACATAAAATCGTGCAAGCATACACGATCACAAGTAATAAGATTTGTAAGTAAAGATCGTTCTCACGAGGATTTGTTACTATAGTTTGTTGAGTACTAAAATTATATCTCTATGATTTTATCCAAAACAATCGTTGATTAAGAAAAGGTTTACAAATAAAATAAGAGAACTCTAGGATTGTAGTTTTTCACCAAATTATTCCACTCCAATCATATTATTTTCTTTAGATTTATATTTTTTAGTACATTTAATTTGTCAACCGAAAATTTCTATTTTTATCCATACATCTCTTCCGAGCTATGTATAGACACACCTCATTAAATTAATTCACTATATCTCTATGAGAATTAAATTCACCAAGATTCATTAAGTTCTAAGTTCTCAAATGGTCACACATACAATTAGGGTATATTCCTATCCTTCATCATACATGTCATTTTATCTACGAGCAATTTACACAAAAATGCCTTTCTCAAGTTTATTTTTATGCCACAAATCGTTTTGATAAAATTCGTAAATAATCAAAAAGCATTAAGCGCAAGATAAAACGAACAAATCGAACGTCTTATAAATCTATCAAAAATAATTAAAATCAAAGCTTCATATATTTGAATCAAATGCAACCCTAGAAAAATTAAATTACTTCATAAAATTAAAATAAAAATTACAACAGATACAGAAAAATAAGATTAACAAGAAGGAAAATTAAAACATGAATAAACGAAAATATTTGGCACACGCAAAACACAACAAAAGCCAAAAAATGGCTTCTGCGTGTTCTACAGTCCAAAACCGAACACAAAATAATCTCTAAAACTAAAACTTCGAAAAAAACCTTTCTTTACTCTAACAAAACATCCCCTATTTATAGCCTAAAAAATACATTAGAAATATAACATTTTTTTATTTTATTTTTTTTATCAAAACGCGTCTAAATTTTGTATCGAAAAACAAAAATTATGCGAATCAATTTTCGTATCGAAAATGTTAATTAATTCACGCTGCGAGGCATGCGCCGACCAGCATTCTTTAAAAATCAAAGCAGCATGCCACGTGTCAACGTCTGATTCGTTGCATGTATTAGTGCGGACACATGGCAGCTCTTCATTGGTTACGGGAAAACGGGCGCACGATTGCTTGTCGCACGGGAGCCAACGGCTGCATCGAGGGGTTCTATCCAGCGTAGTCGTGCTCATTGTAACATGCCATGTGTCAGAAGATTATTTACTGAAATAACTCGCCCAACAGATTAGTGCAAACACGTGGCACAATTTTATTAGTTGAAGATCCCTGTAATGGGCGGATCTGAAAGACGAGGCGCGCGGCGTGAGAGACAAGTCGCAACGCGTCGTAACGGGTCTCACTCTACACACCGCCCGCGCCGCACTGCCCTACCGGCGCCGACCCGCGTGAAAGTGCGGAATTTTCTACATCCACTGCTTTGCCTGGACGTGATCAACACGCGCCAATCCTACTGCTTAGATTTGATCTGACGGCCCATCCACGTGCCACGCGCGCATTGATGCGTGGCTTCTTCCCCTCACAAAATAAATAACTTTTGTTAATTCCATTTTCACCCACAAATATATTTTAAATTACATTTTAAACTTTGTTTAATTGCAGTATAGCCCTTTTGTTAATTTAAATTAAATTTTAAACTTTTAATAATTAAAATTATGCCCGATTTTAATTTAAATTATATTAAACACTCTTTTATTTGAAATTATATTTTTGGACAAAAATTTACAATTAAGAACGTTTTCGATACAATTTATTTAATTTTCTTAAAATATATAAAAACAGAAAATAGTAATTAATTAAACTAAAAATAAAGAAAACATAGCAATTACTATTAATAAAATAGGTGAAAATAACTATATAACATACAGTTATCAGTATGCAATGGTGTGTACAAGACCAGATATAGCTCATACAGTTGGAGTTGTTAGTCGTTTTCTTTCGAATCCAAGAAGAGAGCATTGGGATGCAGTAAAGTGGATTATGAGATATCTTCGAGGTACTTCCAAGTTAACACTTAGCTTTGGAAGTGGAAAACCAGTGTTAGTTGGATAATGCAGTAAAGTGGATTCAGATTTGGCAAGAGATGAAGATTCTCGTAAGTCTACTTCAGGTTATCTAATTACTTTCTCTCGTGGAGTAGTTTCTTGGCAGTCAAAATTGCAAAAGTCTGTTGCACTTTCTACAGGAGAGGCAGAGTTTATTGCAGCAACAGAAGCTTGTAAGGAGTTGTTGTGGATGAAATAGTTCTTGAGAGAACTTGGTTTCAAGCAGCAAAAATATGTACTATTCTGCGATAATCAGAGTTCTATTCACCTAACGAAAAACTCAACATTTCACTCAAGATCAAAACATATTGATGTGAGGTATCATTGGATACATACTCTTAACAATAAGTTGCTTTCAACTTGAGAAAATCCATACCGATGATAATGGATCTCACATGTCGACAAAAGCAAGTTAAGAGAAAAACTTGAAGTTTGTTGTTCAATTGCCGATGGCGTATCCTTCCATCTAATCTAAAAGGGGAGATTTATTTGGTTTTCTCTTATTTGGAAGAGTCTAAATGAAGCCGCGCTTAAAAGCCCATGAGTAAGAAGGGAAATTATGTCTTTACATTGTTTCATTAATAAACCCATTTAGGTTTGATGAGATAGGATTTTGTAGAGTTTTAGAATTGAAGCAGAAAGGCAAGTTTCAGCGTAAAAACCGAGCGCTTTTACCTCTCCACCCGGCCTCTTTCACTGTTGTTCCGATCGAAGGCTCGTTTTGCGGGTCCGAATGAAGCTGAAATTTTGCGGGCAGTTTCACGACTCAAGACTCTTTAATATGTGTAGTGGGATTTCGATTTGGATCACCGGTTTTAGAAATTCTGAGCAGTGAATAGTGACTACGAATTGGGTTAGATCTCTCCATTCTTCTTGAAATAATTGTTAGTATCCAAGAAGTGTATTCTTGATGATGTTGTTGATTATTTGCCTCTAATTTTACCTAGAGAGAACTGTTGTACAATTGTTTCTTGATAATGGAAGTTTTGGAGAGTAGTGTCGTGGTTGTTTCCTTCTTACACTGGGAAGGTTTTTCCACGTAAATTACTTATGTTGATTTTGTGCATGTTTCATTTTAAGTTTTATTTATTTGTTTCCTAAAAGATTCACACAAAGAAGGAGAATATGTTTAATTCCGCTGTTTAGAGCTTGATTAAGTTCGAATTGAAATTGTGATTCTCCTGACAAAATGTACAAACAAAATTTGTTAATATGTGATAAATTTATAATTTTTATTAAATATATGTATCATTAATATAACACTTGAATAATAAAAATATAAAAAAAAAATTCTTAAAATGAAAATAGAATATCATAAATTAACAAACGGTTTAATATTCCTCATACTTATTTTTTTTAAAGTTAGAAGATAACATCACAAAATATGTAACTTTATCTTTTCTATCAAAAAAATAATTTCTTAAAAATAATAGCTACATATAATTCAAAAATACCAACAACATCCGTAGCTGAGATAAGTAGTGATGCCCAACATATTTAGAGCAATTCACACTCACACAAACTTTAACACCCAAATGGCGTATGAAACACTCAAATAGAGCACAAAAAATATAACAAGAAATAGATCTGTTATGGGAGATATCTGGAAAGCAACGTAAAAAGAAAAGAGGAGAAAAATAATTGAAAAACTCAACCAATAAACTTAAATAAGAAATTGAGCTATGTTTAAATAAAAATATCAATCTTTTCATATTTCTTTCTATACAATATCAAAAATACACTTAAATTTTACAGATATATCACAACTATTATTGTTGATAGAAATTTTTAAAAAAATTTCATGAAAATTATTGCTAATAAAATTTTAAATTTTTTTAATAGCATTCAAAAATATGACAACAATCAATGATATGTGTTTTAAAATAATTTTTTTTATTAAATATGTATAAATATAAATACATATAATATTTATTATAACCAATAAAACAAAAAAAAGTTATAAATAAATAGTTAAAATGTTCAAAATGATAAACTAATATTTTATGATATTATTTTACCAATTATACAACAAAAAAATCAATATTATTAATTAATTTTATCAATTTTTTATGATATCTATATTTTGTCAATATCATCGCATATAATATATATCTAAGTTGAGACTTTAAAATATAAATATTATTAAGACATTATTGATAATGCCAAAAATATATTTATCATTGATCATAACTTAATTTACATGTTTCCCACTAAACAATTTTTGTTTTGACATACAAAATGTGAATTATACACCATTTCAACCCTCATAATTTAACTATATTAATTGAAACAAAATAATAATAAATATATTATTAAATTATTATAATTTTTTTAATATATTATCTAAAAAACCCCTATAATTTAACTATATTAATTAAAACAAAATAATAATAAATATATTATTAAATTATTATGAATTTTTTTAATATATTATCTAATTTTTTTACTGACAAAAGTAACACTTAAATATAATTAGTAGTATAATTTATTACTATTATCACACATCTATCATTAAATTCTTTATTATTGTTACAATTCTACCACTAAACTAATAGGACATTTGGGTTATATTTCAGTTTTTATCAAAATCACCTATGAGATAAGGGTTATTATTATTGTGGTAGAGTATTACCTTGTCATGGTAAGTCTTATAATGATACTAGATGATAATGATAAGCCTTCTTATATTCGGCTAATGCCTTAGCATTATTTATATTTTTTTTTATCAAAATCATTTTGGAGTAAGATTTAATACCGTTGTAGTAAATCATTATTTTATCATAATAAACTTTATAACGATATTGGATGTCAGTAGTAAGTCTTTCCATACTAAGAAAATTTGTTCCCACACCATGTTAAAAAATGAAATAGTATTCAAAATCAAGTTATTTAGGATAATTTTGTTATAACTATACCACCAAATGCTTTATTAATTGTACAAATCTATAAATCAAAATATATTGTAGTGATATATTTGTACATTTAAATATACTTGAAAACATTTTCTATCACTCGATAAAAATAAATATATATTTATAACTTTCAAGATAATTTGGTAATATATTTGTTTGTTTATCCAAATAAAAATAAATCAACAATATCTAAGCGCTCATGTTTACAATTAACGGTGAAAAAAATTATTATTTAAAATTCAAAAATAATATTTAGAAAAAAAACAAAAAATATTAATATTCGAATTAACTAATCGTTAACATTAAACAATCTAAATGATTGTAATTTAATTTAACAATGTTTATTGTGAAATGATATCTCATATTTTATTATATAGTAAAAATTTACGAGTTGATCATAATAGATATTATTTTTATAATTATAAATTTTAAATATACTATTTTTATTATTTTTCTTATTTTAAGAAATATTTTTATTTCAACAACATACCAGAATACAAAAAATGAAACTTCGTTAAAATGCACTTTATTATTTTTAAAATAAAATGTTAAAATAGCTCCAGTTGCATTATGAAGTGGTAATTTTTTTTTGCTAAGTAAAAATAAATGATTTACAACTATGGAGTTTCATGTTGTAAACATGATGAAGAAAATATGAGTCATAAAAATGACCTAAATTATGAGTAACTATCAACCATTGCATTAATTGATGAGTCATATTATCTACTTTTTGAGGGATCCAATTAATCTCAGTTGGATCAAAATTTTGTAAAATCATTGAATGGTTGAAATCATCTAATAATTATTATTTTTTACTATAATATTATAAATGTGAGCTGAATGAGCAATTTGGACTGTAGTGGTAATAAGCCTAATTGTCTGCTTAACCATTAAATAGTTGATGTACCAATAATTAATCAAATTCTTTGCTATTATTTGACAAAATGAGAATCGAGACTTAGTTATGAAATTTAAACTATTTGGGTATGAAAAAAAGAAAATAAATTATTTCAGTACCTACGGGGAAACACATCTAAATTTAAACAGTTATATAATTGTTTAGCCTAAGTTTCAGTTTTCATTAAGAATAAGTCTATTTATATTGAAAAGACACAAATTTTGTAAATTTTATAGTGATTTTTAAATACAAATTTCGTTATTAAATTAGATAAAAATTATAAATTATATAATTTATTTTTAAATTAAAATTCAATAAATATATAACTTTAGTGAGAGTATATAAAATTTTCCTTCTTTAATAAATTATGTTTTTACCAATAAAGTAATTTATCTTAATCATATTTGTCAATTCACATCTTTTTGGTGTGAGTCTATTGTCTTTACCAACTTGATTAATTAAGGATGGAGAGTTATGGATGTTATGTATTTTTGTGTCAAGCGAATATCTTTTTCATTTTATTTTTACAATAAATACTTAGATTTTTTTTTAAAATGAGATATTTTGGTATTTTTTAAATGATAAAGATTATTTAATTAATAAAAAATTATTACATAAAAATAAAATAAATTTAATAGAATAAATTTTTATTTTATTTTAATAATTTAAAATTAGATTTAAATAGCACAATATTTTTTGTCAACTATTTTTGTAAATTTTATATTTTAAGATTTTTTTTACTTTTTAAATATATTTCTATATATATCATGTTTGGATTGAAATAGTAGATCTTACAATATAAAAAATGGGATCATTTTCTAAATTACGCTTGAGGTTTGTTATATCTTCAGTTATGCCCCTAGAGTTTATAAAATGTCACAAATGACCTTGTGTTTTAATGGTGTTAATTCTCCATCCATTACTATTTAAATTACTATTCCTTGGCTCTGATACCATTTTTCTTCGGATCAATATAATCTTAATCTGGAGTTAAAATTGACATAGATGAAGGTCTTTGTGTATTTATTGATGGTAATAAATTATTTAAAAAACTTATTATTTTACTATATAAATCTAATTTTCTTCGTATTCCTTTACAATTGCATAAGTATGTTATGTTCTTCATTATGTTGGTTACTTAATTCTAATTGATTCTATTAATTGTCTTTTAAAATTAAAAATTACTCTTTCGTTTGTTAAATCTAATAGTTCTAATTTATGTACTAGTGATTCGATATTCGTATTATTTTCTTTCTAAAAATAAATTCTATTTTCTTGTTTTAAAATTATTATACCTTGTAGTAGCCGAATATTTCAACATTCAAGATTCTTAATTAGCTTAAATTTATAATCATCGTACACGAATTTAATGGGTCCATGGCTCTTCATACATTTTCCGTCTTGCTTTGTTACTGACTTCAACTTACACCTCAACACCTTCACTGGTAATGGTAAGCTTTGCATCTGCATGAATGGTGTCCAAAGTTGACTTACTAAAGAAGAGTAATAGAACTCCATTTTATTCAAAAATATAATAATTATTACAACTTAAGACGACTAAGAACCTTGAAAGGGTGCTTAGCGCTGTGGTCTTGAGTATTTCATTATTTGATTCTGGATTTCTAGATAGAAAGGTTTTTTAAAGTGTTTCAGAGTAGAGAGCTATGGATTTCTATCAGTTTCTGTGTGTTTCTCCTTTTTTTTTTGAAATGATAATAAGGGTTCCTTTTATAGAATAAGGAATCCCTGTTTTCAAGATTAAATTTATTATTTTACCCTTACTTTAATAATTCATCTTGCTTTAATAATTCATCTTCCTTTAATAATTCATCTGCTTTTCCTGATAACCATTACTTTTTTCCTTGGCATATCTTTCGGGATGTAATAGGTCCATCTTTATTTCTTTTGTAGTCTTCTGCCTACAACCACTTTTCTTAATTTCCTTTGTCATTTTCTGCCAATTGTTCCTTTGATGATGTTGATGATGACGTATCTTCATCTTCTCGATCTTTGATGCAGAGAATATGCTTATGGTCTTTGGTGGCTTTTTTGGCATAGAAGCAAAATACTTTCCTGGTTTCTTGACCAATTTCTAAGTTGTTGCAATTAAAATTGGTTTCATATTTGGTGATTTTTTCACCATCTTCTTCTGACAGAGCCATGCTACTATGTGAGATGATGATAACTTTACTGGTCGAATAATTTACTTTAATCTCAGTAGACTTGTCGATCTTTCTGAGCTCATAGTAAATTTGACTTAGCATTTGTCCTCTTAGTACACAGAGTTCTTTTGCGTTGAATTCCTTTTCTGAAAGTGCCCTTGGTTTAGGAACCTTTCTGTTTGTGTTGGAAATCCCTATCTTGATGAAGTGGTAGGGACTAATACTTCCTTCCTCATTCCAGTCCATTAATGAACTAAAAAATCTAAGATAAACGGGTTTATCACCTGCTTTAATTTTTCTTCTAAAATTCTTAATTGCTCTTTTAAAATTTTCTGGGAAATAATTTAATTCACTTAAATTAATTCCTGGATATATATTTGCTATTAATCCTGCATGAAATGCTTTATACACAAAAATTGGATCAACTCCTTCCAATATATTGAATTTACTACCTACAGGAAATTCCTTGTCTGTAGTATAGAATTTCATATCTTCAATATGTTCTTGGGTAGATTTTCTGGCTAAATTATAGAGACTTAACCATTGTTGTTTATTGAGGTGTATGTATTGGTCTTTTTCATCTTCATTGACTGGAGTGGTTCTAGAAGATGTTTCCCGAATAATCTTGAATGTTTTGTTATTTTTGATGTCTCCTAGGTGAAGATGTTTCTTTGAATAGCATTGGAGGTCTTGCTATTTTTCCAAGATTTGTCAATCTGCTTGGGCTGTTGGTTGTTGTTGTAAATCTTTATGAGAATAATTTCTTACTATCTCCTAGAGTTATTAGTTTTGGTGCTTTGTAGTTGGCATAACTTCATTCGGCTTCTATTACGGTTGGTGAAGGCTACATGAGTTACTCCACTAAATCCTAGAATAGATTTGTAGCTTCTTCCCGCTTGTTATAAATTCCTGGTTTTGGGGCCATTATAGACTACATAAACTTTTTCCGTTCTTTTTTTCTACGCCGTCACTTGATTGGGTTTAGAAGTTTTTGTGAACTATTAGGTTCTTCCTTTTTTTAACGTATATTCTCATTTGAGGTTCTCGCTTTCTAAAATTTGTTTTGAACATTTAAGTTCTTCTTTGTTTTATTCCCGTCTCCTGTAAGAGATTTCTCGAGGTATAGCGGCTCGAGTTGTTCTGTAGGATTTTATCTCCTTTTATTTTATCTTGATCTTAATATCAAGTGTTCCATTCCTACAATCATAAAAATAGTTAGAGGTGCTAATTCTCTGGTAAGCAGCATCAAGCTATTTTTATGTCCTGGAAGATGTTCAACGTCAAAATTGTAATGGTTGAACCATTGTTGCCATCTAATTAGTCTTCCTTGTTTATAATCTCCTCAAATATTAGTTCTTAAAAAATAACCAAAATTCTTGTTATCTATTCTAATAATGAATCTAGAACTTATGACATATATTGCAAATTTCTTAATAGCTTTTTTAACAGCTAAGTATTCTTTTTCATTACTATGATAATTTAATTCTGGCTCTTGAAAAGACCCTGATGTGTATCTGCAAAGATATTCATCTTTGTCATCTACTCTTGCTTTAAGGATTACTCCCCAATATTCTTGTGAAGCATCTGTTTCAATTATCATTTTATCATATGGTCCTCGATGGTATAAAGTTGGTAAATTTTTTACTTTTGCTTTTACTCTATCCATATATAGAGTATCTTCTTCTATCCATTTCCATATATGATCTTTTTTCAATTTTTCTTGTAATGGTTTTCTCATTTATGCAAGTTTCTTGATGTATGCTTCTGCATATGTCAAACATCCTAAAAATGTTTGTAATTGGTTTTTATCTTTTAATTCACTAGGAAAATCTTGAATATTATTTAATATATGGGGTTGTAGATTATGTTTTGCATCTTCAATTTCCAACCCTAAGTATTTTATTTTTTGTTGAAAGCAAATCTTGCTTTCTTTTCGGAAAGTACAATGCCTTCTTTTACGCATTCTTGTAGGATATTAATAATATTCAAATAGTGTTTATTTAATTCATTCTGAAACCAAAAATATCATACATGTAAACACATGACAAATATCTTGTAATTTCTTAAAAATATTATCCATATATCTTTGAAAAATACCTGGAGCTTGTTTTAATCCAAATGGTGTATTACCGTCCATTGGAATTGTCCTTGAGAGGGCAAATCTTCTGTTAATTTTTGAGATTCTTCATCTAGTCTTATTTGCCAAAATCCACTTTTGCAATCGAAACTTGAGAAGTATTTCTTTCCTTTTATTAATGATAGTAGTTATTCCTTTTTTGGAATGAAGTATCCATCATCAATGGTTTCTTTATTAAGTGCTTTGAAGTTTATTACCATTCTCTTTTTACCTCTTCTTTTCTTAGCTTCTTTTTCAACCAAAAATGCTGGACTAGAGTGAGGTGAATTACTTGGTATTATAACTTTTAATTCCAAAAGTTCTTTAATTTGTTTTCCAAATTCAATCCTGTCTTCTAGAGTATAAATCATTGGTTTTACTCTTATGATTTTGTTAGGATCTCTTAATTTTATATTGACTAATGTTTTAGATTTATTTATTTTTGGATCCAAAGGATTTTCTGAACTGACTGTTTTTAATAGTCTTCTAATGCCTGTTAAGGCTTTTATCTTCCTGTATTTCATTGAGAAAAGAGTTTTGCTTTTCTTCTATATCTAATGAAATATTTTCTAAGCAAGGTTTTTGTTTTTGCTGGTCTTTTATCTCACCACGTTTTCGCTTTTTATGTTGTTGCATAAAAGTTGGGTTTTAGACAGTTAGAGCTTTTCTTACTTTAGAGACATATATTGTATCTCCTTCTAAGGTTGTAAGGCTTATTTTTTCAGAATGTTGTGTGAAAGGTTGATATAAATTTAAGAAATTATTTCCTATTAACAAGTCTACACCTGTTTCTTGTTGATATATAGTAGGAATATGAAAGTTTTCTCCTCCTATTATTATATCAGTATCTTTTAATACTTGATTGAGTTTTATTGTGGTATTATTAGCAATTCTTACAATTAAATCTTTAGGTGCTTGTTTCCAGTTGTCTTCTAGAAATACATATCTACTAGCTACACACATACTAGCTCATGTATCTATATATGCATGTAAATGATAAGTGTTATAACCTTTAAATTTTAGTCCTACTTTAATGTAAGTACTATTTGGATTTGTAATACTATACAAATCATTCATTTTCTGAAGAATATTCATGATCTGAATATTCATATTACGAGTCGATTATTTCTTCTTGATTTCTTCTAATAGATAAATACTATAAGTATCATCTATATCGATTCCTCAATTGGTTCTAATTCCATTTTGAAGGCTTCTTCTAAGATTTTTGCTTTCTGTGGAAATTCCTTTTAAATTCCTTTTTATGTTGAAAGTCGCTTGGACATTCATTTGCATAATGTCCTTCCTCATTCTGAATCCAACATCTGAATTTTTCTTTCTGAAGAGGCAATAATTCCTTTTTTTCAGATGTTTTATAAACCTTTGTTCTAAAATATCTTTTCTTATAGTTTTCTTTATTGAATCTCTTTTTATATTTTTGGAAATTTTGTTTTCTAAATTTATATTTTTTAAATCTTTTATATTTTTTATATTTTTGTTTATAAGGTTTTATATTGCATCCATATTTTCCTGGTATTCCAAAATCTCTTGTATCACAACAAATTTTATCATTTCCTCTTATATGTTTGTATTCTTTTCTTTCTTGGAATTTTATAATGATCCAATCTCTAACACTTCTTATTCTTCCTCCTAAAGTATCTGGTATAGTTTCTCTATTCCTTTGTTCCCAATTTTCTGTTAAAGTTTTATATAATGTTCCTGGTAATTTTTGAAAAAACATTTCTTTATAGGTTGTTTGTATAGAGGGTGGTAATTTATGGTAATACATTTCATATTCACAAATAAAAGAATCTATATAACACATGTTACAAATTTCTATCTTTGCTAGATGCCATTTAGCTTCATTGATTTCATTTTCACTGGATTCAGTGATAGTCCTTCCTTTATCTTCCCCAATAAATTCTTTGTATATTTCATTTATTACTGTATCTAAGTATTCTCTTCATGTGGAAGCATTTCCTTGCATTAATAAATGTTGTTGATCTGTTAAGTTTGAAAACCAAACTTTTACATTTCCTGTCATTTTATGTGCTATAAGCACTCTACAAATTGAAGGATTTGTTTGGGTAGTTGGAGAAGTTTGTATAAGGGCCTATCCCACTAGACCGTTCATCTAAAGCTTTTTTCCTATCTCTTATACAATCTAAATTTAGAAGTTCAGATTTATAGTTATCATGGAGTTTGAACTCTGGTGGAATATTACCTCTAGTTCCCCAATGCAACCCTTCCTCCATTTTAGGTGGTTGTCTTCTTCTATATGTAGTATCAGGTTGTTCTGATCTTTGTCTACTCCTTTCCTCCCTATGTGGGTCAGATGTTTCTTCTTGGTAAGGGACTGGTAATGAAATTGGTTTCATATGACCTTTTGGGGTCATGTTTTCTGATTTTGAATCAGTTTCACTGATTATTGTCATATCATCTTCTTATTTGTTAGTACATAGTTTTCCAATATAATGTTCTTCTATTTCTTCATTGGTTAATGTTAATAATTTGACCAATGTTTCTAGATTTCTATTCTCAGGGTTCATAAATTCTTTTTCTAATTTTTTCCTATATTCCATCAATTTGGAATTATCTCTGTACTCTTAGGTTGTTCCTCATTTTTTCTTTTCTCATTTTTGGGAATCAGAGAATCGATTTCCTCGGTGGTTCTTCTTTTAATCCTTCTAATTCGTATTTATGATCTATCTTTAGATTGTATACATCTTTCCTTAATTCTGAAAATTCTTTATGCATATTTTGTTGTAGTTTATTATAACCATACTCCTTTATTTCCTTTAATAGTTCTCTTTGTATATCTATTATTTCTTGTAAATATTTTGTGTTTGATTCCTGGACTAGATCCATTTCCTTTGTTAATAATTGTATAGTTTCAAATAGCGTTGCTTGATTTTTTGCCACACCTACTAGGCTTCCATTTATTTCTAAATTCATATTTTTTTATTTTATTCTTAAACATGATTTTTCCCTAATATGCAATCATGAACTAATGCTTTCATTATTTTTCTTCGTGATCTACAAAAGTAAATCTTGGTATGCTATTACTTTTTCTTCATGTTATTAAGTGTTTTTCTTTAATATCTAATTTCCATTCTTCTGGTATTTCAAAGTCTGTTAGTATTTCTGGTTTTATTATTTGTCCTAATTCTTTAAATTTTTTATCTATTTCTATAAATTCATTTTGTCCATATATTGAACTATTATGACTATTTGTTAAAGAATATGCCACTAGATAATGTATTGAAAATGGGTAATTTCCTTTTTTCATTAAATCTCCTCTTTCAAATTCATAAGTTAGACTTAATACTTGTTTTAGATTTTTATCTTGTATATTTATAGCAAATCTAGGATATGTTGTAAATTTTAATTTTTGGTATCCTAAGTTTCCATGGATCATTCCTAATAAAGCATCTTGCCTGTTTACTATTCTATTGTCTAATAGAGCTATTTTTATTGGTGTATCTATTCCTTCTCTAAAATGGGTTTTTATTAATATTTGGATTCCTCCTAAATGAATGTATTCAATTTTTTCTTTATTCTTTCGAGGAATTTTTGATAATTTATTTAATATAGTCTCTTTATTAATTAATGGTATATTATATCTTCCTTTTGCATCTATAATTTTAATGCTCATTTCCTTATTACTAATACCATAATAGATTATATTTTTTCTAGGAAATATCTTTCTTAATAAAAATGATGGGTCTTTAAATCCATCTCCTTCTTTAAGATTTAATTTTACTTTTTGAATTTCTTTAAATTTCTTTTTATTTATTACCATTTCCTGTGAAAAACATCCTGAAATGTCTTCTGTTTCTATATATAATATTTCTTGGTTTATTTTTTCCTCTTCCATAATTTTTTTTATAACCTTAGGGGTATTTCTGATGAGTGTTAGTTTTAACTTCCGTTATGTTTTCAAGGGTATTTTTGAATTTTTTAAAACTTGAAGGGTATTTCTGAAGATTTTTTAAACCTTAGGAGTACTTTTGATCTTTTTCCTAAAAAATGGTTATATTTGTTAACAAATTACTAGATTAGTTAGCAAATTACTAGATTAGTGACGTTAAAATCACAAAAATGAGTTCTTTGTAATCTATCATTGTCGAATATCACACAAATACTACAACTGATGTTCTAACTTCCAGCAGTATAGTGGAGATACATAGTTGAACTTCTGGTTCTAATCTATTAAAATATTGGATAGGGAAGAGATCATTTCTATGATTTCAATATCACTAATATTGTAATTTTATGATAAGTGTATCCTTTATTTTTTATACTATACAATTTATAGTTTAGATCTAAATATGATACCTACATAAAATGCAACACAAAATAGCGTATAGAAAAATACAAAAAATATGAAATTTACAAAAATAATCGATAAAAAATTATATTTTTCAAATTCAATTTTAAACTATTAAAATAAAATGATAACTTTATCTCATTAAATTTACTTTATTATTATATCATAATTTTTTATTAATAAAATAATACTTTATTATTAAAAAATGACTAAAATATCTTATTTTTATATAAAAGGGTCTAAAAGCAACTCCAACCATCAGTACCATTTGGTGTAAATATTGTAATATTTTTTCTTCATCTCTAACACAATATCAAATATTACATTAAAAATATATTTATTCACAAAATAAAATATTATTTTAGTAATTTTTTTATTAATTTTATATCATATACTTGATTATAATTCATTATATGTAATAAAAATTAAGAAAAAATATTAGATACAATCGAATACTGATACGTAACGGAACGAAATCATCTTAACTTTTTATTTTTATAAAAAAAAAATATTAGAAGTGAAAACAAATTTAACGACTGATATTAATAAAGTATATTCAATATGTTTATATAAAATTAAACAAGTTATTATCATATCTTATATTGTTGTTTGCGTAGTATACTTATGGTTAATTTTAATAATTATCAAAATGTTCTTAATAAATTTTAATTTGCATAGAATAAATATATTAAGGATATTTTTGATAATTTTTAAATTCAATAATAAATATGTTGTAGAAGCTACAAAATGGGGGTGTAATAATAACCTCATTTATAAGATTTTCTCAAAAATTAAATGGTATTTTTATCATTTTTATTAAAAAATAATGTATTAAGAGTATGGGGTTGGGTTGAAAGAACTTTTATACCAAAAATTTCAACATTTTGATGGGATGTTATTGGTTCAGAGAGACTTTGAGTGTCTTTTATGAAAATAATGATTAATATATCTTAATAACGTAAATAAAAATAATTTCTAAAATAATTAATCTATTAAACAATTGAACGGAACAAATAGAATTATTGAAAATTAACTTGGGGATGGGGAAAAAATGGCTTACCGATCGAGATGGGTCGAATATGGTTATATGAGGAACATTCTCACGTCACGTCAGACATGGGTCGCCCAAATGTCGTGACTGGCATGGTGCGGTCCTTCTCATCTACGCTCCTTGTTACATTCTATACATAAATCAATATTAATCGTAACATTATATATAATTAAAATTTATATGATCATGATATTACTCATTATATATTTGTTTGATTGGATTAGTTTTTACTTTTTACATAATTAAATTTTTATTAAATTAATAAGTTAATTTATACATAAAATATATATATTTAGTAAATATATATTAAGTAAATTATATACTATATATACATATTACGTATGATTAATATATTATTTTAATAATTAATTCAACTATATATATATAATATAATATTCAATAAAGAAACGTTTGATTTGCTGGAAAGAAAAAAAAACGCAATATTAATTATTTGCTTCCTTTGTATTTTTACTACTTATTTTTATGAAAACATTGTTATTTTCAATTTTTTTATTTAATTTTTTTATCAAATAATATAATAAATAATACATACATTATTATTATTATTATTATTATTATTAAAGGTGGTGGTGTTTGTTTCATGCCCATTTGTCTTACACTTATTTATTTCTATTTCAATAATTTATTACGTATTAAGTGATAAAACATGACAAAAGTATCCAAGCAGTTATAAATGATATGTTTGATTTGGTTATAATTAATTATTTGTGTTATTTTAATTAGTTTATAATTTTAAGCAGGTTTCGTAACATTATATTTTTGCACAAATTTTTAACTCTTAAATTTATACCATTTTGGTGCCTGAGATTTGATAAGAGTTAAGTGATGTTTTTCTAAAATTTTATTAATAAATATAATCGAATATATTCAATAAAAATTATCACATAATTATAATATATAATAATAATTTTATACAAACTTAAATATTTGTGATCAATCATCTACCCTCTCTTCAATTAATAAACAATTATTTGGAAGAAATGAATTATGATGGGAAAGTTATATAATTGTTAAACTAATAAAATAAAAAAAATAATTATATAAACATAGTTAAGTTAATAAATTAAAAAATTAATTATGTGTATTTTAACATGAATTTTAAATTTTAAATTATTATATTTAAATACATAACAAACAAACATATTCGAGATTTTAATGGATAAAGAACTCTCAATTTCTAAAAAAACAAATCCAATAATTGATAGAAAAATACCTGCTCTATTTTCCACAACATTTTTTTAATATAAGCTAGGAACGTGGATAGCTTTTTCATCCCACGCTACTATATGGTAATATGACCATGGATGCTTTAACTTACTTTTGGAAGAAAAAAAAGTATTAAATAATATTAAATTGAATTTTAATAAAAAGAATATTTAGTATAAAGGAAGGAGTATTGATTACAAATATCAATATAATTAATTGAGTTTAGTAGTGTGCAAAAAATCCTATAATTTGATCATTTCGATCCAATCATACTTAAATTAATTATATATATATATATTTAATTTATATATATTTTTAATTTTTTAATACTTTTTTAAGTCAAATAATTTTATGTTATAATTTATGTAAAAATTTAAAAATATAAAAAAATAGAGTTAATTAAGTTCATTCGAATAATTTACGGATCAAATTTGTTGCGAATTAAGATGTTTCAATCTGATCTGATGGTCGGATAAGATCGAATGATTTTAAAATCAACGAATTTCACCAATTAATAGCCCTAATTAGAGTTTAAATAGTTCATAACGGTTGAACTCTAATAAAATCAATATAATTCAAATCACTTAGTTTTACTATAACTAGCAGGAGCAATACTTGCCAAAGAAAGTGAATAATAGAGAGTAACTACCATGTAAAGGAGGATCTTACTTAAATAATTAGAGAGAGAGAGAGAAACAGGGGTTGGTGAAAGTAGTCATTGAGAAGAAAAAATGTCTGAGCCACAAAGTTAGGATCCTATCTAGACAGCTAGATTAATTTGTCGCAGTCCAAGTTGCCTTGCATAACGTACTATCTTTGTAGCGTTATCGTACAACGCAAAATTTCACACTAAGTTTTATTAAATATATTTAAAAAATTAAAAAAATAATATATTTAAAATTTATAATATTAAACAAATTTAATTTAACACTTTAAATATTAAAATTAAATAAATATTTATAATTTAATTTAAATATTTTTTAATTAGATGATATTTAAAATAAAATAATATGTTAACGATTTTTTTAATAATAAAAATATATTAAATTAATAGTATTATTTTTATAATTATGAATTTTAAAAATATTATTTTTATGGATATATGTATTTTCTTTACGTGACAATTTAATGTTAAAGAATTGGCACTTACGTAAGCGAATATCAGGTCCAATTTTGGTTGCACAAATTAATAATAATGGGTAATAATAAAAGTAATAAGCAGTAAGAAATTAAATAACACACAATAATTTAAGTGGTTCAACTTTTCAATTTGAAAAGTCTACTCCACTAACGACGGCACACCGAGAAAAATCCACTAATAATCAAAAGGAGATACAAACACCAATTTTCATAAAGTTTCACAAATTATACCAAAATACATAATCAACCCACAAAATATCCACTCTAATTTACTGGTAATATATAGCAAGATAAATTAACAAACTTGCTATTAAATCAAATATTACTATACACATAATATCAATAACTTACTTAACTTCAGTTTCTACCTTATTCTTCTATCTGTGTCTGCACTGAAAATGGTAGCTGCTTGAGAAAATAATAAGGACAGTTCTTAGAGTAAAGCTATAGCTAATAATATGAGAGGGAGATCAAAATCTGAGAGAGTTTGCACTTGAAGTTTTGGAATAAAGAAAACAATTTGTGGCTGCTGCGTTTTCACGGCTATTCTGCAGCTTTTGCAATCTTCTTTTGCTCTCAAATTCGGCTGCCCCAATTCTTGTAGAAAGAAGCATTTATATATATAATAGACAAATGGGCTGAGGGTTTTAATATTGGACTGTAATGTTTTGGGCCACATAAATAACAAATCTCCACCTTGGCTCAAAACATAACAAGTTCTTCAAATGAAATTCCTCGGATTACCAAAAATAACCGTCGTCCAAAGCCCCGAAGGGTGATCATCTTTTGCAAATACCAATCAAGTCCAAGCAATGCTTGAACTTGTTAAATGGAATTGGTTTGGTTAACATATCAGCTGGATTCTCTGTAGTGGTTATCTTATTAACAACAATAGCACCCTGGGAGACAATGTCACGAACGAAGTGATATCTGACATCAATGTGTTTGGTTCTTTCATGATACATAGTATTCTTAGTCAAGTGTATCGCACTCTGACTATCACAAAATACAACAGAAGTATCTTGTTGTAAACCCAAATCACAAACCAAACCTCTAAGCCAAATGGCTTCTTTCACTGCTTCTGCTACTGCCATATATTCTGTCTCTGTCGTAGACAAAGCAACTATAGACTGTAAAGTATCCTTCCAACTAATGGTACAATGAGAAAGAGTGAAAACATAACCTGTCAGAGATCTTCTTCTAAGATCACCAACATAATCGGAATCCACATAACCAATAACATTGCAACTAGTATTAGAACTTCCATCATATACCAAACCAAAATTAGATGTACCTCTCAAATACCGAAGTATCCATTTCACTGCTTGCCAATGACCCTTACCAGGATTACCCATATATCTGCTGACAACACTAATTGCATGTGAAATGTCTGGACGAGTACATACCATATCGTACATCAAACTCCCAACGGCACTAGCATATGGAACCTGAGACATGTACTGCTCCTTTTCTTCTGACCGTGGTGACAAATCCAAAGAAAGCTTGAAATGTTCAGCTAACGGCGTACTCACAGGTTTAGAATCTTTCATGCCAAAACGTTCAAGAACTTTTTCAATATAACTTTTCTGAGTCAAATAAAGCTTGCCCGCTTGTCTATCCCTGTAAATTTCCATTCCCAAAATTTTCTTCGCTGCACCCAAATCTTTCATCTCAAATTCACCATTAAGTTGAAACTTTAATTTCTGAATCTCACACTTATTCTTAGAAGCAATAAGCATGTCATCAACATAAAGCAACAAATAAACTGTTGAACCATCATGGAATCTTTTATGATAAACACAACTATCATAATCACTCCTAGAGTAACCATGATCAATCATAAAAGAATCAAACCGCTTATACCACTACCATGGAGATTGCTTCAGCCCATATAAAGACTTTTTCAATAAACAAACATGATCTTCCTTACTTGGAACAACAAACCCCTCTGGTTGATGCATATATATTTGTTTTTCAAGCTCACCATATAAGAAGGCTGTCTTGACATCAAGATGTTCTAATTCCATATCAAACAATGCAACCATAGTAAGCAACACACGAATAGAGCTATGTTTCACAACAGGAGAAAATACTTCATTGAAGTCAATACCTTTCTTCTGATAATAGCCCTTTGCAACAACACGTGCCTTGAACCTAGCTGCTTCAACCTCAGGTATACCTTCCTTTTTCTTGAAGACCCATTTGTTTCCAACAATCTTCTGGCCCTTAGGCAGTTTCACCAATTCCCATTATGATTCTTATGAAGTGATTCAATCTCTTCATTCATAGCAAACAACCACTGAACAGACTCATCACAAGTGACAGCTTCATGATAACTAGAAGGTTCAGGCACCTCAATAGACTCTACCACAGACAATATAAGAGAAACTAAGTCTGCATCTGCGTACCTCTACGGGCGTCTAATCTCTCTTATTCCTTTACCCTTAGCGATACTGTATGGTTGCTCATGTTGCTCTTCTGCTACACCATGAGTAGAATCGTCTATCTCATCCACATATGGTTGATCTGAAGTGCCCTCTTGCAATTGACTAGGAGCTCCACTCTCAAGCTCCACCTGCTCACTAACACCGTGGTCTTTATCTGCAACAATAGACTCTTTCTTCTTTTACAACATGGAAAACTCATCAAACTTAACATCTCTGCTAATAAAAAATTTAGGTGACTTGGGTTCAACACACCATAATCTATAACCCTTCACTCCAGAAGGATACCCCAAAAATATGCATTTCAATGCCCTAGGCTCAAGTTTACCATCATTAACATGAGCATAAGCCGGACAACCAAAAACTTTCAAATCAAAATAATTAGCAGGAGTACCAAAGAATACCTCAAACGGAGTCTTCAACTCAATTGCAATTGATGGAGATCGATTCACCAAAGAGCAGGCATGGTTACAAGCTTCAGCCCAAAAAGATTTATCCAAATCAGCTTGAAAGAGCATACAATGATCTCTTTCTAAGAGAGTCCTATTCATACGTTCTGCTATTCCATTTTGCTGTGGTGTATGACGCATAGTGCGGTGTCTCACTATGCCATTTATTTCACATAACTCATTAAACTGACTGTCACAAAATTCCAAACCGTTATGAGTTCTCAAATGCTTGATTTTCTTGCTTGTTTGATTTTCTATACAAGTATTGAATTTTACAAATTTTGAGAATGCGTCATTCTTGTTCTTTAGAAAATACACCCAAACATGACGAGAGAAGTTATCAATAAAATTCAACATATACCGGGCACCACCCTTAGACACAACACGAGAAGGACCCCAAAGATCTGAATGAATATAATCAACAATACTTTTCGTTTTATGGATTGCTGTACTGAACTTTACCCTGCGATGCTTTCCATAGACACAATGCTCACAGAAATCAAGCTTCCCAGTTTTTTGACCATAAACCAAATCCCGTTTGCTCAAAATAGACATCCTTGCCTCACTCATATGCCCAAGTCGCATATGCCATAATCAAGTAGTGTCTGAATCTTGATCTGACGAGGATGAAACTGATACACTGCCAATAACAGTGTTACCCTGAAGCATATAGAGACCACGCAAAAATTGCCCTTTAATAACAACGAGAGCACCTTTACTAACTTTTAAAACTCCACCTTCAACTACATACTTATAGCCTTGCGAATCAAGAGTACCCAAAGTTATCAAATTCTTTTTCAAATCTAGAACATGGCGAACATCTTTCAAAGTCCTAACAATACCATCATGCATCTTAATTCGGACAGTACCAATACTAATAACCTTATAGGACATATTGTTTCCCATCAAGACAACACCCCCATCAATAGACTAATAAGAAGCAAACCAATCTCTACTGGGGCACATATGGTAAGTGCAACCCAAATCAAGAATCCAAACATCTCCAGGAGAACCAATAGATACTGATAGAACATTTTCACCATCGGAACCAGAACTATCTACAACACCAGCAACATCATTAGTACCAGAAGACGTTGTGGTAGATTTTCCTTTATCTTTGAGTTTCAGACAATTTACTTTCCAGTGCTCTTCCTGACGCTAATAATTGCATTTATCTTATCTTTTTCTAGATTTGGATCTAGACTTGCCTCTATTACTGCTTGTGCCTTTTTCTTGTTTTCTACCTCTGACAAATAAACCACTGCTATTATCATTGTTGCTTGTAGACACCTTTTTCTTCAACTCTCTGGAATTCAAAGCTGCTTTGACATCTTACAAAGAAATAGTGTCTCACCCTTATAGCATGGTATCAACAAAATGTTCAAATGAATGAGGTAAAGAACATAATAGAACTAAGGCATGATCCTCATCATCAATCTTAACACCACCATTTTTCAAATCACGAATAATTTTAGTAAATTCATCTAGATGACCGTGCAAAGGTGTACTTTATGACATTCTAACATTCTGAATGTATACAAACGCTGCTTCAAATATAACCGACTGGTCAGAGACTTGATCATATACAAATTTTCCAATTTAAGCCATAACCCAGCAGGAGATTCCTTATCACCAACCTCGCGTAATACCTCATCAAACAAGGATAACTAAATTGAACTCAAAGCATTTTCCATCAATGCATCTTTTTCTTCATCAGTCAATTTTTCTAGAGATTTATCCTTGCCTTTAAGTGTCTTAACGAGCCCTTCTTTAACTAATACAGCCCGCATCTTCATACGCCAAAGACTGAAATCATTTCTACCATTGAATTTCTCAATTTCATATTTTGTTGCCATGATAGAAAACCCAATATTAAATAAACAAAAGTATAACCCAGAAAATATGAAACCAATCAGATAACCAGAAGCTCAAAATAAATCCAAAAGAGCAAACTTGATCAGTTCCAATAAATAACAGAATAACCCATTAGCTCTGATACCAATTTGTTAAAAAATTGGCACTTGCGAAAGCGAATATCAGGTCCAATTTTGGTTGCACAAATTATTAATAATGGGTAACAAAGACACGTAATAAGCAAATAATAAATTAAATTAAGACACAATGATTTAAGTGGTTCAACTTTTCAATGTGAAAAGTCTACTCAATTGACGACGGCACACCAAGGAAAATCCACTAATAATCAAAAGGAGATACAAACACCAATTTCTAGAGAGCTTCACAAATTATACCAAAATACATAATCAACCCACAAAATATCCCCTCTAATTTACTGGTAATATATAGCAAGATAAATTAACAAACTTGCTATTAAATCAAATA
Source organism: Hippophae rhamnoides (assembly GCA_033030585.1). NCBI lineage: Eukaryota > Viridiplantae > Streptophyta > Magnoliopsida > Rosales > Elaeagnaceae > Hippophae > Hippophae rhamnoides. The sequence continues at coordinate 41,955,557 of CM065434.1, forward strand.
TTACCATACACATAATATCAATAACTTAACTTCAGTTTCTGCCTTATTCTTATATCTGTGTCTACATTGAAAATGGTAGCTGCTTGAGAAAATAATAAGTACAGTTATTAGAGTAAAATTATAGCAAATAATATGAGAGGGAGATCAAAATATGAGAGAGTTTGCACTTGAAGTTTTGGAATAAAGAAAACAATTTGTGGCTGCTGCGTTCTCACGGTTGCAATCTTTTTTTCCCTCAAATTCGGCTGCCCCAATTCTTGCAAAAATAAGCATATATATATATATATATATATAATAGACAAATTTGCTGACGGTTTTAATATTGTAATGTAATGTTTTGTGCCACATAAATAACATTTAAGATATATAAGTGTATAATTTATTATATTTTGTATGTATAAAATAATTCTATATGTACCCGATTATAAAGGACAAGATCATAATTTTAGTCGGGCTCCACCACAAAAGATAAAGAAAAGTGCTTCGGATTATGATTTTTAGAATAGTAATTTGAAATACTACATACAAGAGGCAAAAAAATGGGTATAATAATTAAAGAATTTTTTTTAATCCGAGCAAAATTAAAGTAAAATATTAAAACCATCAAATTCTTTTTGTCTACACTAATTATGAGTTTATTTTTATTTAAAATGCATTTTTGAAATTATATTTCTACTTTAAGCCTATTGCATAGCTTCCTAACAAGTTATACAATTATAAGGTTAGAGTATTTTGCTTATTGTACAATTGGGTAATTAGTAGCCATATTTTCATAAGTTAAATTGCTATATTATGATAAAAAAATATTAATAATAATTTTATCTAATAATAATAATATTATCTAAAAATTATGTTAATGAGTTATTGAAATATCGCTACTCTTAGGCAAAAAGTTAACATATAAGAAGGAAAAAAGTTGTATTTTTGTTAAAAAATAGTATGAATGTCAATTTTCTCTTCAATTTAAAGGTGATTTGTCTAAAAGTGACATATTTTTTACAATAGTTTAAAAAAAAGCTAAGATTTTTTTTAGTTTAAAAAAGGGCACATTTTAACCTTAAACTTAACAATATATATTTTAATCAATTTTATTTAAAAATAAATAAATAAATATATAAACTCTATTTTACAAAATGTAATTATCATAAACATAAAAAAATATTAACATTTTATAAATTTATAATTAATTTTAAATAAATAAAATCTCTTTTATTATATTATATATTAAAGTTTTATTTTAAAAAATAAAAATAAATTATTTTATAATAAAATAAATATAAATTTATATGAAAATGATACGCTAAGTATTTTGATAATTCATAAATAATATAATATATTATTATTATTATTATTATTATTATTAAATATAATTATAATTATATTTAATAAAAATTATAATTATAATATAAAAATAATATTCATAAAAATAATTAAATTATTAAAAAAATCGAAAGCCTCTATATCCAACTTTTTATAAGATATAAATACAAATATAGAACATTTTGACGCAAGCTTTGCGTCAAAATATTATCTAATATAATATTATTATAATTATTTTTATTATTAGTATAATAAAATATATCTAATTAATTATATTTAAATATTTAAATAAAATTATTATTAATAAATATTTGCTATTTTAATAAAAATAAAAATTATAATAATATTAGAGATATGTGTTATAATGTAATCTATTTTTTAATCTTAAATAATTTATTTTTAAAAAATATCGATAATTTTTCATAAAAATGGTTGTAACTATTTAGTAAATTTTTTAATAATATAAAATTTTATAATTTATTATTATAATTTTAAATTATTTTATAATAAAATTTTTATAAGTTATTTGTTATAAAAATTATATATTTTTTATTATATAAATATAATTTATTTTATTTATAATAAAAATAAATTATTATTTATTAAAATTTAATAAATGGGGATATTTTATTTTTAGTTTTTTTAAGAAGAAAAAAATGTAAAGTTTGATTTTTTGAAGGAAAAAAAGTGGATGAAAAGAAGAGGAGTAAGAAGGAAAAAAAAGTGACTGAGAAAGAGGGGAGTAAGAATAAAAAAAAATGGCTTTGAGAAGGAAGTGGGGAGAGAGAAAAAAATATAATTACCAATAAATTGGTGAATATGTTTTAAATCGTATATTTTTAAACTAAAAATAATATATAACCTTTTTAAAATATTATAAAATATATGGTTTGTTAGACAAATACCCCAATTTAAATCATCCTGGTTGGATTGTAGTTAACTTATTGTATCCTTTCCACTCCTAATGACGGTTGGGATAACTTTTTGGGTTTAATTTTTTTTAATTAATCTTATTTAAATAGTAAAAATAAAACTAACAATTTTGATATACTATATATATCATAAAGATTAAATTATCAGTAATATCTTACTAAAAAATTAAATAAATAATTCTAGTAATAATAACCAACGAGATATTACTAAAAATTAAATAAATAATCTAGTAATAATGACCAACGATCTTGCCTTGTAAGTGACAATCTACATCAACGACCTTATGAAAACTACAATTATGCTTAAAGAAAATATGCAAGGTTTATATTTATTTTTAAATTGTATATAAAACTTACATATATGTTTTTTTTTTTTAAATGTGCAACCTTTATATGCATATATATGAACACTGTTGATTTCAACCAATTTCGATGTTTATATCATATCTAGTTCAGCGGAGAACACAAGACATCTTAAAATATTCACGTGGGATCCAGTGATAAGACGTTGATGTTCAAACTAATTCTTCACTAGACAAGACGTTGTTGCTCAAGTTAATTTATATACTAGCAACGCGACACCAGCTTGACAAGCATTTCTTTAGCGATTCTTTAGTTTCGAACATGTGACCTACCCTTATAGCCATAGATTCTTAAAAGCTGTTACCAGCTTTTAAGAACTTGGGGTACTTAAGGATTAAGTCTCAGATTCGAGGTTAGAGAGGAGCGAAATGAATGAATTATACGATCAAAAATCCATATGTACTAATACCATAAATTTCAACCAGGTTCAAACCGGAAATTTTTTATTAAAAAAATGTAAGATTTATGTACGTATTTTGAAAAGAATACATAAATCTTAGACACATATTCTTGAAAAATAATACGTAATAGATGCAATCATTTAATTACTATGCATTTAAAGAACATTAAATTTACATAGAGCGAATGGTTTAAATACACTGACATTGATAGAAGAGAATGAGAAAAGAGTGGATGCTAGAAAAAATACCTGCAATATAAAGAAAAAGGACAGATGACAGTTTCAATGAATTCATCAGACACGAGAAAACAAAACAATAATACAAATGAATTTTTTTATGGAAAAGAATCAAAAATATAATTCCAATGAAACATAACCGTAAGCAAAAATCTAGAAAAAATTAAAAAATCTAACGAAAAACCTCAATATAGCAAGAAAACTACTTATATTAGTATAAAATATACAAAAATATCAATAAATAACAAACCGAGCAAGATTGAGAATGAACACACAAACCTTGCAGATTAAAGGAAAAATAGTATAAATCGATACCAAAAATATATATATATATATTCTAATGATGGTGGAGTGCGAGTCGTGGAAGAGAAGAAAATGATTATAATGGGTCTAGACAAGAACTGAAAATTTTGGGAATGAGGAACAACTGAGAGATAATTCAAGCTACGGGTAAAATTGTAAATTGGGGTACAAGATGCAAGCGTATTGCTATTTTGAGTAAAAATGATCAAATACTTAAAAACAGGATATATACTATGTAATTAATTCGGAAAACGAAAAGGTATTTTAGGAAGAAAAAAAAAAGGATTATTTGAAGAAATATAAGGATGGGCTCACATGGCTCATGGGCTCATCACAATGGGCTTCATCATGTCAAGAATTAGAGCCCATTCTAGTAAAATTATATTAAAACTACTATTTTAGTTTCATGGATATTGTGTAAATGTCTACCTGCTTAATACTTACATGTCCATCCCAAGTCCATTACTCTTTTTTATGCCTGATATGAGTAAAGAAATGGGTTGTTTTTTTCGCTATTAAGTTACTACAAACAGGCTACTAACTTTTTACTCAAATGTTCATGCTTTATTTATGGAGAGTTAATCTATGTGATACAAAATGATAGCCCATTTAATTGAAATATAATATATATGGTGTGCATTGTTCTTTTATAAAAAAGGAGATCATGTTAAACTGAGTAATAATCACGTTATTAGCACTGGATTGATGACCTTCTTGTAATTACTTATAATCTCAAAGACATGGTATTATCATTAATTTTGGTGAGTGTTTTTTTTTTACCTAAAAACACTAAAATCCATGTATTACAAATCATTGGCGTATACGGGAAAAAAAATCATACCAAAACGTCATAAAAAGTGAATAAAAAATTAAAGCTGTTTTATTACAATTTTATTGGTAACCCTGACACATCAAATATGAAATATATGAATTTTGTCCCTAAATTTTAGCTTAAAAAAAAATAAATACGAATTACACCTAATTGTTTTGGAAATGCAAAAACTTCCCTCAATTTTGAAAATTAGTACATTCAATTCCTTAAGTTTATTTGATAATGATTTTGATTAGAGATTTTCGATTTGTTCGAATGATTTCTCAATTAGGTATACTTGGTAATAATTTTTTATTTTAATATTTATGTTTTAAAAAACCCATTACCAAAATATGAGATGTTTTATAAATATTTAAAAATAAGATTTAAGATTTTTGAATTAAATTTTTAATTTTTTTTATTTTCACCGAACTTTTTTTTAATAAAATAAGGCCAAAGTTATGAATTTTTTTCTAATAAATTATGCTTCTATTTTTTTTTCATTGTTGTGATTTTCACGTGTCTTAGGAAATCTTAATGTTTTTGGAAAATTTAGCCAGCACTTTTACAAAAAAAAATCATTAAACAAAAGCAACGTCATTTTTAACAATAATCATTCATAATTTTATTTTATGGTAAATATCTCCCTATTTTTTATTTATGAAAAATCACAAAAAAAATGTAATTATTATTTTACAAAAAATGATAAGTTATTTGATGTTGTTTCGGAGAGGGAGCAAGTTTTGTATGATAGAAGTTTATGAATGATCTCATTTTCATTTGCATTATTCTACCAATGAAAGTAAATTTTATTTTGTTAGCATACTTTTTTTTTCATTTTTTAAGGAAATTTAATGTAAATAGTGAAGTAAAATTTATACATATCATCACTTGAAGAATGTTACAAGTAAAAATAAAAGTGTAAGTAAAAATAAAAATATAATTGAAAGTGTTGTTAGCATTACTCTTATGAGTGAGGTGAAAAGTTATATTCTATTATTATTTTACATTGATGTATTTATTTATATACAAAGGGTTTCATTTTAATATAAGTATTAATTATAACTTCTTAAAATTATCAAGATGTATTATATATTTTTTAACTTGACTCAAATAAAAGTTTTTATTAAAAAGCATGTGTTTGTAATTAACAATTTAAAACAATACATGTCAATAAATTATTAAAATGCATCTGATCTCAAATACTTCGGTGGTTGAAAAAAATAATGGTGTACACAATGTTTATTCATTCAATTAATCTTTGAAATTTATAATCATTTATAGATTGTTTTAATTTCATGGTTAAATTAAATTTGGATGAAATTTTTCATAATCATAAAGATTTAATCGTGGGTTTTTTATTTTGAAATTTACGTAAATATGGTATAATCTAATTTAATATGAAATATATATTTTCAGATAGAAAGTTTTGTTTAAATTTTATTCATTTTAAAACATCTTTAAACATATTCAATAATAATATTTTAAAATAAATCTTTTCATCATTTTCATTATATAGCACATAATTTTTCATTTTAAAGATAATAAAACCTTTTTTAATTAATCTAAAGGTGTAAAAACATTTCCTATTAACATATTTTTCATATTCATTCGATCCAATTTACAAAGATGATAATGAATTAAAATGGATAAAATTAACACCAAATAAATAAATTGAATTATGTAAACACCGTTGGAAAAAGTCGTCTAAAAAAGGAATGTGAATTGGGTATCTTGGAAGTTGCGGGCACATATTTGCTTCTCATAAAAAGTAAAGCAATTAAAATGAAATCACACTATTCTTTGCATCATCATGTCATATAGGGATATGACCTATCTCTTGTTTCCAACTTTGGGTGGTGTTCGACTTCAAACTTTTCATGAGAGGGTGGCAAGAGAAAATGTATTTAAAAGAATATGGACCTTTTGTGAAAAAGACTTTGTTAAAGGATAAAGGTATATTATATATATAGCAACTTATTAATTTATCATGAGTATTTTAATAGTAAACTTTTTCATTGGTGTTCAATTTTATTCATAAATTCTTGCAAAAGTACTCTATTGGTCCATTTGTTTTAGAATATATATAAGAATATGTCTTAAAATTGACTTTCTCGTATGGTCCGGAAATAAAAACTTTATTTGGCTTTTACTTCATTAGTAAAAGAACCAATTGGTTTAATATATTGTATAATATAATTTTTTTTTGATAATATATATTTTTTATATATTTAAAAATATAATCCACGTAAAAAAATTTATTTTTTAGATATAAATTAAAAATAATATAATATAAATAACCTAATAATATAAAAATATAAGGGAATCAAATTTTGGATTGATTTAAACATTTATTTGTGTAATTTTACTTAATTGACACTTCATTATTTTAATTATTAGGATATTTTCATTTATTTAAGTAAATAATAATTTTATAAAAAATATGAAAAATATCAGATTTTTTTATTATCTGAACGTGTGTATGTCACATTGGTACTCCCAAAATACCAAAAATAAAAAAATATGATATTATTAGAATAAACATAATTCATGAATAAAGTTATTTTTACTTAATAACTTTAGTCACGAATAAACATAATTCATCACATATTTATTTATTAAAAAAAATTGTCATTTTTTTAAAAGAGAATTTTTCATCAAACTAAATTTAAAACTATTAAAATAAACATAATTCATGACCAAAGTATCAATTAAGAATATTAATGATATATTTTTGGATAAAAGATAGTCAAGATCCTATCATTTTTGTCAAATAAATATATTAGTTTTATAATTATAGAGTTAAGCATCAAAGATATCATAATTTTTTAAAATAAATACTTTAGTTTGATAATTTAAAAGTTAAGTAATATTAGTTCTGTTATTATAAAACTTAAATACTTATAGTCACATATTTTTTAAAAAAAATTAACACTTATAATTTATCAAAAGTATTAAAAATGAGCACTTACAGTATGCAACTTTCATAAAAACCAAATTATAAATGTCAACTCAAAAATTATGTAACTAAATTGTTATTTGTACATTATAACAAAACTATTATAACATTTTTTTTTCTAAAATTATAGGATTTTTAGTACTCAATACAATAATTATAAAATTAAATCGTTTAAATTAAATAATTATAAAACATTTGGTGCTTAACTTCTTTTTCTTTACTAAAATTTTTGTAACTTTTGCAAAAAAGAAAAATATCTTAAATAATTATTATATTTTCAAAAATTGATATATTGTTGATACATTATATTCTTTCGAAAATATAACTTGTTAATGAATTTAAAATTTTGTAACCATCAAAATACTACTATTTTTTCTATTAATATATTTTTACTATTAGAAAAATATCTAATCAAATGTTTTATATTAAATATTTTTTAATTGGATTCCGTTCAAGTTAAATTTTAAATTATTTAAACCTTTTTAATATTCAACTCTGTCCAATTTAATCTCATATAACATTATTAAGATCCTATTTTTTTGGGATTAAGTAGCTTATGAGTTATTTTTCTTTTATCAATATTATTTATTTAAATTATTTTTCATCGAAACATAATCTAAATATATAATTTGAACCAATGATGATGCACCAAAATGAAAAAAAAAGCATTTAGATATATAAATTCTAACTATTAACAACAAAAGAACCCTTAATTATTATAAATAAAAAGGAAACACTTAGGAAAAGCAAAAGAGACAATAATATTATAAAGACGATACAAGAATTTATAAGGTTCTAATATCTTAGAAATATCTTAATTAATATATTGATACCCATAATGTCTCATATTCTTAAAATGTTTCTTTTTAGTATTTCAATTTAAGTATCAATATCATTTTTATTCTTTCTAAATGTTTCTTCTCGGCCATTTTAGGATTTTTATTTTTTTCTTTTGAAAATTAACTAGACTCCAAAAAGTGAAAAAAATTGTTAAGTTTCAAACGTTTTTTTTACTACATTGTCAATACAAATTGATCCTATTATTGGTTAAGGTTATATACTATATAAACAATTTGTTTATATTTATATGAGTTTTGATATTTTTTCCTCTAAATGTTAGTTTATACATTTTCTATTAAGAAATTAATGAACCTTATATCATTTGTAAATAAAAATAATAATAATCAACAAGAATTGTATCATTTGTGTATCTTCTTAATGTTTTTCCTATCAGTTACTAACGAAAAATATTTTCATATGTCTCAATGAAATTATTGAAATGTTATTATTATTTGTTTTTTTAAAGGCAAAAAGTTAACATTTTTTATTTTTTAGTAGTTTTTGGTAAAAAATGTCAAACCTAACCTCTAGTAAAAAAAATCATTTTTTCATCTTTAGTTAATCTCCAAAAAAATTAAAATGAAAAACCTTCATTAAAAAGCCAAAATGGTATTTTAAACAAAAAAAATTGTTTACTATCCAAAAAAAGATAGAAAGGGTACAATACTCGGATTGGTATATTAAAACAAAACATTTTAATAATATAAAATATAAATGTGACTATTTGGAGAGAATTACAAAGTTTGATAGGGTTTTAGAGAGAGATTAGAGAAAGATTTAGATCCCCTTAATAGGTCATACAGGTCTATATAAGACATTATTACCCCCAGGTATCGACACCTCACTGAAATGACCATGTCTGACTTATAATCAGATCCACTGCCACAAGATGAGATCACATCCATGTATCTTTGCAATTAATGTCTTCCTTCCTTCTTTTCAATTCTTATACCTCGGGTACCCCATTGGGGCCATATTCCTAAAGCTCTTCATAAACCAATACACCCATGTGTGATACACCTCACAAACATTGTACACCTTGCGTCATAGCACCATGTGTCATTTCTGATCGTGTTTCCATACAAGTGCACCTCATAATATCCCATGTGAGGGTACCCTATAGATATGGGCTACTATGATCCGCAACATTCAAACATTAAGTATCTCATTCCTTTATCTTGAAATAAGATGCTAGAATTGCTCTTCTCGTGATACCACTTCAATATATATCTATTTCTTTGAGGTGTAATCTTTTTAACTTCTTTGCGTTCAAACCTATTAAATCTTTTGGAATAAACCTTTCAAAAATTTCAATTATATTAAGAGCCATGTCCTTAAAAGTCGAGGCAAAGTTTTTACACAACATGGCATCATTTTTTTCTTCTAGGATGTACAATGTTGCCATAGCCATCTAAAATTTCATCATATGAACTAATGGATCATCCATTCCTTTATAGGGTACACATTTTGGAGTTAGGAATTTGGGTGGAGGAATTATTACTCTATGTTATCTGAAATGAGGGATGCTGATAACTGATCACATATGGAAATAATATCATTCACAAGGTGTCCCTTACCCTTTTTTTGAGTTGATTGGTGTAAAATTCAGAATTCACTCTTCTTCATTTTCATTCAAAGATACTACAAATTTATATACAAATCTAGGGACACTCTTAGGTGACATACACCTAATACACAACTAATATATTCAACTAGTGATAGACACCTAATACATAACTAATATCTCTAACACTCCCCCTCAAGTAGGAGCATATATATTAATCATGCCCAACTTGTTACAAAGATAATCAACCCGAATCCCACTTAAAGCTTTCATGAAGATATCTCCTAATTGTTCTCAGGTCTTCACATATCCTGTATAAATTAAACCTTGTTGAATTTTCTCGCGAACAAAATGACAATCAATTTTAATGTGTTTAGTTCGCTCATGAAACACAGGATTAGAAGCAATATGAAGAGCAGCTTGGTTATCACACCACAATTTCGTTGGTACTGAAGTTTTAAGACCTACTTCATCCAAGAGCTGATATATCCACATTATCTCAGACGTAGAATGTGCCAAAGCCCTATATTCTGACTCTACACTCGATCGTGACACAACATTCTACTTCTTGCTTTTCCATGAGACCAAATTTCCTTCAATGAAAATACAATAGCCTGATGTGCATCTTCTATCCACTTTGGAACCTACCCAATCTGCATATGAAAAACATTCAATATGAGTATGTCCATTATTTGCATACAAGATACCACGTCCAGGTGCTCTTTTCAAGTAACACAAAATTTGCTCTAACATAGCCCAATGATGAATTGTTGGGGATGACATAAATTGGCTAACAACATTGACCGAATATGCAATATCTGGACGAGTCACGGTAAGATAATTCAGCTTTCCAATCATCCTTCGATATCTCTCAGAATCTTTAAAGAGTTCTTCATCACCTATAAAGTGGATGTTCGGAGTCATTGGAGCATTACAAGGTTTTGCTCCTAATTTTCCTGTCTCAGTTAATAAGTCCAGGAGATATTTTCTTTGAGATAGAAATATACCTTTTTTACTCCTTGTGACTTCAACACCTAAGAAATGCTTTAGCATCCCCAAATCCTTCGTGTGAAACTGAGTATGTAGGAAAGACTTAAGAGATGAAATTTCCGTAGTATCACTTCCAGTAATAACAATTTCATCTACATACACGAATAAAATAATGATACCAACTTCTGATTGTTTGTAGAACACAAAATGGTCAGACTTGTTTTTCATCATACCAAACGTTTCTATAGCTTGACTAAATTTTCTAAACCAAGCATGAGGACTTCAAACCATACAAAGATTTGCATAGATGACAAACTTGCCTAGACTCTCCCTGAGTAACAAAACCAGGAGGTTGCTCCATAAACATCTCATCTTGAAGATCACCATGAAGAAAAACATTCTTGATATCTATTTGATGCAAAGGCCAATAGTGAGTAGCTGTCATAAAAATAAACAATCGAACATAGGTCAATTTAGCATCATGAAAGAAAGTGTTAGAATATTCCACTCCATAGGTTTGAGCATATCCCTTAGCAACAAGACTGGCCTTTAATCGAGCAACTGACCCATCCAGATTAACCTTAACTTTGAACACCCATTTGCATCCGATAGTCCCTTTCCCTGAAGGTAAATCAACAAAGTCCCAAGTACCATTTTCATCCAAAGCATTCATTTCCTCGAACATTGCATGATGCCAACTTGGATGAGATATAGCTTCATGAATAGTTTTAGGGATAAAAATAGAATCAAGAGAGGCAATAAAAGAGCAAGAGGAAGACGACAAGAAGTTATAAGAAACAAAAGAAGAAATAGGATAAGTACATTAACGTTTACCTTTGCGTAATACAATAGGAAGATCATCGCTCAGGACTGGATCTGATGGCGAAGGAGTAGGTGCAGGACATGAATCAGAAGGTCTATGTCTGGAGTAGACTTGAGTTATAAGATGCTTAACAGGAACTAGATCATAGACAAGTTCAAATGATGTGATAGAATAGACTAACAAATCATCATCCTCCCCTTGACGTGCAGGAGGAAGAGAAGACGAAAAATAAGGTGTGTCTTTCAAGAAGGTAACATCAATTGAGACAAGATATTTGTTAAGACTAGGACAATAACATCTATAACCTTTCTCAAGACGAGAATAACCAAGGAAGATACATTTCAAAGACTTGGGATCTAATTTAGTAACATGCGGACGAACATCCAGAACAAAATAAGAGCTACCAAATATCCTAGGGTCAACCAGAAATAGTGACTTATTAGGAAACAAAATTTTGTAAGGAATCTCACCATGAAAAACAAACGAGGGCATACGATTAATAGGAAAACATGTTGTTAAAACTGCATCAGCCCAAAAAGGTTTAGAAACATTCATTTGAAATAATAAGGCACATGTAGTTTCGAGAAGATGTTTGTTCTTACGTTCGGCCACTCCATTTTGAGATGGAGTATCAACACATGAAGTTTCTTGAAGCATGCCATTTTGAACTATATAAGATTGAAACAAAGCTTATGTATATTCTTTGGCATTATCACTTCGCAAAGTACGAATTGAAACATTAAATTGAGTTTTAATCTCAACACAAAATGCACAAAAAATAGAAAAACAATTCAGAACGACTCTTCATTAAATATAACCAAGTTACACGAGAATAATCATCCACAAAAGTAACAAAATAATTAAATCCAGGTTTAGACAAAATAGGACAAGGACCCCAAACATCAGAATGAACTAATTCAAAAGGAACACTAGCATGTTTATTAACTCTTGGATTTGAACTAAGACGATGATGTTTTGCAAATTGATAAGACTCATAATCTAATGAAGACACCTTACTAAATTGATTATAAAGTTTCTGAAGTAAAGGAAGAAATGGATGACCCAGTCTACAATGTGCCTCGAAGGGAGAGGTTACACCAGAGCAAGAAACAAATTTTGGTATTGGTGTTTCAAGAATATAGAGGCCTCCAGACTCATGTCCTTTACCAATAGTCTTTTTCGTCATAAGATCTTAAACGATGAGGAAAAAATAAGATGCAATAGTTAAGATTATGGGTAAGCTGCTTATAGAGATCAAATTAAAGGATAAGTTAGGTAAATGTAAGATAGATGACAAAGGAAGCAAAAGAGTGAGAGTAATTGTGCCAGATCCAAGAACACGAGATGGTGACCCATCGGCTAAGGTAATAGTAGAGGTGGAAGTGTGTGACTGAAGAGTAGAAAAGAGACTAGAATTACCTGTCATGTGATTTGTGGCACCAGAATCAATAACCCATATGGAAGATGAGGAAAGAAGAGACACATTTGATTTACCTGAATCAACAATAGCAGTGACAGAAGGTGATGAAGACCTTAGTGATTCTTGAAACTATGAGAACTTGGTAAATTCATCTGCAGAGATAAGAACCGATTTTTCAGAAGTATCATAAGTGGATACAATATGAGCCTTTTTGATGCTTGTACTGAAGCTTTCTACAGTCATGTTTCGTATGTCCTGGTTTGTGACAATAGTAACACATAATACCTCCTAGGTCCTGTGGTCGAGTTTCAAACCCTTGCGAGCTGCCTCCTTTGTTTCTATTCATATAAGTTGATCGTCCATGCTCATAATTATTATTTTAGCTAACCAAAGCACAATTTAATTGAGTAGGTGGAGGTGGAGTGCCTTCTATACGAAGTACTCGACTAAACACCTCTTGTAAAGAGGAGATCTCAAAACCAGAAAGAACCTGGGACTTAGTAGTCTCAAAAGTAGAGGAACGATCGACAAGAAAACTCATGACCGCCATTTGTTCCCGTTGGCTTTTTTGAACCTTCACATCAGGGCTAGAACGCACCAAACTATTGAGCTTCTTATAAGTCCTTTTAAATTCCATAAAATAATTCGTGAGTGATTGATCTTGTTTGTCTAAAAGGTAAAATGCTTTGCATACCTCATACATGTAAGAAATATTTCCTTTACCAGAATATAAGAAATCCAAATAATCTATCAATTTCTTAACAAATTCACAATGATTGATCAAGTCATTTACATTGCTCTCAATAGAATTCCGAATCTGCAGAAATAAGCGGGATCATTAGTCAAATGAGTATATTTGTTGATACTTCTTAAATAAATTTGAATCGTCTTACTCTAAGCCAAATAATTTGAGCCATTCAGCTTATGGTCTGTGATTTTAGACATCACAGGCACCATATCCGTCAGAACATTAGATTTCTTTTCAGCCATAACTCCTACAAACGAAAAGGCAACAAACAAACAAACAAAATCCAACCACAACAGCGACCAAACACACAGCGAACAAGAACACAAAATTAGAAGAACCCAAACCTGAACAATCACAAGCGATGAGTGCCAAACCACCACAGATGACATAGAGGAACACCAGAGAGCAACACGAGGTCGATCGGAGAAGACTACTCCAGGGACGCGCTATCATACGCCGATGTGTGGAAAGATGGCAGAAAGTCATAGTGGTGCGTGTGGCTCACTCGGGCTCGTCTGGTGATCGGACTTCGGGGTTTGGCCTGTCGGCGGCTGGGCTTCCTCCCTATGCCGGCAGTGAGAATAAATTTGCACTCCAAAAGGATGTTCCAAGTTAGAACCCAAAAAAGCACTAAATCCTAATTTGTGTTTAACCAAATCAGACCCTAATTTGAATGGAAAAAAAAATTCCCAATTTTGTAACCCAAATGCTCTAATACCATGTAAAACTCAGAATTCACTCTTCTTCATTTCCATTCAAAGATACTATATATTTATATAAAAAGCTAGGGACACTCTTAGGTGACATACATCTAATACATAACTAAGACACCTAATACACAACTAATATATTCAACTAGTGATAGACACCTAATACACAACTAATATGTCTAACAATTGGCTATTTTTCTCCATCTTCTTTTCCATCCATTATCCCACTTGATATCAAAGGAGTTTGAGTGAGTATTGACAGGTTCCTATGCATTATCTGGTTAGGTTGGCAAGAAGTGGATTGAATGGGATATTAGGGCTAATAAAGATGTTCTTGTGGCAGTTGTGATGGGTTAACATGTATGAGTACTTTTTATACAGGGATTGGCTATTGACAGTGATGTTTTCTTGGTCCTTAAGAAACTTGTTAGGTTCTTATTGGATTTGATGGTTTTGGGGGAGGTGAAGTTGTTATGGTTCTGAAAAAGCTTTCAACTTCTTTCGAATAGTTTGGTTGCAGCAATAATGCACGTATTTTTTTGTTTTCATTTTGTGATTGGATAAAAGCTTGTTACAACTCCATAACTTCTTGTTGAAGTTTTCCATTTTGGCATCGTTTTCTAAGGATGCATTCTTAAAGGTCACACTCATTCAACTAGCGGTACATGATACTGTCTTTGTAACTTCAGTTCTTACTTCTAGGAATGATGGTTGACTGGAATGATACCCGAGTCTATGACAGAGAGTGTGCATAGCTTGATGTGGTATACGTTTGATAGGATGACTTTCAGTAACTTGAGGCATGTGGTAGTTGAGTTTGGTCTAGTTCTTTCTTCTTGAACTAAAGATAGTGTGGTGGTTGTTCATATTGATAAACTTGAATTTTCCTATTTTATGATGCGATTCTCCTAATTTTTTTAAATAAAAGATCTCAAATCCTTAATATGAATTGAAAAATTTAAGACCCCATGATATGTGCTAATTATTTGGAGTGAATTACAAAGTGCTATATGATTTTATAGAGAGAATCAAATCCTTTTAATGGGTCACATATATATACACACTACTACTTCAATGTATAAGTACTCCATTGGAATGATCATGTATGACTTACAATCAAATCCACTGTCACATGATGAGACCACATCCATGTATTTTTATAATTCACGTCTTCTTGTCCTCTTAACCTCTAATGCCCCGAGTCATACACCTAAAGCTCCTTGTATACTAGAACATCTCATGTGTGATACCCCTTGCATACATTGTACCTCTTGTGTACTCAAAACACCATATGTAATGTTACTCACACTTGCATACATATGCACCTTGTAACATCCCATGTGAGGGTATCTCGTAAATATAGGATACCGTGGTTCACAATACTCAAACATATATTAATTCATTAATTAAAATACTTTTAGAATACAATCTCCTTTCATAGTGTAGCTACAATGTATTCATCCCGAAATATCTACAATGTTTTCGTGGAAGTGAAGGTATAACAAACAAAAGTCAAATCTTGAGAGGTTGATCTAATGAGTTGTGGAATTTCGGATATATAATATTTAGTTTAAAACTCAATTAAATTCCTAAATATATTTTAAAATTTATAATATTATAACTTTTTTAGATTTTATAATAATCTTAATCAAGTATATTTAGATTTTTATAATTTTTTTAAATTATAAATAAATACATCGAAAATTATGACTTCTTTTAAAATCATAATTAAATATCACCATATTTTAGAACTCTTTTAAAATCCATTAGATTATATTTTCAACACTCTTCTAATTGTTATTTTTAGATAGAAAAAAGTGGATATATATGTACTATTTTATAAAATAAAATAGGGGGATTTAGGGTAATTTTTTCATATTTTATAGGTTAAATTATATTATTAATTTTCATATTTTAATTAAATTCATGTTTTTTAAAATTTTAAAATATATTATTTAATTCTTAAATTTTTAAAATTTTTCATCCTTTAACTTTAAAATCATATGATTTAATTACCATACTTTTAAAACTTAACATATAAATTTAATTTTTTTATTTATTTATAAACATGTATTTTATTAGTCAAGTTAAACTTTACAAGTGAAATTTTAAAAATTTAAGGACATAAGATTTAAAAATTTAAATATATATTTATAAAACTTTAAAAGTTTGAGTATTAAATTATTATTATTTTAAATTTAAAAATTATTTAAAAATTCAGTTAAATTTTAAAAATTAATTATATATTGTAATCTATTTTACAAAGTAATCAAAAATATGTTTACTAGATTGAACATACGTTCAAAGGATTTATTAGTACTCTGTAATCCCTAACAGATTGTTGTTTATCGTAAATGAAAATAATCACCGGTAAAGAACGTGAAGGAATTTTGAACAGTATTTTATTTTGCTACTCATTAGCCATTATATGCCAAAAGCTACAAAAGTAGTAATTCATGATGTTAGAAACCCATGGTTTTTTGGTTAATGCATCAATTTTTTCTTTCATTGTAATCTGCCAAGAAGGGTTAGTAGATGCCTCACGATAGGTGTGAGGTTCATGGAGTGTTGTAAGGGCAGTGTAACAATGATAGTCAAGTAAATGTGTAGGAATGGATCTTACCCGGGTTGAGTGGCGAGGTGGAATGTCTTGTGGAGGATCTTCAGGCGGAGCAGAAGCATGGGACCTATGTTCAAGGAGGGATAGCTCGTTATCAACCTGTTCTTCTACGACCTGTCTAGGAGAGTCATCAAAAATATCTGAAGATTGAATAGTGAAGTCCAAAGATAGATTAGGAGTATCTGTAGAAGGAACATGAGACTCATTTGTAAATATTTCTAAAACATTTGAATTAGTTAGGGAAGAATGAAAGTGCGAAAGTTCAACAAATAAGCAGTGTTCCCAAAAGACAACATTATGGGAAACACGAAGACGATGTAATATAGGATCATAACATCGATACCCTTTTTGAGTTTTACCATAACCAAGAAAACAACAAAGCCTAGATCGAGGCTCAAGTTTGTTGTGTTCATGAGGTTGAAGAAGAACGAAATAGACGGATCCGATTGAGCGAAGGTAATGATAGTCAGGAGATGACCCAAAAAGGCGCTCATACAAAGTCTGATTATGAATGACAACGCTTGGAATGCGATTAATGGCATGAACATCATGAAGAGAGGCTTCACCCCAAAATAGAGCAAGAACTTTGGCAGAAAGAAGAAGAACACGAACAATGTCAAGAATATGAAGAAGTTTTCTTTTGGCTCGACCATTTTGTTGAGAGGTTCCTGGACAGGTTAGATGATGTACAGTGCCATAGGAGTGTAATAGAGCTTGAAAAGCATTTTGAGTATATTCAAGAGCATTATTAGATCAAAAAGTTTTGATATGTTTGGAGAATTATGTTTCAACCATTTTTGCAAAGTTACTGTATATTGGTAAGATTTTAGAACGAGATTTTATTGGAAAGATCCAACTATAACGAGAATAATCATCAATAAAAACAACAAAATATAGAGATCCACCAATACTAGTAACAGGAGAAGGTCCCCAAACATCAGAATGAATTAACTCAAAAATACTATTAGAGATAGATTTACTATTATTGAAAGGTAAAGCTGGTTGTTTTCCTAACTGGCATAAAGTACAATCAAAATTATCTTTGGACATAGAACCCAATAGACCTTTAGAAGCTAACTGTTGTACCCGAGTGGATGGGGCATGACTAAGACGAGAATGCCAAAGTGCGAAAGAAGGTAAGGAAGAAATTGCAATAGTTGCAGCAACAACAGAGGCAGGAGCAACAGGTGAAAGATGAAGATTGTTCACGGGAAACATACGCCCGACCTTAGGATCAGTCTCAAGCTCTTTCCCCGTCCTTGGATCCTGCACAATACACCCAGAATAGTAAAAAATAAGGTGATATCCTAGTTCAGCTAATTGTCCCACAAAGCAAAAATTATAGGATAGGTCAGGTACATGGAAAACCCCAGGAACAGAGAGGGTAAAGGTCGAAACAAAACCTAGACTATTCCCATGAATGGTGGAACCATAAGCTATATGAATATTAAGAGGATGTGGTGCAAGGTCAAGTTTGGAGAATAAAGATGGGTGAGGTGTCATGTGATTACAACATGCAGAGTCAAAAAGCCAAGTTTGAGACTTACCGTGCAGAACTGAGAAAGTAGTGGAAAGAGATGCATTACCAGCCATTTGAACAGCTTGAGTTATGATCTTCTATAATTCAATGGATGAGAGGTTGATAGTGGATCCAGAAGACTAGGACTCTACTGAACTAGAAGGCATCAGTGAAGTAGGCTCGGTATTAGCAACAACAACAGTAGATTTGTTGCGACGATAACAAGTCTCAATGGTGTGGCCATGACACTTGCAATAATTGCAGAACCTTTTATTCTTCTACCTACGACGATTGTAAAAGCCAGAGGAATCACCTGATTGTTGAGGTTGCTCAATGGCAGGAGCAAGAGGAGTAATAGCCAAAACATGGAACTTATTCTGGGCTTGAAGGGTTGCAAGTCGAGCTTCTTCTCTAACCAACTCATTTACAACAGTATCAAGAGAGGGAGGAGGATTGCGATTAAAAAGCTGACCTCGGATGGGCTCAAAGTCCTTGTGGAGTGACATTAAGAACTCATAGAGACGAAATTCATCCCTAACTGTAGCATATTGCTGAGCATCTGTTGAGCATGCCCAAATTGGATCACAAAGGTCAATTTGGTCCCAAAGGAAGCGAAGCTGATCAAAGTAGTCATTGATGGATTACCCTGGTTCTTGTTGAAGTTTATGCAATTCAATTATTAGCTGATATTTCATGGATCCGTGAGTAGTGGAGGAAGGCTGTTAAGTATTATTGTCCCACATCGACTAAGAACAAAGCAACAATGCAAGCTTATAAGCTTGGACAACCCTTAACTTAATAAGATCTTATTGGATTGAGTTAAACCTGAGTTTCTAATACACGAGAAGACATAAAACCAAGATTTGAACTTTTATTGTTATTAGTAAACTTTACGTGCATCGTAAGAAAATTGTTATATATATATATATTTAATTTTTAACCTTATTTAATTTTACAATATAGTAAAAATTTATATGATATAATATTAAATAAATAATAAAAATTAATCATACATTTTTAAGTTAATTATTAAAAATAAATATGATAAATATTATTAATTTAACTTATTAAATTAAAAAAAGTAATATTAATGATTAAATAAAATAAAATGGAAAAATATATTATTATTTTAAAATATAATAATATTTTTATCCAAAATTATGTTAACAGTGATTAAAACTTTTATATATTGTTAGATTATTATTATTATTATGTATATCAAGTTATCCATTTAATTCTTAACTTATTTAAGATATTATAAATTAATCACTATCTTTTAAATTCACAAAATTTAGTTATTAATGTTTCTAATATTGAAAAATATGATCCAAGATTTCAATTTTTATTTTAAATTAATTTAATAATTTAATAATTAATTAACATATAATTGTAAAATTGGGTTAGATTATAAATTTTATTTTAAATTATTGATAAAATTATATATTTTAAAATAAATTGTAGATCAAATAAATTAAAAAATTAATTCATGTTATAATTATTTATAATAACATTAAGTTAGTATAATATAATTAAAATTATTAAATGTATAAGAATTATGAATTAAATTATGGAAATTAAGAAGGTAAAGCAACAAATTATAATATCTAAATAATGACTCAACAAATACAGCGTATTATTATTATTATTATTATTATTTCTAATAAGCACTTGTCCCCATGAAACTTGGTTTATCAGACCAAAGGACCATGACACGATGGGTTTGATGTCATAATGAAGCGAGCAAAAAGGAGAGGTTTCTCGTGCCTTATTCTAGTGGCTATGCAGCTTTCACCTAGCATGCTAATTCTAGAATAATATACAATAATAATTCTTCACATTTAATATCTAAAATTTTAGATTAATTCACACAAAAATTTTAAATTAAAAAAATTAAAATTTCTATTCTTAAATTATTATATTTTAAAATGAAGTATTAAATTAAGAATTTGCAGCCTTAATATAACCTATATGTCACATAAGTTTTTAAAGATCTAATAGTTATAAAAATAACTTAAATATAACTTTTATTGAATTTGATGATAAAAGTGTTATGTTTCTAGTTTGGAGATTTTCTAAGTAAATGAGTTCAAAATTTAATAACTTATAAATTATTTAGTCAAATAAATCAAAATTGCTCTACAAATTACAATAAGGTTATCATGGCATTGGAAATTCCTCTCCACTTATTGTCCTAAAATTAGAATACGTCTTTCAAAAATTTTTGCTAAACATATTAAGATCGTTAAACGTTAATTCAAGTGATATATTAAATATCATTTTTATAAAACATAATCACCTAACTAAACATGCCTCTGAATTTGTGACCACAAAGGGCCCAAAAACTAAACCGTTCTTTATTCACTATAAGATAAATATTAGGGTAATAAAATTCTTTAACGATATGTTTACTTATGATATGTATTTAAATAATTTTAAAAATAAAAAAAAATTATTTTTGAGTAAGTTTAATATTATAATTAATATAAGTATAAATTTATAAAAAAATAAATAAGAAAAAAACTCTCAAAATAAAAAATAAATAAAAAAAGAATAGCTTCTAATATTAATTGACTCAAGCAAATTAACCTAGATTAATGTCGTATGCTTTAAATTTGAATGTGTCAAAGTAAATAACATGTTGAAAATCAACACCAAAATAATAATTGAAGAGGTAGAGAAATAAATGAAGTAGTTGAAGATTGTAGAAATAAATGAAGTAGTTGAAGATTGTAGAAATAAATGAAGTAGTTGAAGGTTGTAGAAATAAATGAGGTGGTTAAAGGTTGTAGAAAAGAGAAGTGTGTAGATAAGATTTGTATGGCTATGATTATTTCTTAGTTTTATATTTGTGGTGCAGATGTACTGCATGGTGATAGTATAAATAGCTACCTTGCATTTGGTTTAATCATTCTATAAAAACAAATAAGTCTTTGTATTCTTAGTTTGAGTGTGAGTTGAGGCTTTCTCTTTGAGTGTTTGTATTTCTCTTCCAATTTGTGAGTTGCGCTTTGAAAGGTGTTATGAGTATAATACAAGTAATTTGTTTACTTGTTTGGATCTAATATTAGTAAATTTAGAGTTGTTCATTCTAAATTTTACTCAACAATTGGTATCGAAATGTGGACGGCGGATCGTTCTTAATGAAGTTATCTTGAGTCGTGAGGAGTTTGATACTCTGCAAGTTTATTAGTCAAGCTTGTTCGATATATTCGAAGTCTTGCCGACACGATGGGTGATCTTCAAGTAGTTGGAGGAATCAAGAAGCTCAACAACAAAAACTATAACACATGGGCAACACGTGTATGAGTTCTTATCTACAAGGTCAAGCCTTGTGGGAGGTTGTTGGTGGTGATGAAGTTACCTAACCAACATTGGAAGATGCAAACGGCATCTTGCGTAAGGGAAAATTAAAGTTGAGTGCAAAGCGATGTTTGCTTTGAAGACCACAATTTAAGCAAGAAATGTTGGAACATATACGGGATGCAAAAACACCAAAGGCATGGGACAGTACATTGCACTCTCTCTTTCAAAGAAGAATGATACAAGATTGCAACTGGAGAATGAGTTACTATCAATGGCGCGAACGCGGACAGCGATTTCACAATACTTTCACAGGTAAAGTCATTATGCCGCGAAATTTCGAGTTAGATCCAAAAGCTCTGTGGGGGAAACGAGGATAAAGAGAATAATTATTCATGGTTTGAGACAGAATATCGAGGGTTTGTTACCGCTTATACTGAGGATGGCCGACCTGACCATCTCTTGTTGAGTTTGAGAATCATGGCCATGGCCAAGAAGCTATGGCTAAGCAAATGGGAGAAGTCAAGGGTGAAGAAGAAAGCGCTCTACACTAGCAAAAGCAAAATCACTTTCAAGCGGTACAATGTAAATGGATATAAAAATGATGGCGATAAAGGAAAAATTCCTCGAGGAAAGGAGGCTTTCATTCGTGGGGGGGAGCTTGGAAGAACCGCACAACAATAGAAAATTTGACGGTGAATGTTTTACAATCAGAAAGATGGGTCACATGTCAAAAGATTGTTTGGAGTAAGAAAAAGCCTCATTGAAAGCAATAAAGCTACTTCAGTTCTAAGGAGCATCGCCCGAAGATGGTTGGTCAAGAAGCATTATTCGCTACGAGAGGAAGAAGAATTGGC
This sequence comes from Hippophae rhamnoides, assembly GCA_033030585.1. Lineage (NCBI taxonomy): Eukaryota > Viridiplantae > Streptophyta > Magnoliopsida > Rosales > Elaeagnaceae > Hippophae > Hippophae rhamnoides. The sequence continues at coordinate 41,978,273 of CM065434.1, forward strand.
TCTTACGGTGACAACATCGAAAGCAGATTGACTACAAGAATGACCGGATCATGATTCGAGCTTCAAATCATATGACAGGTGATAAACATAAGTTGGAAAGCATGTCTCAGTACAAAGGAGGTCGTGTTGTGGTGACGGTGACAACTCAAGGTTACCGATAGCCCGCGTCGGTAAGAAGACGATAGTTACGCCTCGATATAATACTAACCAAGTACCACTTCGAGATGTTTATCATGTCCCGGGAATGAAGAAAAATTTGCTATTCGTGGCTCAATTAACATCATCGTGCCACTATGTCTTGTTCGGTCCCCGAGACGCATTGAAGGTGTATCGTGATCTCAAAATCTCGAAACACCGACAATGGAGTGGGGCAACGATTGAATCCGCCCACGTGATGTCAAATGAGGACCAGATAGTATATGTAGACAAGACAAGAAGAAATGAGACAACAGATCTATGGCATATACGGTTATTTCACGTTAGCTATTCCAAGCAAAATATGATGGTGAAGAATTCGATGCTTAAAGGACTTCCTCAACTAGACGTGCGGAATGTACGAACACCATACGTGGGATGCCAATATGGTAAAGCTCACCAATTGGCATATGAGGAATAAAAGTTTAAAGCAAAAGAACCATTGGAGTTAGTTCACTCTGATGTATTCGGTCCTGTTAAGCAACCATCAATTAGCGGTATGCGATATATGGTGACATTCATTGACGACTTCTCAAGGTATGTGTAGATTTTCTTTATGAAAGAAAAATCTGACGTATTATCAAAGTTTAAAGAGTTTAAAGAGTCAACTGAAGGAGAAGTTGGAAAGAAGATCTGTTGCTTGCGCACTGACAATGGCGAAGAATATAGCTCAAGCGAGTTCTCTCAATACCTAAGGGAATGTCGAATACGTCATCAATACACTTGTGCCAACACGCCACAACAAAATGGTGTAGCAGAGAGAAAGAACCGATATCTTGCAAAAATTTGTCGAAGTATGCTACATGAAAAGAATGTACCTGGGAGGTTTTGGGCTGAAGCGATGAGGAATGCATCCTTTGTGATCAATAGACTTCCTCAACCAAGGTTAGAATTTGTTTCACCCTTTGAGAAACTATGGAACATGAAACCTACGGTTAGCTACTTTTGATTATTTGGCTGTGTGTGTTATGTATTTGTTCCTGGTCATTTACGGAGCAAATTTTACAAGAAAGTTGTTAGATGTATCTTTGTGGGATACGATAGCCAAAGAAAAGGGTGGAAATGTTGATCCAACGAGTGGAAGATGCTACACTTCACGAGATGTGGTGTTTGATGAAGCATCTTCTTGGTGGTCCTCAAAGAAAGAAGCATTGCCAGACTCAAGAGAATTTGGAGATAAGCTGCAACAAAAGATAGAGGAGCATACTATTAAATTCCAACCAAGTTTAGATGAATCCAGAGATCCAGACGATGATGGTGCCGAACAAAGAGTAGCTCAGAATCCTTGGAAAAGCTGCGCATATACCAGCAACTAAATGAAGAAGATGGGCCTTGTGAAATAGAAGAATCAACTCCATAATCTCAACTACGTAGGGCAACAAGAACACGAAGGCCAAATCCCAAATATGCCAATGCAACCATAATTGAAGAAGCAATAGAACCCGAGACGTTTGAAAAAGCATCGCAAAGATCTAAGTGGATGGCAATGCATGAGAGAAGAGATCGATGCTGCTTCAAAGAAAATCAAACTTGGGATCCGTGTGAAAGCCGAAGAGATGTGAAACCCATATCCTGCAAATGGGTTTACAAGATAAAGCGTGAAGACTGCATTGGGTCAATCGGGAGATACAAGGCATGATTGGTAACTCGTGGTTTCTCTCAACAAGTATGGACTAGACTATGATAAAACGTTTATTCCAAGTGGCCAAACTTATAACTGCTTGAGTCACTACTTGCACTTGCAACAAACAAAGATTGGAATTGTAGCGAGATGGATGTGAAGAATGCTTTTCTTCATGGAGATTTGGATCTGGGAGATCTACGATCCAACCAATGGGTTTTCGAGCCAAGATCATCCTCAATACGTGTAAGTCAGCGAGCACTCTACATGGATTAAAAAAGCACCCATTGCATGGTATGGTAAGATTGCTGAATTTCTAACACAAAGTGGTTATTCAAGAACACTGCATTCGACTTGTTTGTCAAATCCAATGAAGGAAAGCTAGCTATTGTGCTAGATGTGGATGACTTAATCATAATCGGTGATAATGAGGCGTAAATTCTTGAGACAAAGGAGAATTTATCACCGTTTCTCGGATGAAAGAACTTGCCAACTCAAGCACTTCATTGGTTTAGAGGGTTGATCGCGACACGCGAAGGAATATTTCTTTGTCGCCAAAAATATTCTAAAGATTTGATAAAACGGTTCTGAATGCTTGAATGCAAACCAATTTCGCCTTACCACGGAGCCAAATGCCAACATGTGTGCAACGTAAGGAAAAGATTTGGAAGATGCGACAATGTATCGAAAATTGGTAGGCAATCCGATCTACTTAACCTTAACCTCGGCGACATTTCTTATGCGATTGTTGTAATGAGTCGGTGCATATGCAAAATCCAAAGTTAAGTCACATTTGGAAAGCTCGACGAATATTGAGATATGTAAAGAGTACTGATTGACTATGGTATTTTGTACAAGAAAGGTGGAGGCAACAAGTTAGTTGGTTACCGCGATGTAGACTATGCAGAGATCATGACACTGCGAGATCAACAACTGGGTATGTGTTTAAGCTAGGTTCTTGAACAATTTCTTGGTGTAGCAAGAGACAACTAACGGTATCATTATCAACCACATCGAGTATCGAGTATCGGCAATGGCAGCTCAAGAGCGTATGTACATGGTTGATCTGACTAATGAATAATCTACATCAATCAAGAGATTATGCGCATCTTTGTCAGACCGACAATCAATCGGCAATTCGTTTGGCAGAGAATCCGATCTTTCATGCAAGAACTAAGCATGTTGAAGTACACTATCACTTTATCAGAGAAAAGGTTTTGCAAGAAGAAATTGAAATGAGGCAAATCAAGACAGATGATCAAGTTGTGGACTTGTTCACAAAGAGCTTAAGCGTTGGTAAGTTCGAAATGTTTTGCCGTCAGCTTGACACAGTAAAAATAGTGAGAGTTGGTGTTGAGGGGTAGTGTTGAAAATCAACACCAAAATAATAATTGAAGAGGTAGAGAAATAAATGAAATGGTTGAAGGTTGTAGAAATAAATGAAGTAGTTGAAGATTGTAGAAATAAATGAAGTAGTTGAAGGTTATAGAAATAAATGAGGTGGTTAAAGGTTGTAGAAAAGAGAAGTGTGTAGATAAGATTTGTATGGCTAGGATTATTTCTTAGTTTTATATTTGTGTGGTGTAGATTGCATGGTGAGGACTATAAATAACCTACCTTGCATTTGGTTTAATCATTCCATCAAAAACAAATAAGTCTTTGTATTCTTAGTTTGAGTGTGAGTTGAGAGCTTTCTCTTTGAGTGTTTGTATTTATCTTCAATTTGTGAGGTTCCTTTGAAAGGTGTTATAGTGAGTATAATACAAGTAATTTGTTTACTTGTTTGGATATAATATTAGTAAATTTAGAGTTATTCATTCTAAATTTTACTCAACATAATAATTATGGGCTAAAAGGTAAGTTAGAGTGGGTACACGTGTATAGTTTTTATAATATTATATTTGATAGATTTTGATATAATCTTGAAAACTCGTAATTAATTTAATCTAATAAGATTTTATTAAATTAAATATTATTAAAATTTATAAACAATTTTGATGTTTTATTATTAATCGATGTGGGATAAAAATATTTAATAATATAAAATATTAATTCAAATATTATCTTAAAGTATATGTTTTTTTTTTAAATTACATTAATTCATATTATAAACATATTTTAATATAATTTTAAATCACACTTAGTTATTTTTTCATTTTGTAAGTACCACACTACGATTTTTAACCATACCAAAATGTGTACGGTTTTTAACAGTACCAAATAGTATTTAGGTATGGTTACCACTAAAAGGCCATCTGTACTATATACTCTTGTTCCCCTTAAAGCCTTTAGGTTTGGCTAAGAATTATATCGAAAACTTAAATCAGCTTTATCTCTGATTAACAACTATATCAAAACTTAAAATGCAATAGTACATAATACAATTATGAGATTTGGATACGATTGTCAAATGTATTATATACTTTTTCGATACACATGTAAAACTATATTATTTTATGGTACGGATGTTAACTGTATTTGTAACTATATTTATTAACATTAATATATACTTTTTTGTAATATCTATATATAAAATAATATTATTTTTTGATTTTATTGTTAACAATTTTCAATAAAAAAAAGAAAAGATCAACTTAATAAATGTAATGGTTGAATAATTGTTTTTAAGAGAAAATCTAAAAAGATGTAATAAAGAAAAGTGTATAGAATGTGATAATATTTTTGTTATAAAGATTATTTATATATTTCTTATTATAGTGCCTTTTTTTTTACTAGAGGTTTTAATACAATTGATTTAAAATTTGATATTACTTTAAATTTTATAAGAAATATAAATTATTAATTCTAAAATATTAACTTTGAGCTAAAAAAATAACAATGTTTTTAAAGCTTTTATCGTAATAATGTTTTTAAAGAATGTGAGGCATTATCTCTGATATCTCTAATATATTCTCTAGTATGATTATTAGATAATACAGTTTTCTGAAATTTTGGCTAATTTTCTACGACCATGAGATTCAAAAATCAAAAGATCTAAAGATTTAAGACATCAAAGTTGAAATATTTCTAAGTTGTTAGTTATCAAAATACATGTTCTTCTTTTTTGAATATAATCTATAACATACAAAAAATTTAATTGTCCAAAAGTAGTATGAGATATATTTTTTTTTTTGCTAGTAATATAAAAATGTGAGTTAAAACTCATCAATGTACATATAGGAATGTGAGTGTAAATGTATAATTATTATTTTTAAAAAAATCTTATCAATGTGAAAATTAAAATGATATATTCAAGTTAATCTTAATTAGTTCATTTTATCTAGTAATATAATCTCAATTTATTTCCATCATTGTAAAAAAAAAATCATCTAAGTTTTACATATTTAATGTGTTTTAAATCTATAATTTTAAATAGATTTTGAATATGTGACTTTAAATAAAGAATAATAATTTTTACTATATGAATCACAACTCATCTAATTAATTCCTCAAATATAAAATTTCTCCAATTTCTTTAGTAAAATTACCCATATTTTGTGGAACAAAATAGAAGTCAACGAAGGTCAGCATTAATCAAGTAGAAGCATAAAGCCATATTTGGATGAATCAATGAATTTTTTTTATTTTTTATTTTTATATTTTCCGGTGCATGGAAGCACAATTGCACAAGCAAGAGTGTCCAGTTATGATTATTATTTTTCCCTAAGCAGAATGTCACAAAGTTAACATAAAATTTAGTTATAGTTACATATTTGGAGTTCTAAAAATAAAATTTTAAGATCTTTTTTATTAAAATATATTATATTTAATAAAAATAATATTATAAATTAAAAATAATAATATGATATTTATATTTAATATATTTGGTTTTATTTTTCATCATAGATATTAAACAATAAATGTTTTTACCTCTACGTATATGCAAAATATAATATTTGAATGATATATTAGTTTAAAGTTTTGTGTATCAGTATATAATCTCGTATATGAAATAAAACCCAAAATTTTAAATAAAATAATAATCAAAATTTACCATCTAAAATCAAAATGGTTCGATTATTACTTGCGGTTACGTGAACTAATGAATTTTTTTGACACATTTATGAGTTATGAACATGGATTAAACATCTATAACATTAATTTTTTGTTTATTATATTTGAAACATTTGCACGTTAAGAAGAGTAATGTACAAGTAATTTTCGTTGATGATTTTAATATTTTAATCTGATCTGGGAAATTTTATGAAAGACATGTCCTTTTTGCTATGAGAAGATGAGGGGAAAACACTGATTTTGTTTACAAGAAGTTGTAACATTTGGAGTAGCATGCATGCTTTTTTCTCTCATAAGTGTAGCGAAACATCCGTTATTTCATTATTTGTTCATTTGATTATCTTTAATGTGATCTGATGCGGGGAAATTTAATGTGGTCTGTCGTTTTTAAAAAGTCTTTATTTCTAAGTTATGAATTTAGGTGACATATCATAATGAAGTATATATATACGCTTGATTTTATGATTTAATTAAAATTTGTTACGTAAATTGCTAACCGATCTTAGATTAAAATAAATAAATGTATTTTTTTATACACTACACAAATACTATTAATTGTTTAGCTTTTTTTTTTAATTCAATAACATCCTTATTATTTTAATATAATTGCTCTCTAAATATTAAATATTTATTTTTTATAATTAAATTATTAAAAATAAATGAATATTATTATATACCATGTGTATAGTCGTAAATTCAGCATTTTAATTCATAAATAACACCATCTAGTAAAAAATCATACTATTTATTTTTCAATTATTATTTAGTTTTAATAAAAAATATATTTTTGAATGATAAAAATTTAAAAATAAAAATTCGGAAGAAACATATAACTCACTTTATATATTTATATTTTTATAAATATTACATCTAAAATTTTTGTTATTAAAATATGAGAGATGATAAATATAATAATATATTGTTTAAATTTGATACCTAAAAACAAAACCAAGTAAGTGATCTTATTCCTATGTAGATTTTTCTACCTATATACTATATGCAATTTAAATTTTAGAAGATTTTATAATTTTTAATAAAAATGTGTAAAATTTCTATAATTAATAATTAGCTTAAAAAAAATCCTAATTATTTTAAAAAAATGTGTACATTAATTTATTCTAAATTGATTAATGAATATTTTTTAACAGAAAATAATCATGTACCAAATACACGAAGACAGTTTAAAGAACATTTTTAAAATTATAAATTATTTATATATATAAAAAAAACCATCCCAATTCCTAACCCTTATCCTTACCCCCCCTACCCCTATACCAAGAAATTAATAATATAGGCGACAAATCAGTTCTTTATCTTCCAAACACCCGGCGTTAATAAATGGAATAATACTAAACCAGTCATAATCCCAAACTTCTAAAAACATTTTTTTTTGTCTGTACAGAAGTTGGCTTGGGATTATTCTCCTCGTTAGAGGTTGGCGTTTGGGTAGGGGTGACTTTTTTTTTATTTATTTATTAATTTGTAATTTTAAAAATCTTTTAAAATATAATTACGTGATTAAAACATAATTATTTTTTAATAAAAAAGTTAATGATATCAGTGTATATATTTTTTTAAAAATAATAAAATTTTTATACATCAGTATAAAATTTTTTTACGTCAATTTTATTACATTTTTATTAAAAATTATATCACCCTTCCTCGTTCACCATACCACTTGCACTTTTAAGGCCATTACTCTATCCATAATTATGGGAGGGAGGGAGGGAGGGAGAAAGGATGGAGTGTGTTCCAAGACACAATTATGATTATATGGTCTTTAGCCAAGCAGAAAGGCTGGCGTGGATATACCCAATAACGTGGGACTTGGCCGAGGCATGAGAAGAAACAAAAGCAGATTAACATTTCTTTGAATCTCTCTCTCTCTCTCTCTCTCTCTATATATATATATATATAAAATAGAAACCAAAAGAGTTTGCTAACCTAAGCCTTTTATCATGATGATATTATCAGCCTTCTTTGTCTTTGGTCGGTCTACGATTATATATGGTTGAAAATTGTTAAAGCAACACAAGTACATATGTTATATATGGTGGAGAAATATTAATGACTTGCAAATATTTTCATACGCATATTTTTATATTTTATGATATATTATAATTATTTTAAAAATTAAAAATAATTATTCGTTTTTTTTATATTTATACATAAAAAATTATATAATATAGATGCAAAAATAGGTACAATTTAATATTTTTTTTAACATTTATATTAAGAGATACAAATAATGGTATTTTTATTAAAAATATAATTTAATATCATATATAATTTTTATACCAGATGCTATCAGCCAAGTATAATCCTTTAAGGAACCATTTAGTCTCAGAAAAAAAACTTTATTTTTGTTTCTAAGTGCGCCAATAACACCTTTTGCTCTTACATATTATTTCCATGTATAATTCGTACCTTCTTTTACATTTTTATTAAAGACGAAAAGATAATAATAAAAATAAAGATCACACCCTGAAAGGTATAGGCATATGCAGAGAGAAAAATATAGAATATCGTAGAAAGGAAGGAAAGTAAAAATTAGCCGAGACGTACTAGTTACTCAAAACACACAATATCACAGTATATATATATATACTGGTAATTATTATCACTCACTTTTCACTTTATACGAGCGTTATTTCTGAAGACATTTACATTAATCAAGTCTCCTCGTTTAAAGTAACCAAATAAATCACTTTTTAAAACAAAATTAATCATTGTATTTGATATTCTAAATCTAACCCTGATCATGCAAAATATATGTATGATCTTGATAATATTTATTGGATGTTGAAAGTCTTTAAAATATTTGAAATATCACACACTTTGGTTGGCACCTCAATCTACGTTATAATTCTACTAAAAAAACTAAAAACAAACAAAACAAAAAATGTGTGACAAAAACTTTCAATCCTCGTTAGATGATGTAAACACCAATTGCCTTCTTGTCATTTGGAAGAGTAGGTTTTGTTTCTTTGAATTGCTTCAAGTTCCTTGTTTATTGTTATGAGTCATTCTTTATTGCTTATTGCCTCATCAAATGAAATAGGATCTGCAACATACAATACTTGCGTATTAGCATAGATCTCACTGAGAGACCTAATTCGTCTTGGTAGAGACTCATAAGTTGAACTTGAGTTTTGAGCAGATGATGATGAGTCACCTAAAGAATTGTTTGAAGTAGTAGGACTCGATGCATTTGAGGCTCCTGATGATGTTGTGGCTCCTAGAGTGTTGGGAGGAATATGTTATTGTCTTTCCATAGGTTTTTTTCCAAGGTTTATTGGAGTCTCAAATTGAATGCCTCATTCTTTATTCTTGGTTCAGTTCTATCTTACTTCTTCTTCAAAAGTGACATTTCTACTAATGATTATATTGTCATCGATAGGATTGTACAACCTATATGCTTTGGTGTTATTGCTATAATCCATAAAAATATATTTTATGGATTTTTGATCAAGCTTCCCACATTTGTGGGACTCGACAAAAGCATATGCAATGTTGGTGTTTGGTCAGGTACTACTCGTGTTGGTGAAATATTCAAAATATATACTGAAGTGACCACTCTTCTCCCAAAAAAAGTTGGAAGTTTTTAGCTTGTAGCATAATTCTAACCATCTCCACAACAGTTCTGTTTTTGCTTTTTGCCACTCCATTTTGATCAGGCATGTATGGTGCAGTGAGCTCTCTATGTATACCATGCTATTCACAAAAGTTGTTAAATTCTTTGAAAGTAAATTCTCCTCCTCTATCAGTCCTTATACTTTGATATTTTTTTTCGCTCTACTTCTCCACTAGTGCCTTGAATATTTTCAAGGCATTGAATGCTTTTGATTTGAGATGAAGAAAATACACCCAACTCATCCTGCTAATATCATCTGCAAATAACAAAAAAAAAATATTCATTCCAAGAGATTAAGTTATCATAAGACTACATAAATGCATAAGTTTCAAATTGGTAGTGGCCTTCCATGATTTTCCCATTGGAAAAGGCTTCCTATTTTGTTTCCCATATACACAAGCTTCAGAGAGATCAATAAATTATATAACAGGTAAACCAATCACCATTTATTTTTGGCACAATAACTGCAAATCTTTCGTGTTTAAATGTCCATATCTATGATGCCAAATTCTAAACTCTTCTTTCTCTTTTACCATTAACACATGCTTTTCAATGCTTGAAATAGCAAGTGGAAATAACTTGTTTTTAGTCATGATTGCCTTAATTATGACTTGGTTGGTTTGTTGATCATTAACTATGCATTTGGAATGCTCAAACATAAGAGAAAAACCACTGGTTACAAGTTGTCCCACACTGAGTAGATTTTGAGTCAAGCTTGGTATAAAAAACACTTTATGCAATAGCTTTGTGTTAGCTCCATTTTGGATTGCTATTGTCCCTTTCCTTCTACTTCCATTTGCTTGTCATCTTCGAGCCTCACCTTGAGCTTGTAATTCTCATCCAAATCCTCAAATAGTGAACGTGCACTTGTCATGTGATTGGAACATCCACTATTTAGAAACCAAATATCACTAGTGTTTTCAGTGGGTTCAATTTTTACCATAAACAATTTGAATTTCTCATTTTCATTTTCTTCTTCTTCATTGGATTCCTTTGCATAATTAGCTTGATTGGCCCTATCCCAACAGTTTGCCTTGATATGCCCAAAATACTTGCAATGATGACATTGGATGAATGGCCTCTATCCTCATCCTTAACCCATACCTCTTCTGTGGCTTCTCTAAATAATATGCTCATTGTTACTATGCATAACTCTTTCCATTGTTGAAGTCTCGCCCTTTATGTGAATTGCCTTATCTTCACTTTACTCCATTGTGCGGTTCAATTGTGATTCATGGGCTTGCAAATACCCCATTAAGTTCTCAAAAGAAAAATTGGTTAGATCTTTTGATTTTTCAATGGCAACTACAATATGATCAAATCGAAATGTTAAAATTCTCAACACCTTAGTCACAACAATTTGATCACTATACTTCTCACCATAAACTTGCATTTGGCTCACAATTGTTGACACTCTTGAAAGATATTCTTTCATTGATTCATGGTTTTTCATCATTGTAGTTTCGAACTCCCATCAAAGTGTTTGCAATTTGATTGTGATTACCCTATTATCACCCTAAAATTTCTTCTACAAGATCATCCATGATTTCTTCGATGAAGTGGCGTTCATGATCCTTGGAAATATGTTTTCATGAACAGTTTGTTGAAGAAAGAAGAGTGCCTTTGCATCCTTTCTTTTATTTTCCTTCAATCTGGTAGCTTCATTAGGATTTGTAAATCTTTCTTCAACAATCTCCCACAAATCTTACGACTTGAACATCGTTCTCATCTTCACATTCCTAAACCGGTGTTTGTCTCCATTAAACATTGGAATGAGAGGTTGTGAAGCTGAAGATACATTTTTTGTCATTTTTGAAAAACTCTTTCAATTGCCTAATTAGAGACCAACCTGGCAATGATACCAATTTATTGAGAATTTTACAGAATTTTATACACAAAAAAATGAACAAGAAGATAAGAACTCAAAGAATGTTTTTTTTGTATAAAACTTCTTAAGAAAACAGTTTATTCCTTTTTTTATTGAGTGCAAAGGATGCCTATTATATAAGATGATTACAAACCAATTACTAGAAAATAGGATATGATTCATCTCAAACAGAAATAGATAAATAATTGATCCTCATTTCCACTTACAACAAAAAATACCATAGAAATAGGAATATGAAAACTGATGTTTGAATCGATCTTCATCAATTTTTAATTATTTTATAAAATAATCATCAATGTGTTTAGTAATAACTTATACTTAGTGATTCTAAAAGGAAAAAAAATCAAAAATCGCTTTCAAATTGTTTGATTACTCTCTATAATTTTTTTTTTCAAAAAAATTAAAAAATAAATTTTTGTTTATTATTTATAAATTTTTTAACTCTTCTTATATTCATACATATAAAATATATAAAACTTTAATTTTCAAAATTACAAAGACATTACTACGGAAGTAAAGGAGGGAGTTTGTTCACTATAAGATTTACTCCATAGCTCTCAATGATCAGATCCCATATCACATTAATAAAGTAGCCCATAATTTAGTACTTAGTCAGGTATGCACCAAGTGAATGGAGTGATTACACTTAATGAGTACCATAAGGTATAAAGACGTTGGGCTACCAAGCAATATATTGAGACTTTTCTTTCTATGTAGTAAAATAAAAATAATAATAAAACTTGATTTGTTTTCTACAAAAATATTTGGTGAACGTTAAAAAAATAAGAAATATGATTTAAAAAACTTAATTTTAAAAATTTATGAATCAATCATAATACACATGAAAATATGGTACTAAGTTACCTTCTAATAAAGTTTTAAGGATCAAGATCGGAGTTTGAAACCTGAAAAAAGCGAGAGAAAAAAATGTGTCAGGTTATGGTCGCCCTACTATGAACATAGATCGATACAGATCATAAACGTTAGAATCTTTAACCCCACTTGAATATCTTGAGATTGGAAAAATTCGATTCAAATAGATACTAATAATCCGGTAGTTATATGAAAATAAACAATTCTAGTTGTATAGTTATAAAAGGATGTCACCCAAGATCTTAGTCATGGTAAATAACATTTATAAAGTGTTTATTTTTTATAACTATGTGGCCTAAATATATTAATTAAAAAAATGATTAAAATACTAATTTTCACATAATTAAGGACCAATTCTACACCCCAGCACATAATACAACCACCGTGACTTAGTGTTTAGATCTTACATGTTCTTTATATCGGCTTATCAAACTTTGGATATATCAACGTAATTTCAAGTCCTGGTAAAGTGATTGCTTCTTTATAAAAAAACAAAGACAAAACAACAAACACTAAGATTGGGTATTTGTTTGTCGAGGGATATAATGAGCGTGATATAATACGGTCTGATATAAGAAACATTTTAAACGAACTTGTATCTCTAACTCTAATACTCAATTAAATATCGGGGTATTTGTATATGGTAATCTATAGACAATTAAATTATTTTATTACTCTTTAAGTAGTGAGTAAAATATTAATTTTTTTTTATATTTATATATTTTGGTAAATTTTAGTATAAAATGTTGCGTTATTGAGTAATTTTAAAAATAATTGTGGGTGTATTGAGTTGAAATGAGGGTATACTAAGAGTAATATTCTTTATCTCAATTGATATATATATATATATATATTAGCATTTTAATGCCGATAATAATAAGATTGATGGATGTTGCATGGGACCACTTATTTTATAGGCGACATTTGAATTGTTGGACTTTCAAAAATCATTTCTCTAATATAATACAGCGTCTAATTTTATTAATTTTTAGTCATATTAACTCTTAATCACTTATTTATGTAATTTAGTTGGTTGGAATTACTTAATTTATTTATACATTTTAACTCTTAATCATTTATTTGTGTAATTCAGTTGATCGGAGTTACGTGCATACAGTAGAACTAATATTAATATTAATAATATTTTACATCAATTACATGTGTAATGAAATATTTTATAACTTTTTCAACTTATATTATTAATTCTTAATGTACTACTACACTTAAAAAAAAAAGTTAGAATTTTTCCGTGTATGATTATTTATAGACTAGTATAGTGGAAAGTTTTTGCAGATCATAATCAAAGAAAAAAACAAAGGAAGGAAAAAGAAACCCAACAAAGCACAAAGGAAAATGAAAGCATTATTAGTAGTAGCTAGAGCTTAGTTGAAAACAAAGGATAAAAAGGTTGGTCAGCTTCAGAAAAACCAACCCAATAAGTGAAAGTGATTTTACTTAAGCCAGATTTTCAGGGGGTGGGGGAAAAAGAGAAAAAGAAAAACTATAAGCCCAGCTAGCTAGCATAGAACTTGTTCATATGATCAAAGCCACAAAAATTAATAGCATTTCAGGTTTGTGATTTATCCAACTTTCTTCTGATACTATTTTCTCCTTTTAATTAATTAAATTTCTTTTTTATTGTTTTTCATTTAAATTAATAGTGCTTCTTATATTATACATATAATCATTGAGATTCTATTAATATATGTAGAGAATTGAGAAAGATGATGAAAAAGGATGATCAAGCTTCACAAAACATTCAAAACATAGAAGAAGAAGAAGAAGAAGAAATGTTTCTTCATCATCAACACCAACATAATGTTATCCATCAGTCATGGTCTTTACCTCCTGTTCATCACCCAATAAACCCGGTCCATTTCACTTCCAACCCGGTTAGTGATCATCAAGACCCATTTCTTGTTCAGCAGTATCCATCATCCTCATCATATCCTAGTTTGTTTAACAGAAATAGTACTAGAGCAACTCCTTCTCTACAATTTACATATGATGGTTCAATATCTTCGGATTTTCATCACCTAAGAATAATTTCAGAACACAATCTTGGACCGGGTTTTCAACCGGTGGGTTCAGTTCCCTTTGGGCTCCAATCCGAGTTGGGTAAAATGACTTCTCAAGAAATTATGGATGCTAAAGCACTTGTAGCTTCTAAGAATCACAGTGAAGCTGAGAGAAGAAGAAGAGAAAGAATCAATAACCACTTTGCTAAATTGCGCACCTTATTGCCCAACACCACCAAGGTACGTAATTCATAATTTATTAATCTTAAGATTTGATTTTCGCAACAAATTAAGTTCTATAAAAAAAAAGAGAGAGAGAGAGAGACTCATATATGTAATTACATTATCAAACATATAACATATTCTTTTTGTACTTTTTCACATTGATAATAATGTTCCATCAAATCCTACTATCTAAGATAGCTACTTAGCTTATAGACTTTTAATACACAATAATTGATTATATGGTTTAGAATATAAGAAATTTTTCATTGTTGTAGAGTATATAATAAGATAATTTTATAATTCAATGAAATTTAATATTAATGTAAATTTTTTTTAAAAATATATATTTAATAAAAAATATATAAAAAAACAATTTTATTGATTATAAATATACTTACATAACTATTATTATAATAAAACCAGTTACATACAATTTTGTTAGAATTTGATCATTCTGGCATTACTCACAAATCCAATAAACCAATTAAGTTAATATGTAATTCCCGAGCTTTCGCGAGGAATAATCTACATTGTATACATTAATAATAATGATATACGTTATATAATATAGCTATATATGATTTAAACCGAGCTTTTCTTTTCATTATTATTATTATTATTATTATTATTATTATTATTATTATTATTATTATTATTTGGGTTTGTGTATTTATTTTTTGTTAGTAGTTTGGTATTTCCGAGGTGAAAAAAAGGAATAAGTGATAATGCTGCTAAGTTGATACAATAAAGAGGAACATCGCAGCAGATGAAAAAAAAAGAAGCTTTTTCATGGAAATTTCTTGCCGGTTTTCACCCAAACGTACGAGACAAACTAGCAATCTTGTCAGTCTTAAAGCTACACAAAATTAGAACCCGTCCTTCCTCCTCCTCTTTTACTGAATCTTCAAACTAGAACACAGTAAATATATTTTCTTTAAAAATTTAAAACAAACCAATTTCATTTTACATCTTAAAGATACTTTCTTTATTCATTTTCTTGCATTATCATTTTTTTTCTTCATCTGGGTTTGATTCGTTTTTCTAATTATAATATATATATATATATATATAACAGACGGACAAGGCTTCACTTTTAGCTGGAGTAATACAACATGTAAAAGAACTTCAACGGCAGACTTCAATAATATCAGAAACGAGTGTTTTGCCTACAGAAACTGATGAACTTATTGTTGATAATGCGTCAGATGAAGAAGGAAGGTTTGTTATCAAAGCCTCGCTTTGTTGTGAAGATAGGTCTGATCTTTTGCCTGACCTTATTAAAACTATCAAATCATTAAGGTTAAGGACTTTGAAAGCTGAGATTGCAACAATTGGTGGAAGGGTAAGAAATGTGTTGTTCATTACAACAGAAGAAGATTCAAGTAATGACGTCATCAATGTTGGTACTGATGATAATAATAATAATAATAATGAACAACAAGTACAACCACCACAAGAATATTGTATAAGTACTATTCATGAAGCTCTTAAGGCAGTGATGGAAAAAACAGGTTCTGGCATTGAGAGTTCTTCAGCTGGGAATGGTAAGAGACAAAAGACTAATAATGACATCAATATTCCCGAAATATAAGTCTTATAGGCTTCTGTTTGTTTGTACTTCTTTTAAAAGTGCTTTTTAAAGAAGCAAAAAAAATGTTTTTTAAATCCTGACAACACTTGTATTAAATGCTTTTTTATCAGGCTAGAAGCATTTTTTAAGTATTATAAGTGCTTTTAAAATATCTCAAAAGCAGAAGCAAACATTCACTTAGAGTTTGTTCGTTCCATACAGAAGCGGTTTCAAGGGGAAAAAAAACATTTGATTTCGAGAAGAAATTAATACATATAATGTGGCTTTATTAGCAATCAGAGAGTGTATTTTCGGATCAGTAAGAGCGCTTCTGATAAGTTTTTTCCTCTATTTTGTCTTGAAATGCTTTTTTTTTTTTTGCTATTGAAAGTGCTTTTACATGGTCCTCAAGCAAAAACAAGCCATTCTTTTTCTTGTGATTGAGTGTGTCGTGGGTTTCTTATTATTATTATTATTATTATTATTATTATTATTATTATTATTATTATTATTATTATTATTAGTATTTTAACTTGCGTGTGAAAGGTTATGTATTTCCAGGAATGAAGAAATAGGTAATGATGGTTTGTTTATGTGAAGTACTTAGATTGATACAAAACAAGAGATGCTGAAAGTGATGAGAGAGATAGAGATTGAAAGAAGATGTTTGGTTTGTTATTAGGAAGAGATAATATAAAAAGAGGAAAGGGATCTTTTTCGTGGGGAGAGAAGGCTTATTGAGGAAATCCAAAGATGGAAAAATATGGACTTGAGGGGGTTCTGAGATATACTGTTTCTGAATTCAAAGTTTCGCAGTGTTTTTAATTAATTAGGGCATTTTAAAGGTTTGTTTTGTAGTGAATTGAAGCTTTCACTATCCTTTTTCAGACAAGTACAAATGCTGCTGGTAGAAATGATAGACATCCATAATCTATGTATAACAATATTGGTGACGATAGAGAGCTTCTCCAACGTATGTTCATCACTTCAACTATACATGTTTTTTTTTTTTTTTTTTGCTTAATTACAAATTTATATACCCACCTCACAGCAGAGAAATTAAATAGTAATATATATATATATATATATATATATATACACTTATAAGCAAGGATTAAATATAAATATCCAAAATGTTATCAATGTTGTGATGCATATATATGCTCCCTCTTGATATTGATTTATATTTTTAAGTAATTATTTAATAACAATATAAATATTCAATTAACTTCTTCAAATAAAATTATAAATTTCTTTACAAATCAAAACAATGTATGTTTTTGGTGGGTTGAGTGCTGTGTATAAAAAAAAATGTACGTGTATATGTGTAAGTGAATTAACGAAAAATAAAGTATTACTAATAAAATTAAATACAAGTGATCTCCTAGAGGTGTTCTAGTTTTTTGAAATGGAACACTAAGTCTAGTAGCAGATTAATTTTTATGACTTTTTTCCATTTTTATTCAAAAAGAAATTTCAATAATTTTTTTTTATGATAGTTTAGTTCATTAGTTTTGAAAAAAGTTATCATATGTTAAAATGATCATTTTTTTTTTTGCTTTTTTCAATTTTTCAATTTTTATTCAAAAAAAAATTTCAATAATTATTCTTGTTAAAATTTTGTTTTTCAAATGTAATTCAAAAAATTAAAAATAAGTGTTTGAAAAACTTAAAAATTGATCGTTTTGTCAAGTAGTGTTACTTTTTTTAAGTCGTGGATTAAAGTGTCTTTAAAAATAACTATTAGATTTAAGTACTCTATCTAGAAGAACTAGTGAACTGTTGCAATATTTTTCTCTAAAATTAAATCTCTAATTTATAAAAATATTGACCTAAATTATAATATTGCAAGAATATAAAAAAAATGATGAAAAGAAAATCACTAAACATCTATCTCTATCTAATTGTATTATTTTCATGTAAATATTCTAATTTTAATGATTAATTTAAAATATAAATTAATACTTCATAAATATTATAAATAACAAAATACTATAATTTTAGTGTAATTAGTAAAATAATATATGTATTTATAATAGTTTAGTTAAGTGTTAATGATTTATTTTTGTATTAAAAATTTTAATTTTTTAATTTAAAGTATTAAATATAAAGTGAATATTAAATTCAATTTTTTTCCTTAAATAACATATTTATTTGATTAGTTTTATTTTTAATCACATCATTAAAAATATATATATTTATTTTGTTACAATGTTAAAAAATATTTATTTATTTACGTTATAAAAAAAATAAACATATTTTTTTCGGTGAAGGATTAAAAATAAAAATTCATATAAAAGAACTATATATACTATGCAATTAAATTTTTAATTTTTTAAAGATGTTATCATGTTTTTTAAATAAAATTTTCAGTAGTTGTATTCCTAAATCCAAAACATAATTGATGACTTTCTATGAATTAGAAAAAGCTTGGCGTGCGGATTCCATTAATTGTTTAATTAGAGAAATTTTTAAAAAAGAGTAGTTGTTGTAATTATTATGAGTAGTGGTATATAATATTAATGAGAATATTTTAACATATAAGTATATGATCGAAGTGAGTTTAATATAATCAAGAAAGATAATTTATAAGATTTTAATACTGATATTAAGTAGTTTAGTTGAAATATAAAATATTTCCTAATTATTATTCATCCTTCTTGTGTTACTTGATAAAATAAACTAAGAAAATGCATGACAAAACCTTACATTCTAACTATTAACCAATCATGTCAAGCTTAATTCAAACATTTGCATCTGATTTATCTATGCATTATCTAGAACATAACACAAGAAATTAACCTTATATTCAATGTATTGATTAATTAATATTTTTTTTGGTAAACAGTTACAATGTTTTCTTAAGTTAGATTATCAAGATAGTTCAATCATATAATTTAAAAATATTATTTTTTTATCGTATTACATTTAAGAAATACTCTAGAAATGACAAAATTAATATTTGTATACATTTTAAATTAAATTTATAGTACGATTTGGTTAATAAGAATTAAAATTATCATTTCAATTATTACTCTCATCATTTAATAACTCTAAGACTTGTTCTTCCCTTTTTGTTTTGTTCATTTTCTTAGTTTTAATTCACATTTTACCATCATATAGATAATAATATTTTAATTAAATATATTAAATAATAATATTTTATTGTAGATTTTATTAAAATTTAACTTTTTTGACACTTTTACTGTAACAACATAAAAAAAAACTAATTTTCTATTTTAAAAGACTAATGATCAATTAGGATTTAGACTTTGTAGATAGTTTTCTCTTATTTTTCAGTATATAAATATGCTACCTAAGTAACTATACATTACTTTCCTATTAAATTAACAGGAGTTAGCATTAATGAAAAAGTTCCTCCAAAATGCAAATGTATGGAGTTCAGCAGGGACAATTTTGAACAGTTAAGGAATACGTTTGTAACTCGACATTGTTAAAGGACAAAAATTGTTCTTTGCCCTGAAATAACCAACAATCTAGACATATAGTAGTAAAACTAAGGCTTTTTTATTACTCATTTAAATAGAAATAATAAAAACCTTTTGTCTTCAGTTTTAATTTTGATCATTTTTTTCTGTTAATTTTTAACTTCCATAATGCGTGCTTAAACATTTCTTTAAAATATTGAATGATTATTCTTCATCTTCTCTTGTTTTCTTTTTTTTTCTTCCCTCTCTCGTCTTTGTTTTGCTTCATTGTTTAATTGGCTAGACTACGTAACGTAGAATGATTAAGATATATTTTACATGTTACGAGATTATCTATTTTGATACTTAATTACATGTTTCATGACTTTTTTTAATAAAAAAAACCTCATAGTATATAACAAAAAAAAACTCGTTATAAACACATAATCGTTTATCTTCGTAAATAATGTGAGAGATGTATAGACACATTATATCATACATCTCCTTCAAGAGCTTTACATTCTCGTAAAGAAGTAAACTTTGATATTATTTAATATAAGAGGGAGAAATCCTCTACAAGTAGTGAGAGAAGAAGACTTACTATATTTAGTACAAAATTGTCTATTTTAATTCATATAACTACGAGTTTAACGGATACTCGATCATGACTCGATAGTTAACAGAATCTCA
Source organism: Hippophae rhamnoides (assembly GCA_033030585.1). Classification (NCBI taxonomy): domain Eukaryota; kingdom Viridiplantae; phylum Streptophyta; class Magnoliopsida; order Rosales; family Elaeagnaceae; genus Hippophae; species Hippophae rhamnoides. The sequence goes on from CM065434.1 coordinate 41,998,429, forward strand.
TAATTTTTCTTTTAAGAATAAATCTCAAAATATGTCATACAACTTAAGAGATGACACTCCTTATAAGTACATCATCGTTAATTTTGTAAATAACATAGGATATGTTCGGTATATAATTATGACCGAATTCTTTAAAGCTTTGGACATCCATCTAAACTATTTTCTTCGATTGGCCCAATTAACTGATATCTGATTTGATTGTGCTTTATTGTAATAATCCACGGCCTCATGTATGAACATAAAAACCAGACAAAGTGGCCCAAGGTCTAGTGGATGTATATGGTATATCTAGCAAGTTTTACCTTACATAAAGTGCAAAATGAGTCTTTATAATTTTAAGGCTTTAGATCATTTTAAGTTATTTTTATCTATAAAATATTATTTAAAAATTTAGTAGAATATCAACATATATGAAGAATACTGGTTTAGTAAGAAGTAATGTATAAATGATATGTTATAAAATCTTCCTACTTCAAAAAGATAAAAAAAAAAATTAAAAATAATTAGAGGTGACAATTCTTGTAGGTTGCGTCATGTTTTCTTTACGTGTGTATAATAGTGTTGTCTTTGTCTTTTATGAGCTAAATACACATTTTAAATAGAATAAAAAATTGTAATTATTTTTAATTAATTTATTTACTTAACTCAATATTATTACAATAATTATAACTTAAAAAATAATTTGTGTGGAAACAAATTAAATTCGTATTTTGAATAGTAACTTGAATGACACCATAAAAATAGCTCTAGCCTCTAATAATACAGACAGGGATGGTCATTTTGGATGCCCGTCTATGTAAATTTTGTACATGGATAAGTAAATTTTGGATAGACGTCAGTGTCAACTTTAAATTATCTAAACTACAAATTTAATCTCTTTTAGTGAGTCACTATTGATCCATTTCCAAGCTGTAAAAATGGTTGAGTGGGTGAGATTTTGTTAGGACATTGAATCAACATCATAATTACTCTAGCTTCAACTGGATCATGAAGTGGGTGACCCTAATTTTTTTTTATATTTTATTCAACAATAGCTGTCTATTATAGGCTTTTAATTTTTAAATAGCACCGATGATCTGTCTATTCAAAAAACAAAAAAAAAACAAAAACAAAAAATCATAATTTTCTATTTTTGTGTACTCTTTGCCTCCTTGTATGTGTATCATCAGTAGTACATTCATATGTACCTTTCCAAACTCATTTTCTATTTCATACTAATTATTTTTTTCTAAAAGAAATAGTTTGTATATATTGCAAAAAGAAGGGCAAATTTGACCAATTTTCATCCAAACTCAAGACACACATGTATGTTTGAACTAACAATATCTACTATTCATTACTTGGAACATACGTAATACTTTACAAAGTTTCAAATATTGTGGAGTACTTAATAATTGAAATTACATCTTAATTAGGACCCTTGTATAGGACCCAATTTTACAACAATATACATTAAAATCTTGCATACATAATGGCTAAGCACATATTTGAACTGAATCCCAAAATAAACTTGCTTATTCTTTTGGTAAGGAATTGATTTTCCTAACTTATTAAAATAGAAATATAAAATGGGTATTAATATATATAACAGTGGGAGACAATCATGCACAAAATGCAGAGATAGATAGTGGTTCAAGCATTGAATTATCTTTTGAGATTTGTTCAATGTTCTTGTTCTTCAATCTGATGAGAAAGTCAGTGAAACATTCATCCAAGGTTCTAAAAGTTTCATCTGGGTAGAGAGTTGCCACTTCAACATCATGAGATCCTTCAATTGAAAAATTTATCTGACAGCCATTTATGAAGATATCATGTGTCAATGCTGCCACAATACTTTGTGGTATAATATTCTCTGCACCATCAACAAACTCAATGTTTTGATTAATTTAATTAAAATTCCTAAATTGTTAGATAATTTAGTTCTCAAATATTTATTTTATAATTTTATATAATTCTTTAAATATGATGAGAAACTTTACCCATTTAGTTAGATAGTATAAAAACTATTTGAGGAATAACTTAACAAGTTTAATTGTGTGTATGTACATGCACGTGTATATATATATATATATGTGTGTGTGTGTATATATATATATGTGTGTGTATGTGTGTAACATAACGATAGAAGAAAGAAGGTAAAGAATGAATGAACCTGCAGCTTTAGAAAGTAGGTCACATTCAGTGATGGTTACTCTTGGTAGATTTCTGTCAATCTTTTTCTCCCAAAGCATTGCAAGGTCATTCATGTTGTAAAGATTACAAGATGGTCTAAAATGAACACTCTTGTTGAGTGTCTGAATGTCATCCACAGTTTTCATGGTTATTCTTCCAATATCACTTCCAGCAATAAAGTAAGCTGTTTTTTTTAAAATAAATAAATAAATAAATTTGTTAACAACATAAAAATAATTTATATGTAAAATAGTATTGATGTGATATATATTTTAACTGGCTGAAAATGAAAACAGCAATTTTATTGTAACATAATTAACATGATAAAGACTTATCTGTAACATTTAATAATAAATATTTTTTACATGCAAGGGTTGTTTACCATTGCTCATATTTAGATATGTTCCATATGGTTGTACTTAAACACAATTACTTAACCCACCAAACAGGAGCTTAAATTATCATTATTATTATTATTATTTTAATTAATACAATATTCACGTATCTTAATACTCCAACAACTCTTCAATCGGAGAAGTTATCACTGTGGGCTACAGAGAGTGAGCTTGGAAATATTATTTCTTATGATAACCAAGTATAGTATGTAATACATGGTAGTATGTTACCAAATATACAGGAAACAAATTTATGAACGTATAATTATAATATGAGTTATATTATGGTATGTTATAATTTTGTTAGTGGTAATTAGCTTCACGTGGCTGTATAATATAAGCCTCACAATTAAACAAAATTAAAATAAAGGCTAGAAGTTAAATACTTTAATAGTATAAAATACCTGATTAATTGTACTTTATTTAATTAACAATGTTGGACTTACGCAACCTCTAGTCAACAACTGTTTATCCAAACTCCATAATTAAGATTTCTTTTTTTAATTTTGAATTCTTTTTTTTTTTTGAAAGAGGCATAATTAGATAAATCATCCTTTTTCACATTTTAAACTTTGGTCATATTACTATGTTTCTTTTAACTTTGTTCATTTACCCTTTTTTTCATATTCTTGTTTCCTTGCTTTTTTTCTTATAATTTAACCTTTTTTTATTTTAATTTTAGTCCCCTTACAATTTCAAGTTTGTGTTGTATTTAATATTTTACATTAAATATGTAAAAATTAAAAATAATGGACAAAATCATATTAAAAAAATCAAGAGGGTAAAAACTTAAAAAATAAATAGAATAAATTATAAAAAAAAATTAAAAGGCCATATAAAATGTAAATTTTTTTTATGAAATATTTGTGTAATTCAACCTCTATTTTAACTCCTAAACTATTTCAAGTAACATGGACCCATTAACATGAGCTATCGACTTTGAGAGTCATTATTATATGGTTTGAAAAAAAAATCACTTTCATGCTTTGAAGTACCTGGTATAACGAGCTACATTTGCCTTTTTATGATATAGTTATTTTATTTTAGCTAATAGTAACTTATATATATATATATATATATATATATATATATATATATATATATATATATATATATATATATATATATATATATATATATATTCTCTATAGCTTTGAAAATAAATATGGAAATTAAAAAAAATTATATTATTAAAATTTATAAAAATAAAAAAATACCTTAATAATATTAGATGACATTTTATATTAAATATTCTAAATAATCGTAATTTAATTTAAATAATATCTAATTAAATAAATTTTAAAATAAAATTATTTATCAAATTTTTTTAATAATAAAAATATATAAGATAAATATAAAAATATTATACTTATTATTTCTTCTTTACTTGAAAAAAAGAAGTAGACATATAGCTCCTTGGGAAATCAAACAGCTAGTTAAGCTTTCAAAATTTGTAACAAATGTATTATTGTTGTTATTTATTTAGCTTGGTTAATGTTTTTGTTTAGCTTTATTCAAATAATTGATTATAATAAAAAAAATACATTTTAAAGAAATTAAATTGAATGATACCTTTGACGCTACCATCACCGTAGATTTGAAACTGATCCAATGGTGGAAGAACCTCAGAGGGATGAGTGTTGTCAAAATAGGGCCAAGAGGCAATAGAATTGCAACAGATGTAAGTATAAGGTATCCCAGATTCTTCAATAAAACGCCTAATTATACGCTTGTCCTTGTACATTCTTAGTCCTGGTTCTACAGGATCAGCCCTATCAACATCATGACCAAACTCTGATGGCAAAAATCTCTGCATCAATCATTCAAATACATGAAAAAAAATTCAACATAAAATTATGAACAATAATCTCTATCCTTTTTTTTTTTTTTTGTTGTTATGTTAAATGTTATTTCAGTTAAAAACATATATGATTGATGAACAAACATAGTCTTTAACTCTTGTCATGAAACAGTAGCTCTTTTGAGCCTGTAAGATATTCAATTTGCAGTAAATTTTATCCTTCTTTTTTTCCTAAAGTCATTTTTTTTTTCTCTTTAGAACATTCTTACTTAGTCAGAAATTAAAGAAGAAATATACCTGTATTCTAATAGTATATGTTTCTTATAATTACCTGGAGGATATATGAGTAATTGAGACTCGTAAATGTATATTTATGGGTGTGTAAAACCTTACCTATAATATATTTGCATGACTTTTATTAATATCATTTATTAATACCCTTCTAACGTCTTTTTCTTTTTTATAAAAATGTTATCCAGTATTATTGCAATAATCTATATATATATAAATGTATAATATTATTAAAAAAAGAAAAAATATATTTATAATTTCAATATGTAATACCTTAATAGTGCCAACTTTCTTTATAGCCTCCAATAAGGTGATTTGGTCCAAAATATTGTCACCACCAACAGCTGAAATCACTACATCGATATCGTATTCTTTTAGTATTTTCTCCATCGATCCCTTATCATTTATCAAACCCTATACGAAAAATAACAAATAATTAAAACGAATTTAAATAATTAATGCATGAATATATATAACGCTGCTAGCTAATTAAACAATTTTTTTTTTAATATTGAATATAAAAAGGGTAAAACAAAAGTGAAGCTAGAGAAAATTCACAATGAGAACAATGGCTCCTTTGTCTTGGAGAGTTTTGATTGTATTAGCTTTAGAAGGGCTACGAGGTCCCGACCGGACAAGAATGTATGTTGGGCGACCAGACTGTAAACTTGCTTCAGCTACAAACTGACCAATGAAGCCTGTTGCTCCAACAATGAGGATTCGCCCACTTTTACCTGATGCATGTGGAGGAGAAGACACTGTCATTTTTTTTTTTTTGGCTTTATTAACTTCTTTTATTAAGTATTTGTTTATATGAAACAAGAGATCGAAAAGGAGGACAATGGATGATAATTTAGATAAGTATACCAGACCAATGGCGGGTGAATGGTATATATATATATAGTATACTTTTCTGGAGAAGATAACTAGTGATTAAGTGTCTCAAATTTCAGCTACCTTTCAAAATCTCAGGCCAAATTCAATTTATTTTTAATTATGTGAATTAAAATTTTTAAAATTTATAATAATAAAAATATTATTTAAAAATATTAATTGAAATTAAATTAAATCAATTTTAATATTAAATATACTATAATTTAACTTTAAGCGTATTTAATATAAAATATGAGCTATATTTTTTTAAAAATAAAAATAAAAATATCACACAACAAAATTAAAGGATTCAAATTAGATAAACTTTAACATTGAATTATTCTATACCGTCGTAGTTCAACTTGAATTAAAGATGTTAAAATTTTACTTGGATTCGGATAACCGTTGATAATAATAGAACATATTCATTTTTGGATGATAAATTTTGGTTTTGTTTTGGGGTTCAATTATTCTTTATTTTTCGTAATTTTAGATTCAGTTTTGATTTTAAGGATAAATAATCCAATTTTGATAACTGAAATTAGAAATTTATATTTTATTAAGTATTATAGTTTTTATATATGTAAAAATAAAAATACTTATAGTTTAATATTTTTATTAAGAAAAATAAAGTCAAATATATCAATTATACATAATATATTATTGTTGTTATTTTGTAAATATTTTTTTATTAAAATTTTATATTTTTGAATACTTTTAAATTAAAAATACATTAAAATTTGATTTTTGAAACTTTAAATGACTAACAATTATTCGAGGATGATTCCTTACATTTATACTCATTGATTTCAATTTCAATTTTGAATATAATATTCTAGTTTTGATACGATAAAACTCCATCCAATCTTCGATACTTAGCTTGATCAGTCTTTGAAGTGAAATAATGGATTAAATATTTTTAATAATAAAATTATATTAATTAAAAATAAAAAAATATTATTTGTATGGTTAAAATTTTAAAATATTATTTTATTTTAATTTGTTTTTGGCTAAGTCCCATCTCAATTATACTTTCTGGATCAGAAGTAATTTAAATTTTGAGAGTATAAAATAATAACTATAATTTTAATATATTAATAATTTTGTTTATTATTTAAAAATTTAAATAAAAATAAAACATGGTTACAAAATTGTCGCCTTGTATGACAACATAGTCAGGGCCTGATTGTATGCCTAATTTGACCTTTAGGTCGTTCCCTATTGACTGATAGCTAAGAAACTCGTGCTGATTTATAAGAGTAAACTTCTCCTCCCTTTTTTTATTTTTATTTTTAAGGAAGAAATATAGGATATTTAAATTTATGAAATTTAATTTGGATCGTAAAAATATATAAAAGGCACAAATTATCCGTATTGAAATTGGATACCAATTTTTTTTTTTTGACCGTTTAACATAATTTAAAAAAAAATTAATAATCATATTAATGAAGAATAATATATTCTTTATATAAATGAGACATTGTATACTTTGGTGGTATCATTCTCAACAATTTTCAAAACGTTGGCATCAAAATTTTTTGCAATTTTGTTTATACCTTCCTAAATCCTTCATCATAAATAATAAATTAAGAGAGGATCTATATTGCTCTATAGAAAATGAGAAATAAAAAAGTATTTCGAAAAAAAAAATCTCCAAAATTATATAACTTCATTACATATCTAAGAAACTCATCCGAGGAGTTCAAACATTAGAGAAATTTAAGAAATGCTAACAACAAATACAGATGTTAAATTAAATCATTTATGGATAAGATCTTCTTCTGTTTTTATTAAATTCATTTTTTATGTTAGTCACTTAGATGATTCTAGTACTATTGTATAATCCACTAAAATTTTAGTGTAAACAGATAATGATTACAAGTATTGAAGTTCAAGAATCTTGAGTGTTATCCCTTGCAATTGATCTTGCTAAAGCAATTGGCAAAAATGAGTTTATAGTTGAAGGAGATTGTAAATATGTTATTGATTGCATAAACAATCAAAATAATTTAATATCTTAGAAAGTAAAATAATTTTTAGAAAAAAAAAACAAAGATGTTACTTAATTACTTCAATATCATGTTGGTTAATTAGGTTGATTGGATAATTAATTACTTCAATATCATGTTGGTTAATTAGTTTGATTGGGAAAGCAATGGGGTGGATTACGAAATTACAGGTGGATAAACTTTTATGAATATAGTTGTGTAACTTTTATTTGTAATTTAATTTAAATGAAAACTTGTAAATTTTTTTTTTCGTTTAATATATAATTCAATTTATATTTATTAAAAAAATATTTTTTGTTATCATTAATTTAACATCACGTTATCTTTGTTCATTGGTTTAACTATATGATTTTAAGTACATTGAATCCGTTATATTGATCATTATTTTTAAATAAAATTAAATAATATTATTAAATTTATGTATAAAAAAATATGTATGCTCAAATTTATATCAAGGGATTATGATTGTTAAAAAATGTCCGTGTGACTATTTATATTTATAAACAAATGTAATTTATTCATTTGAACTGTTACATATATTAAATTGAGAAAAAATCAATTCTCTATTTATAATTTGTTCTAATCACTAGGGACCTTGGAATCTTCTTTTCTAGGTGGGATTTCTGACTTGTTTAAATAAACTACAAAATTAGATTTATCTAGTGTACATTCTTCGTAAGTAATATTGTTTATTGAGTGGTTAGTACCATTTTCCTATATTTTTATCCAATTTTTTTAAAAGTGAACGTACCACTCGATATGGATACTTTTTTTAAAAATATATTTTATAATATTCGAATTTTTTTAATATTTTCAAAAATTCTTTTAATTCTTTTTAATTTTTATAAAATTTTAAAAATATAAAAAAAATATCGTATAAATATATCATGAAATATTCATTTTATATATTTTTATTCTTTTAATTTAAAGATATACTTACACAATATATTTTATAATAAATTAAATTAATACTTGTGTAAAAATGATTTACAGAAATTTTATTTATTTAAATAATAAATATTTAGTTTTAAGTTATATCTTGAATTAGATTGACATTTTTAATTATATTTCTTTCATTATCTTTATTTATTTTTTATATTAAAAATTCTTAATTTTAAAATAGTTTTCTACATGTGTTATTTATTTTAACATAATATATACAATAATATGAAATTAAAATAATCATTTTTTCTTAATGTAAAATAATATCACTAATAATATATATATAATATATGAGGTATAAATGAAAAAAAATCAATTTAATTAATTTATTATTATTTTAAAAAAATTTAATTTAATTAATCTATTTTTAAGAAATAGTTATAAATTTTACGTTATCCATAATGTTTTTCAAATACAATCGATATCGATTATATCTTCAGCTGCGTTATGGTTTTTGGAAGACTCGGACACTACATGATCAGGCCTGATTCCACCAACTAGATTAGTGGCTTGACCCTCAAGGACACCGAGGCCTCATTTCCATGTTTCTTGTTTGATCTCTTCGAGCTCTCTTTTTAACTTAAGAAGTTTATGTGTCATCTAATAATGAGGATCGATCTCCACTCTAGCCTATTGTTGGTTGGAAAGATGTGGCCTTTTGTCGATGCTGCCTCATTTTTCGTTAGTCTCAATCTTTTCTGGATTCGCGTTCCTATCATGACAGATGTAATTCTAAGGAACAATGCTTGCTTACTAAGTCTCTCTCTCAAAACCCGTGTTGAATTCTTGAAAATAAGGGATTAGAAGCCAAAACTTGATCTTGGAATCTGAGCCCCACGATGGGTGCCAAAATGTTGGGATGGTTCGATTTACAAAAAGAAAATTTTAGAGAATGTGTAGATCTTTTATGAAGTCCATGTATATAAAGAGTATTACAGATACACATGTCGATTACATATGTGGTACACGTTACAACATGTTTGAGGGGTATAAGAGTAAAAGAAAATACATTTAAATCTTGAGATTGATCACCCATGGCTTGGACTAATAGTCATTCTTCCTACATCAAAACTCTTATGCATAGGCAAACTTATACTACGAGTATCGTTGTGTGCATGAACACAATCAATCCATATGTTCAAACAATATAGTCACAACTAGTCAGTCTCTTTGAACGAAAGGATAATAGAAAACTCTTACACCAATACCTAAATGAAAGCTACTTCTTGGTTATTAATTTCAATTTTATAAAAACCAATCTAATAACAATTTTTATGAATTAAAAACTCAATAAATGATTAATATTGAATACACTCAAAGTATTTATGATATAAAATTTTAAAAAATAATTTAAAATAAAAAATTTGAGTTTTAAAGTTGTTAGAGTTTTCTTGTATTTTCTAATTGATTTTAAAATACAAAATGAGAAGTATTTATAGAAATTCTTAAGCTATCAGGTATCTCACCAACCATGTCAGCAAGCATTCGTTGATAACGTCGACAAAGGTTAAAGCCACGACAATGAGGATATACGTTGCAAAATCTCGTTGATCACCTTATTGACCACCTCATTAACCATGTGAGCAAGCACCTCAACTAGGGTACGAGGAAGATTGAAGAAGATAAAAAACTAAGTAAAATAATATGGATTTTGTATTTTTTTACATAAAAATATTAATAAATACGCAACATGAATCAGAAGCTTTATAATTGTCATTAAGTGAAAAAAATACTAATAACATATAAATTTATAATTATTTTTATACTAAAATCGCTTATAAAATTACACTTGAAAGAATTATATTAAAAAATGAAAAAGATCAGATTTATTTTCTTAAATAATTATGTTGTGTGATACCATATAAATAATTATAAATGAAAATAATTATTTTATTCTACTTTATTTACTACAAATTCGTATTTTTTCCCTCGTGATAAAGTAATATTAAACTTATATATATTTTTAAAAGAAATGTCTTACTTATGATTATTATCATAAAATAAACTAAATTAACGTAACACTTTTTTGTAAAGTAGCTAGGTTTGAAACTTTTTCCACTTATTCTTTACGAGCACATTATATATGTTAGCCCAAGTCCCTTAAACCAGTCTCCTGCATGATTGGCCAACTTTAAGTCCCTTAAACCATCTTAAAATGACTACTCTGAATTTACTTACTTATAACCAAGAATATCGATATTTATAAAAATGACAAAAATGTTAATTTTATGAAAATAAGGAAGAACTGTGGAAGTTATCAATTTTTATATCATCCATATTGAAAGAAAAATAAATAAATTTTAATAAGTAATTTTCTTAATACTGTTCACAGAAACCTTTAATCAAATAAGAAAGCTGGCTTTAATATAAAAATGAAAAGTCAAATCTACTCCCACCGACAAATGGATTAAAGGCTACCAGCCACTTCAAACAACAGTGACGTGTAAGGCAAAATCATTACATTCACAAAAAAATTATAGAAATCCATTTAAAGCAGATAAATAACATGAGCCACAAATTCGACTTACATGACCATGTTGCACTATTTTACAATGACGAACCTATCAATAAAAAGGGGACACATAACCTAGGTTGGGTACACGTGTTCTCCTTATTTTGATTAAGCTTGTATCGATAATATCGAAATCCAACATTGTTCTCAAGTTATATGTGAAGTGTGGATGAATTGTTGAAGATATAACTTGTATACAAAGGTATAATAAACACTTCTGGAGAAAGTGATAGCTTGAAATGTAATATCACATTAATAATATATAATCAAATATTAATAAAAAATTTATCTTAAAATTTTGGTTAAATAATACATTTGGTTTCTTAATTTTTACTTATTTTATATTTAATTACCTAATTTATTTATTTATTTATTTTTTGTGATATTTAGTTTCCTAATATTTTAAATTTAATAATTTTAATCTAAATCATTAATTCTTAATTAAACGTGCATTTAATGTTAAAAACTCGAATAAACAATATACATGATTTCTTAACTTTTATCACTTTAATCTCCTAATTATTTTTTGTAAAATTTGATTCTAATTTTTTAAATTTAAAATTTTTATCCTAATTATTAATTTTCAATAAAATATAACGTCTTATGTTAAAAATTAACATGTGGTTTAATTGTATTTTTTTATGACTCAATATTACTTTTGTAGAAATAAATGTATATTGTAATAGTAAAGTTTGCACATGCATAGAAATATTATTCCCATACAAAAATGATACAATTTTGTCGAGACTAAAAAGTTCAAAACTTTAAGTTAACAATTAACGCTATTACAAAAAAAGGGTATTAAAGTCGGTTCACGCGATGAACTGACTTTAAATTTTTTTAATTTTATTTTTACAAAATTTATTGATTTTTTATTATATTTAAATTAAAATCATTATTCGATCACTAAATAATAGCAGAAAAAAATAAAATCAGTTTAACAAATAGTTTAAATAATACAAATAATTGAAAAATAAAATATTAATTAATAGTAGAAAAATTACCATTGTGTTGTTCTATGTTATTCAAGATCATCATATTCTTCTCCTGATGTTATAATACAAACCTATATATGTAATACAAAAATCTATATACATAAATAATAACACATAATAACAAAAATACAAAAAATTATACACATAATAACAAAAATACAAAAATTTATACACATAATAACATAAACAAATATGAATAATAAGTGCGTGAGATTAATAGAAATACTTACAAAAGTAAATAAAGTGACAAATGAAGGAAATGAAGAAAAAATCGTGTTTTGTTTGTGAGAAATGAGTATTAAAAATTTGAGTATTTTGTTAAAAAAATAGGGGATCTAAAAGATTAGTTAGAGAGGAAGAAAACTCACTAACCGGCGTTAGAATTAGTGGTTGTAGGTGGTCAAAAAATGAGAAAGAGTGGAGGAGAAATGGAAGAAATTTTGGGTTTTTGAGAGTTATATAGTGTTTGGAATAGTTTCTGTGTGGGGAAGAAAGAAGAGAAAATAATTTATCTATGTGCGTAGCGTAGCGTCGGTTGACACCTGGAACCGACGCTACGTCCACATACAGCGTCTATTCAACACATCAACCGACGCTACGTCCTACGTGGATAACGTCGGTTCTATACCAAATCGATTTTAAATTCATTAAAAATCAATTTTTCCCAAATATCGACTTTACATATCGACTTAAATACTCCCTTTTATAATAGTGTAGAAAAACTTAATAAATAGTCCCTATATTTTTTTTATATTTTACACTCTAGTCTCTTGATTATTATTTTTTTATGATTTGTTTCCTTTATTGTTTTTAGTTTTAACACTATGATCCCTTATTTTTTTATTTTATAATTTAATCACTTATTAATTTTTACACGTTTATTTTAAATTTGAGACCAACTTGAAATTTAACTATATAAAAAATAGATGGATTAAAATTAAAAAGTTAAAAATTAAAAGATTAAATTATAAGAAAAAATAAGTAGATCAAAATATGAAAATTATAAAAAAAATTAAATTATAAAAAAAATGACCAAAATATATAACATAGAACAATTTAATAATCACTTGTACAATTCAACCATTTAACAATGCATCAATAAATTTAACCAAAAAGTTGTACCTTTCATTATGCTAGTAATATTAAATATTTGCATACAACTTATCAATTTTGAGCGCCTCCCTGTAACTTAAATATAACTTTGGTTTAGTTTACATATATCTTTTTATTTTGATAGTCGGAGATAATTACTGTACTAATATAATATTTATCTCTATAAAATTAATACAATTTATGTATTCAAAAATGTAATATAGTTAAATTAGTTATCACGTGTGACATACCTAAGTTTTTAATATTAGATGTTATATTTGAAAGAAAATTAAAGATTTTTATTCAAATTATCAAATTTAAAATGTTAAAAATTAAATCTTAAAAAAAATAGTTAGGAGAATATAGTGTAAAATGAGTAAAAATTAAATGATAATTTATTTTATTTAGTGAGTGTTTAACATTAAACATTATATTTAATTAAAAATAATTTAAATTTAAATTATCAAATTTAAAAAATCAAGAGTAATAATATATAAATAAAAATAAACATCATATAATATATTTATAAATTCATATAAATTATATATAACTTTGATAAGTAATTGATTTTTGTCCTTCTTTACGCACGAATTCACAACCGTTTAGAAAAGCATTTTCCTTATAACATAAGTCAACAATTTACTTCACATCAGGCACTTAAAAAAAAAAGTAAAAGAAAGAAAGAAATTTAACCATAGTGTTTTCTTCTAGACGATCAAACCAAGCTCCATGGATTTTGGATTCCCATTGCAATCATGTATACTATAAGTCCATTCCTTTTTATTAAAGTATGATTCAGCTACCTACTAATTTGATTCACTTTTGACCATCTCTTCTCTTATTTAACCTAATTTAAGTTAAATCATTCAACATACTTATATATATATATATATATATATATATATATATATATATATGCATGCTCATTAATATTTTTAAAGAATGGTAAATTGGATACATAGAGAAATAATTTTGAGAAAAATGGTTCAACCAAAGTAATTTAATTAAAAAATATATAATAAAAAAATATTAAAATGATTGATATAAAATTGTTAGAAGTTGTTTAGAATGGTACTTGAATAGGTAATTGATTTAAGTGATAAGGTTGTATTTTAAACTACTTTTTCCAAAAAAAAAAAATAATGATGAAATATTTTAAAAAGAAATTACAAATAATATTTTTAAAATCTAAAAAATTATATATGATATTTTATACTTACCATGAGATTACGTGGTTACGATTATATCATTTAAAAGTAGATTTTAAAAACATAACTTTCTAATAAAAATACACAATAATAATATTTAAATTATGTACTGTGATAATATTAATAATTAATTTTTGTTTTTTTATAAGGTAATTTATATTTATCATTAGATTAAGTCATTTATTTACTCATAATATAAATATACATAATAATAATATCAAAATTATGTATTATACATAATGATAATATTAAGATTTTTAAATTTATACTATAAATTTTAAAATTAAAATTTAAAATGTAATGTATATAATGACAATACCAAGATTTGATCTTATGATTTTAGATGTGCTACTCTACACTTACCACTTGATTATAAAATTATGATTATTTTTTTAAGTAAATAAATTAAATAAATTGAATTATTAAAGTACTATTTGTCTAAAAATTAATTTTTTAACAATTTGTACACAATGATAATGAAAGACTCTTAAATTTATACTATGAATTTACAAAATTGAATTTGTAAATACAATACATATAATTACAATACAAAGACTTGAACTTATACTTTTAAATATGACATTTCACACTATAAATTACACTTAAATAGTAGAAAGATTATGAAACCTTAAGAGAGAAATTAAATCAAGAAATCTTTATACAATGAAGAATGAATAAAGGAATAACATATTCCATGTTACCTTTATGACTAATATATTGGTGTAGTATTTAGCGTTATACACAAGTTAACTCTATAACTACTTACTAAAAAACAATTCTAACCAACTAACAATAAATGTAGTATTAAAGCACATGTATTGCACTAGTACATACAAGAATACATCAAGAATGCAGTAGCTATACAAGCATAAAACAAACTAATCTATACACATGATATTACTTCTATCCCTCTCAAACAATGGTCGAGGCAAGACCAATAATTTGTGCCTGAGAAATGCAAAACGAGTTGATGGAAAACCCTTGGTAAAGGAATCTGTGACCTGCTCTTCAGTGGAGACAAAATGCATATCCAACTCCTATTGGGCAACCAAATCACACACAATATGAAAGTCAATTTTAATATGCTTGGTATGAGCATGCATGATTGAGTTTTTGGCTAGATATTAGGTGTTCAAATTGTCACAGAAAACTATTGACAATTTATCATATGGTATGCCAAGCTCATATAGTAAAGACTTCAACCAGGTCAACTCAGCTAAGATTGAGGCAAGGGCTTTATACTCACTTTATGTGGATGAACGTGAAATAAATTTCTATTTATAAGAAACCCAAGACACCAATGAATTTTTCAAATGAACCCAAAATGCACTAGTGTAGTATTACAATCCCCCCACAATGCTACGATACAAAGAGGGATCTATATTAAAGGTGTGCCATCAAATTCGATAAAGGTCTTACCGGTAGTAATTAGTGTTGGAAGAGGTTTAGAGAGTGGATCTATCTAGTTATTTCAAGCAAGTCCTTAACATATTTATGTTGTGATCGATGCATGTAGTTAGTAGTTCTAACCATTACGATGCCAAGGAAGTAGGAGAGATTACCAAGATCCTTGAGTGCAAGATCTACTTAAGGATTAGGCTTTGGGTTTGGAGAGTTGAAAAGAGTAAAATAAACATGTATTAGAAAGGAGTCATCTTGCCTAGTCAAGAACTAGCTTAAGTAAGAATGCTCTATCCCTAGACCCCACGTAAATATCCAAAAATGTCTTGTAACATCTTCTGAATTAATTGCAGTACAAACAACCCTCTAAGTTAAGACTACTAGTGCCTAAATATTAAGCATTTTTATTTCTAAGTTGACATTAACCGGTGAAAGGTGCATGGACATTTTATGGTTAAAAAATAAAAATATGATTTTAGGATATTTAAAGGTTTAAATTGTATTTTAAAAAAGTTAAATATAAGTTTGTGCTTATTATTATGTTTAAAAACTGTTTTTTCAGGTATTAATTAATTTATAATCAAATAGAGCTTTTAGAAAACATGTAAAACATCATTTTTGAAAAAAACATACGTGTTTTCAAGATATGATTAAAAATTTGTACTCAAAAATACTTTTACCAAACCTTCTTCTCTCTCTTTTTTTTCTTAAGACTCCCTTAAGTATGTTATACTCTTCTACAAGATGTACGTGTCAAATCGAAAAATTTACAACTACCTTAACGTTGGAGTTTTCTTGGATGTTTATCTTTGGACAAAACCACTATGAAAATAAATTTATATTGAAACTTAAACGTATTGTTTTTTTAATCTCCTTTCTTCCAATGAAAAGTTGATTTGAGTCTAAAATTTTAATTTAGGACAAACTTGCAATACAAGTTAAGAATTACAATTTCACAATCTTGTATGAATTACGTGTAAACAATTCTTGTTGAATTGATCATCTAATCTTTGAATAATCCGAAAATATGAATATGTGTGTATTTCCTAATATAATATTTTTAATTCAACTATGCAACTAATTCTTTTTGTGTAACTCAGCTTTATTGTGAAATGCTTAAATTTAGGCTCTATTGTTAATTTAGTGAAATTTCATATAAATATTAGTTCATTTACATTAATTTTTTTAGAATGTATTAATACTTAATTTTTTAAAATAAATAAAATATTATATGATGATATTTATTAAATTCATTATGATGGAATAAATAGTTAAATTTATCCGACGTGTGACGACTATGAGTTTTGACTATTTTCGTTAACAAAATATTTACCTGTAAAAATATTTTTAAACTTACTATTAAGTCTATCTAGAAAATCCAAATAAATGCTCGAGTTTTAGATAGTCGTACTTCGGATATATCTTTTATAATTATGACACATATGATTGTATTCATACATTTAATAGCACATGTTCATAAATTTGAAATTATTTTTGTAGTAAAATATTTATTTAAACTTAAATTAATTTATATAATTGTTAATTAAATATTTTTAGATATATATGTTTGGTATGTTTAATTTTATATGACTTCTTTTTTATTAAATATTTAAATATTTAAATTAAATAGTTGTATGATCAATCATAATTATTTGATTTAATTACTAAATCTTAAAGAAGCTATTTTTAATAAATTTGGACTTAATTTTTTTACTTTAGAATTTTCTAGTTGATTTCATTTAAGTGACATATATTTTGAATTATATAGTTAGGATTATTCATTCTTAAATCTGTTCTAGAACACACACGTGCATTTTTGTTTTTGTTCTAACCCTTTTGCAGCTGATTCGTGAACGTATCTGATCGGTGGAAAGCTCATTAGAACGTTAGTCTTAAAAATGCTCACGCTAATTTCAAAAATTGTGAAAACATAGCAAGAGTTCGTAAATAAAATACATTGTGGCAGTATCCTATGAAGGGTGGCATAAGATCGAGGTTGTACTTAAACATTTGATTTTTATCGTGAAAAGTTAGGTGGATTGGTATTTTTCTTCTTAAATCATAGTTATGATCGATGTTTTTTTCTCCTAAAAATATCATGTATTATTTTTTTTATTTTCACACTATATTCTTACACACAATTTCATGTCTAATTTTTTTATTTAAATTATAAAATTATAAATTAATAAATATTAAAAATAACCTATTTACTTCTTTTAACTTAAGTAACTCCATATATTATAAATTTTAATAACTAATAAGTAAAATAACTTTAATTTGATGGGCAACTCCATTTACTATCATCATATATTTTCTATTACTTAGAAGAGATCGGATTATAAACACCTTATTTCAACATTATATATTGTAACCACATGTAGTACTGATCTATCAATTATCAAGTATGTGTTGCCTCATATTCTTGAGACTGTGATTTTCACATAAAACTTTGAAAAGAAGAAATTAAATATCATTTAATATCAATTATGTGCTATATATTTGATATTTTTATATTTAATAAAATTTAATTAATAATTATACGAGTCTTTATATTAATAATATTATTTTTATAATTTGGTTATATAAAATTAGTCAAGTTCCAGCCAATTTCAGTTATTTTTAAAATCTTACCACATATGTAATCAGGATAAATTAACAGCAACCGTAATATGAGAAAAATAACAATTTTTAACTGTATATGATTTTTTTTTTTCAAAAAGAAAAATATATGTTATCTATTATTTTTTTTTCATGATACAAATAATATTGTTTTTTAGAAGATTAAAAATAAAATCATATGAATAAATAAATCATATATGAATTTAAATGAAAAAAAACACCCATTAATTAACGATAATTGCACTTTTCTTTCCTGTTTTTTAATAACTAAACTAATTACACAATCGCTCGAATCTTAAATTTGTACTCTTAATAAACTTTGAGCTAAAATCTGGGCCGCATAATAAACATAATGTCAAATGCTTCTATTACATATTTGTAAGACTTTCAAATAATAAGTATGTGATGGGTAAGATAGAAATTATTTTGTCTCATTTTGTATATTCTATTATATGAGCTGTCAATTAATTAATATCACGTTCGTGTTTTAAGGAGAACAATAAAAATAGTTTATTATAATTGTCTACATCATACTAATTGGTAATGATACATCTACTAGAAAACACAAAGCGGGACAAATGGATTGTTCAAACTATAATATAATTGATAATAATAATCTATTTCTAATTTAGCTTTTGAAAATAAAAATTCAAATTTACCCCTATTTTTTTTATAATTTATATTGTCATTATTTGAAATAATATGAATTTAAAAAACTTTATGCATATGAGATTTAAATTGTTAATAATTTTTTAAAACATTTTCATTAATTACCTTTCAATTTAAAAGAAATTCAAATATAAATAAGTATCAAAAATTTGTCCATTTAACATTAAAAAAGCTCAAATAATGATAATTGAATGTACTAACCAAGGTTCTAAATAGCGATATCATTCAAGATATCAAAATATAATTTTTACGAAAATATTGAAGATATTATCATTATGAAACTTTGAAAGAAATCACAAAAAATATAGAAACTTTATAAAAATTATGAATTTTTTTTATAAAATATTAAAAAAATAAATTACTTATATTTTAAACTTATTTTTTATTTAATACATGTGTTTTTAAATACTTATAATATTTATATTAATCAATAAGTTGACCAATTAATTAAAATATTTTCTAAAAAAAATATATTCTTTTTAGTAAAATATTGTAGAATAAGTAGTTAAAAAGTTTAAAATAATTAAATAAACTATTTAATTGTATCAACTATTATAAATAGATAAATCTCGATATTATGAAAATAAATTCCATTGATATTTTTTGATATTTTGTCATTTTCAGTCTATATTTTAGTGATAATATCCGCAGTATCTAAGATATTTTATAAAAAAAAAGATATTTAAACGATAAAAATATTTAAGCGATAATTTATCAACATTCTCAACAATTTTACGATAATTTAACCCAAAAAAATATATAAATATCACGTTTTAATATCAGTACATGCAAAATAGCAATATTATCACGACAATATCTATAATATCTTAGACATTTTTCTCCTTAAGTATGAACCTTACTTACCTATCATTTCTACTAACAAAAATGCATCATGTTCGGTTAAATATTTAGATAATTGTGTGACATTTTTTTTTTGTTTTAATTTTTTAATATCTATTATCTATCACCTATTACTCCTAAAAATATGTAAGTTATATGAATAGGAAAGACCTAAAATGTTAAGAGACATATTTTACCCCCATAAACTTCATATGTAATCTTTTTATTGTTCAAATCTATTAAGATTAAATAATTCTTTTTTTTTATCTTTACAATAAGTAATGTAAATTTAGTTTTTAACTGTTAAACTATTGGGCATACTTAATAATATTATGGTATTTTTCATCAATATTTAGATTAAAAAGATATTTCTTCTCATAGATTTATTTGGTGAGATCGTTTGACAAATTTTTGTTATTATTTATACACTTTTTTATTTGGATATAATCATTAGTAGGTTATCAACTCATATGTTTTCGAGTCACTGTAAACATGTATAATAATACTATATACTTATATAATGGAGTAAACTGTGTAAGAAAAAAAATGTTAGAACAAGTTAAAAACTTGAAAGGGATTCCAAATTGAGAGAAAAATCTTAAAACTTAAATTCAAATCTACATATTCTTGAATGTGAGATACCCACATTTACCACCAGACTATTGAGATGATGTACGTTCTCAAATTCTATATCAATTAAGATATTTAATATCTCAATACATATGCAATATGAAGTTGGCGAGAAATAAGTTTGAGATGAGCCAATATAAATTCTTTTTTTTAATAAAATGTAAGTTTTTATTAAGTAGATAATAGCTTGCTATTAAATGTTTGTTTGTTTACCATTTTCATGGTTTCTTATCCCCTTATTTTAACGAAACACACACATATCCATCCTTTTGGTATGTTTTCTAAAATTTATATAAGTGATTAAATATGTGGTTTAGTAAAACAAAATTAATAAATGATATTCCATAAGGGGATGCATGAGTTACTTGTCCTGCAAGTACATTTTCCATTTGGTATGTGATTTGGAAACGTTTACACTATTTTCATAAACAAAAAAAGTGAAAATATATTAGCATCAAAGATTCCAATGATTCTCTAAATGGGATGGCCAAATACATAAATTTGACCTCAATTGTTTACCATCTGATTTGGAAAGAACCTATTGCTGCTAATTGTATAGCTAAGCATGCTCTTGTGTGTGCAGACACTAAAGCCTGGTTTACACTATTCCGGATGCTTTTCTGAAGTGTGCTTAGTCGGATATAATCACTTTGGATGGAAGCTATATGATTTGAATCGATGAATTTACTTTTTCTATATTAAAAAAAAAACTCCCCTAAAAAACGAGAAAGAGAGCAAAAGGAACACACAAGCTCAAATGAATTTACCACCAAGGTTTGTAATCGAATTAAAGGAGATGACATTGTTACAACACTCTTTAGTTTAATGCTAGTTGAGTGCTATATTTGTAACAAAGACAATTATATAAGTTTGTTGATATTTGGTTTACTCTCAAAACTAAAACACATAACTGCAGGATCTAATCACATGGAACAAGGGAGCTGAAGTGTCTTGGTGATTGAATCACCAATTGTAAGAAGCTTCCTGTGGTTGCTACTTGCTGGTCTTTGAGAAGCTCAACTACCGTCTAAAACTTCATGAAAAGATAAAACAAACCACTAATTGCTCCACTACCTTCTTTTCTTTCTCTCAAATATAAATGAATGAATCTCTTACCCGAAAAAAATAAATATACAAAATCAACTAAATTACAAAACCACATCAGGCAGCTCATTTTGATCATGAAAATGAAGAGTGGAAGACAACATGCATATTCTGGCTAATCCATCGCTCTTCAATAGATTCAACAGAATGGGAGAAAATGAGCAAAGATGATAAAAGGTCAGAGAGAGGAAACAAAGCCTCCACCCTGTCAAGATAGACAAAAAAAATATATACACCTCAAGTTTGATTGAAGTACCTCCCTTGTATTGGAGGTCATCTATATGCCTTTGGATAAGTCTTAATAGCTTACCAGCATTCATCATTCACAATGCATCTCTCAGGTGAAAAGTCCTAGCCAAGTCCCTGGCTGTGTCATACTCATTAATATCAGTCAGAATCTTCTTTAGCCGACGGGCAAGTCCAGTAGTTTCACTCTCGGTCACAGCCGATGTGTGCTTCTTCTCCAAAAATTTTCCAAGTAACAGCACATAATCCACTAGAGGTTGCAACCTGTGACTGCATAATTACATTGAGAGAAGTATAAGAATGCTAGCAGAGCAGTTCATAAAAGGCAAAAGAATGATACTCCTAGGTCAATTTATAAAACCAATCTCTAGGTAGACTATTATGTCTGGATTAAGACAGGAAAACCTAAAGAGCACCCAAAGTAATATGTCATTGTATACAGGTTGGAAAGCTAAATTCTATCATTCTTAGCCTCTGTACACTTCACAGAAAACAGACATACAGGAGCAAGCAACAACTGTAGATCTGAGCAGATCCCCAAATTTTGGATATCTAAGGGCACATTTTATAACGAGTTCTATTTCTTGTATTTAAAATTAGTTTTCTGATTTCTAATTCATTTAGAAGAAAAAAACAAAAACTTGTTTGATAAAAAGTTTTGTTTTATTCTATTTTTCCCTCTCAAGTCACAACAAAAAAGCAAAATTAATTAATGAAAAGAAAAATGAACTTAAAATATGGTTTTAAAAAATCTTCTTTTTTTAAGATTCAAAAACAATAAAAAGTGTGTAAAAATGGAATTGAGTTCCAACTTGATTTTGAACTTGAAAATGAAATTAATTACTAAAAAATTATTTTGTTCTTAAATGCTCGCATTATGAGCATCTAACTCATAATGCAAGCATTTAAAAATAGATATCATTATCTAGAACGTCACTTATATATGACATGCACAGATCCAAGAACTGAAAATTTACTCAGTTTGGTGGACAGGGAAAAAAATCAAGAAATAAGCATATCGAACAAGTATTTTTGAAAATACAATATTTGAACGAGATCTTAAAAACATAATTGTTTTCAGAAATCTAAATAATGTTTTCTAGCAGTAGCACACTTGGTACCTCCACGGAATACCCTTGTTAGAATCCCCCCACCTCCAATTATCATTTGATTAAAAATTAGTTTTTCTATGCCTTTAAAAAGTGTGTTGAGATATAAACAAACTAATTCAAATTTCAATCAAAATAATATGGCAACCCCGAACTTGGGCTTTAAGTAATTTAAAATACAAGTCAAATTTTCAGAACATATCATTATATTTTCTAAAATGATTTTGAATCATGAACTAAAAAGGCCCTTCACAATTGAAATTCAATTCACAAACCAACATGCTGCCAAAATTAAAAGAAACAAAATAAATATTCCCAAACCTTTGATTCACCATGGACCTTGGACCTGCCCACACTCCAGATAAAGAAGCAACAATCCTCTCAGTTCGTGTGATTGCATCATGAATATTTGTAGCAATGCTTCGAACATGAGGTAGAACTTTTCCACACAATATTTCGTCAATAACCAGCTTCTCCAGGACTGGCAATGCAAGGATTTCTTTCCACAGGCATATATTTTTTATCAAACGAACAGAAACACCGAACCGATATGCTGCAACTCGTGCAGCATTTGGCACGGCTTGCAATACAAGAGGACTCCAAGTTGGGACCTACAATTGAAAATGACAAAAAATTGATAACAACAGAACCATAAATTGAAATATCACAGTACCATACATTTAATTAAAGCAGCTTAAAATCAAAAGGAAGATAAGAAGTATATGTACATATATGAAAAGCAATATAAATGTGTTTTCAAATAAATATTTTTATGCATAAATAAAAGAATTATAGCTTGTTTGCCGTAATCAATGTATAAAGCCATTTTTATTATTAAGTAGACATCTTAAAATAGTACATTGACAATCACAATGCAATCCATACCGTGAGGTTAGCAATGGCATCTGCTAGACGAGTTCGAACAGTTTCTAGTAGATCTTTTATCTTTTCCTCGTTAAAGCCCAGGACATAATCTGTCACAGTGCTTGTAGCAGCAACTACGTTCTCTGTCTCTCGCGTACTAAGCATGTCCCAGCAGTGAGAAATTCGATGATGCAAAATGGGCAGTGCAACCTTTTCCACCAACTCAGGAACAAGGTTGGCATCAACATCATTGGGTGCAAACCCATTTCCATTTAATGGCAAGCCATAATCTTCCAATAATGAATGCCTGAACATAAAGGGGAAAGAAACAATTAGCATAAGCAAAGACTACAAACTAAAACAGTACAACAGGCAATTTTTTTTTTCATTCCATCTTAATGGCAAGAGTATGATATAATCAATCATATTTTGATGGCAGGCAGAGAATAAAACATCACAAACATTTCACAGATATAACTGAATATTTTGTACATCAACTCGCCACATACCAATTCATACTGAAAAATTCTGTTTTCTCATGGAGTGGATCCCATTTCAGAAGCTCCAGCTTCACATATGGTGAGAATATATGAGGAATACTTAATTCCATGTAAGCATCGCGGTAAGCTGATAAAAAGTCCCTTTTGCATTCTTCGAACCTTTCTTTGACAAGTGAAAGTTGGGAATAATCCTCGGCTGCATCACTGAAAATTTCACCAGCAGTCTGGAGCAACAACTCATGATGTGACTGATAAGCTGTACTCTCACTGTCACTCTCATCAGTGCTAGATTCTCCTTCAACTTTGCAATGTGAACCATCCACTTTCATGGATGATAATCTCTTGGATTTAAGTTGTGCTTGTTTGCGCTGGCGAGCCTCAGCCCTTGCTTTCATTTCCATCCGCTTCTGCAGGTTTGTATCCCTACCAAATTCATCTAACTTCACTGGCAGTTTAGTTTCTTCTCTCAAGGCAGCAAATGCAGCCTCTGCAGCACTTTTGGCAGCAATAATTACATCAGAATCGCGACCTCTTTTATTGAATATAGACATTGCAGCATGGACACCTGCTTCTACTTCCATCATTTCATAATCGTTATCAGCAGCTCTTCTTTCTAAAATTGCTGATGCACGTTTCTCATGGTGCTTTTGTATTTCCTCTTCAAGTTGCTCAATGATGGGAGCTTTATCCTGAGAATTAAAGCATGTCAACAAGCCTTGGACAAAGTTGAACAAATTAAAAGGTAGAGACAAAAATAAATAAGACATCAAAGGAAAGGGACTAAGTTTATATTTTACTCCAAAAAATCTACACCACCCAATAGCTCAAAATATTTGGGTGCATTATGATGTTCCTAATTTGGAGTCTTTGTAACTTCTTATTGATCTTCAATCAATTCCCTATTCATGCTATGCCTTGAGTGTTTCACTTCTAATTCTTGATGGATCCTCACAAGTTCTAACTTCTGATCATACTTTTGTCCAACACAGAAATGTAAAGGGGGGAAAACATCATTACTCATCTATTTCAGTGGAAAAAATGCAAGCAAAAAGGCTGTAAATTAAGTAACATAGAAGATTCCCACCAAACCCATGCAAGATATATAAAAATGAAGTGAACCAAGAGGGATTCACATGGAAAAGAGCACAAAAGGATTATAAATATAATTATAGAGAAAAATGCCACAAAAGTCCCTTAGATTAGGTCATTTGTGCTATTTAATCCCTTAAGTTAGAAACAGTATCACTTAGTCCCTTAACTTTTAATGATTTTCTATTAAAATATTATTAATTTTTAATTTTTATTAAAAATTAAAATATACATTTAAATAACTTTTGGTTTGAATTGTATTATTGTTTATTTTTACTTAAAATATTTTAAATTAAATTTCATTTTTATCATTGTTAAAAACTTGTATTTTAACTGTATTTTAATTATGGGCCATTTTTACAAAACTAAAGAACTAAATGACAATATTTTTAATCTAAGGAACTAAACGATACAAATGACATAATCTAAGATACTTATGTGGCCCCTGCCCTATAATATATACTGGTACAATGCACCAATTTGAGAAAACACAACAAATTAGGTAAACCGCATACCTGCAAGAAGTCACATATAAGAGAGACAAAGTGACGAAGCTTTTGCATGAATCTGTACTTCTCACCGGCAACAGTAAACGACTTTTCAAGTTCAGTGATGCTTAAAAGTGAAGTGGACAAATTTTCATCAACCTTAACCAGTAATGACACGCTTCTGTCATGTGATTCCTATAGATATAACAAAAATAAGTAATTAACTGTTGAATGCCCAATACAATATAATTATATCCAGTAACTGCAAAACACCACAAACATATTACACATAGATTAACTCCAGGTCTACAGAAATCCTTCACATATTGTTAAACAGATTCTATTTATATAATCTGTTTTCCAAAATAAAAATATTTATACAACAAAAAAGTAGAGAATGCAGGCATCAATAATAAAATTTGCTAAGCCAGACCGAAAATACAAAAATGATAAATATAGCTTAGTTACAGTAAAACCCACCTCCTCGCAGACATGATTGAACTACATAACGCCATTACATAAAAAGAATAACCACGCTCCAGGTCCCTAAAGGAGCCAGTATTTAAGTTGCTCTGGGCCCTTCATATCTCAACTCAAGAAAGCATAATTTTCTATTGTCTAAAGAAGCTTGTTAAATTGTTTACAACTATATTATGAAGCTAATACTGTAAATTATTCCCACTAAGAATTTTGAGCACAAATTTGCCATAAATATAATGTTAGGTGTGCGGACAAGTCCCACATTGAAAGATTATAAATAGCAAATTAAGTATATAGTCAGGATGGACTACTAATAAGTTAACCTTTTAGGTTGAAACCCAAACCCAACCTATAATTACTACGAGTTCTTAGTATCTCAATATATGAAGAATCTTATAAGCTGAGAGAAACTCCTACGTTGAAGATAACCTGAACAACAACTTATACGAACAAAAGGAAACTCCCACTGACATCATGGTTAATACATTAAAATCAGCTACAAATGAACCACTTAAGAGAAGATAGAAAATCTCTTTCTTAGGATGAGAATATATAGACATTCCAATTTGAAAAATCAATACAACGGAAAAAAGTTTCCTTACCTTAGCCCTCCTCACATTCTCTTGAAAAGCTTTCATAGCAATCTCGGCTTGTTGAGATATGGACATCATGCCCAAACCTTGGGACGCTCCAATTGCAACTCCTAAGCTTGTACCCGCCACCACCGGCACACTTTGCCCCACCGCAGGTCCATACCCAGCCACTGCCGGATAAATGCTGTTTTGTTGGGGAGTAGTCAGAGTCTGACCCACAGAAACACCTGTATTGGCTACCCTGGTAGACCCATTATCCACCAACTTCCCCAACCCCTTTCTAAACTGAGCTTCCTCCCAAATCTTCTCCACTTCGTCTTCATCCTCATCATTCTCAATGATTTCCTTCTTCGTTCCCAATCCCATTGCACTGTCATCAACTTCTTCAAATACACCCTTCTTTGTCCCATCAGTTTTATCCCCAAGCAACGCAATTCGGCCTCGAAATTCCGGTTCTTCATCACTCAAACCCTCGGCCTCACCATGATTACTCCCTGCATCCAACGAAATAAAATCCGGCGCAGCCAACCCCGACTTCCGTAGTCGCTCCCGCTTAGCTCGAATGGCATTGATCATAGCTTGATCAGGAATCAAAGACCCAGATGAATCTTTCGTTTTCCCAATGTCCATTGAAGCAAATCGCAACTGGGCATCCCTTTTCTCCTTACCCTGTTCTTCATCTTCATCCTCCGAATCCAATTCTTGAGCTTGCCTCACAGTCTCAGAGATCTGGTCAGTGGGTTTGACAAGACCCTTCAAAATAATTATGGGTTCGGAAGAGGGTTTGGAATCTGAAGCGGGTCGAGAGCTAGCGAGGGTCCGAGTGTTCTTCTGTAACTCACGGAGTGCTTCCTTCGTATACATTCCAACTTGAGGTTGGACATTGGAGGGTAAAGAAGGAGAGACAGAAAGAGAAGAATTAGATAGACGGTCTTTCAAGGCGGTGAGCTTGTGGGAAGAGGAAGATTTCGAGGAACGAGAGATGGGTTTAGAAGAAGAGCGCAAAGAAGGGGTTTCACCTTCACCTTCTTCGTCGTCGGCGAAACTGAGTAGCTTTTGAGCTTGATTGAGAGATTTCTTGGGCTTCGTTGCGGTAGAAGAGGGTTTTGATGAGGGCTTGGTTGTTGATGATGTCGTAGTGGTGGACGGAGTGTCGTTATTGTTTGTGTCATCGTTGTTGATGTCGTCGTCTGCGCGTCGCCGAAAGTTTCTCGCTTTAGCGCTGCTCATGGTGGTGATGGCACTGATAGAGAGAGACGAGTGAGAGGCAGAGCAAAGCAAAGCAAAGATGGAAGGAAATTTCAAGAGCTTTGTGTGACAATGTTAAAATCGGGACTAGGTTCAATATTTCAGGAGCTTAGTCTTGTTTTCGGGGTAAAATATATTTTTATTCTCATCTTTTTTAAATCATACAACAATTTATTTCATACTTTTTAAATAAAAAAAAATTAGTCTTTTTTTTTAATAAAACAATTTACTCTATATTTTTTAAAATTTACAGCAATTTTGTTCATATTCATTAAAATTTATAATAACTAAGAATATTATGTATTGGGTGAATATAGAATACGATTCTATTCGAATTGAATGGTAAAACTTTTCATTTTAAGTTTATTTATAAAGTAATTAATTAAAACATAATTTAATAATATAATTAATCTAAATCAATTTAAATCTGATTGATAATTTTTTTTCAAATCGAAAAAAGTCATATTGATGTTAAAATTTATATATTAATTATTATCATATATAAAACACAACATACATAATATTTAAATTTTAAATTGATGTAATTTTAATAAAATATATTATTTAATCACAATTAATAAAATCAAAATAATAAAAAGTATACAATTAATTCGAATGAATTGTATTATAAAATCTGTCGATTTAAATTTGAACGAATTATTTACCTTTCAACCTAAATTCGATAAGTACAAAATTTATAATTTTTTAATTTAAATGGATTAATTAAATTGTTTATTTATACTTAATATATAATAGATAAATAACATAAAATTACATATTGATACTAAGTTCAAGTAGAATAACATAAAATTATCTTTTTCACTTAAATATATTTATTTTTTTGCTTTGATTTCTTTTGTCTTATGCCAAAGTGAAGGCAATTTAATATCATGCAAAAAATTCATCTATCTCAACTCAAACGTTATGTTTTAATTGGTTTATAGATTTTTATCTCTCCTTTTTTCATTCATTAGGTGATTTATCATTTTTTTAAGAAAATAAAAATATCATTCATGCACCTAGAAATTATTTATTATAATTGATTATAACAAATTAAAAAAAATAGTGGCTAACAATTTCCATGATTAAAACATGGAGGAAATTATTTTACTTAAAAAATATAGAGGCTCAATTGTTCCATCACTAAAAAAAATAGGGACAAAATTATTTTATTTAAAAAAGTAAAGATTAAATTATTCCATAATTAAAAAAATATAAAGTAAAAATGTGCTTAACTATTTTTTTTATATAATAGCACTGCTATAATATAGAGAAATTATTTATTAGTAAATATTTTCTTAAAAATATGTAATATATCTATAAAATTAAACTTATTCTTGATATAATTTAATCAATAGCAATTTACTTTCAAACTAATGAATAATTTCTCATATAATATATATCACAAAAATATTACCATAATTTATTTATCATAATTTTTGAATTAATTAATAAATATATTAATGAATTATTAAAAAAAACTTCAAACACATCATCTAAATTTATCTATATCACAAAAAAATTATTCTAATTTAATTTATGATACATATATTTTTAACACAAATGTGACAAAATTATTATCCATGTTATGTGAATAATATTTTTATAACATTTATGATATTTTAATAATACATTTATAATTCGATAAATAGAAATGATATATTTATATTTTTTTAATACATTAAACATATTTTGAGTTACACATAATTTTATGAATCCAATCCTTGGATTAAAGTTTTGCCAAAATCTATTACAAAATTAAGATTTTTTTAAAAAAATAATTAAAATAATATTATTAAAATTTATAATTATAAAAATAACATTTTCTTACATATACTTCTTATATTTTTACTATTAATAAAAAATTTATCACATAATTTCATATTGAATATACTTCAAATTGAATTACTATCATTTAGATACGCTTAATATTAAATGTCAATTAATTAAATATTTTTAATATTATTAGAGTCCTATTTTTATTATTATAAATTTTAGGTGTGTTATATTTTATAATTTACTCTTTTTTTATTAAATTTGGTAGGTATAATAATTTTTAAATTAATTTAATTTAAATATTATATTTTCAAAGAAAGTGTAAAATTAAATATCTTTTGAAAATATATATTTTTAAAATACACATTATTCAAAAAATAAATCTTACGAGCGTACTATAATTTATCTCTCCCTCTCGGCATTACCAAATAAAAAAATTCACTATCGTCATTAAAAGTAAACTATTTTTTTTCCCAATTATAATATATAAATTTAAATAATTTTATAGTTAAAAATAAATTATATAATGTATAAGTATATAAATAAAATGAGATAAAGATAGAATAAAAAGAAAATTACGAAAAAAAAATGGTTATTTTTAAAAGAGATGAATAATTTTTTATTTTAATTTTAAAATAAATCTAATTTTATTTTTACAAAAAATAAAACTTGATTACTTTATTTAAAAATTAATTAACATGTTTACTTGTTTACTTAATTAAAAGTTATAATATTATTTATCTTAAGTATTTAATTATTTAATTAATTCTACTTTTAATTCTTAACACAAAAAACATAAATTATTTTCTTATAGTATTAAAAACATGTTTATATACAATAAAAGAAAAATAAACATATGCGATATGATCTCCTCCAGCACAGAGCTAGTGTCCAAATAGAGGTGCAAATGAAAATGATACTCCTCCAATGAAAAACAAACCCAGGCTTTCTGATTACGTCCAGTAAGAAACAGAGGATTTGAAGAAGGATATAGACGATTGCCAAAATCTTGTCCACTTTCGACTAAGTCAGCTGGTAATTTTTGTCTCCTTAATTGCTGGCTGATTAAGTTTTGGAATTCAAGGACTGGACTAAATTGTTCAATCATTTTGAGATCTTGGCTGTGAATTCTATGATTGTCTTCTCTGGTTAAATTAACAATCTTTTGATTGAGAGAGATGCGGCATTGTAAGAAAGTTTTGTTTGGCCTAACACATTCTCAAAGGAGATCAACATATATTGACAGTCGTCTACGCGATAATATGTCAAAACCATGTATTAATTAGCTCTTATTTAAGCCTCGTGACTTGTGGCATTCTGCTACTTAGGTCCTTGTACTTGCTAACTGCTACGTTCGCTTGTGATGTTAATTAAGTTATTACTTGACAGATCTTGGTAGGAATATGATACACCCCAGAAACAAAGAGTGTCAGAAAATCTTAGTACCTTCGTAGTACTATTATTCGTAATCTCATCTCCATTTCGATTACATAGAAAAATAACAATAAATTATCAAAAAATAACAATAATTAAAGAAAAAAATCAATACTTAATAACAAGATTTTTAGATTCATTAAATTATTTCGTTTTAATATTACCAATTTCGATTTTTATTGTTACTTAAGTACTTATCTTTGTTTTGTATCACTTTTAACTTCAAACTTTTGCGGTAACTTAGTATTATTTCTCATTTTTAATTTATTTTTTTCTCCTTCCTATTTTCCTTCGTATTTTTTCTATATTGATCTCTGTAATTTTTCTCTAATAGATATTACTTCACATCACAAATAAACAATTATAAGATATAAAGTTAAAGATTAATAACAAAAACTAATGTATTTATTTTGAAAAAAAAATAATTTTATTGAAGAGCAAACAAGATTTATTATTATAAGTTATTTAAAATTGACAATATATCGAAATGACAACATCGTAATAAAATATTAACTTATAAAATAAATATAATAACTATAGATTAAAATTTGTACATAAAAAAATATGATTAATTTATATGAAATTTAAAAATATAATATGTTAATTATAACAAAAGATGAACAAAATAATTTTTCGTAAACTATAAAACCTTATAAGAATAAAAAAATACATAACTAAGCTCCTCTCTAATCTTAGTATGACTTGAACCTAATATACAAATCATTCACACAAATTCTAGAGAGAAAAGAGTACGAGTTCTTTACCATTTTTTAATGTTTTACAAATATTGAATGCTCTATTTATTTATAGTGTTAGAATACAAAGATTTGTTGAATCCTAATAATATTAGGCTGTTTTAACCTTAAATATAATTGATTTAAAAATATTTTCAAAATATTAATTGTAGATAAATCTTTTATCTTTTTAGAGGATTAAGAAATACTTAATTTGAAGTTTTATATAAAAAGATATATTATAAATGCTAAACGACATTCAAATGCAATAATTTTGAATTTTAACTCATTTTTTAGAGCAAAATAATCATATTTGGATATTTTGTATATAAATCTTTTATCGTTCTGTATAAAATTGAATAATCTCATTTGGATATCATAATCAGAAGTTGTAATCAAAACTCAACAATTTGTTTATGAAATCTCGTAAAGATATGTTACAAAATTCAAATTTTGGTTTTTTTGATATTCTTTTGTTGATTTTTGTTTATCTTATAAAAATAATCATAATTAATATAAATTAATATTTTACATATTTTAGATATGCATTTTTATGCTATTATCATAACTATCAATTAACTTATTATTAGTCCCTAATAATTGAAATGCAAATAAAAAACAAAAACATGATGATTAGTCTAAATAAAAATCTAGAAAAATCACCTAAGTATTTTAAATAAAAAATTATTTCAAGATTATGGTTGTTATGTAGATTATTTCAATTATAACTTTTTAAAATTTGTGTTGTGAACTAACCAAAGTCTTCTTACTATAAAATACAACACATATAACCTTTAGAATTTGTTCATATAAAAACCTCGACTTTATATCCTTACGCATAAATTATTTTTAAGGGGTAGAAATTTTACTCATGGAGTTGAAAAATAAAGAAAAACTCGAGATATGTTTAAGACAAACAAACATTGATCTAAGAATGCAAAAGTAGATCGATTAAAATTCAACATTTCTTATTAACAACTAGTTTTAGGATTTCAATTAATTTATATGATAACACAATATAAATAGATATCAATAAAAATAACTACTTCCTACAAACTACGAATTAATGAAAACTTGTTATCTTCCAAAATAAAGAATATAAACTTTGTTAAACTCAATAACATTTTTTTATTTTCTTTTTTCTTTTTTTCTTTTTATATTTTTTTGTGATTTGTTTTCTCTTTTTTGAATGCAAAAAATAATATAAGAAGAGTACAAAGAATCTCATTTTTTTTAACTAATATCATCATTTAGTTTTTTAACCAATTCATTCCATAAACCAAGAAATAATATTTTAAATATTAATTAATTAATTCAAAAGATCAATAAAATTTCATAAGATGTTTTCTTAATTCTCCTCACTAATTCATAAAAGATGTATGAGATCAAATATATATTTAGACATGAAATTTCTCTATGTTATATACATTGAGCATCTATCTTACCACAAAACTTAGTAATGTACATAAAATATTTTTGAAGTTGTTATTTAGTAATCAAAATTGAAAAGATGACTTAAATCAAACAATTTGAGATCGATACCTAGACAATAGTGCAAATATTTTCATTTGAACCTTTTAAATATGTAATGCAAACTTATTTTGAAAACTATTAAAATTTAAGTATTTTTTATAACATTATTTTAATTTAAATAATAAGCATCAATATATATCAAAAATGTGCATAAAAATTGTGCATGAAGTGTCACCACTCCCAACCTAAAGTTAACAGTATCATCAATGTTTCAAAATTAAATATGAAGTTAAAGAGCAAAGAATAGAATGAACCTAAGCATGAAATTTCACATGAAAATCGCCTTTCATAGAAATAAGAAACATAAGAAATAACAAATAACATAAATTAAAAATAAATAAAATAACAAAATAGAAATAAAACTAATGTACTAAAAAAATAAAAAATGATCAACGGTAGTAGACCAAAGTCATAGGATAAATCTCCTCAAAATACATAGAATGATTCACTCTTTCAATATAATTTTTCAACCGTTGTCCATTATCTTTAAAAATTCTCACATCGATTGAATCCTTAGTCTTACACCGTTGAGAGAAACTTGTTTACCACAAATGGCTCGATCCATCTTGATCTTAACTTTCCAAGGTAGTAATGCAGTCAGGAATCATAAAGATGAACCTGTTGGCTTGGCTCAAAGTTCTTCCTTAGGATTTACTTGTCATGAGCCATTTCGGGAGTTATCATAAGCATCATTCCTCAATTCTTCTATTTGTAATAATTGTAATTTTCTCTAAAGTACTACAACATTCAAATCAAAGTTAAGGGTTTTAATAGCCCAATAACCCTTATTCCCTAACTCAACAGATAAATGACATGTTTTTTCATAAACAAGCATGTAAGGAGACATTTCAAGTACGGTATTATAAGTAGTGTGATATGCCCAAAGTGCATCAAAAAGTCTTAATGACCAATCTTTATGGTTTGGATTAATTGTCTCTTTAGAATTTGCTTGACCTCCTTATTAGCTACTCAACTTGTACATTGGTATGTGGATGGTATGCAAAAGAAACCTTGTATATAACACCATACTTATACATCAAAACCTCAAAAGAATGGTTACAAAAATAGGTCCCTTGATCATTGTTAATAACATGTGGTGTACCGTATCTAGATAACACATTTTCTTTTAAGAATTTTACCATAGTTGCATTATCATTAGTATGACATGCCATAGGCTCCACCTATCTAGACACATAATCTACAATTAAAATAATATAAAGATGACCAAAAGAAGAGGGGAAAAGTTTTATAAAATCAATACCACAATAATAAAATATCTGAATAACAAGTATCGGGTTAAGGGGCATCATGTGACATTGGGTCAGTGCACCTAACTTTTGGCAATTTCACAAGAATTACAGAAAAAGTTATTATCTTTGAAAAAGGTGGGCCAATAGAGGCCACAATATTTTCAACACCTCTTTTATTCTTGATGATTAGATCAAATTCTTGTAAAAAGTAATCCACCAAATCAAGCAGGCTTTAGCATTCTTCTTAGTTAGAAGGTACTTAAGAGCCGTATGATCAATAAAAACCACAATAGGTGAACCAATCAAGTAAGCACAAAATTTATCTATAGTAAAAACAAAAGTTAGTAGTCCTTTTCTTGTTATTGAATAATTCATTTGATCACTATTCAAAGTTCTATTGGTATAGTAAACAACAAAAGGATTTAAATCCCTTCATTGTCCAAGGACATCTCACATTTTATAGTTACATACATCACACATAATTTCAAAAGACATGTTTTAATTAGGCAATAACATGATAAGTGTGGAATTGAGTTTGGCAACGAGTGTTTGGAAAGCTTTCTCATACTCTTAAGTCTAGTTAAACTTAGCATCTTTGACTAAGAGATTACATAATGGATGAGATATTGAAAAGAAGTTGTACATAAATCTCCGATAAAAACTAGCATATTCAAGAAAAGAACGGATATCACTTATTGTTTTGGGGTAGGTAAATTAGATATTAGTTTAATTTTGATTTTATCTACCTCTATTCCCTTTTTAGATATAAGGTGACATAAAACAATCATAGAAGACATTATGAAATGATATTTTTCCCAATTCAAAACAAGTCTTTTTTTCTTCATACTTACTTAATACCGCTTCTAAATTAAGAAGACATGATTCAAAGGAATCACCAAAAATAGTCATATCATCCATAAAATGTTGTAAGATAGCATACAATGCTGTAAACAAATTGGTGCATTACATAAACCAAAAGGCATTCTACGGAAAGCATAAGTACCATATGTGTATGTAAATGTACTTTTTTTATTCTCTAAAGTTATCTCTATTTGATAATAACCAAAATACTAATCAAGAAAGTAATAGAAATGACAACCAGTTATACCTTCTAAGATTTGGTTGATAAAGTGCAATGAATAATGATATTTTTAGCTTAGTAAATTTAATTTTCTATAATCAATGCATATACGTCATCAAGTTACTACACCAGTTGGAATAAGAATTCCCTTATTATATTCAACCATAGTCACCCCAGATTTTTTTAGAACTATTTATGTTGGATACACCCATTTATTATCTGATATTGAATAAATTATACCTAAGTCTAGCAATTTTTAGACTTCTTTCCTAACTACTTCTTTCATTATGGGGTTAAGTTTTACTTAGGGGTCTATTCGGGAGTTAGCTCCTTCCTCTAAATATTTTCTATGGGAAAAATTAATGGAGAAATACCTTTTACGTCAATTATAATCCAACTTAGTGCATTTTTATGTTCTTTTAACATATTTATCAATTTTTCTTCTTGCTCAATACTAATTTTAGAAGATATAACGATGAAAAAAGTATCGCTTGAACCCAAAAATATTTGTTTTAAACATTTGGGTAATGGAGAAAGTTCAACTTCTAGTGTCTCTACATTTTTTCAACTTCTCTCTTTCACTTGACAACTCCTCAAATCGTGGTTGTTAGTATCTTGATTACTTATTTTTCTTATCATAAAAAACCAAAGAAATATTAAATGTATTAATAAAAAATAATGATTTAGATTTATGATTAAAGAAGAGATACTTCAAGGATTCAAACTTGTTATATATGTTTACTTCCTCTTCAATAAATTATCTATCATTTAGGTCCGATATCACTCATCATCATCTTATGGCTTCTTTCCTACATGGAAAATATTCACCTTTAGAATCATGTTCTCAAAAGATAACTTCATAAGACCATCATGTAATTAATAAGGGCATTTACCATAAAAATAAAAGGTCTCCTTAGTATGATGGGATTATTAACTCCATGTCAACTACTAATTGAGTATTCAAAATAATAAAGTCGGTAGTATAATTTATCAATTTGGATAAATACATCATCAATTAGGATAAATACATCATCAATTATTCCTCTTGATCTTCGTATATAACGGTCAGCTAACTATAATACCATAGATGTAGGTTTGATCTCTCCATGTCCAAGTTGCAAGCATACAAAATGAGGCATCAAATTGACACTTGCTCCTAAATCTAGAAGGGCTTGACCAAATTCAAGCATCCTAATCTGGCTGGAAATTGTGGGACAATTAGGATCTTTGTACTTTGATGGTGTCATTTGTATTATGATTGCACTAATTTCTTTAACAAAAATGAAGTCTTCTTGACATGGGGACTCATTTTCATATTGTAGAGTTCTTTGATTACTTTAGCATAAGCAAGTATCTACTTAATTGCTTATAGCAATGAAAGATTAATCTTAACTTATTTCAAGTGCTATAGGATCTCACCTTAGTTATTTGGATTATTCCCTCCAGATATTAAGGCCTGAGCAAATGGTACCTCAATTGGAATCTTTTCCACTACTTCCTTTGAAGTGTTATTTCAAGTGTTATTTCTTAGGGGGGGTTGAGGTCCCTTTTGGGGAGGATAGTTTTTGTTTCTATTTTGGTAGTTACGGTTTTAGTTATTATTGTGATTCTAAGTTTTCATATTTCTTCCTTTAGATTTCAAAATTGCAAATGGGAATTTCTTATTGGTACCATTGTTTGAGACAATAAGTACTTCATCTCTTTGATCTTGTTTTCGGGCTTCTTCTTCTATTCTTAGATGAGTTATAAGACTTTCTAAAGAATTTTTTTTAATTTTATATCTAAGTGCATTATTAAAATATTTTCAAGCAGGGGGTAATTTATCTACAATAACAACTATTTGAAATTATTCATCTAAAGTCATACCTTCAGAAGTTATTTCGTGTGCTATCTTCTGCAGTTCGTGTGATTGAGCTTCCACAAATTTGCCATCAATCATTTGGTACTTCATATATCTACTGACATTATACTTCTTAGTTCCATCTTCCTCAGTGACTTACTTCTTTTGAAATGCATCCCAAATTTCCTTATGAGATTTATCAAAATTATAATAATCATACAAGTCATCAACTAATCCATTAATAATAATTTATTGTATAGAAAATCATTTTTCGTCCAAGTGTCTAAATCCTTTGTTATAGCTTTAGTAGAAGGATTAGACAATGTTGGTTTTTCAGTAGTAAGAGCATAAACGAATTTTTCATGGTTAAGAAAATAACATTTTTTGTTTTCATCTTTTAAAGTGTAGTTCTTCAAAACGGAATGGTTTGTTGAGATCAACATTTAACATTTTAGTAGACATGGTAGATAAAAATTCTTCTTAAAATTGTTGGGACAAATATGTTAAAAGCAGTGTAAGAACGATGTTACCGATATACTGAAATATACTACTTGGGTTGAGTCACGGACTAGGTCGTTTTCTTTAAAACGTTTCGTGGCTTTGCCCAAACTTATACAAGCAAACACAGCCTCGTCGTCCTTAGGATAAAGCAACCCAGAATCTTTGTTTTTTGTCTAGGAATTTCACTATATTGATGAAGACCAGAATGTTACACCTATAAAAGTTTGTTGCTCAAAAAACTCAAAATAATTTAGTATCTTCTTCCTTTTCTTTCGGAGAGCTTTTTCTAGTACGATATGTTTTCAATTGATGCGTTGAAACTGAGAGCTAAGGCCCTCTATTTATAGTTTTAAGAAAAGTTGTGACCATTATGATAATAATAGTCATGTCTGGATGGAAAGAGTAACAACCATTTTATGAAAGGAAAAGTAACGATCATTTTTTGAGTAAAAAAGAATAACGGTCATTTAACGGATATTTTTGAATAAAAAAAATAACGATAATTTTCTAAGTAAAAAAACAATAATGATGATTTTATGAGTAAAGAAAAATAATGATCATTTTATGAGTAAAAATATATTTTAATAAAAAAAATTCTAAAAAATAAAATGCCACACGTATTCGGCTCGACACAGCCGATCGGACGGCGATGACGACACTAGCATGTAGTATCACATTTGCCTATTTTTTCTCTCATTCCATAAAAGTGGGTGTACATTGAGGTCCAAATACAATAATCAATCTATTTTATTTATAAATCACTTAAATGATATAAAATAACAATATTAGAAAATATATAAATTAACATAATTTATTTTATAAAAGTTTACTTTTTCCAACCATATTTATTATCGTTGGATACTTTTTGATTTCTACAAATCCACAAAATCATGAATCTTTGCCAACGTCGTTCAAAACATGTTATCCACTCCGGTCCATAGTAGGGGTGTCCATAAATCGGATCGGACCAAACCGTAAAATTGGACCGGATTGAACCAAACCGAACGATTTTACTAATCAAATGGTCCGGTCTGATTTGTACTAATTTTAAACCGCTCGAACCGATTTAATAATATATTAAAAATTTCACATTATTCTTCATTAAATTATAAAAAAATGGACCAAACTGGGAACTAAATTAGACCAAACCGGGAACCAAAATTG
This sequence comes from Hippophae rhamnoides, assembly GCA_033030585.1. Lineage (NCBI taxonomy): Eukaryota > Viridiplantae > Streptophyta > Magnoliopsida > Rosales > Elaeagnaceae > Hippophae > Hippophae rhamnoides. Next base: position 42,037,912 of record CM065434.1, read on the forward strand.
ACCGAACCGTTTTATAAATCAAACGGTCCAATTCGGTTTTTATTTCTTAAAACCATTTCAAACGATTTAATCCGGTCCGATCCGATCCGAGTAATATGAACGGTTTGATTTAGTTAAATTTTTTTTAGATAAAAATGGACCGAACCAGACCATAGATACCCCTAGTCCATAGTACTACATCATACTTTTGATAACTACTTCACTTTTTATTCACGAACACATGTTTAAGTGTTGTGTTAAAAATATGTATAAAAATCTTTATTTGTTGGTTTGTATCTTAGAGAATATAAAATGTATAGAGTTTATGAATAGTATAATTATTTAAAATATATATTTTTTATTTAATTTTTTTTCACGTTCTTATTTTCTTACTAAAAGAATGTAAGTGATAATTAAAATTCATTGATATTAGATCTAAATGAACTTATTATTCAAAGCAAGAAACACAATAGTCTTATCCACGAAACTAAAAACCAGTCACTTATAAGTTAAACCCTTCTCTATTACTTGTAGACAGGCTCTTTGATACGTAAGCTGTGCAAAATATAAAATAATTCTAAATAAAATTACAGAGTTTTATAAGAAAAAATTACGTTCGTGAGAAGAACATATAGGAGCCAAAAAGCTACCAAGTAAATTAATAAGTGGTAAAAGTTCTTTTATTAGAGACAATAGAAGCATTATGACGAATCGATGAGTTTTATTTTTTTCCTTCAAATTATGATGAAGAAATGGAATGTTACGTTTTTCTCAAGGAAAAAGAAAATAATATTACATTTCAAACTAAAGTGGGCAGCACGCTACCTACAACATTAGTGTTTGTTGTGCCCAACTGGCGTATATTTCTTAATTTCTTAAAATACCATATATTTTTTATTTTCTCTTACAGGGATTGAGAGGATGATGTATTTTTTTTTATTTTTATATTTTTAAAGAAAAGGAAAAATGATGGAACGGTAAATGAATCATAAACGGTCTCAACAAAAAGGGCAAAAAAGAAAATTCTTGAAAAAATAGAAAGAAAAAAGAGGAAAAAAAAGAAAAGAAATAAAGTGTCGGTACACTTGTACTTGCGTCAGTTACACAGCGTTATACTATACAGCTGTGTCAATATATAGTATAAATAATAAAAGACAATAGGGTCTCTGAATCTTTGAGTTTGACTTGCTAGTCGATTTTGTATCACTTGGATATCAAATTCATTGCTCATTAATGAAGAAAAGTTGCATTCTTTCGTGTGATGATTGAGTGTCCCAACAAAGATCATTTAGTTAATGGATTTGTCTTATGTGGGTACTTATGATGAATAAATATTGAAGCTTTAGCCCTTTCTTTTGCTTGTACTTCACCATTTCTTAGTGATATTGGTTGTAAAAAGTGAAATTGAACAACCAGAATAATTGCCTCTCCGATCTTTTACCTGGGTACCACTTATCATGACAGAACGATAGAGAGAGAGAGAGAGAGATTGTATTTGTTTGCGGTTTTTGTGGTTACCAGGGAATGTTTTCTAACTGGGTGTCTAAAGATTAAGAACCAGAGCGCTGCATTGTAATAGAAATTAACTTTCATGGCGTAGAAATCTGTAGAATCTCGACCCAAGATTTTTCTTTTTCGGTGCCTCAGTTCATCTGCTCTTGCTGATCTCTCAACTTAGTCACTGTATTGAGCTCTACTGTAAATCCAAGCCCGATTTCTCCTTCACCATCCTAAAATGTCAGGTCATTCTTGCCCCTTCTGACCCATCTGATTCTATCCAAGAAAGTACTCATTCCATTCTTGAAACTTCTCTATTTAGTAGCTTTTTCTGTAATCTTACTACCCGTTTGTATCTTTTACCCTTTATCCTGGAAAAATTTGATCTTCCTCACTTATATCTAGATTTTCATAGTAGTCTCCTACTCCTTTGTTCATCTGTGTGTTGAAAGTTCTGCTTTATTTTCATTGGATTGCCAATTTGTTTTGTTTCATCTGTTATATTTATGATTGGGGATGATTGTTGGTTGCAGCATTGGTACAAAGATGAGAGGGGTGAAGGATTTAAGAAGGCCACTCGTTATGCAATGAAGCATTCAATTGGGGATACTCTTCCAGTAAGATTTCTCTATCTGATTTCCTCTTTTAGTTGTTGCTTTAGAACTGTTAATGTAAAATGTTTTAGAACACTTCGCTGCATACATTTAAAGAAGCAAATTAGGGAGGTTCATTTACTGGTTTGATTATTTAACCAATTGGTTTTTCCAATTCTGTATAACTTCATTTTTTCCCCCTTCTTTTCGGCTTCATTTGTTTATGTGAACACCCACTGGTGTAAATTAGGTTTTCTTTTTGTTGCGGACTTCCCCCAACAGCCACTTGTGAATTTCTCTTGACTTGAGCTAAAGATTTGTGTTAATTTTGTACAAACTTACTTGCCTGTAGAGGTGGAAATTTTTTGTTATGAATTGGTAAACGTCTAATCAATAGCGAGGAATCAATTTGGATTGCGCAAATAGATAATAATAATAATAATAATAATAAGTTATGTAAAATAATATAAAAAGATATGAATGATTCGAATTTTCAATATAAAAAATCTACTCTACTAGTGACGTCACACGGAAGAAAATATACTAATAATTAAAATGAGTGAACAAACACCAATATCCAAAAGAAAAGTTACCAAAAAAAAAACCAAAACTCAAATATAACCAAACAGATTCTTACTAAATAATATTGTAACCAAAATGTAATAACAATTAACAAATCTTGCACTAATCAAATGTTACTGCAAACAAAGAGAGGAGAAAATTGTGACTAATTCTAACTCCTCTCGCACCAGAGAACTCAACTACAAAAGGGTGACTTTACGAACATGGAGACAAACTGGCTGCTGTGGAGTGTTATCGGAGCTGTGGGTTCAATTTTGTGGTGTTGTCGCTACCATTCAAATACCACACACAGACAACACCCTTAATCACCTTATATATTTTATCCAAATCCAACTTCTAATTGAATAAGTATAATACAAATAAGAATCCACAAACGTACTTCCTTTTCTAATTCAACTAGAAGAGGTATTCTAATACAATAAGGACTTATGCTATAAAAACGTAATGAGCAGTATTCAACTTCACTAGGAATACTCATTATTCAATGCATACGATCCTATTCCAATTAGAACTTAAGATTATATATCATGTTTTGAAGCCAAATAAACAAAAAAATTCATTACAAGTAGTTTGATATGAACATGTAGCAGAACTTGATATCTACCTTTACTCTTCATAAGTTCCTAGATTAATGTGTTCTTCCCTACTACACCTCTAATGTGAAAAAATGATGACATACAGAATTGTTCCCTCCCTCCATAAGTTGTCTAAAGCTTTCCGCTTTGAGGCTACCTTGTTTTCCTAAGGATAGAATGCTCGTAAATATATACAATTGTTGAGCTGTGTAGAATTGTTGCATCTTCCAAACAATGTTTGCAAAAATTAGTCTTGTTAGACTATGATTTCACTGTCTCTAGGAGCCTTGATGAATTTCTGTCATTATATTCACAGTTCATTATTGTCTTGATTGACCTGCAGGTAGAGCCATTCTCGGTCATTTATCTTGGTATATCTTTCTTGCATTTTGCCTTTGCAAGGTCTTGCTGACTGGCATTTTGCAGCTGAGCATTGAAACCCAAAAGAGCATCGATGGGGCTTCAGCTTCGAAGTCTCGCGATGCTTTTTCTTCCAATATGTTTCTCATGGCTGCCAGATCTCATCACTGCACAATCTACTTCTAATAACTCTTCAATATACCCAGCTGCTCGAGCCCTCGATGCACTTCTCCAAGATTATGCTTATAGGGCTTTAGTTCGTCCAAAAACTGGCATTCCTTATGATGCTATTGTTCCCTCAAATTTGACTGGAATTAAGATCACAGCTATGAGGCTTAGAAGTGGTAGCTTGTACAGGAGGGGTGTTAATATGTACAAAGAGTTTCAGATTCCTATAGGTGTTGTGGAGAGGCCATATGTGAAGAGACTTGTTTTTGTGTACCAAGATTTGGGCAACTGGTCCCCGACATATTACCCGTTACACGGCTACACCTATTTGGCACCAGTGCTGGGTCTTCTTGCTTATAATGCTTCCAATTTATCTGCAAAAAGTTTACCTGAACTCAATATTAGGGCCTCTCGTGATCCCATATCTATCAAGTTTTTGAATGTAAAATCAGATCCTAGTGGATCCAAGGCAAAGTGTGTTTCGTTTGATTTACATGGTTTGGTCAATTTCAGCAACGTGGTATCAGACAATATATGTTTAACAATGCAACAGGGGCATTTCTCTATAGTATCCGAGTCCATTGCTCCATCACCTGCCCCTATCTTTCCTAGTCCAACTCCAAGTGGTGGTGCTCCAAATGCAGCTAGCCCTCCACCTTCAGCCAAAGAAAGTAAGAAGAAGAAGAAGAATTCAAAAGTATGGACAGTTGTTGGTTCTGTAATTGGTGGATTAGCAGTATTGGCATTGTTGGCGTTTTTGTTACTATGGGTGCTGAAGTACAAGCACAAAAAGAAAATGCAACAGATGGAAAGAGCTGCAGATGTAGGAGAAGCTTTGCATATGACCTCAGCCGGAAGCACTAAGGCACCAGCAGCAACATTTACTAGAACACAACCAACTCTCGAGAGTGAATATGCACCTTAGACGTTCTGCTGTACAACCTTCCTTGCTGCTTTGCAATGCAACCACACATTCATATTCAAGTTCAATTCTTGTATCCAGATATGCTTCTACTTGCATTTTTTTGGGTGGTGCTCCCTCCTCTGGTTTGTTCTTGATAGGCTATTTCATTTTAATGTGGGTTATAGGATTTTTGTGTAAATCCCTTGTGAATCACCGAACAGTCCATAGTTTTATAATTCATTGTGTTGCGAAGATAGACAACAAAAGCCAAATTTGTTTGTGATGATTTTTATTGTTGCATAAACAAGTAATAAAAGTGTCATTGTCTTTAAGAGTAATATTACACTATTGAAGTTGGATCATCTCAATTGAATAAGTAACCGATTATTATTAGCTAAACACTTTAGAACGTGAGACCATGGGCAGAAAGTGCGACTTTAGTAAAAGAAACTCCGTATTATCAAAATTTGGGATGAAATGTGTTTAATTTCTGAAGGGGTTAATGCATTGTCAACACTAATTAAGGCATGCATATGTCATATATTGTGAAGAATCACATAGGAGGGATCTCCAAATGAAGCATTCAACAAGAATCAAAAAAGCGTCTTAGGAAGAAGAAGATAGGAAGAGATAAAATGGGCACAGCCTTGGTGTGAATCAAGCAGCTTAAGGGTTGGCAATTTATGCATATTGTGCATATTCATGTCTGGTTTATTTATGTTGTGTGTATTTGTTTGATGTTTTTTTATCCCAATTTACATATTATTTAATATTATGAAAAAAATTAGCCTATTTATTTATTTATTTACAAAAAATTAACATCTTTATGAATAAAAAAAGACATAATAACTAGTTCTAATAAAAAATAAATTGTGTTGTGTCGTATTAGATTAGAATTTTGAGTTGTATATCGAATTGACACCCCTTGCCTAAGTAGCTGTCCATGGGAAGACATTGTTTGTTTTAATTGTAAGGAAACCAAATTCAAGACTAATTAACCTTACAAGTAGCCTTGGTTTGAGTCATTGCGGCATATATTCAAGGGACAATAAAGAGTTGGGCAAGAATCTAGTAGCCTATATAGCTATGTTGTACAGCCTAACTATTTTAGTAATTGGATAAGCTCATAAGCTAGATATAGGAAATAACCAATTTTGGTGTGTTTCAACTTTCTCCAAGTTTCATATAGGTGTGGATGGGTGGGTTTTGGCCAATTTTATCATGCAATGAACAACAAATCGACATAGTCGGTTTATAAAATTATGAACCAAAATTAACCAAGTATCAAGGACTAACCAAACTGCCAATCAACAAAACACTCGGTTTAGTCGGTCAATTTTCTTTATAAGTATCAATAAAAGCCTCTATATTATACATTCATATTATGATTGTGTGTATACATGTAAAACTCTATAATCAAACAACATGACCTATTTATAAAAAATATCAAGTTATCAAGAATCATAATTCAGCATATACTTAATTACTCATGCCTCATGGAACATAAACATAAATTATACATAATTACCAAACTCCAAATAATCCAAATACATATTATCTAAATTCCAAATCTCTAAACAACAAATTGTAAAGTTATTAGCTTAAGGCATGAAAAAGACCAAACAACCCTTGGATTTTTCTTTAACACCAAAATTCTTGTAACTTGTGAATTTTTATGTTTTTTGATGTAATTTTTTAGCACATATCCCACATTGCTTAGGAAGCTAAGTGGTGATGTGCTTATAAAGCCGTGAGGCATTTTGGGGTTTCTTCCTAAAGCCGTGAGGTCCCGCTGAACTATCAAATCATAATCGTGGGCTCACTAAACTTGCAGTTATGGACCAAAATGGACAATTTCGTGCCACATAGAATGGGTCACATCCCATTATAAGCGGACAAATTAACCATCTTGTATCAGTTGGTATCAGAGTCATGACCTTATTGGGTCATGTGGGTTTGCGTTCTTATGAGGACGTAAGGCTCCTTAAGCGGAGGTGTATGATGTAGTGTGTCTACACATGTCTCATATTGATTAGAAAGCTAAGTGATGATGTGCTTATAAGGGATGAGCACTCTCTAAATGGTATGACACGTTTTGGGGTTTCTCCCTAAAAGCAAAGCCGTGAGGTCTCGCTGAACTATCAAATCACTGGCATAGACTCGCTGAACATGCAGTTATTGACTAAAGCTGACAATCTCGTACTATGTGAAATGGGTCTCATACGTTGTAAGCGGATGGATTAATTGTCCTGTATCACTTTTTCATGCTTCAAAATTCCTTGAAATTACCAAAACATTAATAAAATTACATGTAAAAAAAGATTAAAATCATAAAATGTGCAAAAATATTAACAAATAAATATTAAATATTTCTTACCATAATGATTTATCAAGATAAATCGAGTCTAGTAGAAGAATTTTTTTTCAAGAACTCTAAAATAGGAAAATATATAATATGATATAACGTTTGTAAGTTTAATCAAAGACTAAAACAAATTAATATTACTTGCATCAAGTCCATCATAAATATCAAAATCATCATTCATATTCATGTAATCTTGATCTTTTGCATTTTTAATAAGATATGGCATACATTTAGTTGTTTGTAACTAATTTTAAGCACACATAAGTGCTTTGACCAACTTAGGGCACAAAGAACTCTCCAAGATACCCACACTCGTACATCTTTTGCACTGAGAGAAAGAATAACCTTGCATTTATCATAATTAAATTTCCATCAGTTTAAGTCATCGAAAAAAGAACCCTTTTATGTAAACTTGCAAGTCACACTCAAGTATCGATCAACCTCAAATCAACTTATATAATTATTCTTAGCCTCTAATTGCTCCCTCAGAATGAGATTCATCCTCATCTACTTCAAATATATTAATCATTTTTTGATGTTTTAATTGAAAAGCATTATTGCTTAGAGAACTGGTAAATACTCTTACACCATCACCTTCATTGCAACTTTTATCATAAAAGTTGAACAATTTTATCGAAGCTTTTTTCATCCCTACTTTTAATATAATAGCTACATCATCTTCATATATCCTCTTAAATATTAAACTCAAGTACTTCATTTTGAATTAAGGATCAAGTACAAATGCAATAAACAATACTTTATTCTTCTTGATCACATCATCTCAATACTTATCAAATTTTTATTTTATGATTTTAGTTGTACTTCTTATGTTAGGATCTTCAAATTCATTTAATATCAACAATTGGATTTGAATATCATTCAATTTTTAAGCATATTTGTTTTAAGTGACATACAATGAAGTAATTAACTTTAAAGTTTAATCATAAAAACTATTGAAGAATTTAACAATTGATTCTACTCTTTTCTAATCATTTTATGTTGGTGGACGACCTTTATTATTGTCACAATCATTTTCAAGATAAAAAAATATCCCTCATCCTAAAAACCCATTCTTTCAAATTCTTTTTTGACCTTCAGTGTAGATTTCAATATCAAATATGTGGAGTTCCACCTTGTGCTAACATCTAAGCAAATAAGTGCCTAACAATCAATACATTCTTGCTTTGCACTTTCTTTTTTTGTAGGCACAGAGAATATGATCTCATATAATGAACATCATTTCGAATGTATTGAATCTAGGAATCTATTTTTTTAAGACCATCGTTGACTACCTGATGACTCTATGAAAGTAGATTTAGCACTACACTTTTCTCCTTAATATTTGCTCATTTTATTCGATAAGTAGTATTATTAGGGTTAAAAATATTAAAATATAAACTTTGTAAAGAAAAAGGGAGAAAATATAATTTTGGAAATTTTTTGGGATTTTTCTAGAATTTTCCTAGATTTTAATGAATTTTTAACACAATACCAATCAGAAGCTGCCACGTGAATGCCACACAACCAAGGGAGCTAACGAAGCAAGCCATGTGGATGCCACGCAATCAGAGAAGGTGAATCACACAAAACCATGTGTATAGAGTACTAAGCGAGCATTGATCGATACTAGTTCTCCCCGCCATGCATCGCGCTGATTCGTCCATTGAATTTTGCATGCCATATGTCTCCTTTCTATTCGCCAACGTTGTTAATTTTGTTTGTTTTGATATCAACCCTTGATTTGAAGATGATTTGAAAGTCCAAATTCCACCTTAGTTATATTTATCTCCCTAATTTCCCCATAAACCCTAATGAGTCAAAATTAACGTATTTTTTAATCAGATTTTAGAGCCAAGAAGAAAGAAAAATATAGAAAAATTTAAAATGAGGTACAATTTTGGTATAGATTCATGAAGAAATTGGTATTAACATTCAAGATATTGATTGTATTTCTTCTTCTTCTCCTTTCTTTATTAATTTTTGTCTTTCTTTATAAAAAATATGAGCTTTATGAACAAATTTATGTCTAGTTAATTTATTAATCTAGCGGTCTTATGAACCCAATTTTCACCATGTGATGATATAATATTTTACCTCAATTATGATTTCAATTTAATTATATTATTTAATCTAATTTATATGCTATTAATTGTTTGACCAATAATTGATCTATAGAGATAATTAAATATATTTGAGAGGATTATTTAATTGTTTTTCTTTATTAAATAATATGCATAGTTTCTAAGGAAAGATGTATGATTCTTATGTACATGATCCATAATTGATGAAATTAATGAACAATATGCAATTTAATTGGCATGAGAGTGTGATTAAGTTAATTAATATATAGTGTATAGTTTACTTGAGAGATAAATACATGCTAGATTAGATTCAATTGATCATATAATTGATTGATAATTATATAGGGGATTTTAGTAATTCGTATATTTAGAAAATTGTGAGATTAAGTATTCATAGATATTTTCTCATATATCTTCTTAAGTACTAAATTTGATTTAATTAATCATTGTTATTTATTTTTGGTTCTTTTAATTTTGTTTTCTTAAAACATAAAAACACAAAAAAATTGATTTTTATTTTTATTCTTTTTCTTTTAAAAATTAGTTTCTTATGACATAATCTCCATGAAAATAATTTTTTTCTTATCATTATATTAATTATGGCTATATGTATACTTGCGTATTCATTGGACAAAATTCGTGTCCAATCAAGTTTCAGGCGTTGTTGTCGGAGATTATAAATATTATAAATTGATTTTTTATTTTAGTTATTTTCTTAATTTTAATTAATTTATTTTTTAGTTAATTTTTTAATTTTTTTTAATTTTTTTATTTATTCCTCTTTATTTATTTGTCAAATTTTTAATTAATTTATTTAGTTATTTAGTTATTTAGTTTTAATTTTTATTTATTTTTAATTTAAACACATCCTTTGGTGTTATTAGAAAGATAATTGAGTCTATTACATATGCAAAGTCCATAAGAGAGAAATTTTGCTTTTAGATCACAAAATCAAGTGTACTTTAAGATCAATAAGAAATAACAAGTTGTCGCCCGAGTAAAAAAAGGCTAATCCATTAGAAATAAATAAAAATAAGCTAAATTTGATCAACATATTCCTTTAATGGATGATAGGGATATAGCTATGAATAAATATGCAATACCTGCGTTGGAAGAGTTGAATCCAAGTATTATAAGGCCAAACATTCAAGCTAATAAGTTTAAACTAAAGCCAGTGATGTTTCAAATGTTACAAACAATTGGATAATTCGGCGGATTACTAACAAAAGATCCTTATTTACATCTCATATTGTTTATTGAAGTTGAAGATTTATTTAAATTTCGTGGTGTGACCGAAGAGGCATTTAGGCTTAGATTATTCTCTTACTCTTTGCGAAACCGTGTTTGAGCTTGGCTAAACTCCTTGCCAGATTCCTTTAATAGATGATAGGGATAGCGTTATGAGTGAATATGCAATACTTACCTTGGAAGGGTTGAATCCAAGTATTACAAAGCCAAACATTCAAGTTAATTAGTTTGAACTAAAGCCAATGATGTTTCAAATGCTACATACAATTGGACAATCAGCAAATTATAAACAGAAGATCCTCATTTACATCTCATATTGTTTATTGAATTTGGATTCATTTAAATTTAGTGGTGTGACCGAAAAGGTATTTAGGCTTAGATTGTATCCTTATTCTTTGTGAGACCATGCTCGAGCTTGGCTAAACTCTTTGTTACCTAATTCCATTACAACTTGGAATGATTTGGTAGAGAAATTCTTGATGAAATACTTCCCACCAACAAAGAATTCCAAGCTTAGGAATGACATTACCTCATATCAACAATATGAAGGAGAATCTTTATATGAAACATAAGAAAGATTCAAAGAATTACTAAAGAAGTGTCATCAGCATGGTATCCCTCATTGAATTCAAATGGAGACTTTCTATAATAGTCTCAATGCTCAAACAAGAACTATTGTTGATGCATCCGCTTCTGGAGCTCTGCTAGCCAAATCTTACAATCAAGCTTATGAGTTACTTGAGAAAATCTCTACCAATAATTATCAATCGCGAATGGATAAAATTATAGCCACAAGAAGAGTAGCCAGAGTAAATGAAATAAATGATATCATGGCACTTACAGCTCAAATGTTATCTTTAGTTAATCTTTTGAATGTTCAAAACTTGCCAATGAGTATAAACCAAGTTCATGATTCAAGGGTGTCTTGTGTGTTCATTTGTTTGATATTTGTCCAAATAATCCTAAATCAGCATTCTATGTGGATAATGTGAACCAAAACAATAATCCATACTTGAACATATATAACCCATGATGGATACAACACCCCAACTTCTCTTGGAATAACAACAATCAAGGAGGTGATCAATTCAATCGTCAATCATTTTCACCACCAGGTTTTCCACAACCACAACAATCACAAGCCTAAGAGAAGAAGCCGCCTACTGAGGACAATACAAATGCTTTAATGGGGATGATGAAAGACTTCATCCAATCAGTAAATACAAAAGTGTCCACTCAAGAGGCTTCAATTCAAAATTTAGAGACTCAAATAGGGTAACTTGCTCATGCTATAAGCCAAAGGCCTCAAGGTAACCTTCAAAGTGACACAATTGTAAACCCAAGAAAAGAAGGTAAGGAGCATTGCAACCTCATAGCATTGAGGAGTGGTAAAACTTTAGAGAAGTAAGATGAGACTCAAAAGGATGAGGAGGACCATGAGACTAAAAAGGATAAGGAGAAACTGAAAATTAATAAGGATGAGGATGAATTAGTGGATAAAAATAGCCAATAATTAGTGGATAAAGAGAGTAATGAAAAGGGAATAATTCAGCCAAATCGGAGCAACCTCTACAAACTCACTATTCCTTTATCTCAAAGACTACAAAAGCAAAAGTTAGACACATTGTTTTTAAAACTTTTTGATGTCTTCAAGAAGCTACACATAAATATACCTTTTGCAGATGCACTTGAACAAACGTCTTCTTATGCCAAATTTCTTAAGGACATATTGTTTAAGAAAAGGAGGCTTAGAGATAATAACCTTTATTGAAGGTTGTAGTTCCATCCTTGCAAGAAAACTACCCCAAAAATTGAAAGATCAGGGTAGTTTTGACACCCCTTGCATTATTGGGAGCATCTACTTTGAGAAAGCACTATATGATTTAGGTTCCAACATTAACTTTATGGACTTTTCGATTTTCAAAATATTATAGGTTGGTAAAGCTAAACCAATTTTAGTAACATTAAAAATGGTAGATAGATCAATTAAGAGATCTCGGGGTGTGATAGAAGATGTGCTAATAAAAGTAGATAAGTTAATCTTTCTGACGGATTTTATTGTACTAGACATGGAAGAAGGCCGTAACATTCCTATCATACTTGGTCGTCCATTCTCAACAATTGAAAAAACACTCATTGATGTACAAAAATATAAATTTACAATAAGGGTGAAAGATGAACAAGTAACATTTGAAGTTTTTAAAGCATCTAAACCCCCCGATATTGATAATCCTAATGAACGCTTAAGGATAAATGTTACTAATTATGAGAATAATTTAAAAGAATCTGTTGAGTTGTCCACACTTAAGACTTTAACATATGATGCTATGAATAAGGATATAAACTCACCAGAAAATAACTCAACCTATTTTAACTTTGAAAGTATGGAATCAAAGGTTGGTATTGTGAACTGTGTAAACTTTTTGGATGATAAGCCTCTCATGTGTGTATCAAATGCATTTATAGAAAATTTTGAGATAGGATCTAAGCTTAAACCATCAATTGAAGTACCATCGAGTTTAGACCTCATATTTTTACCCTCTCATTTTGAATCAAGTGTACAAGCGAAAGAGTCAAATAGAGAGGTGAAAAAGATGCTAAAAATACATAAATTAGATGAGCTACGGTAGAGTGCATATAAGAATGCTAAAAAGTACAAAAAGAAAACAAAAATATGACATGAAAAGAGAATTGAGAACCGTGTTTACAAACCGGAACATAAAGTATTATTGAACAAATCAAGAATCAAACTATTTCTGGGCAAACTCAAAAGTAAATGGACATAGAGGGATGTACCTTAGGACTTGATATGACCATCTAGTCAAAAACATTAAATGTGATGTTGGTTAGGAGGCAACCCAATGTTATTTTACTTATATTTTTATTATTTTTGTTTTGTGGATGAATAAATGTAGAGAGCAATGGAACAACAATATTGAACAGTTCCAACGACAAATGTGATGTGCCAAGATTAAGAAAGTTTTCTTTCCTTTTACTTTTTCATATTTATAAGTGCACATTGAGGATAATGTGCAATTTAAGTTTAGGGGAAGGAACTTCATTATCTACTTTAGTATTTAGTATATATTTTAATTTTTAGGGAATTTTTTTAGGTTGTTTTTAATCATGATTTGGATAGAAATTGATAAATATATGAAAACTAAATGTATGCATGCTTGATATGAAACATATGAACTCAATGATAAAAGTTAGTTGTCACGATTAGGATAAGGAATGTAACATACTTGTTAAGATACTTACATTAATCATGTGATATGCTTGCTATTTTTGACTAGATTGATTCAAATTTTTATGCACATATTCATGATTGATTTTGGTGTTCTTATTAAGAGAAAATTTGTAGTGAGTTATGCAAGTTTATGAGATCTACTATGTTTTAGAATCTATTTTATCATCCCTTGAGGTGAAATCATGAATAGTATTTAGCTAGAGAGATTATTTAAGTCTTATTTGGATCGATTGACCCTTTCAAGCTAACCATTGTTAATATCTGTAGTAATCTATTTGAGCCAAAAAAAAACCTTTCATATCTTTAAGCCACATTTTATGCTTAACAAATAAGTATTATCTTAACCCTTTCACCTTTAGCTTGTGAAAAAAAATGCAATCATGTGTTATGCTATAGAGTAAGGTGGAATAAAAATATGAAAATAATGATAAGAGAGGATGCACTAAAATATCAAGTTAAAGCTCAATTGTAATTAAAAATGCATAATAAATAAAAATAAAAACTAAGATGTGAAAAGAACCTAAAAATCTTCATTTATTGACCCTCACTTATGTCTTACATTACATTACAAGCATATAAAGTCCTTATTGATTTTTAGCTAAGTCCATATTTATATTAGTGGAGAAGGATGTGTAAAAATAGATTTATAAGACTTGCTCTAAGATTGAATTGATTAGCATACTCATATAGGTTGATTTCATGAGTGCATTGTATGATATCATGTGAAACACACACATAAGAATTAATTCTTCAAAAATTTTGCATATCTATGAATTATTGGAATATTGATTAATAAATATGTGAACCTCCTTGTCATAGAATTGTACGACTTTTGAGAGAGATAGTTTTCACTAAATACGTATGCATTAATAGATATATATATATTTATGAATATACTACCTATGTCATTTTATTTAGTTAGACTTGGCTTTATTTGAGGACAATCAAAGAGTTAAATTTGGAAGTGTGATGACTCTATGAAAGTAGAGTCATAAGTGCACTTTTCCCCTTAATATTTGCTCATTTTATTCAATAAGTAATATTTTTAGGGTTAAAAAAAATTAGTTAAAAGGGGTGAAAATATAATTTTTTGATATTTTTATGATTTTTTATGAATTTTTAATGCATGAGCAGGCGAATCACGCAACGCCATGGATATAGAGTGATGTAGTGTTTTAACACGTGTCAGCACTGCGTTCCTTTCGATTTCGTCGCATAGTCAACGCCTACTCCATGTGTCATCATGCTACTCGTTCACTCTTTCCAATTATGTGCCACACCATACGCAATAGCGAATCATAAATCGTTGCGTGCCACTAACTAAGCGAGCATTGATTAATACAAGTTTTCCTCGCCACGTGTCATGCTCTGATTTTCCCACTGAATTTTGCGTGTCATATGTCTCCTTTCTATTCGTCAATGCTATTAATTTTTCTTTTTTTTATCTCAACCCTTGATCTGAAGATGATCTGATAGTCCAAATTTTACCTGAGCTATATTTAACCCTCTAATTGCCACATGAACCCTAATGAGTCAAAATTAACGTATTTTTTTTATCAATTTTTAGAGCCAAGAAGAAAGAAAAATACAGAAAAATTAAAAAGGAGATACAATTTTGGTGGAGATTTATGAAGAGATTAGTATTACAATTCAAGAGATTGATCGTATTTCTTCTTCTTCTTTCTTTATCAATTTTTATGTCTTTTTTTTATGAAAATATGAGTTTTATAAACAAAATTATGTCTAGCTAATTTATTAATCTATGTGTCTTCTGAACCCAATTTTTAACCATGTGATGATCTAATATTTTATCTCAATTATGATTTTAATTTAATTATATTATTTAATCTAATTTATATACTATTAATTATTTGGTCAATAATTGATATATAGAGACAATTAAATAGATTTGAGAGAATTATTTAGTTATTTGTCTTGATTAAATAACATGCATAGTTTCTAAACATAGATGTATAATTCTTATATATGTGATCCATAACTAATGAACTTAATGAGTTGTATACAATTTAATTGACATAAGAGTGTGATTAGGTTAATTAATATATAATGTGTAGTTTACTTGAGAAAATAATATATGTTATATTAAATTCAATTGATCATGTAATCGATTGATAATTATATTGAGAAGATTTTATTGATTCGCATGTTTAGAAAATTAGAGGATTAAGTATTTCTAAATATTTTCTCGTATATCTTCTTAATTATCAAATTTGATTTAATTAATCATTGTTATTTATTTTTAGATCTTTTAATTTTCCTTTTTTAAAACATAAAAATGCAAAAAAAAATTGATTTTTGTTTTAAAAATTAATTTTTAATAAAATAATCTTTTTGTGAACGATTTTTTCTTATCATTATATTACTTGTTGTGATACATATACTTGTATATTTATTAAA
Source organism: Hippophae rhamnoides (assembly GCA_033030585.1). NCBI lineage: Eukaryota > Viridiplantae > Streptophyta > Magnoliopsida > Rosales > Elaeagnaceae > Hippophae > Hippophae rhamnoides. The sequence goes on from CM065434.1 coordinate 42,053,932, forward strand.
TACAATTCATGCCCGATCACTACCAAATTAAGGATGTAGATAGCACATCTAACATGAAGAAATTCACATCCTAAGACCATGCTACTCCAAGTTTTGAACCTATTTTTCAACTAGTAAATCGAAGCACATTAAAACTGGAATTATCCATTGGTATTGTAAAAATAATCTTTATTCTCCGTTCTCACAAACAAGAATCAATTGTCTTTCTAATTGACTCTTCCTTATGGTTTGGAACTTCTATAAAGGTAATAATCTGTTTATGCATTCTCCAATCACTATCAATATAGTGAGCAATTATTGCCATAAAATAATTGTTTTGTATCGAATTCCATCAATCTGTAGTAGGGTAGACCTTTTGCTTACTTTTTATGAGATCCAATTTTAGTGTCTTATTCTCTTCAACATAATGTTTCATACTATCTCTTGCAATATAGTCTTTCGTGATGTCAATTTTATTTGTGGACATAATTTTGCAAAAAATTTAAAAAAAAAAACCCATGTTCAAGAAACTTGAATGGCGACTCAATTAGAATGATCATCTCAAATATAGCCTTCCTTACTGTTTTTTTTTATTTTATCAAATTTCCATGTAACCAAACTAGTTCCACCATATTCTTGTGCCTTTTGAAAATTAAGAAGCTTTTGTTTCTGAGGACTAGCCCTATGAGAAAACTTTTTGCATTTGTTCTGCAAGTGGTTCCAACAACTAGATGTGTCAATCCTCTTAGGGTAAGTAGCATATTGCCCATTACAATAATTGCATGCAGCACTAGAAAACTCAATATCGCAATATTTAACAGGGGTGAAATGGCCTCATATTTTAGAAGTCTTTCTATCGTCATTAGAAACCTTGGCAGTATCTTCAGCGGCTTGGGCAATTCTCTTTCTTGCTATGGGCGATAACACACTATTTCCAGTTTGTACTTTCACAGATTCCCCTGCTCTTTCATTTATTTCATCACCAACATCAAGTGTTGGTGAATATGTAATATCTGATGTATTCATATATTATTCTTTATTCTTTCGTATTCTATAAGATTGAGATTATTACAACATGCAATCATGTAACATAATTAAATACATGTACAAGATAGTAAAAGGCAATTCCTCACGTAACAAAATAGTAAAAATGAGTATATGAAGTAATTTATTATATAATTAGTTTTACAATAGCATATTCAAAATAGATCAATAGTAATTGCGGAGACAACATATATTTATTAATATTTTAATATATATTAATTTGAGTTATTAATATATATTTTATATTAAATTTAATATTATCATAATTCAAACTAAATTGACTTTACGTTGATTATAACTATTTAAATTTTTAATTATAAAATAAACTAATCAAACGTAAACATACTTATAATAGGTAATTTTTTCATCCAATAATAACATTAATAAAAAAAATATCACAACATAATAATGGCATGTTTAATTGTGATTTTGAATTATGTCAACTAGTCATAACTGAAGAACATGAAGTTTATTTAGTAAAAACCTTAGATTCGAATCTTAATTATATTGGATGAGTAGCTAATTATTTTAAATCAAGTAATGTTTTTCAATTTTGATTTGATTTTTTAAAGAACCAGTATGGGCGATTTAGAAATATTTAAAAAGAAGCTTTTGAAAAAAATTAATGAATACAAAACAAATAAACAAAATTATCTCAATGTATTAGTGTTTGTTAAAAAACAAGAAATAACTCTACACAAAAGAACTCTTATTATTTTCTTCATATTTTCATTACAATTGTATAGCTATTTATAAGGAAATTTTACTCCTTCAATTATTCTTTGAATTAAGCATCTTCAATTATTCTTTGAATTAAGCATCCCTTGTTTTACTCCTTGAATTAAGGATTCCTTGTTTTACTCCTTGAATTAAGGATTCCTTGTTTTACTCCTTGAATTAAGCTCCTTGTTTTGCTCCTTGAATTAAGGTCCTTGTTTTATTCCTTGAATTATTAGCTAATATCCAATACTCACTCCAAGTTTGGATCCAAGGTTTATGGATCCAAGCTTGGACAAAAATCGTTAAGCGATGAGAAGCGAGGGCTTGGTGAAGATGTCAGCCAGTTGGTGAAACTTCTTGTATAATGTGTCTGAATCACTTGTGATTGAACTTGTTCCACGAATGTAATGACCATCAACGTGTGTTTTGTCTCGTGAAACACTTTGGGTTTGATGCTATATGCATAGGCTGCACTGATTGTCACAAAATAAGGACGTATGAAGAGTTGTAGGAACACCTAAATCACGTAGAAGACGCTTTAAGCCATATCAACTCACACGTTGAAGCCTTGCATGATACTCGAGCTTGACAAAGACTTGATCCAGCGATGACGGTTTGCTTCTTACTCTTCCATGTGACCAAGTTTCCGCAAACAGTGTACGATGTGATTGGTGGACTTGCGATCGATTGCATTCCCTACTGTCAGTCGTACTGATACCACGTGATTTGTGTGTTGTCATTCTTCTTCGTGATGATACCCGACCAGTGATCCTTTTAAGTAGCATAAGATCCTTTTAACAAGGGTCAAATGCTCAGTGTTGAGAGTGCATGAATTGGCTACAATACTTACGAGAATATGTGATGTCGAGATCGGTGATTGTTAGGTAGATCAACTTACCAACGGTCAGTGGTAATAACTTATATCCGTGAATGGCGTGCCATGGCTAGGTTTGAGCTTCATATCGAGGGGTAATGGCCTGGTTTAGCATCACTCATGTTAGCTTCCTTGAGCAAATCTAGGACATATTTCCTTTGGTTAAGAAAGAGTCCCTTGTGCGGGTTGCCATTTTACATGCCAAGAAAGTACTTGATATCCCAGGTCTTTAATTGCAAACCTTTATGCCAGAGGGACTGCTTGAGGTTGAAAATCTTGTCGACATTATCACCTGTAATTATCGGATCATCTACATAAATCGGCCCAATTTTCCCTTAGTTCCGTGCGAACAAATAGTGAAGAATCGCACGTGCCTTTTGAAACCAACACTTAGTGAGAGCGAGCTTAGCTTGGTATACCAAGCTCGTAGGGAGCTGTTTCAAACCATAAATGGATTGTGCAATTTGCACACTAAATCCAGTTCATTTCTTTGAGGATGCGGGGTGGCAATTTCATATAGATTTCTTCTTTGAGATCACCCATTGAGAATGTATTCTTCACATCCATTTGGTACATGTGACCACCCATCGTTGTTTACGACCAGGCAACGTAGCAACTCTTGTGTTCATTTTTGCACATGGTGCAAATGTTTCTTTGTAATCCACTCGAATGTTTGAGTGAATCCCCGAGCCACCAATCTTGCTTTATACCTCTCAATTGATCCATCTAACTTGAATTTTAGCTTATAAATCCATTTGCAACCTACAACTTTCTTGCCTTTTGGAAGTTTGGTGATGCTCCATGTGTTGTGTTGATCTAGGGCTTTAAGTTCTTCTTCGCATGGCTTCCTTCCACACCTCTTGTCTATTGGCCTCATGAAAGTTTGAGGCTCACCGTAACTCGATATAGTCTTTGAGGAATGCGGCGTAGGTTGGTGTCACTCTCTTATATGACACATAATTTGAGATGGGATGTGTGGGTTTGTAGGTGATAAAGTCTTGAAGTCTTGGGAGGTTCTTTAACACACATTGGACTACATCGTGGAGGAGGGAGTTATCTCTACTGCGTTCACATCTTGTACCATATTGTGAGGATCATCTTGATTATCACCATCTTCATCGCAGTGTACCATTAAGAAGAGACCGCCATTGTTACTTTCGGTGAGAGATGCATCAATGTTGACATGGCCGGGATCTTGTTGTTGTAGAGCCTTAAGTTCGATTCTTGGTAATGGAAACACATCCAAGATGTCATCCACTTTGACTTGTGATTTCATGTGACTTGTGAAAAAAGGGTTAGTTTCGCCGTCGAACATCTTTAGACACGATTAATCTCCTAAGTTGGGGATCATAACACTTATATCCCTTTTGTGTAAATGAATAACCAAGAAAAATACATTTAATAGCTACAGGATCCAATTTTTCTCGATGATGAGATTGAATATGTACAAAATAGATACAACCAAAGACTTCTAAGGTGTGAGAGATTAATTTTTCCTTCCTTTCATGACCTCTGGGAGACTTGAAATCAAGACTACACTGGGTAATCTATTGATGATGATGTAAGCGGTGTCGTAACCCGCAGGACGAGAATCTCTTTGGTACATTCATTTTGTAGCATTAATGCTCTAGTTTTTTCAAGTAAGTCTGGTTTTGCGTTCGGCTACACCATTTTGTTGAGGTGTGCCAACACAACTTGTTTGATGCATAATGCCATGAATGCTCAAATATTGTTTCATGATATGGGACATGTATTCGGTGCCATTATCGGCCTTAAGGTTTGAATTTTAGAGGAGAAATGATGATTTTAACAAGGTTATGAAAGTCCTTAAATACTTCCATAACTTCATTCTTAGTCTTTAAAAGATATAACCACGTGACTCAAAAAAAATCATCAACAAAAATCACAAAATACTTATAACCATCAAAAGATTCATTAGTTGATCCCCAAACATCTGAATGAACTAGTTCAAAACATTTACTAGCCCTAGACAAGGAAGAATTAAAAGGAAATCTAGTGGCTTTTGAACAAGTGGCAAGTTTCACGTGCAATTGCATCATTTCCTAAGTTTGGAAATAAAGTTGACAAAATTGGTGGAGAAGAGGTGAGCTAAGCGTTGATGCCACAATTGATTATTTTGGATAGGGTTAAACTTGGCTTGAAACCTGCGGGATTGCTCTTGGATATGTAATAGAGACCATCTAAGTAAAACCCTTCACCAATCGTCTTTTTGGTGGCACAATCCAACGAAAATGACATTGTGAGGAGAAAAAAATGGCTAAGCAATTCAAGGTATTTGTGATTTTTCCTACGAGAAGTTGGAAGGAAAGGAAGGTACATATAAAGCTGAGACTCGATTTCATCCGACATTAATTTTATTTTTTCCTTTCCTAAAACCTTTACATTCTCACCATTTGCAATTGAAACTTGAGAAAGATTTGCTAATTTTTCAAACTTATGAGACTTTGACCAGGTTTGTCATGTATGATCTGCATGGCACTGAATCTATAACCCAAAAATCATGCACATATTTATTTTAAGAGCCGGTTTTAAAGGCTTTTATGATACCTTGCATGTCCTCTTGTGGTATGAGTTTTGTATCGCAAGAAACTCCGCAAACTTGCCTAGCAATCTTTGTCGAGTTTCCTTCATGCTATCCATACGATCAATTCTAACTCCTCTGTCTTGTTTTTGAAGATACAACATAAACTCATTCATAAGTTCATTTGGATTATTTGTGAAGTTTTTGAATGGATCGACACGATGAGGTAGAGGGCAAAAGCATGATTTGCACGATGTGTAGTACGATTCACTTTACGTAAACCCTTATCCTTTATAAAATCGGGTTTTAATTCGGATGTAGAATCTGACATGTGTCCTTATGGCTCGTGTAGTTGCGGTGTTGACAACTTCAAGTTTGGATGCTTCCCTTTGTACTTTCTCTCGTTGGTTAGATAGGCTCTTTCGCCCTGGGTCACTAATCATTGTATCCTCCTTGTTCATGACTTTCCTCCTTACTTCTTCACGTTGAATTGTCGGACATACATTGGTGAAGGAAGGAAGTTCAAGATTCATGAGTATGTGGCATCGTATATCTTCATATTTGAATCGAGACCGGGACAGTTGAAATATCTTATCTTCTTTCTTTTAGGAGCCTACATCGGTGTATGAGGGACGATATATTTCTAACTCATTTCACGTGCTTTCATGCTTCCTAAGAGAGTTGTACAAAAGGCTTACCATCTTGTTGCGGATTTGAGATGTCCTTAACTTAATTGAAAAACTCGTGCTGACATTGTTTTGTGCATTACATTTCCTTGACGTCTCCCATAGTTGGTATCGCATTGATGGCTTGAATATTTGACTAATTTACGTTCCATGGAATTTAGGAGCTACGTAGCATACCAACCGGTGATCCTTACTAAGCCAAGATTAAGGTTGGTGAGGAAACATCGTATTCGATGCTTCCATTTATGAACCCAACTTGGACCTTCCACCTCAGAACCGGAGACATCAAGCTATTGACGAGGAAGTAATTAAACTTCATTCAACAAGAGTGAGCTTAATCTTTGATTTGGGTTGACATCCACCTCTAAATGCGTATTTATGAAGGAAAGCAGATGAACTTTCGATCCTACGATCTGTGACTTGTCTTCCGTCATTTCAAAGATTGAAGATGCTAAGATAATAATAAAGCAGAAGCAAGTTAATTTTCCTGCTTTGATACCATGTTGAAAAAACAAGAAATAACTCTACACAAAATAGCTCTTATTATTTTCTTCATATTTTCATTACAATTGTATAGCTATTTATAAGGAAATTTTACTCCTTCAATTATTCTTTGAATTAAGCATCCCTTGATTTACTCCTTGAATTAAGGATTCCTTGTTTTACTCCTTGAATTAAGGATTCATTGTTTTACTCCTTGAATTAAGGATTCATTGTTTTACTCCTTGAATTAAGGATTCATTATTTTACTCCTTGAATTAATCTCATTGTTTTACTCCTTGAATTAAGGTTCTTGTTTTATTTCTTGAATTAAGAGCTAATATCCAATAGTTTGCTTCTTAAATGAGTTGATATATAAACTTGTTCAAACAAACCTAAAAATAAACACCTATTATTTTCAAAGACTCTTGTGTTTCATTCCTTTTCAAATTTAGCACCAAATACATATAATTAATCTAAATTTGTCACAATCACATTATCCTATAGGATAAATCTAATCTCATAGCTTTAGTACGGTAAATATTAAAAGAAAATGCTTTTAAACGTAAACATTATAAATAAATAAATAAAAATTACTAATATTTTTGGCTTAAAAATATCAGAAATTCAAAAGTGTAACCTACAATGCATAAATGATTAAAAATATAAAATTATTTAAAAAATGGTTAGAAATATAAAAAATAAAAATAATAAACAATTTTTTTATAAATCCTTTAGATCTTTTAAAAAATATCTAAAATTTTAAAGCATAACCTAATATATATATATATATTTGAAATTACTAAGGAAATATATATATTTGAAATTACTTAGAAAATATATATATTTGAAATTACTAAGAAAAAATTATTGTCAAACATAATTATAATAATTTTTATACAAAAGAATACAAATTAAAAAAAATATTTAATTAAATATCAAATTCATTAAGAAACTTTTAAATATTGATATATTGAGTGTTCTCTATTAATAGTTCCAAAAACATGAAAACCCATTATACTAGTGTGAATATTACCATTTTTGAAAGAGAGAAATAATTTTTTTTCCCAAATAGATAATTAACCACGCAACTTGTACAATTATCCTCCGCAAATGAATCTAATCACTGAACCCAAGGAAAAAAAAATTAAATACTTACCCTTTTTTCACTTAATTTTTCTATCTGTAGGAGCATGTCAAAAATTCTTGAACTCAAGGTGTATTTTAATAAGAAAAATATTTTACAATATTACTATATCACTTATATTATGTACCTTTTATAAATTTTAATTAAATTTAATCAATAACTATAAATCTAAATTGAATTATTAACACAAGGATAACATATAAAATTAATGTTTTATTCCAACTAAAAGTGATACACATGCACAATGGGTTAATACCCACAATTAATGAGACCTAATTTTCATCTGAGCAACATCCTATCAAATTATATATCTTATATTCTATTTATGAATTTACATGGGATGAACTACTACAGTTATGTTAATAATAATCAACATTCCGTATTATTTTTAGATACATTCGTTTAATAATTATTAATTATAAATATGTAATAGTTTTTTTTACGATTTAATCATTTTTTTTTATTTTTTAACATTTATTTAAACATATATTTAGTTTTATAAAATTAAATATTAACTTAATTCTTACTTTATATTATTTAAAATATTAACATTAATTTTATTTTTAACTATTTAACATATATTTTTAAGTAAAATAAAAAATATATAAAGTAAAGATAAATAAAATTAAATCTAATTATACAAAATATTGTATATTTTTATTAAAATTGTATTTTTCTATGTAATTATATGTATATAAAATAATAATATTAATATATATTTGGTTTCGCTTAACCACAATTTTGATATTACAATAATCATCTACACTCCACGTCTTATCAATTACAATTATTTATAGAAAAAAATCGTCAAATTTTTATAAATAACCACAATTTCAATTATCTACGATCAAAATGCTCATTCTTACTTGTATTTATGAAGAAAAAAATATTAATAATATATAAATTTATATTTATTTTTACACGCACATCTTTTGGTTGGTTGTGGCATATGTAAAGAATTATTTGAAAATTAAAAAAAAATTACTTTTTTAGATAATACTAACATGTTGACTGTTGCATAATATTAAAAAAAAAGAATTGATATTTTAGAGTAAAAAATACTATTATAAAAACAATTAAATATTTTACATCATAATTTAATAATCAAAAACTTCTAAAAATACAAATGTTGTCGTTACAATAACAAAATGTGATTTGAGAATAGAGCTATCTTATACTTACAAGGGTGGACTTATTGTCACAATTATTTTTGTTGTTTTTAAGCATATTTAATACTAATATTTTAAATTAATAAAAATTTTATTTTATCTTTAATACATTTATTATATATCAATTAAATTAAATTATTTTTAAAGATATTTTTATCAATCTCTAAAATTAACATTTAATGGGGTGTGAAAATATAAACAAAAGGTGTGACAATATTCTCACCCCTAAACATAAATTTATATATAGTTTACATTCTTCTTTAGAAAATGGAAAATAAGAGTTGAATGTGTATACCAAAGTATTGGGAATCAATTGAAATCAAAATAAGAATAAATTAAAATAAATGTGTTGATTTCTTTTTATATTGTTTACTAATAATTTATAAGAATCATAATAACAAAAAAAATTACCTTACTTTTAAAATGTAAAGTAAATATCCAAAATTAAAATCAATAGTAACAAAAGTTATATTTTATAAAACTGACACAACGAATAAATTATTATTTATGTTTAATTTAAAATTAATATTTTATTTTTATTTTTTAAAAAATAATTAATATAATTAATATCTTTAAATTTAATTAAAAATTAAATCATCAGGATCATTTTATATAAAAAATTAAATAATAAAAATTTAGTTAAATAAATTTTAAATCTAAACTAAAGGAACATAGCAATTTTAAATCTTGTGTGAAGAATATTTTAAAATATTATAATTTTTAGAGAATAAAATTATTACAAAATTTATATTTAAAAAAATTGAAATGGTAATGAATAACTAGGAGAGTAGCGAATAAAATTTGAGAATAAAAAATGAATTTAAGAATCAATCTATTTTCTCATTTTATACCTTTTTTTTTTAAATAAACATAAAAAATTGAGTTATTTTCTTTATTTCCTTCTTCTTTTTCAATTTGTAAACACACTCAAATTCATGCTTTGGTTTCCACCAATGAAGATTAATTAGAGGGTAAAACCTAAAAGAGGATGAGTCGTTTGGGATTAAAAATCTAAAAGCGGACCCTACTTGTTTGATTGGAAGAGAATCAGACCTTGTGATGGTGGGGTTAAGGATTTGAATGGTGGATGTGATATTACTGCCATTCTTTTCGACGCCTTCAGCCAGGGCTTCACTCTGGAGTTTTTTCTTTCTTTCTTTCTTTCTAAAAAAAAAAGGTTAGGAATTAAAATAAATTTATTTATTTAAAAAATAATTAATATAAAATAAAAATATTAAAATTAACATACTTTGTAATCATGTTGTGAATTTGAGAAATAAAATTAATAATAAGAAAAAAATATAAGAATAATTACTAAATTCATGATATTTTTATTCTTTTTCTATCATATTTGCATACATTTCAATTATATATCAATTATAATATACAAAGTGATAATATGATTTTAAATTATGAATAATGTTATCATTTTTAAGATTTAGTTTAATAATTGACATTAGGGGGATGGATACGAATTCATTCTAAATTTTATAAATTTAAATAAATTAATTTAAAATTTTTGTAAGCATCATTTTGTTAATTTTTGGCATATTATTAATTCTTTTACTATAATTCAAAACATATATATATATATATATATATATCACGTTTCTATACCTTTACAAATAAAATAAAAAGTGAAATTTTTATTATTATCTAATTAAAATATATAAAATATTTATTTAACTCTTACTATTATTTAACCTTATTATTAAGATTTAATACATGCTCACGTACAAAAAAGTGCAACGTTACTTACGCAGCGGACTTGTTTTTGGCTCAAAATTTTACTAATGTAAAGTTGCCAAGAACTTCATTTAATAATTTACCAAAAAAGAAGTGAACTTTCATTGATTTAAATGCTTTTGTCTTTTTACGATTCAAAGAATCTGATATTATGTTCATTATGGTTAGGTTGTTACTTGTAAATCTTAAAGGTCCACCGACATTTACACATTCTTCTTTCCAAAGCTCTCCTTTATCTTTCGTATTCCGCGTTAAAACTATAACCAGTCAAGTACATATATGCTTTAGAGAGAATTATTAGAGAAATAGATATGGATTACTATAATTATACAAAGGGCTTTTTAGATAGAGAAATAAATTTAAAGAGTGAGAAACAGAGACATTGCTTCCCGCGTTTTCCATCTCAAAGTTCAATTCTCTCAATTTTCCTCATGCGTGCAAGCTATTCCTAAAATCTTAAAAACCCACCTCATTTTCTTGGTTCTTGACGGTTTCATTTCTCTTTAAGCTTCTTCCTTCATTATTCACCTTAATTTATCTCTCCCTCTCTCTGTATATCTCACCCTTGCTTTACATTACTTTCTCCTTTTATTTATTTATTTATTTATTTATTTATAAAAGCTTACCCATCAATTATCTTTAAATAATTTCCCTTGTTTATATCTTGGATTATCCACCCTTTTCGCTTTCAGTCCTTCAAAATCAAACCTTTTCCTTTTTCTGGATTGTCCTCTTCTCGGTAGGGTTCGAAAAATATCAAACAGTTCGATTCTGATAGTTACACGTTCAAAAAGTCGTTTTTCCTGTATTGAAGTTCAAAATCAGTGTTTTTCTGAAGTGGGTTTATATAAAGTTTGTACCTTTTGCCTCAAACCTTCCTAATATTTATGGGATTTTAAATCTTGTGCTTGAAAATTTGTTTGGCAAGAATATTAAAGTCGAATTTATCAGATAAAGTTCATGTTTTTATGTTGATGGTTGGAATTTGTTATTGTGTTTGAAGATCTTAAATTGGTAAAGCAAGTAGAGCTCGAGATTTGCTAAAAAGTTCAGAACTTGATTCTTTATTTGTTCTATTTGTTTGATTTTAGATTTTAATCAAAGCCATGGGAGGCCATATGAGCAAGAGAACCCCTGAAGCAGCCTCTGGTGTAAATCTCAGCACCAATTTACAATACACAACTGAGTTGAGTTCATATGAAGCTGCTTGCAAGCTTGACATGGATTTGCAGTCATTTGATACCACCATCCAAACCCGTACCAATCAGATAATAAACTCACTTGCTGTTGGAGTTGAAGTTCGAGCCCTTTCATTTGATTCTTTAAAAGAAGTCACAGAATGTTTGTTGGAAATGAACCAAGAGGTTGTAAAGGTAATATTGGAATGTAAAAAAGATATATGGAAGAATCAGGAATTGTTTGAGCTTGTTGAGGAGTACTTTGAGAACAGCTTGCAGACTTTAGATTTCTGTACTGCTTTAGAGAAGTGCTTAAAGCGAGCTCGTGATAGCCAATTGCTTATTCATGTTGCACTTCATCAATTTGAGGAAGAAAGTGAGATGGGTTTGAATCGATATGTGAAAACTTTGGAGGAGTTGAAGAATTTCAAAGCATCTGAAGACCCCTTTACAGAAGAATTCTTCCAAATTTTTCAATCTGTTTATAGGCAACAGATACTAATGCTTGAGAAGTTACAATTTAGGAAGAACAAACTTGACAAAAAGCTCAAAGGTGTTCATGCTTGGAGGAAACTCTCAAGTATTATATTTGTAGCTACATTTGCTTCTGTCTTGATTTGCTCTGTTGTGGCAGCAGCTATGGCTGCTCCACCTGTTGCTGCAGCATTAGCTGCTGCAGCTTCTATCCCCGTGGGTTCAATGGGGAAGTGGATTGATTCTTTGTGGAAAAACTATGAGAATGCTTTGAAGGGCCAGAAGGAGGTCATTAGCTCAATGCAAGTGGGTACCTATGTCGTTATCAAGGACTTAGATAACATTCGGGTTCTCATTGACCGGTTGCACATAGAGATTGAGTCCTTATTGCAAACTGCTGATTTTGCAATTGAGGAAGAAGCTGTAAAGCTTGGGATAGAAGAGATTAAGAAGAAGCTTGTGGTATTTATGAAGAATGCTGAAGATTTGGGAGTCCAAGCTGATACGTGCAGCCGAGACATTAGAAGAGCAAGGACTGTGGTTCTTCAGAGGATCATAAAGAATCCCAATAGCTAAAATCTTCAATCAAAGTCTCATTGTGGTAACTGGTGTTATATTGTCAAGCTTGTCGTGTACTTCCTTTTTAATGTTTTAATGATTATATTCATTTATTCTTAATTGTATTACAGATTCAGACTATAAATTTGTGCAAATAAGTTAAAATTAGTAGTACTCCATTCCACGATTTCTCTTAGCTTAGGCAACATATCTGTAGTTTTCAAGTGGACAATGTTTATTGGATTAAATTCAATAATTGAATAACAAATTAGGAAGAGGTTCCATTCCTTTATAAAATATTGGAAGAGTATAAAAGGTCTTCTGCATTGGAGCCACACCTGTCTCGCTCAAGTCCCTTGCTCGAGCGAGCTTTGCTCCTTAGCCAAAAATCCGAGACTTCATGTGTCTTAATCACTCGCTGTGGACTATAACAAAGTATCTCGCTTGAGCCTATTATTTCAGGCCCGAGTAAGATTCCCAAATTGGCAGCACAATTGAAAGTTGAAACCAGTATCATCGTATTTCTATTGAGATTTTTTTTAGTTGAACTTCTTGTCTTCTTGATTCTTTCCAATCTTATTTTTATGATGGAAGGTTCTCGAATTCCTCTATGCAATAAAGCATAAAACGAAGTTGGCAAATCAACCGATCATGGAAAAGTTGAAAGCTTTGACCTCTTCCTAAATGTATCCCTCCCACATTCAAGCCGACAATGTCCTTTATATTTTCATTTACATGTTTCAAGTATGTTAGTGTTTATTTTTTTCGTTGAACTTCTTGTCTTCTTGTTTCCATGTTTCAGGCAAAGTGTATTGTAAATATTATTGTACTTACCAGTACTATTGATAAATATAGTTTTTTTCTATGATATGTGTTACAAATTGGCACTTGCGGAATCGAAAAATGGTCGATTTTGGTTCGTAATTTAATAATAATGGGTAGCAGCGAAAGCAATAAGCGGTAAAAAATTAAATGGCCGCCATGATGATTTAAGTGGTTCAACTTTTCAATGTGAAAAGTCTCTTCATGACGGCCTTGCAGGAAAAACCATAATCAAAATGGAATCTGAACCTTGGAATTCCAGGATAACCGCCAAATTATACCGCAAAATCAAAATCAAACACTGAAAATATCATACAATTTATTGGTAATATATAGCAAGATAAATTAAAGAATTTGCTATTAAAACAAAATATTGCAATACCGTACGTGATAACTGACAACATTCCTTTCAATGTTCTCATCTCGATTGTGGAAAGCAGATCTTTCTTTTCGTAGTGTTATCTTTGAAAAACAAGCTCTTGGAGAAGTGAGTTTCGAGAAGGCGTAGAAATGACGCTATTTCGATGGTTTAAGAATTTGACGGCCGATTAGACGATCATTTGGATTTACTTGTAGGCATTACAAGATGAAATCCTTGCTTACGAGAGAGATTCGGGAAGCTATGCGGTGACAAGCGCCTTTGCTATCTTTAACGCTACGTGATCACGTTGGTATACTGAGGAGATTAATATCAAGAGGACTAAATAAAAGAGATAGTGAGAAAATGTGGGAATCTGATTGATTTGTATCTTGTGTTCTACATGGCTATCCTGCTTCTAATTAACTAAGCAAACTTAGTTAATATATATGAAGTAGATAAATGAATATAGGGTTATTTAGTATTGGGTCTTGGGCCTGAAAGTTTTGGGCCAGTTTATTAACAAATCTCGCATGGCTCAACGAAAGCAATCATTCAAATGAAATTCCTCGGATTACAAAATAGCTTAGTCATCCAGCCCAGAAGAATGATGCATCTTGACGAATACCAATCAAGTCAAAGCGAATGCTTGAACTTGTTAAATAAGCGGTTTGGTTAACATATCAAGCCGGATTACGTAGTGGCTATCTTATTAGCAATGATAGCACTGCAGGAGACAATGTCACGAGCGAAATGATATCGACATCAATGTGTTTGGTTCTTTCATGATACATAGTATTCTTAGTCAAGTGTATCGCGGCCTACGACTATCCTGAAATACAGCAGAAATATCCTGGCGTAAGCCGAATCACAAACCGAACCTGCAAGCCCAGATGACCTTTAACTCCCATACCAACTGTTTGCCCGTATATTAAACTTACGTCGTAGGCAAAGCAGCGTAGGCAAAAGTAGCCTTCGACTAATGGCCTGATGAGAAAGAGTGAAAACATAACCTGTTAGAGATGCCTTCTGTCGGATCACCGGCGTAATGGGAATCGCGTAACCCGATAACACTTGACCGGTATTAGAACTTCCGTACGTATACGAACAAAAATTAGATGTACCTCTCGAATGCAGAAGTATCCATTTCGCGCATGCGATGACCGCCACCAGGATTACCCGTATATCTGTGCGTACCAGCGCATGTGAAATGTGCGGCCGGTACAAACCGTAGCCATACATCGAACTCCCAGCTGACAGCAGCATATGGAACACGAGACATGCAGCTCTTCTTACATTTGAGGGTGACAAATCCAAAGAAAGCACAGAAATCTTGCTTGACTAACGGCGTAAATCTTCGCCAGGTTTAGAATCTTTCATGCCAAAAGCGTTCGAGAACTTTTTCAATATAACTTTTGCAGTCAAATAAAGCTTGCCCACTTGTCTATCCATCCTGTAAATTTCCATGCCTAAAATTTTCTTACTGCGCTAAATCTTTCATTTCAAACTCACCGCATTAAGATGAGACTTTAATTTACGGATCTCGGACTTATTCTTAGAAGCGATAAGCATGTCATCAATGACGTAAAGCAACAAATAAGCGATGAACCATCATGGAATCTTTTATGATAAACACGACTATCATAATCAGCTCTAGAGTAGCAGTGATCAATCATAAAGAATCAAACCATTTATACCAACTGCCTTGGAGATTGCTTCGGACCCGTATAAAGACTTTTTCAATAAACGAACATGATCTTCCTTACACGGAACAACAAACCCTCTGGTTGATGCATATATATTTGTTCATCGAGCTCGCCATGTAAGAGAATTTGTCTTGACATCCAATTTGTTCTAATTCCGTGTCAAACAATGCAACCGTAGCAAGCGACACGAATAGAGCTATGTTTCCTGACGGGAGAAAATACTTCATTGAAGTCAATACCTTTCTTCGACAATAGCCACTTTCGACAAACCGTGCCTTGAACCTAGCTCTTGACCTCGGGTATACCTTCGCTTTTCTTGCGGACCCGTTTGTTTCCAACAATCTTACGCTTAGGCGGTTTCACCAATTCCACGTGTATGATTCTTATGAAGTGATTCAATCTCTTCGTTCATGGCACTTGACCAACGAGCAGGACTGCATCCTGACAGTGGCTGACTTAGCTGATAACTAGAAGGTTAGTACACCTCGATAGACTACGCCACAGAACAATGCAAAAGAAACTAAGTATGCTGCGTCTCGCACGAGGGCGTCTAATCTCTCTTATTCCTTTACCGCCAGCGATCTTGTATGGTTGCTCTATGTTGCTCTTGTTACATAATGAGCGAGAATCGTCATCTCGTCCACGGATGGTTGATCTGAAGTGCCACTGCTTGTACTTGACTAGGAGCTCGGCTCTCGAAGCTCGCTTTCTTCCTTCTAGCAGTGGTCTTTATACTGACGATAGACTCTTTTTTCTTTTGCAACATGGAAAACTCATCAAACTTAACATCTCTGCTAATCAAAAATTTAGGTGACTTGGGTTCGACACGCAATGTCTATAACCATTCACCCCGAGGAAGGATACCCAAAATATGCATTTTAATGCCTTAGGCTCGAGTTTACCATCGTTAACATGAGCGTAAGCGGAATGACCAAAAACTTTCAAATCGGAATAATTAGCGGGAGTATCAAAGAATACCTCAACGGGTCTTGACTCGGTGGGTTGATGGAGGCAGGTTTACCAAATAGCGGCGTGGTTACTGAACGACCCAAAGGATTTATCGAGTCGGCTTGAAAAGAGCATACAACGAGCTCTTTCTAAGAGGAGAGTCTATTAATACGTTACTGCTACTCCATTTCTTGTGGTGTATGGCCTTGCACGGTGCGGTGTCTCATTATGCCATTCCTTTCCTGAACTCGTTAAAGCGACTATCGCAAAATTCCAAACCATTATCGGTTCTCGGAAATGCTTGATTTTCTTGCTTGTTTGATTTTCTATACAAGCCTTGAATTTTACAAATTTTAGACGCATCATTCTTATTCTTCGAGAAAATACACCCATTACATGGCCAAGAGAAGTCATCGATAAAAGTCAACATATCTAGGGCACCGCGCTTAGACACTGACGTGAGAAGGACCCCGAATCTGAATGAATATGTCCAATGATACCTTTCGTTTTATGGATGGTTATGCGAACTTGACCTGCGATGCTTTCCATAGACCTGATGCTAAAATCAAGTTTCCCGGTTTCGACCACGAAAGCAAATCTCGTTTGCTCGAAATAGACATCCTGCCTGTTTCGTATGCCCCGAGCCGCGTATGCCGCATAATCGAGTAGTGTACGAGATCTTGATCGACGAGGATGAAATTGTTCTTGTCGATACGGTGCTACGCAAAGCATATAGAGACCACGCGACAGTGCCACTTTAATAACAATGAGAGCACCGCACTAACTTTTAAAACTCCACGCTTGAGCTACGTACTTATAGCCTTGTGAATCGAAGTACCCGAAAGATATCAAATTCTTTTTCAAATGCGGGAACATGGCGAACATCTTTCAAAGTCCCTAACAATACCATCATTGCATCTTAATTCGGACGGACCGATACGATAACCTTGGACATATTGTTTCCATCGTGAAATGACACACCGGTCAATGGGCGATAAGAAGAAAACCAATCTATCTTGGAGACACGTATGGTAAGTGCAACCCGAATCAAGAATCCAAACATCTCGGGAGAACCCGATAGATGCTTGATAGAACATTTTCACCATCAGAACGGAACTATCTGACAACACCGGCGACATCATTAGTACCGAGAAGGACGTTGTGCGTGATTTTCCTTTACCTTTGAGTTTCGGACAATTTACTTTCCAGTGCCCTTCCTGACGGCAATAATTGCATTTATCTTTTCTTTTTCTAGATTTGGATATAGACTTGTCTCTATTACTACTTGTGCCTTTTTCTTGATTTCTACCTCTGACAAATAAAGCACTACTATTTTCATTATTGCTTGTAGACACCTTTTTCTTCAACTCTCTGGAATTCAAAGCTGCTTTGACATCTTCCAAAGAAATAGTGTCTCGCCCATATAGCATAGTATCAACAAAATGCTCAAATGAATGAGGTAAAGAACATAATAGATACAAACACCAACATCATTGTGGTTCAACTTTTCAATGTGAAAAGTCTACCTCTGACAAATAAAGCAGTAAAAAATTAAATGGCACACAATGATTTAAGTGGTTCAACTTTTCAATGTGAAAAGTCTACTCCATTGACGACGGCACACCGAGGAAAAACCACTAATAATCAAAATGGAGATACAAACACCAATTCGGATAGGATAGCTTAGAATTATACCAAAATCCAAAATCAAACCCACAGAAATATCCCCTCAATTTATTGGTAATATATAGCAAGATAAATTAAAGAATTTGCTATTAAAACAAAATATTACCATACCGTGATATCCACTTGACAACATTCCTTTCAATGTTCTCATCTCTGATTGTGGAAAACAGATCTTTCTTTTCCCGTAGTGTTATGCTGAAAAACAAGCTCTTGGAGAAGTGCAGAGTTTCAGAAGACGTAGGAAATGACCGCCTAACAAAGCGATGGTTTAAGAGCTGAGCAGCAGTTGGACGATCATTTGGATTTACTTGTAGGCATTGCAAGATGAAATCCCTTGCTTCTTCTGAGAGAGATTCAGGAACTGCAGGTGACACACCCTTTGCTATCTTTAACACTACGTGATCCTGTTGGTATACAGAGAGATTAATATCAAGAGGACTAAATAAAAGAGATAGTGAGAAAATGTGGGAATCTGATTGATTTCGCAATACTGTGTTCTCGCGGCTATCCTACTTCTAATTAACTAAGCAAACTTAGTTAATATATATGAAGTAGAGAAATGAATATAGGGTTTATTTAGTATTGGGTCTTGGGCCTGAAAGTTTTGGGCCAGTTTATTAACAATATGAGTTTGAAATTCTTTCCCTTTGCAATAAGTCTTGTACAAACCGAAATTTTCATGGATCTAATAGATGTTAAATTTGTCAAGCTGTTAGAGCCTCAGACCAACATCATTTACTGAATAGTAAAATTTCTCAAGCTAAGTTTACACCTATAATATTCAGGCATCAACTAAAAAATGGTTACAATGATGAAAAGAGAGAGATTTTTTGAAGGGGAAAAATAGAGATTCCATACGAGTAAATTGAGAACAAAACATGGGTTTGGCACGTGGAAGAGGAAAATAGAAAAATGTTGAAAATTAACATCAATTCAATAAATGAAGTGGTTGAAGGATATAGAAAAATAAATTGAGTGGTCAAATGATATAGAAAAATAAATTGAGTGATCGAAGAATATAGAAAATAAATTGAGTGGTTGAATGATGTAGAAAAAAGAAGTGTATAGAATGTGATAATATTTATGTGGCTATAATTATTTATTAGTTTTATATTTGTGTGGTGTAGATTTTGTTGGGAAATAACGCAAATTCCCGATAAGCCAGATTTAAGAGAAAGCAAAAATAGAAAAATAACACACAAATTTGATAACGGAGTTCGGCCAATCTTGCTTACGTCTCCGGACCTGCTGCAGATCTTTTTTACTGAAAGGGGAGAAATTACACAAGGTGTTTACAACACTCACAACTCACAACGATTACACCCGAAAATTACTCTTAATTTTCTCTGCATAAAAAACTTTTCTCTAAGCTTTTCTCTCAATTGGAATGAACACTTTGGATGATTAATTCATTACAATTACACATCTATTTATAGGAAAATTCACTCCTTGAATTACTCCTTAAATTAATGGTTCCTTAAATTTCTCCTTGAATTAAGCTCCTTGTTTTGCTCCATGAATTTCTCCATGTTTTGCTCCATGTTTTGCTCCATGTTTTACTCCATGTTTTGCTCCTTAAATTAAGGAGCTTTATAACAATCTCCCACTTGAAGACTGATTTCAATCTGTCTTCACACCTTGATCAATGCAGCAGCTTTTCTAGTCTTTGTTACTACAGCGGACCAGGCGAAGTTGAGCACTGACTTCGGTTTGTCAATAGTCACCACCTTTGTTAACATATCTGCTTTGGATTTTTGCTTCAGATCTTCTCCGGTATTAACACATCATCTTCCAATAGAGATCGATGAAGTGATAACGAAGTCCAATATGCTTTGTTCTAGAATGAAATCTTGAATTCTTCGCCAAGTGTATTGCCACTTTGACTATCACTATGCAGAACATTCTTCTCTTGTTTGAATCCCAACTCGATTAACAAACCTTGAAGCCGTATCATCTCTTTACTAGCTTCAAGCATTCTTGCTACGTACTACGGCCTGCAGTGGATAGAATGACAATTTTCTCGTATTTGTGACATCCAACTAATAGGCGTAGTTCCAAACGGTAAATATATAACTTATGGTGGTCTTCTTCGGTGATCAACTTCACCTCGAAAGTCTGCAAGGTCTATGTACCCTTGTGCACCCAACTCTCCTTTACTAAAGTACAAGCACTTTTACGTGGTGCCTCGCGGATACCTCAAAAATCCACTTGTTGCTTTCCCAATGAGTTTTCCCTGGATTTGACATAAATGCGCTAACAACTCCCACTGCGTGGCCAATGTCCTGGTCTCGTCTGAGACTATTGCGTACATCAAACTTCCAATGGGCGGCGTAAGGAACCTTAGCCATGAATTCTCTCTTCTTACGTCTGAGGGGCGGATTCTTGGATAAGCGAAAATGAGCGGCCAAGGGTGTGCTAAGCGGCAACCGCATCGCCAGTATTGAATCTTTACCAAAACACGATTGATGTACTCTTGCCGAGATAAGCTGAGGATCTTTTCTTCTTATTTCTTATGATTTGCATTCGAGAATCTTCTTTCTTTGGACCCGAGTCTTTCATGTCAAATTCCTTTGACAATTCTTTAACTTCAACCTTTTAATATCATCCGTATATCTCGAACCTCGCTACTAACGATATCATCAACATAAAGTAGTAAAATGATATAACGGACTGCATATCTCTTGAAGTAGCAAATGATCAGCAATTGCACTTATGGAAACCTTCCTTGTGCATGAAGTCACAAATTTTTTGTACCGTTGTCTCGGGAGCTTGTTTCGGGCCATGCAAACTCTTCTTAAGTCTGCACACCTTGTTCTTCTTCCCCTTTGAGAAACCTTCACATTTGGTACATGTATATCTCTTCATCTAAATCTCCAGCGAAGGAATACGGTCTTCACATCCAACCATTCAAGATGAAGATCTTCGATGGCTACAATGCTGTGCGATCGATAGTATTAAGCTTCACGGGAGCAAAAATGTCGGTGTAGTCAACTCCTTCCTTTGTTGAAACCCCTTTGACAACTAGGCAGACTTTCTATCTCTTGGAACCATCGCTCCTCTTTCACCCGGTACACCCGTTTGTTGTGAAGTGCCTTCTTTCCATATAGGTAACTTTCAGTAGTTCCCGTATACGGTTGGAGATGAGAGATTTCATTTCTTCTTTCATAGCAAGCTCCCACTTGTTGGAATCTCGAGTCCGGACAAGCTTCGTCATAGCATTGGTGAGCTCCCTCCAGTCGGTCAATGACATATAGTTCATCTATCTCTGTTAGGCACGTGAGGTCGAGAAGACCTTCTCGATTCAAGAGGCTGGAGTAAGAGGTTGTGGTGTGTCGGAATGCTTGTGTCTTTGCTTTGTCCAACAAGTTACTCGGTGAGGACTTGTTACAATTGGTTCCGATTGCGGAAGTATCTAGGACATCATCTGCGTACGCAAATCTTGACTCATTCTGCTCTCGAGTCATTGGCGTCTATTTTATGCATGTCCTTACATCACCCTTTCGTTGAAAATCACATCTCTACTACGGATAACTTTCTTCTTTTTCGTCATCCCAAATGCGGTATCCAAACTCATCCTCGCATAGCAATGAATGTGCATTTCTTGGTTGGGATCAAGCTTATTCTGCCTTGATCACCGTTATGCCTGAAATGCTACACAACCAAAAACTTTTAGATGTGATAGTTTTCACCTCTTTTCCGCTCCATTACCTCCTCTCGGTATTACATGATCTAATGGAACAGATGGCTCCTCGGTTGATCAAGTAAGGCTGCCGTGTTGACTGCTTCTACCCGGGAATTGCTTCGGTAGACCATCGTATACGAATGCTTCACGGTTCTTTACGTCAACGTTCGGTTAAATGCACGCTCGACTACACCGTTGTGTTGAGCGTACAGCGATTCTTTCCATTCGATCCGTGCTGCATGGCAGAAATTTTTGAATACGGTGTTTTCATATTCACCACCATTATCGGTTCGAGCTTTTTGATCTTTAAACCCGTCTCATTTTCCACCATAGCTTTCCATCTTCTCGAAAGCCTCGAATACTTCAAACTTATGCTTTAGAAAGTAAACCCATACCTTCGAGAGTGATCATCGATGAAAGTCCGCAGTAGTGTTTCCCACCAATAGATGAGACGGTCGTTGGTCCCCAAAACATCGAGTGAATAAGCTCCAGTCTTTCCTTTGGGATTAACTTGTCCGAAAGCTAACTCTCTTTTTGCTTTCCAAGTATACAATCTTCGCACGTCTATCTTCGTGGAAATTTGTAGACTACAGGAGTTTTCCCTTTGAGTGCATAATCTTCATCCCTTCTCACTCATATGGCCTAGTCTACGGTGCCACAGATTTGGTGTTTCATTGCTTACGTAGCGTAATTGAACAACGTGCCTACTGCTGTTATGTAAAGAGTGCCACTTTTCTTGCCTCGAGCAAGCTGTCATTGCACCACTTTGAAATCTTCCAATCATCGCATGGAAGATCGTAGTGTAGCCTTCATTGGCCAATCGGCCCCTTGCTTGAGATTAAGTTCCTTCTCAGATCGGGAATATGCCTGACATCCTTCAGTTCCCAAACAGATCCGTTCAACTTAATCTTCACTACACCTTTGCCAATAATAGCACATGGTTGATCATCACCAAGATATACCTTTCCAAGGTTTCCGGGGACATATTTCTTGAAGAATTCTTTTTGTGAAGTAGCATGAACGATGCTCGTAGTCTAACACCCAAGATTCTTCCTTGCTCTCTCCAAAAGCGTATCAATGCATCGTCTCCTCACGAGGTGGAAGTAACATTTGCCTCTGCCTTCGCTTGTTTGTCCTTCGGTGCATTCTTGCACTCGATTTTTTGTAGTGCGGTTCTTCCACATTCGACACTGCGATAGTCTTCGAGCTATGGGAATTATTAGGATTCCCTAGATTTAGACCTCCTGTCTTTTGATCTACCTCGGTAGTCGGATTCTATACGATCCATTTCCTTTGGTTGAATTTCTTCCTCTTGACTCTACGTATCAGCCCGAAGAGGTTGGCGATTCACGTCTCTACGTCGGATCTCTTCACCGAGAACCAAATCACGAACATCGTCAAATTTCAACTTATTGCTTCCCAGATGAGCTACTCACGTGCGGTAATGATGGCATTCCAAATTTTCTACGGTAGAGAAGACAAAAGTATCAATGCTGCGTACTTCTTCATCGAATTCAATTTCCACCGAACTCAACCGGGTTGTAAGCGTGTTGAGTTCATTGAGATGTTGAGCTACCGATACGCCTTCCGTCATCCCATGATTGAAACAAGCGCTCATCAAGTGCACTTTGTTTGAGGCGATGGCTTCTCATACATATTGGAGAGAGCTGCCATAAGACCCTTGCCGTGGTCTTTTCGCTTTGCTATGTTGAAAGCGACATTACGGGATAACATCAATCGAATAACTCCAGGGCTTGTCTGTCTAGAAGATTCCAATCTTCTTCTTTCATAGCCTACGGCTTCTTCCCCGAGAGAGGTTGATATAGATTTCTTTGATCTGAGATAATCCTCTCTATGCGCATTTTTCCAAACCCGAAATCGTGCCATATCAAATTTCGAGTTTCACCTCTTCCTTCATGCTGGCCATTTACTAAAATCGACTTCCTTACGAATCGTTTCGACTATTTCTTGCGAAAATTGGCCAATCACTACGATAGCTCTGATACCGGTTGTTGGGAAATAACGCAAATTCTAGATAAGCCAAATTTAGAGAAAGCAAAAATAGAAAAATAACACACAAATTTGATAACGGAGTTCGGCCAATCTTGCTTACGTCTGGGACACTGCTTTGGAGATCTTTTTTTTCTTGAAAGGGGAGAAATTACACAAGGTGTTTACAACACTCACAACTCACAACCCAATTACACCCAAGAAAATTACTCTCAATTTTCTCTCACAAAAGCTTTTCTTTCTAAGCTTTTCTCTCAATTGGAATGAACACTTTGGATGATTAATTCATTACAATTACACATCTATTTATAGGAAAATTCACTCCTTGAATTACTCCTTAAATTAATGGTTCCTTAAATTGCTCCTTGAATTAAGCTCCATGTTTTGCTCCATGAATTGCTCCATGTTTTGCTCATTGTTTTGCTCCATGTTTTACTCCATATTTTGCTCCATGTTTTGCTCCTTAATTTGCTCCTTAAATTAAGGAGATTTATAACAGATTTAATCATGAAGACTATAAATAACTTACTTTGTATTTGGTTTAATCATTTTATCAAAAACAAATAATTTTTTACATGTCTGATATGTTGTTCAAAAGATCTAATCTAATCTGATTTAGTTTGATCTATATATTAGATGAATCAGATTAGGTATTGATCTATCAATAGTTATTCATGATTCAATCCAAATGGTTTGATAGTGAATAGAAATTTTATCTTCTCTGTCTTGACATCCTCATTAGAATTTGAAAATCATTATTTGTTACACTTTATACTTTTAAGAAAAATAATAAGCATAAGTTAAATAGTATTGTTTGTATGTATATGGTAAAATAATTCTTTGAAACTTAAAAAGAAAAATAAAAGATTAAAACTAATAACAATGATTACAAATAAAATTATTAAATTTATTTTCAATTCATAATGAAATATGATTTACTATATTATTTGATAAATTATAAATGATTGAAATTTCACGTTAAATTTGAATGAATTAGATGGTTTTTACAAAATGTATGTTACTTTAAATGTTATATTTGTTATTTCTAAATACAACCATTCTAACACAAATATAAATCAAGATCAATTAAACCAACGAGCATATATTAGAGAATAAATGCATAAAAATTAAAGAAAATATATGATGGTCAGATAATATTTTATACTTTTAAAACATTTTTATAACTTCTTTTTCGGTTGTAAAAAGTCTCCAATAGCATTGAAGTAACTTTGAGTTAAAATATGCTAATAATTAATACTACTTACTAACAAATATATTTATTATAATCAATAGAATTTAAATTTTTAAAGACATATATGTTTCTAAAATTTGATTACTAAATTAAATATATCTAAAAATTAATTATTTAATATTATTTTAATTAAAATTTAGATATCAATAATAAACTAAAATAATATATAAGATATCCTAAGAAACTAAATTAGCTGCATAAAAATTAGATAATTTATCCGCTGATATTGTAGTTGGGATACTTCAAATCTTCTCTAGGTCCTTATCTTGTCACAGAAGTATTTGAGTGATACTTAAACTCCTCATATTTAAAATAACCAAAAAAAATACAGTGTGCCGAGAGATCATATAATGGCTGAGTTCAGTACTAATAGCAA
This sequence comes from Hippophae rhamnoides, assembly GCA_033030585.1. Classification (NCBI taxonomy): domain Eukaryota; kingdom Viridiplantae; phylum Streptophyta; class Magnoliopsida; order Rosales; family Elaeagnaceae; genus Hippophae; species Hippophae rhamnoides. Next base: position 42,079,369 of record CM065434.1, read on the forward strand.
CTTCCTTTTACTCTATTTTTCTCTGCTTTTGATAATCTTCTTCTCTTCCATTAATCACCAGAATTTTCCCTCATTTTCACCTTTCCACTACATTATTAATTCCCCGAAAGATATGATGATCTACAGCGGAAGAATCAATAACAATATTACTTTTTTAACCACCACCACCACCATTACTACCACTACTGTAAGTAAGATCGCTAATTCTCTAATTTTATTTTATTAATTAATTTAACTTACGGTTTGGTGGTCAAAAACATAATTATTCGGATAATTAAATAAGGATTTTTTTTTGGTTGTTGATAGAATAAAATAAGGAAGTTTGATAAACGACTTGAGCGAGTAGAAAGGAGATTGGCACGAGCAAGAGCTGCAATAAAGAAAGCTGTTGGATCAAGACTCTATGCCAAAAATGCACTACCACACGAAAAGAAAGCTTATATCCCAAAAGGATCTGTTTAAAAAATCCCTTACGCTTTTTATCAGTTATGATCATTTTCTTCTTCTTCTTCTTTTTTAAGTTAAAAGTGAATTTATTTTAAAATGTTTTTGTTGAAAAACACGAAATAACTCTACACAAAAGCTCTCTATTTTGTATTATTTTCTTCATGTTTTCATTACAATTGTATAGCTATTTATAAGGAAATTTTACTATTTCAATTACTCTTTAAATTAAGCATTTCTTGATTTACTCCTTGAATTAAGGATTCTTTATTTTACTCCTTGAATTAAGGATTCTTTATTTTACTCCTTGAATTAAGTATTCTTTGTTTTACTCCTTGAATTAAGGATTCCTTGTTTTACTCCTTCAATTAAGCTTATTGTTCTATTCTTTAAATTAAGCATTCCTTGTTTTATTCCTTCAATTAAGGTCCTTGTTTTATTCCTTGAATTAAGGACTAATATCCAATATTCCCCCTCAAGTTGGATCCAGAAGATTTATGGATCCAAGCTTGGACAAAAGTCGTTGGAACTGATAAGAAACCAAGAGCTTGGTGAAGATGTCAGCCAGTTGATTGAAGCTTCTTGTATAATGTGTTTGAATCACCTTTGATTGAACTTGTTCACGAACGTAATGACAATCAACTTCAATGTGTTTCGTCCTCTCGTGAAACACTGGGTTTGATGCTATATGCATGGCTGCCTGATTGTCACAAAATAAGGACATAGGAAGAGTTGTAGGAACACCTAAATCACACAGAAGACCTTTAAGCCATATTAACTCACATACAGTTGAAGCCATTGCAAGATACTCAGCTTCGCCACTTGATCTAGCGATGACAGTTTGCTTCTTACTCTTCCATGTGACCAAGTTTCCACCGACAAATGTACAGTAGCCAGTGGTGGACTTGCGATCGATTGCATTCCCTACCCAATCAGCATCACAATACCCCATGATTTGTGTGTTTTCATTCTTCTTCATGATGATACCACGACCCACTGATCCTTTTAAGTAGCATAAGATCCTTTTAACAAGGGTCAAATGCTCAAGTGTTGGGGAGTGCATGAATTGGCTCACAATACTTACAGAATATGTGATATCAGGTCTGGTGATTGTTAGGTAGATCAACTTACCAACCAGTCGCTGGTAATAACTTATATCTGTGAGTGGCGTGCCCTTCAAGCTAGGTTTGATCTTGTTGTTAAGATGGGTAATGGATGGTTTAGCATCGCTCATGTTAGCTTCCTTGAGCAAATCTAGGACATATTTCCTTTGGTTAAGAAAGAGTCCCTTGTGCGAGGTTGCCGTTTCTATACCAAGAAAGTACTTCAATATCCCAAGGTCTTTAATTGCAAACCTTTGTCTGAGGGACTGTTTGAGATTGAAAATCTCGTCAGTATTATCACCTGTAATTATCAGATCATCTACATAAATCAGCACAACCAATTTGCCCATAGCTCCTATGCAAACAAATAGTGAGGAATCGGCATTGCTGCTTTTGAAATCAACACTAGTGAGAACTGAGCTTAGCTTGGCATACCAAGCTCGTGGGGACTGTTTCAAACCATAAATGGATTTGTGCAATTTGCACACTAAATCCAGTTCATTATTCATGAGTATGTGGCATCATATATCTTCATATGTTGAATCAAGACTAGATAGAAGTTGAAATATCTTATCTTCTTCCGCTCTCTTTCGTAGTAGAGCTACATCGGTTGTATGAGGATGATATATTTCCAACTCATTCCACATGCTTTTCATGCTTCCTAAGAGTTGTACAAAAGGCTTTCCATCTTGTTGTAGATATGAGATGTCCTTTAATTGAAAGACTCGTGCAGCATTGTTTTGACTACCATACATTTCCTTGACCGTCTCCCATAGTTAGTATGCAGATTCAGAGTAACTGAATATTTCAGCTAATTTACGTTCCATGGAATTTAGGAGCCATGACATAACCAGTTGATCCTTACTAAGCCAGGATTCATAGGTTGGTGAGGAAACATCAGGTACTTCGATGCTTCCATTTATGAACCCCAACTTGGACCTTCCACCTAAAGCCAAAGATACTGCTCTTGATCAAGGCAAGTAATTAAACTCATTCAACAAGACTGAACTTAATTTTTGATTTGGGTTGACATCTACCTCATGCATATTCATGAAGGAAAGTACCGATGAACTTTCAACTTCTAATCCTAGCAGTTTGTCTTCAGCCATTTCAAAGATTGAAGATGCTAAGATAATAATAAAATAGAAGCAAGTTAATTTTCCCGCTATGATACCATGTTGAAAAAATAAGAAATAACTCTACACAAAAGAGCTCTCTAGTTTGTATTATTTTCTTCATGTTTTCATTACAATTATATTGCTATTTATAAGGAAATTTTACTCTTTCAATTACTCTTTAAATTAAGCATTTCTTGATTTACTCATTGAATTAAGGATTCTTTGTTTTACTCCTTGAATTAAGCTCCTTGTTTTATTCCTTGAATTAAGGTTATTATTTTATTCCTTGAATTAAGTACTAATATCCAATAGTTTTGATAAAAATAAATGACAAAATGTGTTCTATAAGCTTTTATGACAAATTTTGTATGTTTGGTTAAAATCTTTTTTTTCCTGTTCAAAAACAATAATATCGTTACTTATGTTAATTTCAAGTTGTTATAAACTTTAGGTGTATTATTTTACTTAATTTTTAAAAATATTTTACAATATCTAAGAAAAAACTTAAACAAACAAAACCCTTATTTTGTAAAAAAAAATTACATATACTCTTGATCCCCACTTTAAAACGAGCTTACATATTAAATTAAATAAATAAATAGGCATTGATGAATATATTTACTACTATTCATTTTTAATGAATTGGTCTTTTTTTTTCACACCTGGTTCACTTTATACAATATATAGGTAAGTGTTAAAACTCTATATATATGTTACTTTTGTATTTCTTTATTATTAGTATATATTAATATACTTTGTACATATATATAAAATCAAGAGTCACGATGAAATGGAGAAAAGATTTAAAATTTGGTTATACAAAGAAGGAGATGCACCATTATTTCACATGGGACCAATGGAGAACATATACTCCGTTGAAGGACAATTTATAGATGAGTTAGAGAGAGGAAAAATCCCTTTTTAGCTAGCCATCCAAATGAGGCTGTTGCATTTTTCATCCCAGTTAGTGTTGTGAATATCAAAACATATGTTTATAAATGTCATAGTTGTAATTATTTATACCAATCAATTCAAAACATCATTCAAGACTACATTACCATCATCTTTAAGAAGTACCCTTTTTGGAACTCAACTAATGGGGCTGATCATTTTTTGGTTTCTTGCCATGACTAGGTATGTTTTTCGCTCTCTGTTAGAAACTTACCAAATTTAATTTACTTGTGTTTGTCATATGAGATAGTTTATATATACTTGGGTTGTTTATCTTGTGATTTGATAAACTTGAATTTTTGGACATTTTCGATTCAAAAAATTAAAATAAACATGTTCGTTTCCTGTAATTATATAATGATTTCAATATAAAATTAGGAAATGAGCATACCTTTGTTCATTCCCCAATTCAAGTAATGGGAGAAGGTATTCGCATGTATTTGTATACCTTCTGTGAAAATAATATGTTAGTCTCGTATATTTGTAAAAATGTATATACTCCAAAAGCATATTTTTTAAATGAAAGTATATTATTAAAGTGTATATTTTTACAAAGTTATCAAAATGATACCCTAGGAAAGTAATGAATATGTTTGCGCCCTCACCATAATTTTATGCATACAAACTAGGAAGGTGCTATAACCTGCTTTATTTCATTGCATTTTTAGGAGCCAGATATTTCAGTTAAGAAATCTAAATTGTTTTAGAACTTCATTAGAGTACTATGCAATGCAATTCTTCTAAAGGTTTCAAACCATTTAGAGACGTCTCTTTGCCTGAAATCAACCTGTCTTTAGATAATGTAGGACGCATTAAGCTAAAGCCACTGCATCCTATTAATAGAGCCACGCTTGCATTCTTTGTTGGTAATGAAAAGCATGGTGATGTCAGAAAAACACTATTCAAATATTGGAAAGACAAAGATAATGACATTCAAGTTCATGATTACATTCCCAAATCACTTAGCTACTCAAATCAAATGAACAAGAGCAAGTTTTGCTTGTGTCCTAGTGGGTACGAAGTTGCCATCCCTAGAGTGGTGGAGTCAATACACGCAGGTTGTGTTCCGGTGATCATATTTGATGGTTATGTTTTACCATTTAGTGATGTTCTTGATTGGAAAAAACTCTCAATTCATATTCCTTTGGCAGAGATACCTAAGATGAAGAAAATTTTGAATGGCATTTATGTGAATGAGTACTTGAAGATGCATAAAAAAGTGCTTCAAGTTCAACGCCATTTTGTACTCAATCGGCCTTCTAAACCTTATGATATGTTGCATATGGTGATGTATTCTGTTTGGCTTAGGAGACTTAACATAAAGCTCTCTTTTTAATGCCTCTATTATTTTAAATTGTTAGAAGGAAACATGCTTTAACTAGTAACATCAATTTTGATAAATGTTTATATAGAAAAAAATGGAAGCAGATTATCTCACACAATGATCCTTCCCTCAATCTCTCGCTAATAGCTTCTAGGACACTCTTTGGTGCTTATACATAACCAAATGGATAATTACAATAATGCCTATTGTGTTCCAAGCATCTTTCCCCAAATATGTGGCTCTTTTTGTCATTTATTCTATATATTTTTACTTGCCCAATTAATCGAGCCCCTTAAATTGGGAACCAAAATTTGAGCAAAAACTCCAAAATGGAATCATAATCGATTCTTGATCAATCGAACATCCCTTCGATCAATCGACAGTACCAAGAACCATTCTATATACCATGTAATGCTTCTAGTTCAACCTTTGATACTTGATCACCCACATTGGTTTTCAAGTAGCCCCATGGATTTACATTAAAATATCACAATTTTCCATCTTGATGCCAATCCTTGGAACTCATTCTCTTGGGTTAAGAGCCACCATTTTCACCTTCATTTAGATGGGGTAATCACCTTGGCCAAAGTTTGACAATTCACAAACTTTGCCAAGGGAATAGATTTTGTTGCCATATCTATGGGTTATCATTTGTGTGAATTTTCACCAACTCTATCTCACCTTCTTTTATCATTTCTCTTATGAAATGTAGCTTCACATCTACATGCTTCATATGATCATGAAATTGAGGATTATTGGTCAAGCAAATTTCACCTTGATTGTCACAATAAACCATAACTCTCTCTTGCTCAAAATTGAGCTCATTTGCCAAACCCTTCAACCACATAGCTTTTTTCACTACTTCTGTTGCGACAACAAATTTTGCCTCTGTAGAAGACAAAGTCATCATTGATTATAAATTGACCTTCGAACTTACCAAGTTGTCTTTAAATCCAAACAAGTTATCACGATAGAATGCCTCTTATCATGATCACTAGCAAAGCCAGAATCCACATATCCATCACACTAACATTCAACTCCTTGGAGCTATCATAGAGAATACCAACTCCTGTTGTACCTCATAGATACCTCATCACCCATTTCACTACTTTCCAATGATTTTTACCTAGATGATATGTCTCACTAAACTAGCACCAAATGAAATATTTGATCTTGTATAAATCATTAAATATATCAAATTATCCATTATACTTGCATAGGACACATTCTCCATTTCTTTCTTTTCCTCTTTTATCAAAGGAGAGTCTGAGGCTGACAACTTGAAATGTGATACTATCAAAGTTATAGTTGATTAAATATTGACCATGTTAAGTCGTTTCAAAACCTTCTCACAATACCCCTCTTGAGAAACGAAAATTTTGCCTTTTTTCCAATCTCTTCTAATTTTCATCCCCAAATTGGTTTTTTGGCACACTTAAGATTCTTCATCTCAAATTTAGAGTCAACTTGGTAATTTAAGACTAGCTATAACTAGCTATTAATATATCATCAACATATAGCAATAAATATACAGTGTTTGAGCTAGTTATACCTCTCAAATATACCCAATTATTATACTTGCTTCGTTTGAACCCAATCTTCAAAACAAAGTCGTTGAATCTTTTGTACCAACATATTGGAGATTGTTTCAAACCATACAAATAATTTTTCAAGAGACACACCATGTCACCCTTGCTCTTTTCAACAAATCCCTTGGGTTAATCCATAAAAAATTCTTTCTCAAGGTAGCCATGCAAAAAATCAATTTTCACATCCAATTGGTCAAGTTCAATATCATTCTACACAACAGCATGCAATAATAATCTAATAGAACCATATTTAAGAAAAGATGAGAAAATTTTGATAAAGGCAATATCCTTTACACCAACTCTAGCCTTGTAATAGGTTAGCTCGATATCCGGCATATACTCCTTCATCTTGTAGACTTATTTGTTACCCATAAATTTTTTACTCTACGATCAAGGAATTAGTATACATGTATTGTTCTTGTATAGAGAACTCATTTCATCTTTCATGGCTTTCCATCATTTATCGACATCCTTCCTACTCATGTCTTCTTTATAGGACCTTGGCTCAAGTCTCAAGATCTCCAATTCCATACTCAATGCATAGGCTATAAGGTTCAATCTCTCAAGAGCCAGAGTCACACATTGACTTTGATCTTGTGTGAACATGTAGTCATTTTTTGGTCAAGGTGAGTTGGGTTCGATGATGTCTTTTTCTTCCATCTCTATACCATGATTATCATTATTAAGAATTTCTTGTATAATAGGCTCTTTTGGTTATCTATGTTCACCCTTAGGTTCGTTACTATATACCAATGGCTCCATCTCAAGACTACTACGTATGCGTTCAGACTCTTATGATGAGTCATTTGTTTCTTCAGAAGCTCCACCCATATGCATCTCATCCTTCTTGAAGGTTACATTTATACTAATAATGCACTTCTTAGAATTACCATATCATAGCTTGTAACCCTTTGCACCACTATAATACCCTAAAAAAACACTTCAATGCTCTAAGCTTGAACTTCCTTTACCTAACATATACGTATACAACATAACCAAAAACACAAAAATAGTCATATTTGATAAATTTTCCAAACCATACCTCTTTCAACATCTTAAAGTTGAGTAGTACTGAAGGACACATTTTGATAAGGTATCTTTCCATAGCAAGGACTTCTCCCCAAAATCTTTTGGGCATGTTTGCATTGAAAAACATACACCCCACTTTTTCCAAGTGTTATATTCAAAATCATTTTGTTTAGGATATCTAGAAATAGTCTGGTGCTTTATAATATCATTCTCTCTATAAAACTTGTGAAAGCCTTGTTACAAAACTCCAAACCCATTGTCAGTTCCTAAAGACTTGACCTTCTTCCTAGTTTGAGTTTCTACAAGTTTCTTCCACTCCATAAATTTCTCAAAAGTTTCATCTTTACTTTTTAACGAGTAAACCTATAACTTTCTTAAGAAATCATCAATAATACTAAGAATGTGCCTTGCATCACCTATTGATGGTGTTCTCTTCGGGCCCTACAAATTCAAATGCACATAATAGAGTATGTCACATCTCTTCAATTTTTCTAGTGTGAACTTTACTTTCTTCTTCTTGCCAAAGATGCAATGATCACAGAAAGAAAGCTTGTCAGGCTTACTGTCACCAATAATCTTCCCTTTGGAAAGTTCCTCCAATCCTCTCTTACTAATGTGACCCAACCTCTCTTCATGGCTTAACACGATAATATTTGTTTTTATTATAGCATCAAGATAATAGATCCCATTTCTTATTATACTTTTGAAGTATACCAAGGAACTTCTACACATCTTCAATTGACCATGCTCTCCCTTATAATTATAACCCATGTTGTCCAATGTACCCAATGAGATTAAGTTTTTCTTTAATGCTAGCACATGTCTCACATTCTTCATTATAAATGTTGAATCATCATTGAGGTGAAGGCTCACTGTTGAAACTCCAGTCACATTACATAGATGATTATTTCCTATGTGAACTATATCACTTTTCACTTCCTTATAATTAACAAATAAATCCTTGTAAGTTATCATATGACAAGCACATCCTGGATCCAAGACCCAAACACCATCACAATTATTCAAAAAAATATTAATAATAATATTAGATGGAATAAATCAAATTCTTACTTTAATTATCATTAATTGAAATTTGATTGATTTCCATTCTAAATAACTAAACTTAAGGATATATTATTTATTTTGATATTGGATATATAAAAAATATAGAATTTGGATATGAACGTGTGGGTCGTGTTTCAAATAAACATGCTTTTATCTGAATTCATGTAATTAGTTGAATTTTTAGAGTGTGTATGGATTTTACTTGTCATTATTTACTCTCTTTATTTCTTTCTTGTGTTAAAAAAGAAAAAAAAATTTGCCCTAAAAATTAAAAGGATCTAGCCGGGTCAGCCCAAAGTCCTAATCCAATACGAGCCCAAAACACTCTTTCTTTCTGAGTCCCGTTTACGTAATTATTTTCTTCGTCTTTCCCACTTACGCTGCCGGCGAAGAAACTCCACTATTGCAGTTGGCGAAGCTCCATTGCCGGCATTCATTAAGCCAATAATAGTCCTTACAGTCTACTCCCCCACTCTCTTTGTCGTTTTCCGTTCTCTATCCTTTCATCTCACTCTTCGTCTGTAATGTGTGAGGTATCGCCCTCATACTCAGCCTTTGATTCTCTAATATAGTTTATTAACTGGTCTGTTTGAAAAGATTTTTCGTTGTGCTCTGAAACTAGGTTTCATGATTCTTGCAAATAAAAGAAAACCTTTTTAACTTCTATTTAGATTAATGGTACATTTGGGTCATTGATTTGTGGTTTTCGTTATTTTGCTTGGTTACTTATGCGTTCTCGTAATTATGGGAATTTTTATTGCAATTTTCAAACTTAAATTGGTTCATGTAATTACATGAGCCTTCATGTTAACATTGTAGCTAAAAATTAAGATGTACAAAAATTACATGAGTCAATATGTGTGCAGCTTGGTGGGAAGGAATCAACTACTTGCTACTGTAAGTCTTGAAACTTATATCTCCAGCTACAGATAGATTTATAGTTTCATCGTGAAAATACAAAGGGGGCAAGATTTGGCTATCCTGTCAATCTCTAAAACCCTAATTTCAAATTACAATTTCTATATTTTAATACACCAAAATCCCAAATGTTTTGTAGGAAGAAGTTGAAATATGTAAGGATTTATGCACTCAGCAGAAGTACTACTTCCGGCTATTCACTTCAGCAACAAAAGTTTCACAATGTTCACATGCAGCTCCCTAGCTTTTTTACACATAAACTGGATAAACGTGGAGAAAGATTCAGCTTCGATGGCTATACTATGGCTTCAAAGTTAATATCTTCCAAATATCATGTAAGAGAAAAGGACTCCATTGTAGCGTGTGGCTCGGGCTCCTTGAGAATCTCATCTTTCGTAATGAATCCATTTATTGTAGCTAATGGTGCTAGTGCAAATTACAGTTCTGTAAGAGTGGTAATATAGAATCTGATTGGACTGAGGAGATTGAGTATTTGGATGAATCAGGCAGTGTTATTTATACTGGAAAAGGTGTAAGGTCGGTTGAGCCAGGGCTTGATGACCATGTCATGGTGGGTGGTCTTAAGAAGCCAATTGTGAATGTTTCAGCAGTCGCCAAGATTGTTGAGATTGTGAGTAGATGGAAATGGGGCCCTGAATTGGAGACCCAACTGGACAAACTCCAATTTGTTCCTAACATGATTCAGGTTACTCAAGCATTGAAGGTTATTAAAAATATTGATGCAGCTTTGAGTTTATTCAGATGGTCCAATAGGCAGCCATGGTATTTACCTAGTGATGAGTGTTTTCTCATCCTGTTTGATGGTTTGAATCAACAAAGAAATTTTGATGAGATCCAATCATTAGTTGATGAAATGGTTCAAGATTCAAGTAGTAATAGCAATTTATCATCTAGTGCATGTAACAGAGTTATCCAATATTTGGCTAAAGCTGAGAAACTGGAGATATCATTTTGTTGTTTCAAGAAGATTCAAGATTCAGGTTATAAAGTTGATGCTCAAGCATATAACTCTCTTATAAGCCTGTACCTAGATGTGGGTTATCTATAACTCTCAAGCATATTTGCCATACAAGGCACTTGAAATTTATGAAGGTATGAAAGCTGCAAATTGTTCACTTGACAGCTTGAGCTATGAGTTGATGACACCAAGCCTCGCAAAATCAGGTCGACTTGATGCAGCATTCAAACTCTTCCAAGAAATGAAAGAAAAAAAATTTCGTCCTGCATATAGTGTCTTTGCATCCCTTGTTGATTCCATGGGAAAATCTGGGAGGTTAGACACATCAATGAAGGTGTACATGGAGATGCAGGGATATGGGCTAAAGCCATCTGCCACAATTTACGTATCTCTCATTGAGTCATATGTGAAGGCTGGGAAGTTAGATACTGTTTTAAGGCTATGGGATGAGATGAAAAAAGCAGGGTTTAGGCCCAACTTTGGTTTGTACACACTTCTTGTTGAATCACACGCAAAATCAGGGAAGCTTGATGTTGCAATGTCTGCCTTTATAGATATGGAGAAGGCCGGATTCCTACCCACCCCATCTACTTATTCTTGTCTTTTGGAAATGCATGCTGCTTCTGCACAAGTAGATTCTGCTATGAAGTTGTATAACTCAATGAATAATGCAGGTATGAGACCCAGTTTAAGCACCTACACATCTCTGTTAACTCTCCTGGCTAATAAGAAACTTGTTGATGTGGCTGCAAAAGTTTTACTTAGATGAAAACCATGGGATATTCAGTCGATGTAAGTGCTAGTGATGTTCTAATGGTTTATATCAAGGATGGATCTGTTGATCTTGCTTTAAGGTGGTTGCGTTTCATGGGTTCATCAGGAATTAGAACAAATAATTTTATAATAAGACAGTTATTTGAGTCTTGTATGAAAAATGGTTTGTACGAGTCAGCCAAACCTCTCCTTGAAACTTACGTTGATTCTGCTGCAAAAGTTGATCTCATACTTTATACATCCATTCTTGCCTATCTTGTTAGATGTCAGGAAGAGCACAATGAGAGGTTTTTGATGTTAATCCTCAGTGCTACAAAACATAGAGCGCACTCCTCTTTACAGGCCCAGAACAGAGAAAGGAACCGGTGTTGTCTTTCGTCTTTCGTGAGAGCATTTTTTCAAGGCATTGATTATGAGTTGGAAGAAGGGGCTGCAAAGTATTTTGTCAACGTTCTCCTTAACTACCTTGTTCTTATGGGGCAGATAAACAGAGCAAGATGTGTTTGGAAAGTTGCCTATGAGAATAAGCTTTTCCCAAAGGCAATAGTTTTTGATCAGCAGATTGCATGGTCTCTTGATGTTAGAAACCTATCAGTTGGAGCTGCTCTAATAGCAATTGTGCACTCTCCATAGATTCAGAAAACGCATGTTGTACTATGGTGTTGTTCCTAGACGCATTAAATTAGTAACTGGACCTACTTTGAAGATTGTGATTGCACAGATGTTGAGTTCTATGGAATCTCCATTTGAGGTTAGTAAAGTGGTCTTCAGGGCCCCAGGTGATTCTGTTATGGAATGGTTTAAGAAACCAATTGTTCAGCAATTTCTTTTAAATGAGATCCCATCAAAGGCTGATGTTCTCATGCACAAGCTGAACATACTTTTTCCTAGTTCTGCACCTGAATTAAGATCTTTGTCCCCTCCTAAACCTCTAATTGGAGGGAAGATGATGTAACTTGTAAGACTGTTTTTGTTGTATAGAAGTTGAATTTTTTTATTCTCAAGAGACATTTCTGTTTTGCTGGTTGGATTTTGTTTGAGACTTTGAGTTATGAAACATGTACAGGGAACAAAGAAAGAGGTTCTGTAAATATACAAAATGTACAGCATAATTAAGTTCGTGGAATCTTTGTTTGCAGCATAGCCACCCGAAGTGGAATTTCAGGTTGCATCAATTACTTTGTTAAAATATTATATGAGCATCACATACTTCATAAATAAATAAATAAATATCAATAAAATTTAGGTGTTACCTCACATTCGTTCCTGGTCTATAGCTTAGAGTGAAATTTAGAAGAACATGAACAATACTTTAAAACAAGTTTTCAAAATACCAAATAATACTCGTGAAAATAGTGACAATGTGATTATTTTTATATCGTTTTCATTTTCAACTTTGCTTTTCATATTATTTGCTCAAAAAAGAAAAAAGCATCAACAAAATTCAAGAACAATAGGAGAATATTTTAACAGAATAATAAGTTACCGATATAATTATCTATTTTTTAAATTTTGGAATATATATAGTGCTATCTAGTAATTTTACTTGAAAACGAATGATGCTCCAATTTAGACGAGCTTGGGCTTTTAAACAAAGCACCAAAACAAAGCAATTTGGTGGGGTTTATATTAGTTCATCTCATTTTTTCTTGTTATGTAATGTACATAACAAAGACAGGCTTGCTTACCATGCCTTAATATACAAATTTTAAATAGGCTCAACTCATAATGCTTTAATTTTTCACCATTTATAATCCAAAACAATGTACACATCTTTTTGAGAAAATTATGTGTGACGAACTAACTATATTGTTAAGTCAGTAACAATCTTGGATTTTCTTTTATGGTTTACAGCTGCATGGTGGCCTTGTAAAAAAAATTTGCTTTGGATTTTGATGTTGAGAACATTGCTAAAGTAGCAAATGCTTCCAAAAATACCAAGATCTCTGAAGTTGGAATTTACATTGAAATCTTAGCAAAACAGACTTAAATTTACATGTTTCGTGTAACTATTCGTTCTTCGTATTTTCAGAACGTCTTTGTCATTTTACCTTGCTATTATGTGTAAGTATTATATATTTTTGACTTATACGTGAAAAATTATATGTTATATATTATTATATAAAGTTACGCTCATTTAAAAGTGATATATTAAGATTTGAGTAATTTAAGTTTTAATATATCTAATAGACTGTGAGCATTTAATATGTAGAGACTTAAACCTAATTTCTATTTTAATAATGTATTAAAATAGAGATACAATTATTATATGTATAAATAGTAGTTATAATCTTGAGATTATACGTGTCACATTCTAGTTTTATTTGACATTCATTATAAGAGAAAACAGAGAAAAAATAAAAATATTCTTTAAGAAAAATGTATAAATCTAGAATGTTAACTACTCAACTACACAAATCAATTCATAACTATGGATTCAAATACTTTTCTACTTTTATGTGTTTGATTCTTAATTATACAACATTAATATTTTTGTTGTAAATTGAATTCCAGATTGGTAAAAATCAATAGATGTTGTAAATTGGTGTTGAAAAATGCCAAGGCCAAAGGCCAAGGTTTAAAGGCATTCTCACACAAAACAAGTTCTCTTAAAGTTGTATTCTTCTTATTCTCTTTTTTTCTCTTTAATTCTCTGATAGATATCATATATATATATATATATACTAATGTTATAACTAAAATACAATTGTGATTCACTAATACAAAGTGGAAAAGAAAATTGGAAATTAAAGCTGGAAGTCACCCTGAAAATCAGGAAACTACCTCCTAAAAATCAGGGACTGCTAAGGAACCAATCATATGCCTAGATTGATTTCCTACACTCCCCATCAAGCTAGGCGATATATGTTTTCCAAACCAAGTGTTGCACTTAACTCTCAGAAACAAAGCTTTGGTTAAGATATCTTTTACTTGTTGTCTAGATGGAACATAGTTGAGGGAGATAATCTTGCCTTTAATTTTTTTCCTTAAATTAAGGGTTAACATTCAACACTCCCATTCAAGCTGGATCCTGAAGGTTTATGGATCTAAGCTTGGTATATGATGACGTCCCAAAAAGGATTACAGATTATGTTACTAAGTAACCTGAAGACTAAGATGATTGAAATAGATTTAACCACCAAATCTGAGTGGAGCCTTACAGTTGAATTTCCTACAGCTCAGAGGGTGGTATTTGAATCTGAGTGGAGCATTCAGTTGGATTTCCTGCAGCTCGGAGAGTGGCCATTGAAACTAAGTGGAGCTTGTAATTGAATATCTTGTAGCTTGGAGAATGGCTATATCCAATTGAATCTGATATAGACCAAACAAGTAACATTGAAACAAATGAATGTCATAAAATCCAATTAGATTCAGGGACGTCTTCTAGTCACATAACTTCATCTTTAGAATGACAAGTTTATTGGAAGAAACTAAACGGTCCCTTAAGACGAAATCATTCTCATGGATTATTTTCTTGAAATAGAAAAACTTGTTGTTTTACCAAATATAGAAAACGAAAGTTACTGCATTGACGTTTGATCTTTCTATGGCCAATTTAATAGCGAAGAAGGTTCTTTGAAAGCCGAACTTGATGATTGAAAATATTGAAACTGAAAAAGGTTCACTGCTGTTGTTGGTGTAGATAAGAGCAATGGGAATTTTTCCCAGAATTTTGGTAAACCTTAAAATAGGGGGCATTTCATAACTTGGCTAATAAGGTGGATAACTTGCTGGAATAGGCTGCTGACCAGTAGTACCATTGTCTGATTGCAAACCTTTGATGCTAAAGGTAGCATCTCCAAGAAATGATATGGAGGCGATGAAATCAGAGGAGGTGGTTCCATCTTTTCCTGAAGCCGCTTCTTGGGCACCCACAACAGTAGTGAAATCTGACTTCAATATTGCAATAACAGGCTCAAATTTGATTGGTATTACTGATTCTTATCAGCCTCACCCTCTGATGCACCTTGACTTCCAAGGAGTGCAGATTGCGACTATTCATTTTTTTTATTTTTTTTCTTCTACACATTAAATCTGAAAAATTTAATTAAAACTAAAACTAAATAAAATTTCAGGTACAAGATTACAATTATCCTAACTCAAGTATTTTGTTGCTTATGCTCTCAAGTCTCACCAATAACCAAATATAAATGTAACTTAGTAGCCATAAATTGTGTTGTAGACCGAGTTGTAACCTCCTCCAGTATGGCCTGTGTGCCCCCAGTTAGATCGAGGAGATGTGTAAACTGAACCATGAGCTGTATATGCATTTATATCCTTGGTCTATAGAACCACCTCCACCAGCTTGTGGTTGTGCAGATCCAACAACGACGGTAGCAACAACATCCATAAAATTATGTATCAGCTGTTGAGCAGCTTGAACCTATGAAGTAGTTCCACTAATTTCAACTATCATTTACCCAGGAACATCCTTATTCTCTTCAATTGTGACAATTTCTCCACTAACTCGTCGAATGTAGCTTATGTTAGCACCAACAGAGCCAAATTTAAATAGAGAAGTAGCTGGAGAAAATTTTGATTTGAGACGCTCTGCTTTTAAACCAGTTTTCCCTTATGTCAGAGCAATAGTGGAACAATTAATAAAGATGGTTTAAAAAAATAGATTCTGAACTGCTTATACCTTGTATTAGAACTCTAGGGAACTTGGCAAGGACTTTTAGAGTTACAGAAACCAGAATAGTAAAGTCATTGGTTCATATTAATGATAAGAAAGGAAAGCCATTGATGAGGAGTATAAGAGGAGATTAATAGCAACAATTTTTGCCATGATAGAAAAGGAGGCTAAGAGCTGCGGTTTTTGAGCTTAAAGCTCCGATACCATGTTGTAAATTGAATTCCAGATTGGTAAAAATCAATATATATTATAAATTGGTGTTGAAAAATACCAAGGCCTAAAGAACTTTCCATACAAAATAAACTCTCTTAAAGTTGTATTCTTTTTTTTTCTCTTTAATTCTCTGATACAGATTATATATATATATATATATATATATATATATATATATTAATGTTATAACTAAAATAAAGTTAGGATATACTAATACAAAGTGAAAAATAAAACTAAAAATTAAAACTGGAAGTCATCCTGAAAATCAGGAAACTACCTCCTGAAAATCAGGGATTGCTTAGTAACCAGTCTGTTGGGAAAAATGGAAGGATTTTTAAAGAAATAAATTCCACACACCCAAGATAATTTCCCAAATCAAAATAGAATAAAAATGACACCAAGATTTTAGCGTGGAAAAACCTTTCAAAATAAAAGTAACAATGGGACGTAGGCGGCAAAACTTCCACTATAATAAGATAGGATTACACACTTCACCTTCAGGTGGATCTCTCACAAAAATACAACAAATATGTATCTTCAATTTGTGGATAAAACTTCACAAATTGGCTCTCTTAATTTATCTCTCAAAATTTCTCATAAACTCTCTCTCTCTCTCTCTTTATTTTCTCCGCTTCTAATCAATTTGAGATTGAAGCTAAGGCTTTATATAGCCAAAAACTTCATCCTTCTCTCCGGATTATACGGAGAGATTTTTGACCTTCTTTTTCTTCTTTTCCTTTTCTTCTTTTCTTCTTTTCTTCCTTTTCTTTCGGCCTTGAGAACTTTCCTTTCTTCTTCCTCTTTTTTTTTTTTCTTTATGGTAGCCACCCATCATTGGACCAACAAATCTCCCCACCACCTTATGTGGAACGTAGCTCTTCCATACCTGCAATCTTCTACGGATAACAAGTTTTTCTCTAGTCACGGTCTTTGGTCATCATATGCTCTGCTAGTTATCATTGGTATGAACCTTTTAACTTTCGATGGTTATGTTCTCCAACACATCACGAATCCAATGATACCTTACGTCGATGTGTTTGGACCTTGAGTGGAAGGTTGGGTTCTTCTTGCTAAGATGAATTGCACTCGACCGTCGCAATAAAGAACATAATTTTCTTGGTTTTGATCTGCAATTCTTGTAGGAACACTTTTCATCCTGAATCTCGCTTACAACCTTCGGTGATTGCAATGTACTCTGTACGTACTTAAAGCAATACACTTTTTTATGTCGTGATTCTTGAAACAACTCCCTCCAAATGTTATTAGGTACCTAGATATAGATTTCTCGTATCTACGTCGCCACCATATTTGAATACGTATATCCTTCTAATACGAGGTTTATTATTACCAAAGCATAAGCATAATGAAAGTTCCTCTGAGATACCGGTATCCATTTTGACAACTGCCCAATGTTCCTTTCCGAGTTTGATAGAATCGGCTCATAACGCATGACAAAGATGCGATATGTCCTGGTCTAGTACATACCATAGCGTGCGTATTAGATTTCCAACCGCCCGATGCATAAGAACCTTGCTCATCTTTGATTTATCCTCCTTGAGGGACATTGACTTCATTAAGTTTGAAGTGGCTTATAGTGGACAATGACTAACAGTTTTAGCTTTGCTCGTATGTTGAATCTTTCAAGAACTTTTTCAGCATCGTTTTTAAAGCTTGAGATCTTTTTGCTTTTGCCTGTCTGACGGATAATCGCCATGCCGGAATAACTTGGCGGTCCTAAGTCCTTCATTGCAAAGGACTTGCTTCAACTCCTTCTTTAACTTGTTAATCTTGTCAATATTTTGACCACAATTAACATATCATCAACATAAAGCAAAAGAATAATAAAATCACCATCGGAGAATTTCTTGATGAGAGCGTAGTGATCGGTAGGTCGTTCGGTTGTATTCATTTTTCTCCGTGAATGGTGAACTTTTTGTACCACTCACTTGGTGCTAGCCGTGACCATACAAGCTTTTCTTTAGTCTACGACCAACGTTTCTTTGCTTTTGACTTGAAACCTTCAGGCTGCTCCATATAGATTTCTTCATCAAGATCACCATGTAAGAATCACGATCTTTACATCAAGTTGTTCAACTTCAGTGACAAGACTACCGAACCAAGAACAACTCCGGATTGAAGACATTTTAACCACTGGCGAGAATATTTCATCAGTCAACGCCTTTCTTCTGCGTCAATCCTTTCCATGACCAATCTTGCTTTATAGCGTGGTTGAAATGCTTTCTTGCACTTTTGATTACGTCAGACACCCAACTTATTCTTGAGCTTTTTCTTCCACTATGGTAGTTTCATCGGTCAGAATGTGTGGTTCTCATCTGAGATTTCATTTCTTCTTGCATGGCTTTAAACTCAGTCTTATCTTGTCGGTGATAACCGTCGTAACTCTCTGGTTCTCCCGCTTCAATTAGCATCACATACTCGTTAGGAGAATATATCGACTAGGTTGTCGTACTCGGGTAGATCTCTTATCTATCTCTTACTTGGTTGGACTTGTTCAAAGACTTGCCTTCCGGTTAGACGCGGTGGTGGATTGACATCATCGCTGGTGTGACTCCCTCGTCATCGTGGATTTTGGTGAGAAGCCGGGTCCAGATTAGCTGGAATTTCATCTTACTGTGGTTTCTCAGATTTCTCAAAGTCCTCGATTGTTTGGTCTTCAAGAAATACCACGTCTCTGCTTCTAACAATCCTTTTGTTAATAGGATCCCAAAGTCTGTAGCCAAATTCTTCATGGGCATATCCCTTAAAGATACATTGTTTTGCTTTTCCATCCAACTTGGACCTCATCTCTTGGGATGTGAGCAAATGCTCTACAGTAGAATACTTTCAAGTGTTTGTAAGAAAACGTCTCTCCCTTCCAAACTCTTCCAGATATCGTCGTAGTTCCAATGGGAACCGATGGAGTAAAGGTTGATTAACCGATCACTGGCCCTCATCGCTGCCTCCCAAAGGAGTTTGCGGTTTGAATTTGAGAACGTACATCGACTCTTTCACGGATGGTTCTGTTAATTCTCTGCGACATCGTTATGTTGAGGTGTCTTTGGTGCGGATTTTCCACTGATGCCAAAACTTCTGCGGTACTCTTCGAATGGTCCATGATACTGCACCATTATACGCACGTACACACTTTCCAAACGTCGCGGTCTCTCTCCACTTTACATGGCTTGAAAACTTCACGACTTGATCTTTAGTTTTCAAAGCAAAGTCCATACTTTTCTAGAATGGTCATCAATAAAGGTCACAAAATAATGGTGAGCACCTCCAATGAATTACAACTCATTGTACGGACATCTGTATGTATTAAATCTAGAATATTTTCCTTTCTAGATGGTGCGAGACTACGAAATGCAACTACATGTTGTTTTCCCATGTCTGATCAACCATGAGTTTGCAAGGGTGTACCTTTCATTCTGGCAAGACCTCATTTTGGAAAGAATTAGAGACCTTTTTCACTCGTGTGGCCGAAATTAAACATGCCATAGCTGTAGAAACTTCTTTCCTTATGGCATTTACTTCTCTCCTGCAGGTTTGGCTTACGTGATGTAGAGTGATGTATCTTTCTTGTCTTTAGCTATTACCAAATTGCCTTTGGTGAGCTTCCACTTTCTCCACCAAAATAATTATTGTATCCATCATCATCGAGCATCACAGATAGAGATTAAATTAGTAGGATATCGAGACATGTCTCACATCTTTTCGAAGTAATCTACATCCAAGATTAGTCTACAGATAAATATTTTCAATCACACAATTTTTGATGCGTCATCATTTCCCATCCTCACACGTCCAAAATCACCTTAGTGTAGGTTGAGAGAATTCCCATCATTGAGGTGACATGATAGGAAGCGTCTGAGTCAACTACCCAGTAGTGTCTTGGCATAAGATTGACATAATCGGCATCTCGATGACAACTTCTTCGGTGTATTGTGGAGTCATTTGTTTGGGTTTTGCTTCGATTTACGGATTGTTCCGCTTTAACCTTCTACATTCTCGAATGAAGTGTCCAGAACTTACGCAATGATGACACTTCATACCTTGATCTAGACTTCACCGTCTCTTTGTTGACTTTTGGTTCTTGGGATTTTACTTTTACTTCTCCCGCCATTCTTGCTTGCCTTGTTTCTGCATGACTTGGCGATGTCAAATCGCGAGTATATCCTTCATCTTTCGTCGAGACTCTTCATTTAACATTCTCGCTTTTACCATATCCGTGGTAGCTTACCGTCAGTGAGTTGCTAACCGACCTAACCAGAGTATCCCAACTTTTTGGTAGAGAGAGCTTCAACATCGGCAACTTGTAGCTCGTCATCTACCTATTCATAGAGTTGAGTTGATCTCTGATGCCTTGGAACTCACTTTCCGTATGTTACGTCTGGCTAACTTAGTCTTTATACTTCAAATTGACTAATCATCGCATCAGTTGCTTTATTACGTGCGGTTGTCCTCGTACATTTTCTCCAACTTTTGCCAACGAACGAAGTCGTGTTCATTAGCAAAATTTTGAAAAATGCTTTTGTCGATCCATTGTCTTATTTGAAGCGACACACTTTCGGTTGAACGGCCCGTTCAAATATCTCCATCGATTACTTACTTTCTCGCTTTTGGCATTATAATTGGCTTAGTGATCTTTAATGTATAAAAGATCCTCCATCTTCGCCCAAATTGCGTAATTAAATGCGGTTAATTTTATCATATTACCCGTGCTTTCCTCCGCATTTGAGTCGTCGGTCGCCAGGTTTCATAGCCAACTTGATACTTTTCGACAATGAATAGTACCCACCAAAATAGTATCAATGAATAAGTACTATGTGAATAAGTATCAGTGAATAGTACAATAAGTATATATGAATAGTATTGTATATGTGTCTGATCTTTTACTAAAATAACTTGGCTTTGATACCACTTTGTTGGGGAAAAATGGAAGGATTTTTAAAGAAATAAATTCCACACCCGTGATAAATTCCCAATCGAAATAGAATAAAAATATTACCAAGATTTTAAGCGTGGAAAAAGCGGCTGAAAATGAAAGTAACAACTTGGGCCGTGGTAGCAAAAACTTCCATTTATAATAAGATGGGATGCAACACTTCAATTGGATCTCTGAAAATACGAAATATGTATCTTGATTTGTGGATAAAAACTTCAGTGGGCTCCTAACTAATTTATCTCTCAAAATTTCTCAGAAACTCTCTCTCTCTTTTTGTTTTCTCCGCTTATGATCAATTTGAGATTGAAGCTAAGGCTTTATATAGCCAAAAACTTCATCCTTCTCTCTGGATTATACGGAAAGATTTTTGACCTTTTTTTTCTTTTCTTCTTTTCTTCTTTTCTTCCTTTTCTTTCGGCGCTAGAGACTTTCCTTTCTTCTTACTTTTTTTTTCTTTGTGGCTGGCCCACATCAGTTGGACCAACACAATCATATGACTAGATTGATTTCCTACAATTTTTATAGGTTATTTTTAGGTGATGAATCATCTTTCAAGGCAATGCACGTTCAACTCAAAATATTGAACCTTTACAATTTTATATGGTTGCTCAGCATAACCCTTAGCTTCACCTTACCAGCAGACAAAATTCTAAATACTGAATGTAATGGTTTAATAACAATGACTAAATCTTATCGAGAACTTCAACCCCACTCCGATCCCTCTTTTATTGATTTTTTTTTCTTGCTAAGAAGCAGGTTCATAAGGAGCTTCTTAGAACTTCCACCATTACGTTAACTACAATATATCCGCATAGCATCACACCAAACAGAAGATGAGTGAGAGCTAACATTTTTGTATAACTAGAAAATAGCTTTTTAATTAAGGGGTTTCACTTGATGGTAAAATCAGTGTCATTTGTACGTCGCAGCTATGCACAGCCAATGTGTCGGACATGTTGTATTAAACATCATTCCCTGATGTACGTGTTTTTGTATATACACGTCCTAACTCTCAACTCTTTACAGGACTGTTTTTAAATTTATAAACAAGTGGAAAATAATGCAGGATATGAATGCTTAATCACAATGACGCAGGTTTCATTGATAAATGATTGAAGAGTCAGCCCAGGATTGTGGATTGCGAAAATGCAGCAGTTTGTTTATTTATCCACTTTTCTCTTCTTCTTTTTTACTACTTTCATTGTAGTTTTCTCTCTCTCTCTCTCTTAACTACTGCAATTGTAGTTTTCTCAGTCTCTCTCTTTTAACTACTTTTATTATAGTTATTAAAAGAATAGATGAAAAAGGGTTTGATACTTTTGCAATATCATGTTACATCAAAAATTAAGTTTTAAAAGTGTTTTCTTTTAATACACATTATACGAAAAAGATTACTATTTAATATATATTTTTTAAAAAAAGTTACAGTTTAATAATTTTTAACATAACATTAAAAATTGTGTATTCACCAGGCATCAGCCAATTGAACTTTGACAAGGAAATATATATATATTATGAAATTTGAGGAACCTATATGGAAGTTTAATCAACATTCGGATATCATCTAATGAATTTACTTATGGTTCTCTGAAAGATTTATAATGAAATAGAGCACGTGCTCATGTTTATTATATAATGGCTTTGAATTACATATGAGTTAAAATAATTATTAAGATTTAATACATATATATAACCTAATTAAAATACATGTATATGGCATGTATATAACCTAATTAAAATAATTATATCTCTTTCTTTCCAAGAATTTTCAGTACGATTAAACAACACCTTTGCTTAAAGTTCTTATACATAAAGAAAAGAAGATATACCTTCCCATGTACGTATCTGGCCACCATTTCATTAATTACAGTACTCTACCAAAAGGGGAAGAAAAAGAAGATCATATAAAAATAGTAAAAAAAAAAAAAAACCAAAAATATGATCCTTTGCCCTTTTTTGCTTGGATTTCATGACTAATTTGGTAATTGAATATAAGACTATATGGCTAGTCCTGCCAACAAAGAAGCATAACCACACACCTCCTAATAATATAAAGCTTGGCTCTTTGTTCTCTAAGAACTCCTCCAAGTCCTTTGCTTGATATTCTTTTCTTTGATCCTTCCATAGATGATGAACCACTACCAATCTTCATTCTAACTTTTTTTAATTAAATACTTTATTTGATTTATTTTATTTGGAAGTGAGAGGTGTTTTTGGGTTTCTTATAGAAATTAGAAAGTTGCGGTATTGCCTCAAATTAGTATTGTAATGAGCAAACGATGGGACATGAAGGGTGTGCAATGTTCCCTAAATCTACCAGACATTAACCATTTTTGGTCCACCTTCCGATTGGGAGTCCATACCCTTAAAACGTAGGATAAATTATAAATAAAATCATCCAAACAAGCTACCTTTCTCTCTCATCTAGTTTTCTGTCTCTATCTTTCTATTATAGCTTTGTTAGCCTACGTATCATCTTATGGCTGTGTAGGTCCGTATTACCCACCACCATAATGGGTCGGCCACTAGACAGAAAATATAGGGCTTGGATATTTCATATATTATAATTAGATATATGAATAATATTTTTAAGTGAATTATTATGATTAATTAGGTGATAACTCTTAGTAATATTATTAATTATTTTTGTGAGAAAATTTATACTAATTTTTAAGAAAAAAATTTATTTATCATAATTTTGTTATAAATATGTATCGTAAATATTATTGTAAACAAAGTTAATCCCGTTTAAACATTAATAATAATAAACTATTACATTAGTTATAATTATAATATAATTATGACATATAAAAATATTTTTAAGGTGTTTTTATTTGTTGATTTTTTTGTTGAGTTTACCTTATTAAGGGCAATGAGAAAGGAGATATCGGTTCGAGATTGTTATAAAACTCTTTAATTTAAGGAGCAAAACAATGAGCAAAATTCAGAGATTAATTCAAGGAACCATTAATTTAATGAGTAATTCAAGAAGTAAAATTTCCTATAAATAGATGTGTAATTGTAATGAATTAATCAACCAAGTGTTCATTCCAATTGAGAGAAAAGATTTTGTGAGAGAAAATTGAGAGTAATTTTCTTAGGTACAATTGGGTTGTGGGTTGTGAGTTGTGAGTTATTAGTGTTGTAAACACCTTGTGTAATTTCTCCCTTTTCAGTAAAAAGATCTGCAGTAGGTCCGGAGACGTAAGCAAGATTGGTCGAACTCCGTTATCAAATTTGTGTGTTATTTTTCTATTCTTGTTTTCTCATAAATCTCACTAATTGTGAATTTGCGTAATTTCCCAACAACTAGTATCAGAACTTTTGGTGGTGATTTCTGTCAATTTCCTACAATGTTACTATTCATGTGAATAGTAAATAGTAAATGGTAAAATTTTGTTAACAATATTTTTTCGTTGACGGAGGTGTTCTAATACACGGTGGTTTGTAGAAATAGTGAGAAACGGTCCGGAGGAAGTCATATTTGAGTGGGAGCAATGGCCGCAGATGAAGGAATGGTGAAACTCGAGAAATTCGATAGCACAGATTTCGGGTTTTAGAAAATACAGATAGAGGATTCTATGTATCAAAGAAATCTATATCAACCTCTCTTAGGGATGAAGCCAGAGGCTATGAAGGAAGAAGATTAGAATCTTCTAGATAGACAAGCCCTCGGAGTTATTCGATTGACACTATCTCGCAATGTTGTTTTCAACATAGTAAAGGAAAAGACCACGATGGGTCTTATGGCAGCTCTCTCCAATATGTATGAAAAGCCATCGACCTCAAACAAAGTGCACTTGATGAGGTGTTTGTTCAATTTGCGAATGACGGAAAGCGTATCAGTAGCTCAACATCTTAATGAATTCAACACAGTCACAACCCAGTTGAGTTCAGTTGAAATTGAATTTGATGAAGAAGTACGAGCATTGATACTTTTGTCTTCTTTACCAGAAAGTTGGAATGCTAATGTCACGGTTGTGAGTAGCTCGTCAAGAAGTAATAAGTTGAAATTTGACGATGTTTGTGATCTGGTTCTCAGTGCAGAGATCCGACGTAGAGAGTCGGGTGAATCGTCAACCTCTTTAGTTTTGCATACAGAGTCAAGAGGTCCAAATCCAGGAATCCCAATAATTCTCATAGCTCAAAGACTATCGAGTGTTGGAATTGTGGGAGAACCAGGCACTACAAAAATCAGTACAAGAGTGCACCGAAGGACAAACAAGTGAAGGTAGAGGCAAATGTTACTTTCACCTCAGGAGGAGATGGAAGAGATGATGCATTGATATGCTCTTTGGAGAGCAACGGAGAGTCTTGGGTGTTAGACTCTAGAGCATCATTCCATGTTACTTCACAAAAAGAATCCTTCGAGAAATATGTCCCCGAAAACCTTGGAAAGTTATATCTTAGTGATGATCAACCGTGTGCTATTATTGGCAAAGGTGTAGTGAAGATTAAGTTAAACGGGTCTGTTTGGGAACTGAAGGATGTCAAGCATATTCCCGACCTAAGAAATAACTTAATCTTAGTAGGGCAATTGGCTAGTGAAGGCTACACTACGATCTTCCATAGTGATGATTGAAAGATTTCAAAAGGTGCAATGGCGATTGCTCGAGGTAAGAAGAGTGGCACTCTTTACATGACAGTAGGGGCACGTTGTTCAATCACAGTTGCAACAAGCAATGAAACACCAAATCTGTGGCACCAGAGACTAGGCCATATGTGTGATAAGAGGATGAAGATTATGCACTCAAAGGGAAAACTTCCATGTCTACAGTCTGTAGAGATAGACATGTGCAAAGATTGCATACTTGGAAAGTAAAAGAAAGTTAGCTTTTAGACAAGTGGTAGAACCCCCAAAGAAGGAAAGGTTAGAGCTTATCCACTCTGATGTTTAGGGACCAACGACTCTTTCATCCATTGGTGAGAAACACTACTTCGTGACTTTCATCGATGATCACTCTCAGAAGGTATGTGTTTACTTTCTAAAGCATAAGTCTGAAGTATTTAAGGCTTTCAAAAGATGGAAAGCTATGGTGGAAAATGAGACAGGCTTGAAAATCAAAAAGCTCAGAACCGATAATGGTGGTGAATACGAAGACACCATATTCAAAACTTTCTACTATGAGCACGGGATCATAATGGAAAGAACTGTGTCAAGCACGCCTCAACACAATGGTGTAGCTGAGCGTATGAACCGAACGTTGACAGAAATAGCCAAAAGCATTCATATATAGTCAGGTCAAACGAAGCAGTTTTGAGTAGAAGAAGTCAACACGGTAGCTTACTTGATCAACTGAGGCCCATATGTTTCATTTGAGCTTAGAATACTAGAAGAGGTATGGAGCAAAAAAGAGGTAAAACTATCACATCTAAAAGTTTTCGGTTGTGTAGCATTTGTGCATATTAGTGATCAAGGCAGGAATAAGGTTGATCCCAAATCTAAGAAATGAACCTTCATCGGCTATGATGAGGATGAGTTTGGCTACCACATTTGAGATGACGAAAACAAGAAAGTGATCCGTAGTAGAGATGTGATTTTTAATGAAAGAGTGATGTATAAGGACATGCATAAAACAGACACCAACGACTCAAAGCAGAATGAGTCAGTATTTGTAGATGCAAATGATGTCCTAGATAGTTCCGTGAAGGAACCAATTATAGCAAGTCCTCAACCAGAGGAACTCGTTGGACAGAGCAGTGGGCAATAGTTCGACACACCACAACCTTCTACTATAGCTCCTGTATTGAGACGATTTTCTCGACCTCATGTGCCTAACAGGAGATACATGAACTATATGTTGCTGACTGATAGAGGAGAGCCTGAATACTATGATGAAGCTTGTCAGACTTGAGATGCCAACAAGTGGGAGTTTGCCTTGAAATTGAAGTTGTGTGCAACTTCAGTTGGTCTGCTAGAGTAACAAGACTAAAAAAGCTATTGTATTGATCGAAGTGTGAAGACATATTTAAATCAATTTTCAAGTGAGAGATTGTTGGAGATTGTTATAAAGCTCCTTAATTTAAGGAGCAAAACAAGGAGCTTAATTCAAGGAGAAATTCAATGAACAATTAATTTAAGAAGTAATTCAAGGAGTGAATTTTCCTATAAATAGATGTGTAATTGTAATGAATTAATCATCTAAGTGTTCATTTCAATTAAGAAAAAAAATTTGTGATAGAAAATTGAGAGTAATTTTCTTGGGTGTAATTGGGTTGTGAGTTGTGAGTGTTGTAAACACCTTATGTAATTTTTCTCCTATCAGTAAAAAAATTTGTAGCATGTCTGAAGACGTAAGTAAGATTGACCGAACTCCGTTATCAAATTTGTGTGTTATTTTTTTATTCTTGTTTTCTCATAAATCTGACTTATAGGAAATTTGCGTAACTTTTCGAAAATATCACTATTCTTTTTTCAATCAGATAATTTCATTTACTTACGGTAACAATTTGAGTGAGAGATGATTTTTGTTTCTTTTATTAAAAGATTTAGGAGGTAGATCCCATGTTAATCAAATACAAACAAAAAATAGTTATTAAAGTAAACAAGTCTAATAAATATCTCAAATAGTTTGTTTATTAAGCTGAAAATAATTGAATGTGTTTTGGAGCAGAATTCTTATTGATGAACACTGCCTTCCAAATCAACTCCATTTTTAGAGCAGAATAATGAAGATGGTTATGATCCATTAATTGGTAAGTATGCTAAACCACGATGTTTTAAAAAGGTATATTTTAGCGGATTAAACTTCCCTTGAGTCCAGTTTTTTACCTAAAAGATGCACTTTGACTTTGGTGTCTAATAGTAACACTTTATTATTATTATTATTTTGTAAAGTAATTGTTACTTTAAGTAAAATTATTTGACGATAAATAATTATAAATATAATATATATTTATTGTACATTATAAATATATTATAACTATAATTTTTTACATTTTTTATTTTAAGAACAAAATCGAACTAAAAATATTTATAATTATACTATATTTATAAGATATAATAATTATTTATTATATATATAATTATTGATATTTTAATAACGAGATAATTTTGGGTTTGTTTACTGTCAAAGTTTTTCAAACCACCCTCAATCTCTCACCTCTCTCACACGGGGTAATTTTGAAGGGAAAAATGGGCTTTTAATAAAAAAGCACTATAATTTTTTTTTTTTACATAAAAAAACTTTAAATTAGAGATTTGTCTTGATAGACGCCCTTAAAAATTTTCAAGCCTCTCTCATGTTTTGATAAATAAAACATATGGAGACGTTGAAGAAATTAGCTAGGTAGAGGAAAAAAATAATTTTGGCACTCAAATGTCTTTTTTTAGTAGATTGATACATATATTTATCAAATAATACTCATCCATCCATTTATTTATGACATTGTAAAAAAAAAACCATAGTATTTCTATTATAATAAAAAATGTACAAAATTATAAAATGTAAAACCGTAACATAAATGACTATAATTTTATTAATTTTATCATAATATTATGTTTTACAACTTGATAAAAAAATACATTTTTATCTTATAACATGAGGTGTAATAATGATGAATATTACATTCTTAAAAACTATATACCATATTTTAATAAATATATAAATTTATTTATATTGTTAATTTTTTAGATTTAATTACATTGAAACTCAAACTAATTTAAAATAATGTATTATATATTTAATATTTTACTTTAAGTTATATTTTTATTCTTTTAAAACATTAATAAATATCTTTATAAAAATTATTTAAATTATAAAAATTTAAAATCTTATAATTATTTTATAAGGGAAAGAGTGAAAGTCTCTACAGCCCAAGCTACAAACTATTTGTATCGTTGGATTCTCAATATCTTATTTATTTTAAATTAGTTTGTACAAGATTTTATAAATATTGTTTAGTATAAAATTATTATGTATTTATTTTTACATATGTTTTATTTTTTTCAATTTTCCATAAACATTATTTATTTTTTATTATTTATTAGCTCAATTTTTTTCATTTCCATCGTGATAATAAAATAATTATTATTGGTTTATTCTTTTATATAATTTTTTCTTTATAATAAAATTAAAAATTAGTAAAAAAAATAATATTAAAAATACTACTTTAATTCCCTTTTCTCACTGAAAATCCTCCTTATGACCCCTTTCCAACTCAAATTTTGGTTAAAAATAATCATGCCATCCTGCTAAGTAACTCTATATTGCCACCAATTTTTGATTAAATTAGGGTTTTGTTTTGTTTTTAAAACTATTAAAAATAGTACACTTTATATTTATAAAATGTAACAAAAAAATTATATATGTTATATTCAGTTAATATATTTCTACTATAAGCACCTCCACGAACAAAATAGGCCACCCTATATTCAGCTTCATCAGGTGTTATTTATAAAGGGTAAAATTTGATAGTTCTTTAGAAAATATATATCTTGATTGGAATCTTCATTTTCTATTAGGAAATACAAAAGGGAAAAAGAATTAACACCTCCAAACTTAAACAACAACACAAACAACCTAATATAAATTATCTCAAGGTAACTCCCTAAATTATACTTTTTTAACTATGAATAATTAAAAATGTGATTATTCGTAAAAATTTTAAAATAACCGTAATCGATAAGACATAAGACAATGATATTTATTACAATACCGAAGATGTGATTAATTGAAATGTTAATATTTTTTATATATACATATAATTAATTACATAAAAAAATATTTTTGATAATAAGACAAATAATATTTTGAATGGTTAGATTTAATTCTATTTGTTCTTATTTTTGTATTTTTTATTTTACTTAAAAAAATATGTTAAATAGTTAAAAGATGAAAATTAATGTTAATATTTTAAAAAATATAATAGAGTAAGAATTATATTAAAATTTAATTTTTTAAATTAAATATATTTTTAAATAAATATTAAAAAATAAAAAGTACACTTGAAACCTTGATGAAATTGTTATGTATTTATAACCGATAACTATTATTAAAATGTATCCAAATTGGTAAAAAATAATTATAATTATTAATATAATTATAAAATAAAAAACCATGTAAGAATATTCATTGATCCATCGAGCATGATATTAGTAACAAGCATATATCCTATGCTAAAGCTAAAGTATAAGACACCCGATGGATACCTCAAATTTCAAACAAACAGTGAAAATAAATAAATTATTTAAAATTTAAATTCCAAACTATGATATTAGAAGAATTTGTTTGATTACATTTTGAGACCTTTTAAAATAGCTTCAAGACCAAATATCATGAAAATATTTGTCAAAAACATTTAAGCATAATATAATGTGCTTAGTTCTGATTTTTTTTTCTTTTTAAATTTTTTATATCTTAAATCATTTTTAACCTAAGTTTAATCTCTAACAAGAGTGCCTCATGAAATTCTCGTAATTTACAGATCCTTGCCTGTGGTAGACTAAACGTATATATTTTAATTCTTATCTTATCTCCTGAATTTAAATAATAAATTTGTACAACCTACTTTATTTGAGTCACGAAAATTTAAAAATATCAAAAATGATATTTGAATTTAACAAAAGTTAAATTCAATCCTACTTCTGTAATATTTTTAAACTTGATTGATATATTTTACTTTAAGTTAAAATATTAAATAATTAATAATATTAAAAAAATAAAATTTTTAAATTTTTATTTTATTCAAATTATAAAACATACAAATTTGAAAAATAAATAAATTTATATAAAATTTAAAAATATATATAAGTGTTTTACCAATTAAGAAAATAAATTGAAGTATATAAAATGAATGGATTTTTTTATTTATCTTAAATTAAATGTACTAAAGAGGTTACTTTAATTTTTTTTTATTTCTAAAAATAATTTAGGGTCTAATTTTGTTAAATTTAATGACATATAATCTAAGATGAAAATAACACTTTTCAATTTTAACATTAAGAATAAAATTAAAAAATTCAATTAATTTAAACATGTATATAAAAATTAAAAATAAATTTTAATTTCTTAAAATTTATGGATTATTAAATTGGATTAAATTATAACTAACTCATTTTTTTAGTATACCATCAAATTTTTATATGAACATATTCTATTTTTTTAAATTCAATAAGTAATTTTTAAATTATGCTAAGCATAATAAAAGATAAATTTTTATTTTTTATAAGATTACAAAAATATTAAAAATATTTTTCTAAATTTAAAAAAAATAGTTAATTAATTTTATCATCCATAAATATTAACAATGAGAGAAAAATTTGTACAATATAGAAAAAGTAATTCAATAAAAAAAAAGTAATTTCCAGAATATGAGAATTTTTTCCCATTTGCTTTATCCTTTGATCTTTATAGAAATTTCGATGACAATCGGGTACCTACTCTCTGAGAAATAAACACAAAGTCTATATATTAAAGCGAAAGCGTTTGGCTAAAGTCACTAACTTCATAGTTTATATGATATTTTATGACTGATATAACTTTAAAGTTACATAAATCCTAAAAGAAAAATATGTTTGTATATATTTCTCAAACAATAATAAGAAAATAAAAGAAAAATCGTTAGGGGGTAATGTAGAGTCAAGGAGAATGATCCTTGCTACGTTCGCTAGAAAACAACTCTTGAAGGCGCAAAAACTTCTATATATTTTCATGTAAGATATATATATATATATATATATATGTCAAGAGTTTTAATAGACTTCATGTAGGGTACTAAGTGCTGAAAAAAAAATTTATTTATTATAAAGTTTTAGTATTATATAATTGATATAGTATTTAATTATATGTGAAAAATTAAATTTAATTATTTTAATTAATAATTATATGTAATATCAATAATAATTGTATCATGTTATAAATAATTGTTTTATACAAAATGTCCAATCTCATTAAAATATCATAAAAAAATTTAATTTTTTTTCACTAAAATAGTATGGTGAATAATAGGAATGAACATCAAATGGAAAATATCTATTTTTGGTCAATTTGAATCTAATTCGATTCGAAATGATTTGAAGATTTTTAATACGAATCTGATCTAGTGATATAATTAATACGTACCAATATAAATCTAAACAAATCATATTTTTTGGAATCGAGTGCAAATAGAAAATTGATATTAAAATTTATTTATGAATTATTTTTACATATAAAATACGACAAAAACAATTTTAAATTTTAAATTAATATTTTTGTACAAATATTATTATTTATAATAACAACTAAATAAATAAATATGTCTATACAATTATTAAATTATTATAAACATTTATATTTATTTTTTAAGCTAAAATAATAATATAATATAATTATAGTATGCATAATATTTAAATATGACATGTTATAAAATAAGATATGTATTTATTTATAATTTAATAGTAACTCGGTTCGTATCGAATATAAATGATTATAAAATCTGTCAATTCGAATCTTACAGTCGAATTGGATTTTTAATTTATTCTGATTGATCGAATCATTTACTCACCCATGATGAATAATGTCACTTTATATTTGTGATATTGTTCTTTTTTCCTTTTTTTAAATATCAATAAAAAAACATAAAAATATAACTTTTACTTTCAACGTAAATAAATTAAGAATAAAAAGTTTTATATTATAATTTGAAATACATTAATTGAATATCTATGAAATGAATTTTGTAAAAAAATATTTTTTTGTGATATTTAGTATAATAGATTATAGATAAAAAAAAATGCAAAAGTTATATTAAAATAGTGCAATAGATTATAGATATTTAGATAGTCTAAGGATGTAAACATTGATAATTTTGGGTAAATTGTTTGAGATGTACTTTTAAATGATGCTTTCTTTTTTTTACCCTTTATTAATTTGTTAAATAGATGTTTAATTTTAAATATAAATTGACTAAATATTAATTAGTATAACCTGCCCTAAATTTTTTGATATATTCACTTATAAAAAAGTATCAATATGAACTTTTATTCTATAATTACCATTATTGTTTTCAATTTTTATAAATTTAATAAAAGTTTCATTTAAGTGTACGTATATCAGTATTGCCCTCTTCATCGTTCAGTTTCAAATTTACACTTTTCGCCTATTTATATGTCTTTTCTTCTTCCTTTTTATTTTCCTTGGGAAAATTCTAAACTTACAGTCTCTATTTTACCTATCTTCTCTATCCATATATAATGTGCTGTTATTTAAAAATAAAGATATTTTTTTCAAAATAAATTAAATGAGTAAAAAATCTAAAGGTCTGAAAAAATATTATGTACCATGGAAATTTAAAAAGACCCTTTCACTGTTTTGCCTAAGCAGCTTTTTTCCCTTTTACCTTGGCCTTTTTTTTATTCCCTATTTTTTTTATATGTATATAAATATGTCAAGTATAATTATTCATTTATCTTACTTTATTTATATCATTTTTCTACAACACTTTAAACTTCCCAATTTTTGTAGACTAACACGTGATAAGCGTATCATGCTTTTATGGGTACACGATCATCGATCAAATATTATATACATATGATTCAAATTAAACATTTGGGTATGTGTATTATGTGTTTGACTTTAGCTGATATTTTTTTTTTCTTAGATACCGTTAGACGTTATGTTTTACATTGCTGCACAAAATTACACAGAAAAGGGGAAAAATTTGTTCACAAATTTCACTCCTCTTTTGGGATCCACCTGCTCCACCACATGCTCTTCCTCTGCCTGTTGAGTTCGTCCATGTTTTCATTCAATGTTTTCACAATCTTTCTTTGGAGCCGAAGTGCTGAAGCCAGAGCATTCCTTTGAACACCTGCCTTCTTCTTAGGCACTATTTCCTGAACAATTAAAGTAATTAACAGGAGTGAGAAAAATGACCATCACTTAACCTAACTCTCAGTTAAAACAAAAGAATAAACTATAAGTTGTATATATTCTAGACAGACTCTGAGTTCTTGAAGCTGAGCTTCTGTGAAGCCACCATCCTTTTCGGTTCCCGATTTTGCCATTAGTCCAATAATCCAATTGGCAGCGTCCCCATAATCTTGTTGTGTAGCTCTAAAGACTTGCAGTCTCAGGTTCTGCATGAAGGATAAAGCCAAGAGGCCTTCCTTGTCAAAGTAAGGATGAGCTAAAGCTGTTTTGGCACTGATCCTTTGCCTTGCTTTGTATCTAACCATTGATGTCAATAGTTCCCATCCAATTCCACCATCCAAGTCCAACAACTCAAACCCTCTTCTTAGTTCATTATTGGCACGAGGCTCTAAAGTTTTCCTCCATGATTCCAAGTCGTAATCACACCTTTTTAACTGACGGTTGAATTGTATGAGACCGTTATCAGTACGTAGTCCAGGAAAAGCCTACAAGAAGAATATAATTACAATAGTTAGTCTTGAGAAATCCAAAGTAATGGGTAGATCAGATGCTCACAATGAAGTCAGCAGATTATGCATGTAGTGACTGGATCTCCTGTCTACACAGGGTATGTTACCTATACTATATATAAAAGTTTAAATGACATCTAAAATAATTTTAAATAAAAATGCCCTTATACTTTCATATAATGCATATCTTTTCCCTTTATATTTTATTTTAAATTGGAAAAACAATATCCTCATCCTTATTAGAAAAGAATATGCTCATCCTTATTGGGTGGGGGGAATTGCTCATCTTTATATTTGAAACTTATTACAAAAAATGTATATACACATTTAAAAACCGTTTCACTTTCTAAATTCAATGAATTTAATTAACAATACATATCATATTCCTTTCCATATGCATGTTCTAATTAACTCAAAAACTAATGAATAAATTATTTATTATCATTGTATACATAAATTTCAAATAAGTTGTAGAAATTAAAATATATATATATAGTAATTCATGTGCAAGGCACGTGTCTTTACCAAAAGACAACACATCTACGTGGGTTTGTAACTACTATGTTGAAAAACAGGCACTTGTCACGCATGATTTCATTTTTTTTACGTGTGTGGACAATTATTTTGCACATGACAAATATGACAGAGTGAAGTGCCTAGATGGTCCCTTGCTTGGCCAAATGTGCTATTTAGTACCCTAACTTAGAAAATGTGTTAAGTCTCTTTATTTGTGAAAAATGTGTCATTTAAATCATTTTTTTAGTGGAAAATATGTCAAGCAAAGACAATTAAATTTACATCAACTTCTCCGTTAAATATAACGGAATAGTATGTACACCACATGTATGTTTATATTTTTAATAGGTATATACGTAAAAATTAATATTTAATTAAGAAATGTACTCAAACTTGTTAAGAAAATTTTTTCTTTAAAATTTAAACAAAATTTTCAATAAAACTTGAACAAATTTTTATTGTCTAATATCAAAATTCACACATTAAACAACAAAAATTGTATTTAAGTTTGATCGAAAGAATTTGTTAAAAAAATTGAGTAATTTTTTAATTAAAAATTACATCATTAGATATATATCTACAAACATGTATATATTACATGTGCTATTCTATTAATCTAACGGAAAATTGGATGGAAAGTTAATTTTATCCTCGTACCTTTTGCACAAGAAATTGAACTTAAAAATACATTTTCTAAACAATAATATTAACAGCACCTGAGGTCTAAACAAAGATACTTCCATGACATTTTTCCTAATATGATATTTAAACAATTTTTCCTAATATGATATTTAAACAAATCTAGCAGCTAGCACCGACTTCTGATTGAAAATTTGGAATAGTGGTTTTCTAATGTATTTTAGACAGTTTTAGGCCTGCAATCTTATGACCTTCCACTAGTCTCATGTAGTAAATAAACAGTAGTGAAATGATGTAACGGAATAGCTTAATAGTTAATAAGCTATAGATCTTTTATTTTTCTCACCATCTGTAGGAATATGAGACCAGTGCTGTATATATCAAACCTATCAGGCAAATTCATCTGTGTAAGAAAATGGGATCAACATGAGGAAAAAAAAAACTATGGACATTAAGATACACGATAAAAAGATAAATTTGTTTGACGGTTCCACCTGCCACAGGACTGGGGAAAGTGCTGCTGCCACTGGAGCAGAGGGTGCAGAAGGAGTTTGCGTGCTCATGATGTACTGCTCTGGTGCAGCATACCTGAAAAACAATCATCAATTGACTTCATGAATGCTTAATTGTTAGATGAGTGAATGAGTCCAACATTGGAATATATGATGAGCAAATTAGATATATAGTTGGGAATCGGGATGAACTACTTTTCTTAGTAGATTAACTTTTTCAGTGTGAGCCCATCAAATTGTATCAGAACTAGGACCTAATTTGCATAACTTCGAACCAAGGTTTTAAAAGACTTATTCTAATCTCAATGCGTAACCCCTACCATTGAAGTGAGGCGTAAGCCTTGGGACGGTACGAGACTTAAGCCTCAAATTAAAACAAAATAAACAATAAAAAAGATAAACTATCACAAAAAAACATCATAATAGTCCTAATAACCTCACATAGTTCTTAATATAACACTCCAATCACCACTAAAATATCTAAACATGATAAAGTTAAGATCCATAAAAAATTAACTAAAAAAGACATTAACAAAGTTTATCAAAAAGCTAACAGTATAACATTAAACTAAGATATCTCTTGTGTTTAGAGTCCATCATCATCATCATATTCTTCAATCTCATTCTCATCATCACAAGCATCATTATCATTCTCTTTTTACAACTTTTGGCATGTTCAAGTTCTACAAAAACTTAACTCCAAATCAGCACCTATTTCAATAAAAAAATTCACCAACTTAAAGAAAAATCAACTACAAAATCAAAACGAAATCATTATGAAAATAAATCAATAAAAATAAGCAACTTAAACCTTTTGTAAACATAGAAGTTGAAAATAAATCAAGCTTTTGTAAACAAAATTAACTAAGGAAAAAAAAAAGTTCACAGAAAAATGCTCCTTAAAAAACAGTTCATACTTGTGCAATGTGAACTGTGATATAACAATTGAAGAACAAATAAAACAACCCATAGAAAAGGGAAAAAAACAGTTCATATAAAATTTGGTAACATAACATCAAAGAGTAAGAAAAGAAAGAAGGGGGAAATGGATGTCCATAGAATAAAAAAAATCCAAAAAACAAGGAAAAAGAAAAAAAAACAGTAAGAAAAGAAATATGTGTTTGTGTCTATTCAAATGCTTGTTGATGGAAGGAGCCGAGAAGGAAAAAAAACAACAGAAAAAGACAGAGGATGCTAAGAACTTCTACCGAAAAAAATAGAGTTTTTTCACTTTCACATTCACTCTGAAGATAGGCTTTGGTTTTATCAGCTCCTATTTCACTTATTAGGCCGAAATACTAATGAATTTTGTCTAAAAGTCCAAATGCTGATTTTAATTTTGCTTTCTAACCCACAATTTTTCTTTTCCTGGTTGAAATAGAGACTATAAACCTCAACAGCATCAATGTTTGAGGGTAAAAGGTGTATGAAATTTTCAACACTCAATGAGCTAACCTTAAGGTTGCTCGGGTGCAAAAAAATGCACTGATGCTAGCCTCGATACTTTTTTTGAAACCATGCTTGGTACACACAAAGTGTCTTCCCAAGATGGAAGTGGACTCATGTATTCAACACATGGCCAAGTCAAACGAATGATGGGCCTATATTAGATCGTGACGGTAAAATTCTACAATGGTGTTTTAAACTCATGAGAGGGGCTAAAGGTGTTCTTGTATGTAGATACAGTTGGGATGACTACTCCCAATAGGTTACACAAATTGGATAGTGTGCAAGTGAGTCTGATATTGGAAAAACATAATGAGCAAATTAGGTACGTATCTTGATGGGCTACTCCTAATAGGTTTTCTGTTGACCCAGGCCCAATATTTAATAATTCAAAACATTTTTATTAAGTTTGACGAAAGTGTATAAAGCTGAATCCATTGGTATCATCACAAGTCTAATATACTGAAAACTTCTAAATTGCAATGCCAGGTCTCTTATGTTCATTGTCCTCAACATTCATAAATAAATAACTTACTATAAAGAATATAAGGGCCTGTTTGATGGAATAACTCAAAAAATTGTTTTATGTACTTAAAAACAAAAAATTAATTTTAAAAACAAATGTTGGTATTTGGCCATTGTTTTTAGCTTATTGTTTTCTAAAACATGGTCTAAAAAACAAAAAATTGAAAAAAAACAAATGTTTTTTCATTATTTTTGGGAACAAGTCAAAACAAAGAAAACAAATTTTTCGATGCGGTACTTAGTTTTTATCATGTGGTGCTTCAAGGCCCAACCGTCCAAGCTATAATTTTATTTTTTTCCCCTTCAAGTGGTACTAACATAATTTATTTATTTTACTTTGGAAAAATTACATATGCAAGCACGAATTTTTTTTTTAAATCAACCTTGCACAAATTTTTTTTAGAAAGGATAAAAACTTGAACAGTTTTTTATTTGATTTTTCCATATTTCTTTTTATATTAAAATATCTAAGTTATAAATATTAGAGTTCACATGCCAACATATAATGTTGGTAACATACTAACATCGAAATAGAAAGAAAAAAACATCCCATTATGAAAACAAATTTTTAGAGCAATTTAACCAAACAACTAGATGAGCATATTTTTTCCAAACAATTTTTAAGAACAATGGGAAAACAAGCTCAATGTTCTTTAAAATTACTGAAAATTGTTTTTGACTCGTAATTTAAAAAAAAAATTAGCTACATGGCCAAACACCCTTAAGTTCTGTGTCCTTTCAGTTTTCAGTTCTGTTTCTTGTATTTTCCTGTTTTAATTTGATTTAATTCATGCTTGATTGTGAGAGAGTTCCAATCAGATTGATGTTTGATTACATGCTCATCATGAACACTCAGTAAGTTTTATCTCAGTTAAGTATAATTCCAAAATAAGACATTCGAAACAGAGGGTCCTATAGATAATTCCAAAATAAGACATTCGAAACAGAGGGTCCTATAGATTTCCCGACTGTTAAACAAGCCAACACAGGTAACTTCCTTGACACTTGGAAACCTAAACGCATTTCTAGTTGGATGTGTCAATTATGAACGATCAATAGTAAACTTTGATCATATCTCAATCATGCAGTGTCAAGAAAACGGTACCTTGGATCCAAAAGAAACTCCTTTGGAATATAGTTGATTCCCACTCTTAAATCTGCTGCTGCTCCAAGATCAATAATCTTGAATGTACGAGAACCTGATTGGAACAAATAGAGTTTCATTACATCCGAGAACAATGTGATTAACCAATGTTCGTACTTACTGATAATTTCAACCTTGCCGTTTTACCTTCTGAGAATATAATATTCTGTGGCTTAATGTCCCTATGCACAATCCCTGTGGAATGAAGACCATCCAATGCAAACAAGAGTTGTCTCATAATTGTTTGAATGATTCTATTTTCCCTTTCTATTCCCTTAGGCAAGTCCTGAACTTTTCCAAGAATCATTGTTTCAACCTGTGAATTTATTAAGCCGTTAAAAAGTGAATTCGTATAATTAATCTGAAGTGAAAATTTTCAATAAGGCAACAATCAGAAAATGATATGTCATCCAAATTCCAAAAGACTCCACTAGCTTTAAGCTTCTTCTTCTTCTCCCTAAGTGGATCCAGAGAGCATAAAAGCAATTTACAGTGCATAACACATCAAGCACAATGATCAAGTACATATCCCATGGCTAATGTTATTCAACTTATAGTTGATGGAAACTGAAATCAATTCTTCAATTATCAGTAAAGGGTGATGTCACTCGTTAAGGTATATGTCTATAAACAGTAGCTATGACTCTAAATACTTAAAGAATGAAAATATCATTCAAACCTTAAGCAGTCTCTAACCACTTCCTGGACACCATTTTTCATAGGAGGTGAGAAAATACTTGTATTTGTATTGATTTTATACTTGCATGTAACAAGATAACAACTGAAACTTCATTGCAAGGAAAATTTTCACTCAGTGGTGGTGCAGGATTCATAATCTTATACTTTGGTAACATGTTGAATGATGTTGCCCATTGGCTAATGCTTTTCCTCGAGGCTTATGCTGGTAAAAGGTGGCCATCACTTGACTTTCTATTAATATTTTTTTTTAAAACAATAGGCACAACCAAATTAACAATCTTGTGAAGTAAATGTTGTAAAGAGATCTGATAATTTCGCTGCATAAACTTGATTAAATAAAAACGAAAGTCTGATAAGAGAAAATACCAACATTATAGGGAAATTCTTTGCTCTGTATTAAGTCTGCAAGAGTAGCCTCCCCTTCAAACCTCCATATTAGCCAATATTCACCTTTCTTTGAAGAAGTCTAAAACCAATTTTAAAGAAAATATTACAAATTGGGATTAGTTTAAATTGTGGAATTGAATTAAGCAACAGAGAAAAACAATCAGCTTCTAATACAATAATACCCTTAAATGATATCGTACTAGTAGTCATAACAGAAAAACACCTCAAGAAAGCCGTACAAGAAATCAGCACAGCTGTTTGCACAAGCTCTCCTGACACGCTCATTCATCCAAATTTCAACTGCACCGTATTCTGAAGCTCTTTTCAACACCAGGTCATCATCCTTATGAAAACAACAAAATTCATAAAAAGAAAGAAAAAATTCAAGCCCCCTTTGTCTTTTCTATATACCCACTAAATTGGAACAACTTAATCATCGCCACTAGTTGAATCATTAAAAGCTTAAAAGTGTAAATAACTCAAAAATGAATTTAATTCATCAGTGCTGTTAGAAACTTAGGCCTAACTCAACCCAATAAGATCTTATTAAGTTAAGGGTTGCCCAATAAACAGCTTTACTACTTTGTTCCTAGTCGATGTGGGACAAAGATACTTAACAGCCTCTCTCCACACGACGGACAAAGGTGGACATTAACGCCACGAAAAGCCAGAGAAATTTCACCAGGCCCAAGACATGTAGACAGCCACTGATACCATATTAGAAACTCAGAACTAACTCAACCAAATAAGATCTTATTAAGTTAAGAGTTATCCAAGCTTATTTGCTGCTTTGTTTCTAGTCAATATGGGATAAGGATATTTAAAAAGTACAAATACGGAAATAGCATGGTATAAGCTTGGGTGTATATATATATATATATATATATATATAACAAATCAAGAATTGCGTGCAAATGTCTTCATAAAATGTTTGCCGAAAACAAAATAGCTCATACCTTGGAAGAAGGATTCTTAGCCATTGAACCTCTGTACACTGACCCAAAGGCTCCCTCGCCCAATTTCTTCCCCAAAACAAAATCATCCTGTCACACAAAACCATATTAAAAAAAAACAGAACCCAATTATTATTCAAATATGAGAAGAAATTCATCAGAGTTAAAATGAGAGCTTAGAAATACATACCTTCCTAAAAGTGGGTCTGAAAAGTCTCTCAACAAAAGCAAGAACAAACATGTCAAAGAAACCAGGAGCTACACCAGGAGTAACCCAAAGGTAAGACAAAGTACTCAAAGCCAAAATCGCACCAGGCGCTGTGATTGTTAAGCCATTAGACTTGGGAAGTGTGCTTCTGTATATAATATCACCGCACTCCATAACAGTACATGGAAGCCCAACTCCAACACCCAGAAAAATATCCTGAACAGCGTCGATGAATTCTATTCCTCCCGATGCATATACAAGACACTTTTTGGGGTTAGAAATTGTATTTCTTGAAAAGTTTGTTAGTGGTTCATAAGTGGGTTTGATTCTTAGCTTCTTGCCCAGAAATGAAGATGTGGGTTTTGATTTCTGATGGTGGAGATTAGTAGTGGGTCTTGAACCAACTCCTCCTGCTGCAACTGTTGCAGCCATGTCCGTAGAGAGAGATGCTTGGTCCTTAGAGAAGCTTATTTGGGGAAAATCCAAGTAGTACTTACTGGCTTACATGAAGAATTTGCTCCAAATATAGACCACTAATCCACTATGTTGCTTCTCACCCTATTTTCTTGCTCTATTGTGACGGTTGTTTTAGGTGTTTTTTGTGGAGCGCAATGGCTCATTGGATTTTTTTCTACCAAAAAAGTTGCTCGTTTTGGATTATTAAGATGACAAATGACACGTCAACACCAATATTGAAGTGGGCTTCAGATTGGGCTTTTTTTGACGTTTCTCCTAATATGGGATTTGGTCCCAAAGTCCTATGCTTATAGAGATTATACCTATACAATATAGACATTCGATTATGTATGCTCTATTCATTTTATGGGATAAAATAAAAGTTAAAAAAAAAAAAACAAGCTCTATTCCCATCATTATCCCATTTCCTCTCTCAGACTCCCCAGTCCCCATTCTCTATCTTTTTAAGGATGTTAATTTAGGAGGATATAACTCATTATATCATAATATGAATTATTTCTTAATTAAAATTATCTATTAATTATTTTATATATTTATAAAAATGTTGAATTTTTTTATCATTATAAATAATTTAAATTTTTATAATAATATAATTTATGTAAATTTAGGATAAATAACGTCATCACAGACACAAATAATATGAAAAAATAAAATATGAATACATATAACATACACTAATTGTCACAATTTCCTTCACTAGTTTCATTTTTACTCTCTCTTCTCCACTTTCACCGTATCTCTCGTTATCTCTCTCTCTCTCTCTCTCTCTCTCTCTCTCTCTCTCTCTCTCTCTATATATATATATATATATATATATATATATATATATATATATATATATATATCTTTGTCTTTCTACTGCTATCATTTTCAGAATTTCACTTGCCTCATCGGAATGTGAACGAGCCTAATTGAATTTTATGTTATATAAATTCGAATAGTTTGATTTTAATTTTAAGAATATAAAAATTTATATGTTTTATGTTGATTAAAATTTACAAATTGATGGTTAATTAAAATTATATTATTAATATATATTTATATTTTAATTTTATATATTTATATTACATATATAATATATATTTATAATCATTTAAATTTAATTAAATTTCATGTCATTTAAGAGTTTGAAATAGTTTATATTATTCTTTCATTTTAAAAAAACTTATTATAATTAATAAAATTTAAATTATTTTTTCCTCAAATTATCAACAATTAATTCATTTTAAAAAAAATTTATTTACTTAAAATAATTATAATATAAATATAAATATATAATTTTATAATTAAATTATTGATTAAATAATATATATGATCTATTAATTT
Source organism: Hippophae rhamnoides (assembly GCA_033030585.1). Taxonomy (NCBI): domain Eukaryota; kingdom Viridiplantae; phylum Streptophyta; class Magnoliopsida; order Rosales; family Elaeagnaceae; genus Hippophae; species Hippophae rhamnoides. The sequence goes on from CM065434.1 coordinate 42,122,652, forward strand.
AATATTAATATAAAGTTAAAATATTTTAAATTTAATTAAAAAATAAATAAGTTTAAACAACAAAATAAACCTATTAAACGTCAAATATTCTCCTAATAATATTTTATATCGGTTTCTATTTTTGATTTAACAAATTGATATATTTATATTCGTTTAACATTTTAAACAAAAATAAAATTCTAATTTTTCTATTTATTACTTTCTTAATTTATAAAATAAAAAATTTTAGCTTTATCACCAAATCCCTACCGTTGGTTATCACCACATTTCGTCTTGCTACAAATCCAGCTTAAATTATTAACTTATAAAAAAAATACTGGGTGAGATTAAAATTGTAAGTGGTAATTATTTTTTATTGATAATTTTATTCAATAATAAACACACTAAATAAAATTAATTATAAAATTAAAAAAATATTTTTATCAATTTTTATTATATCCATGTTACTAATTCATTACATTGAATATAACTCAAAAATAAATAGCAATACATTATTCATTTCGATTGATATTTTGATAACAAATTCAATTCTTAATTCTCAATTTTAATTTTAAAGTTTTATGAAATTTAAAATTATGTATATTTGATAACTCATTTTCAATTACTATTTCTATTTTTTCGATTTAAAAATTTATTTATGAAATTTGAAAATAAAATTACAATAAGAAAGTTAATTTTAGAATACAATTTATAATTTTATTTATTTAATTACACTAAAAATTAGTGATCACTTATTCATATATATTATATACATGTGTAATAAACTTTAAAATAGTTACAAATAAAATACAATATTTTAGGTGCATATATGTTATGCTGACAATAAACAAAAAAATGAACTTGTAATTTAATTTATATAATTTATTTTAGATAATTATTTAATGAAATGATACATTACAAATATAAAATTTAAAATAATATTATGAATTATTTAGAAAAAACAATTATAATTTTTTTATAGTATAATTTGTTTGTAATTATATTTATAAAATATGTTAAGTATTTAATTATTAAAAAAATACCAAAAATATTAATAACTAACCTATCAAAATGAATTATTGATTTGAATAATAATATTTCAAAAATAAATTTAAATATAATTTAATTTATAATAAAAAATCATAATCATAATTTCACAGTAAACTTATAAATATAGAGTGACACATATAAAAATCTAATTTTTTAAATTTTGGTATTATCATTTATTATATTTAAAAATCTAATTTTATAATTTTATAAAATAAATTTAATAATTCTGATATTATTATTATATATAAATTATGATTTAAAAATTTAATTTTTTAAACTTATTAACTTAAAAAAACTTAACTATAAAGTTAAGTGATAAGTGTAATGCGTTGCATTCAAAAGCATAAACTTAATTCTTGATAAAAATATTTTAAAAAAAATTATAATATAAATTTAAGGATATTAATCTTATTATTATATAAAAATAAGTTATATTAGTTTAATATTTTTTTTAATTTTTATAAAATATAATATAATTTTGATATAAAAATTATTAGTTTAACAAAAATATGATATATTTATAATTAAATTAATCAAATATTCATTAAATATGTAATCATGAACGTTATGAATTATCACATTTATTATAATAAAAAAATTATATTATACAAAATAAATACTCTTATAAATATCTATTATATAGACATTTTAGTATTTATTGGTATAAAAAAAGGAAAAAAAATGAATAAAAATATATTTATTATATAAACGTTTTGTTATTTATTGGTATAAAAAATTAAAAAAAAATAATTTTTAATTCATGAGTGAATCCATAGAATACTCGTTAAATATGTAATTATAAACTATACTTAATGTAATAAAAATTATTACATTAAATAATATAAATATTCATAAATAATATTTTTATATAGACATTCTAATATTTATTGGTGTAAAAAATAATAAAAAATTATATTTATTATATAAATTTTTTTGATAGTTATTGATATAAAAAGAAAGAAAAAATAAAATGTATTTCATAAATAAATTAATAAAATAATCATTTAATAAATAATCATATGATTACTTACTCTTAATATAATAAAATATTATTTATAAAAAAATTAATTATATAAATATTTTTATATTTATTGATATAAAAAAATATAAAATATTTATCGTCGGTCAAATATATATTTTTATATATAAAGTAACGTAATTTTACATATAATAATGATATAAATACGTGATAAATAAAATAATTTTGATAACAAAAAGTAAAAAAAAAAATGTCAGAATGAGATTACAGCATGATCAATGTAAGATACAACCACGTGTTCCAATCCAGAGCCTGTATACATGTTTCATATCACGGGCTCGCGCTATTTATTACAGAATCCAAAATAGCGAATAGAGACGTAAGCGTGGTAGGTTGTGTTTAAAAGGAGGACTAGAATGATAGATATGAGCTTAAATTTATATTTAATGAAATAAGTCGTGATATATATATATATATATATATTATAATGGTAATAAATTTTAAAATTTTAATATTATTATTTATAAATAAAATAAAATATTTTAGATACATGTATATTATTAGCCAACAAAAACAAAAAAATTAATTTATAGATTAATTTATACAATTTATTTTTAAATAATTATTTCAACATTAGTATATTATAATTATTTATGATACCTTAACTTATTTAATTTTATAAATAAAATATCCCAATTCATGCTAAAATCATATGGTGTAAACTGTAAAGTTTTGGATTACATTTAGAAAGTGTCCGACACTGTATTTTTTTTTTCAATGTGTTTGGGCATTTTAATAAAAGGTGATTTCAACGGGATGGGTAATTTTTTAATAAAATTGATATAAATATAAAATTTAAAATAATATTATAAATTATTTAGGAAAAATAAAATTATAATTTTTTATAATATAATTTATTTTTTTGAATTATATGTATAAATTGTTACTAAATATTTAATAATCTATAAAAAGTAACTATTAATTTAAATAATAATATTGTAAAAATAAATTTATATAGTTTAATTCGTACCTAATTTAGATTAAAAAATATAGTTATAATTTTATAATAACATGATAAATATAAAATGTTATATATAAAGTATAAATTTAAGTATTGATATTTTCATTTTACACATTTTAATCATTAAAGATAAATATGTGAGAAAGAAAAAATGAAAAGATGTTAACAAAAATAATAAAAATAAAAATTATTTAAGTAGGTAATAAATAAAAAAATTTATTTAGATATAATTTAATTTATTCATAAGTTAAATAAATATTTATAATTTTATAACAAGTGATAAGTATAGAATCTCACATTATAATTAAAAATTTAATTTTATGAATTTAGAATATAAATTTAAGTTTTTGTATTCATATTATATACATTATATTTAAAAATCTAATTTTATAAATTTATAGTATAAATTTAAGAGTTTTGATATTAACAAATAATTCTTTAAAAATCAAATTGTTTAAATTTATTAACTTAAAAACCTTTTCATAATTTTATAGTTAGTAGTAAGTATAAATTTTATTGTTAAGTTGTAAATATAAATTTTATTTTTTATTTTTTAAAAATTTAATTTTTTAAATTTATTATCTAAAAGAATTTAAAAAAAAAATAAGAAGCTAAAACTGACGGTGATAGAAACGAAAACAAAGGAAAGCTAAAATCACGAGGACTGTATTTGGTTTAAATTAGGTAAATATATAATAATATTAATTGATTATTAATAATTATTAATTATTGTTGTTTTAAAATATTTATATGGAAGAATAAAAGAAAAATTAATTAACCTTTAGATAAATATATAAATATTAATATTCTAGTAATAATGGTTATTGTTTTTAAAAAAATATTATATAAAATGAAATGAAAATGTAAGTTTTTTAATATAAATTTTTAAGTTACTATAATTAAAAAAGTGATTAAAATATTTTATAAAATAATTTTCAAAATTAGTCTTAAAATATATAAATAAATAATTTATTATTTTAATAATGAATAAATATATACAGTATTACGATTTATTTAATATAATATTTATAATAATTGTATAACTTTATTTAATAAATATATAAAATATAATATAATATGAACTCATTTTATTATTATTATTATTATTATTGTATATTAAATTAATCATAGTTATGATTAATACGATTTAATTGAATTTAATATGTATTTTTATTTAAAAATAATATATATTAATTGATTGTTTTTTTTAATTGACGTACAATGACATAATATCGATGTAAAAATATTAATTTAATAAAAATATAATATGTTCATAAGTGAATTGATTGAATATTAATTAAATAATTGATCATTAACGGCATGAATTAGCACCCTTAATGAATGTATAATTATTAATGGTATGAATTATCATTCTTAATGTAATAAAAAAATTATATTATACAAAATAACTATTCATAAAAAATATATTTATTATAAAGATATTTAATAAAAATAAGATATATTAATAATTAAATTGATGGAATACTAATTAAATGAATAATCGTATAAATTATTATATATTTTTTAATTAATACAAAGAAAGAGAATGAATTTACATAATTTTCTTATCTGTTAAAATTCATATATATTTTTATTTTGTTTCATTTTTGTTAAGTATTAGTAAACATAACTTATAAATTTAGTTAATTTTTTAATTTTAGATTATTTTGACAATAGTTTGATATAATTCTTTTAATCACCATTCCTACCAATGGGTGATGGAAAAAGTATAAGCATTAAATTGAAGAAAAAAAAAAAAACTTTGCATGATATAATTTTTCAGTGTTCACAACAGCTAAAGTCACGCTTCCCATTTGGTTCAGTCGTTTTGTATAAATATATTATAAATATTAGTGGAGTTCCCGTGATACTTTACTGTTTACAACAAATAATTCTTACTACTATATTTGTCTATTCTGTTTTGGGACAGAACAAATATTTCTAACAACTTGTTCACAACATTCAAGAATATTATAGCTCTAACCAATTTGCTTTTATAGATGTTAATTAATTCCAAGTAATTAATTTTGCTAAGCATGGTGGTGGTTATAGCTACTCATTATTATAATTTATATCCTCCAACTAAGCCCACCCCTATTAAATTTTCACCTGTCTCTGTGTCAAAAACAAATATATATATCTTTGTGTCAGCATGGTGTTTTAAAATTAACAGGAGATATTAGTAGCTAAAAGTGTAAGTGATAACAAAATATGATTTTTATAAGCTGACTCAATTGAAGTAAAAGATTTAAATGTTACATTTTTATCTCTAACATTTACTTAAATTGTAACATTTTATTTATAATGTTTATTTAAGTGTAACAATTTTGTTCATGTTTGTAGATTGATAAAATAAGTTGATAAATTGTAAAAATCTAACTCACTTTAGCATGAGAAAGTTTATAAGTTCATTTAATAAAATATAATTATCATATTTTCATTGAGAAATGAAAAGTTTACAAGTTCATATATATATTGTTAAGTTATATTTGATATTGTAATTTCTTGGCTGTCTTATCTTGTTATTTGACACGTATTATCATCTTCTGTTGTTATTTGACATCTTCTACGTTTGTCTTCTGACATTCTGATCACTGTAAATAGGGTTCTACATGTACGTTAAAAGCAGCCGTCTGACGTTAAATCATTAACTTTTCTTGCTTGCTACTCATACTCTTGTGGTATCAAAGTCTACTCGTATCACCTACAAATTTCTATCAAAAGTGCCTCTCTATGGCCATTCCAAACCCATTTCAGCTCGACCATTTCGTTCCAAACCTTGACTCCTTCCAACTCGCTCCTTGACTGCGCCTCGAATCATTCATTTCAGACTCGGCCTCGCTCATTTCGACTCCCGACTACGACTCTCCTCTGCTCTCCTTTCAACGGCCTCGGTTTCAAGCTTGTTTTCAACTCGCTTTTTTTTCATTTTTAAGAATATCTCCTTTATCTTGTCTCTATATATTTGCTTTATATCTCATAAATTATTTCATTAAAATGGGCCAGAAATGATATCTTTAAAAACCGATCTCTACCAGCATACTAACCTAGCACAGTGGAGCGCAATGATGAAAAGTTTCTTGTGTATGACTATGGCGTTTCATAGCAGTGATATCTACATACCCGTTCAAGAAACCATTGAAAACAATCCTTATTCTTGATCGCGCCTTGAAGGCGGGAGAGTAAAAGCATCATTAATTATTACACGGATTCGCGTAACACCACTTTACCACTAGATTCATGGTGAATTTAGGCGTTTGATCTTGCGCGAAGAAGTTTGGGAATTTCTTGAGGCTACATTTTACTACAGTTGCTTGACCAATATCAGCTTTTAACAACTCTTCGTACCAAATGCGAAGGGCGTCAGACCATTAACCAATTTCTCTGCGAAATGCATACTTATTTGGGATCAACTTCGTTCTTTCACGAACCAACTTGAATGACAAGATTGATCTTTGAGATGTTTGCAACTTCACAGTAATCCTGGCGTCTTGTTATTTTTCTCGTAGCTCTCGCGTGATCGATTTGAACACATTCGGGCTTCCTTACTCCATCGAGTCCTTTTCCATCCTTAGATCTGTTTGTGGCCAGAGCTTATTTCTGAAGAAACTCGGATGGGGGTTTTCAAAGTTCATCATCTGATTACTGTTCTTGCCACCTTTTATCGCCCAAGGAGGTTTTAAAGGGACTTGAAGCATCGAGGATGCCTCTTGTCCATGACCCGATCATGAAACTTCTTTACGTGTCCCGTTCGGGTATGTATATGTGTCCTGAAGGGTCCGAGGACACTTTAATAGGGTGCTTTCGGAATCACTGCTCGGCATTCCTCGCGGAATCCTGCCGGCATTCCTCTCGGGAATCCTGCCGGCGTTCCTCTCAGGAATCACTGCCGGCATTCCTCTCGGAATCCCTGCCAGCGTCTTGGGGTAAAAATAGTAGCTTCATCCCATCACATTGCTGCTTGAGGATAATCGTGACAAATTTACTTTCTCTACTCGAGAACTTGAAGGTCTTAAACATGTTCTCTCCTGATCTAGTAATGCTTCTCTCTTGCCTTGTCTCTGTCGGGTAAATCTTTATGGTATTTTGATTAAGCATTTGTAACCGTATGACTCATGATACTCGCATCTTCTCCAGCGCGATCTTCCATCTCGAACCTTTAATTCAAGTATCAATGGTTCACGTATGCATGTTAATGTTGTAGGACAAGTTTCCACGTCTTACATGTCACTTTCGACACCTTTCATATTCGACCTTACTCTAAATCTTATCTCTGTTGGTCGATTATGTGAACTTGGTCTTACTATTACTTTTTCCTCTTACGGTTGTCATGTGCGGGATCCACATGACGGACAGATCCTTGGGATGTAGTAGGTTGAGCGATTATTTGAACTTATCAACCTTCGTCTACCCCGATTCTCTCGCACTTAGTTCTTTGCTTCTACCACTTTCATCGGCTTTATGGCATGCTCGTCTAGGCCGTACGTCTATCGAGACGTCTTCGATCACCCCTTTAGCATCTTACGGTAAATTAGGACACTGTTTCTATTTACGATAATGTAAATTGTTTGCCTTGTCAATTGGGAAAACAACACACTTTATGTTTTAATAAAAGTGATTCTACTACTTGTCTCCCCTTTTGACTTAATTCATTCGATGTTTGGGGTCCGTCCCCATCCTATGGGGGATGTGTTTATTTTGTCATTTTTATTGATGATTATTCAAGATTCACGTGGATTTTTCTCGTGAAACGTAGATCTGAATTACCCAAAATTTATTATGATTTTGCCTAAATGGATTTAAAACCCAATTTTCTCAAAATATCAAAGTGCTTGAGTGATAATGCTATGGAATATAAAGAAACAAATTTTTTAAATTTTCTTCGACAAAATGGGGCTCTTTCTCGATATTCTTGTCTGGCACATCTCGACAAAATGGAAGAAGTGGCGAAAACAGAACATATTCTTAATCTTTAATTTACTCTCTCCTCATTTCTAGTTCTTGTCTGAGCAGCTTTTGGGGTGAAAGCATTTCTTCTGTACATTTATACCATCAATCGTGTTCCCGTACCTATTATTCAATCAATCCCACTTATAGCGTCTACCATAGTACTTCTCCATCTTATGAACTATTTCGAAAGTGTTTGGTTGTGCTTTGTTTTGTTCTTCACCTACTTGAACGATAAATTAGAACCTCGTTCTCGTCTTTGTTGTTTCTTAGGGTATGGAATAAACACAAAGGCTATCGTTGTTGGGACCACATCTCTAGCGATTGCGCATCTACTCAAATCATGTCATCTTTTTGGGAACATAAAATGTTTTCCTCTATTTCTTCATTTAAATGTCTCGTCTCTACCTCGCTCTCGTTTTTAATGACTATTGATTTATTTCCTCACGACATTGCTCGTTACCACCATGGTAAATCTCTGCGGCTTACTGCAATATATATGCGCTCGCCTGGCGATCCTACGTAACAACATCTTACGAAGACCAACTACTGCGATTGTCGGAGTCATCAACCGTCGTTACACTGGTGTAAGTAGTCTTCCTTTTCATCTTAGTGATTACCAATGTTTCTTTACTATTTTGTCTGTCGCATGAACCCCAAAAACTATAGAGAAGCTAGTTCTAACCCTTATTAGCGTATTTATGTGAGGATGAATTACATGCATTAACAAAAGCAATACGTGGGATCTTGTTGATCTTAAATATAATAAATCTTTGATTGGTTGTAAGTGGATCTTCAAAATCAAAACTTCGTTCGGATGGTTACGTGGAGGCGATATAAAGCTTCGTCCCTGGTTGCAAGGGTTTTACAGGGAATATGGAATCGTATGAAGAAACTTTTTGCACTGTAGCTTTCTACGTTCGAAGTATAAATTCTTCTTCTTTGCCGAAATTGGAACATGTTTCAAATGGATGTCAAAAATGCTTTTCTCGATGGAGGCAATGGAGGAAGTTTATATGAAACCTCTCCTGGATACCTTTCATTCACTGCGTCCAGTATCTGACTTAGGTGCTACATGGCACCAAGCAAGCTACAAATCGAGCTTGGTTTATAATTGACTCTACGCTTCACCGACTTTGGTTTCTTTCGATTCTTATGACTCGATGTCTCTTTATTCGGAAGACTCGCATTTGGTGTAACATAACTTTCGCTTTATGTAGATGATATGATCATGTAGGAATGACTAATGGAATTATTGATCTCAGCGGTTCTGAATCATCGATTTGAAATGAAAGACCTTGATACGTCTCATGCTTCTTGGGCAGAAATCTCGTCGATTACCGAGGATATTATCTCTCTCCAATAATCTTTCTTAGATATTTTTAATGGTGGCGCTACTTGATTGTAAAGCGCATAACCATACGAAACCGATGTCAAACTTACTGAATTTAGATGGTCTTATTACTCGGATGTCGCGTTACTGAACGTCAATGACGATCTTGTTTATCTGTGATCATTTCGTCACGGCATTCTGCACATCTTTGTTAAATGCAGTTAGTCGATTAAATTGTCTGTATATATATTGTTTTATAAATAAAAAAAAGAGTAATAAAAAGGAAAAAAAAATTAATCCAACGTGAAGGTAACTACTCTTTCAATTTTTTCCCCTAATAAACTACTAATTTGAAATTTTCCACTTGTAGTATAAAAAAGAACAAGTCGTTTCCACTCAAGAGCAACTGTAACTTTGACCTTAAGCCGTGATACTAATCAAAATCTAAATGACTGAAAAAAAAAATCTCAGGAAAAAGTCCACAGTCCCACTAACTCAGCACCAAAATTAGCTCGTTGTCTCCAACTATTCACTTACTTCCTCGCAAGTCAATTCAATCCATTTTCCATTTTCCATTTTCCATTTTCCATTTTCCACGCTAATCTCGCCCTCTTCTTCTCCACTTCTTTTCCCTCGTTTTGTCTTCAATTCACCCTCCTCATTTTCTATCTATAGTGTCTCCTCATCCCCATAAATTCAACAATTAAACCTCCTAACACCAAATAACACACCACACACACACAAAAAAAAAATACTAACAAAACAAGAAAATGCCTCTTTTCATCTTTATCTTCCAATTTCTCCTCTTCTTATTCTTTTTCCCTTCTTCCACAACCTCCATTTCACCTCCACCACCTCATTCCTATCCTTTTGGTAAAACTTACTTCGACCCACTAATTCTTTTCTGCTATAACCCAAAACCCAGTTCTTGAATTTTTCTTTAATTTAAATTTATCTCGTTCTCTCTGTTTTTTTTTTTGCAGGACTTTCTTATCACATAGATTGCGGCAGTCCCACCAACTCCACTGACCCATTCGGCACAACTTGGCTCTCCGACCGTTTCTTCACTGGCGGAGCTAACGGCATCGTCTCCGAGCCCCTCCGATTTTCTCACCCACCAGAAAAGACCGTCCGTTACTTTCCGTTACCTTTCGGCAAGAAGAATTGTTACATCATCCCCAACCTCCCTAACGGCCGTTACTACATTCGTACATTCACTGTCTATGATAACTACGATGGCAAGTCTCACTCACCGTCCTTCGATGCTTCAATTGAAGGGACTTTGGTCTTTTCCTGGCGTAGCCCTTGGCCGGAGGAGTTAGCTCGTTCTGGTGCTTACTCCGATCTATTTGCCTTCGTCTCTGATGGGCAAGCTGATATCTGCTTTTACAGTATTGCCACTGACCCGCCTGTTATTGGGTCGCTCCAGATAGTTCATGTGGATCCATCTTCTTATGATTCAGCTACTCTGGGAAAAGATCACATTCTTGTCAACTATGGGAGGTTAACTTGCGGGTCGGATCAATGGGGACCCGGTTTCAGCAATGATACTGATGTTTTCGGTCGTTCGTGGCAATCCGATGCAGATTTCCGATCGTCAGCGAGCTCGAAGAGCTCTGTCAAGTCTTTAACGACGAGGAATTTGATATCTGGAGCAGATCAAAGCCCCAATTACTTCCCGATGAAGCTGTACCAAGCGGCTGTGACGATTGCCGGTGATGACGGATTTTTGGAGTACAAATTGCCTGTGGATGCGAAGCTTGATTACTTGCTTTGGTTCCATTTTTCAGAGATTAATACGAGTGTGAAGAAGGCCGGGCAGAGGGTGTTTGACGTGGTGATTAATGGGAAGAATGTGAAAAGAATTGATGTGTTTGAGGAGGTTGGGAGTTTTGCAGCTTATAGTTGGCATTATACAGTGAAAAACCTGAGCAGTACGGTGTTGAATGTGAAGCTTGTGACTGTGGCTGGTGCTGCCATGATTAGTGGGCTCGAGAATTATGCTCTGGTTCCTGCTGACCTTGCTACTCTTCCTGAACAAGGTATATAATTGTTTTTCTTGGATAGGAAATATATTTTTATTTTTCAGGTTGAATTATTTGTTTTTTGTTTTGTTTGCAATATTATATCAGAAAGTGGTTCATTTGATCGTGACATAGTAAATATGATTGTGTTTGTGCAGTATTCTTGGTGATGGTTTTCCCCGAATTTTTTATGTAACAGGCTATTGCTGTAATTTTCTCGTTTTCCCCACTATCCCCATTTTTTCTTTGGGTGTTTTAGAGGGAAGAAAATGTTGAAAGCAGAGATATTTCAAGCCTATGTTTTGTGCTCTCTATTCACTTCTTTCTTTGTAACCAAACATTGTCATGCAATATGCTTATCAATTTAATTCCACATTGTAAAATAATGTCTTAGTTATTGTAAACATATCTTAATAATCATGACATTATACCTTTTACAAGTTATCGGGTGCTAAGGGTAATTTTGGCAATATCTGCAGTGGTTGCTATGAGAGCACTGAAGGACTCGCTCCGAATACCAGATAGAATGGGTTGGAATGGGGATCCTTGTGCCCCTACTAACTGGGATGCTTGGGAGGGTGTTATTTGTCATCTCAACAAGCAGGAAGCTGCCCTTGTGATATCTCAAATGCAAGTTTTTTTTTTTCTCTCTTAATTTTGTTACATTCAATTTTGCAAGTTATACGTGAGCATATATTCCATCTAAATGATTGGTTGAAGGAATTTTGCAAAAACATTGGCAATGACACCTTAATTGGTTCATAGCTGGCTCGCATCTACTTCAAATCTGTTTTATTTCTTCATTCCTTTCCCTGTTAGTTCAATATTTTAATTAATGGGTGCAATATGTCTTTAATATTTTGAATTTATTTAATTAAATTTCAGAGATCTCGGAAGTCAAGGCTTGAAAGGGTATATAAGTGACCAGATTAGTCTTTTGACAAACTTGGTAAGCCTGTAAGTACCATCTGCCAAATTTTGGTGCATTGGATCCTCACTTTTTCTTCATAGATTGAGCATGTGACTCTTTCTCCATATATTTACGACTTCTCTTAATGTTGTTTTGGTTTTATTTTGGTAGTCTTAGTGGTACTTTTGAATAACCCCTTTTTTTTCTATTCCTGATCATCATTAGGTGAAAGTTACATCTTTTAAAATTGTAATTGTTCTTTCATATTACTTTTTTGTTTAAAAACAATTGTTATTTTGCACCATGCAGGAACTTGAGTTCTAATTCTTTGGAAGGCACAGTGCCATATGGACTAGGTCAAAAGTCTCTTAAACGGCTGTAAGTATAATTTTTCATTTTACATCATCCATTATCATAGCACCTATTTGTATTGTAGATAATTTGTTCTAGTCAATGCATACTTGTAATTTGCACAAAAATCCTATTTTGATTTCTTGAGCATTGCTGTTATATATATATATTTTTTAAATTCTGTAATAAAAGGATTTGATCCTTGGTTGATGATGTTTGTTCCTGGATACAACATGGTTTTGATTATTAGGAGTTTACTTCCACTAATGTAGTGCAACAGTAGAGAAGTTTTTCTGCTGACTACTTTCATCGCATCTTTGTAGTCTACTTGCTGAAGATTTCATTTGTTTTACTATCATTGAGTTACCTAAATCATTGCAAGTTGTCGGGATTAAAGCACTAAAAAAACTTTCTTTTGGCTTAAAAGTTTTATTTCATTTAACATGCTTTCTTGAACTCTAGCCTTTATTTTTAACTGTTCGAAGTTAATTGAGTGAAAAAGATAAATGTTTATCACAATCACAGGATATGCATTCCTTCTCCTCTAGTTGCCCTTCAAGTTGTTTTCCTACTACATTCTACAAATGCATTCCATAACTACGAATTATGTACATCAATAAACTTCGTCCTCTTTTCCCCTCCCCTTGAAAAGTCAGTTGCTTGCTATTATTTTATTATTTGTTTTCAATCTTTATACCTTGTGTTATTCAGGGATTTGTCATACAATCGATTTACAGGATCGATACCCGAAAGTCTAACTTCTTCAAATCTACAGCTTATGTAAGTGATTTGTGCATTGTATTATGATCTTCCTTCAAACAATGACTATTTCCAAGTAAATTGATGTCAAACCCCCAAATATTATTTGTTGCTATTTAAATTCACTTTAAACATTCCCATCCTTGAAATGAGGACAAACATCTATTGCAAGTCTGGACCTAAATAGAAATGAATTAAGAAAAACTAACTCCAGGACCTCATAAATTTTATGACTTGCTATTCTGTGTCGATGTCATGAAATTATTCGTCTTTAAATTTTCTATTTGTATTCTTTATCTCCACTCATCACTCATGACACTTTCAATTTTCAGGCTGTTGAATGATAACTTATTGGAAGGACGAGTGCCAGAGGAACTATATTCAATTGGTGTGCATGGTGGAGCTATTGAGTATGTTTTATTAGTGATCTTTCTTGCTTCTGAATGTCATGCTAGTTGTTGCAAGTGTTGAATATTAGTTTAATATAATTTGGACATTTGAAAAATGTGTTAGCTCTTTTGATTTTCTTTTGCATGCATGCTCTATTCATTAATTAATGTCAATCTTATGGGCTTAGTGTAGTAGGAAAAATGTTGGAGAAATTTTAACGAGTACAATGAAGCAAATTGAGGGAGAAAAATAGAGAAACTGAGAGCAGCTCAGAACAGAAAATGAGAGAAGTCAGAAAAAAAGATCTTAGATGAAAAAAGAGGGAATAGGATAAAAGTAAGGTAGACTAGAGCAAGAACAGAAAAAACCACGGAGAAATGCGTAATTGCTATTGAGAGAATTGTGTCTGCAGCTTACGGCATATCAGAGTTTCAAATCCTTATATTCAAGGATTTGAGTGGGCCATAACTCGAAGTTGCATGGTTCTTAAGCATGCTGCTTATGATCCGGACTATAATTTCTATATATCCATTTATTTTTGTTTTTTTACACCGAAATATATAGATATTTCTAGGCTTCTACTTTTTTACATCATAAGCAAATGTCTTTCTTCTAAGGAGATTGTAATTGAACTGAAATGTCACAGAGCCCATTTAGTGCTGTTTAAAAGAAACTGAGTGTTGGTTTAGCTAAAAAAGGGGACTGAACAAGAGTGCTTGTGGTGGCTACAAGAAATAAATTAGATTTGCGTTTCTCTCTCTTTCTAAATTTACAACTAATATAAAGTTGGCTATATAGAGTTTCAACATTTTCTTTTCTTTAAGTCCTCAAGTAATGGGGAATCATGCTTCTTCATTGGCAGTCTCTCTGGGAACAAAGGTTTGTGTGGAGTACAACCCTTGCCAGATTGTCCTTTATTTTGGGAAAATGGTGGCTTGTCAACCAAGGGAAAAATTGCTATAGGCATATCATCTCTTTTCGTATTCTGTTTGGTGCTGTTCGCAATCTACTATTGGATCCAAAAGCGTAGAAATGATTATGACTTTGGCTTACCACATGAGCTAGTCTGTAAGTATACTTTCCTTGCTTTTTGTAATTTGTCACTTATCTGTTACATGTTATTATCAGATGTTCTATGTAGTTCTCCCTCTATCTGGAGCACCCATTAAATAAGCTTACACAAATAATGATCCGAGTAAACTTAAAAATAAACTCCCTTATGTTTCTAAATCATAAAACAGGGCAACTTTCGTTTGTGTATTCCTTTGTTTTTATCAAGTGTTCTTCAGTTCCTCAGGGGACAAGTATGATGTTCAATCTCTATAATTTCCAAGTTGCTTTTAACTAGGGGTTTTAATGAACCAGTTAAATTCCGTGGGATAACCAAATATAAACTTTGTTCGTATAAATATTGCTGTGCATTTTAGTTTTACCAAATAATTAAGCATCGTGTAGTTTTGCTATTTTCTACTTAAACTTCCAATTTTATTTTATTTTATTTGTGTACCTTTCAGCACTTGCTGCGAAAAGAAACAGGTATCAAAGGCAAAAGTCGTTGATGCATCTCGAAATGGAGAGTCAACATGCGAAAGCACCTTTCACTCCTGCTGCATTAACCTAGATTTGAAGAGCTAAAATCTGGTTGTTTTTGGTGTTAGACACTCAAGAAGCTTGATATCACAGCTTTGGCTTTCCTCCGCAATTTGTTCCAGAAAAAGGTCCTACTTGAGCCAACGTACAGAGAGCTGTGTGTCATTTTTATTTTGACAGCCCAACCAAACGATAGTTCAATGTATGGAATGGAAACACATTAGTACATCAAGGGCTCCATCTTTTATTATTACAGCATAGATGGTAACTTTAACCACATTAGGTGCTGATTCATTAGCTTCAACAATTGTTTGCCCTTATATGGTTTTTTTTTTATCAATGTTTTTGATGAAACAATGTACATTGGTCGTTTGTGGTGAGGTACTGACGCAAAACTAATGTAAATCTTTATTTATTGGGTTTTTTCACTTGGGAGGATGACCTTATAGCGTGTGTAAAACTGAGTTATACTTTAGAAATTTAATAAAAAAAAATTACCTAAAATCGTTTGATATAGGATAATTTTTCATTTCTCTTTTACCAAAATTATTTAGAGATAAAACTTATCATAGTCTTATCACAACATTAGTAAATTTTCTCTTTAATGATTTTGGTAAAAAATAGGATTTGTTGTAATGTCATAGTAAAGTTTAACACAAAAATGTAATGTTTAATCACAACATTTTGATAAAAATAAAATTTAATCTAAATGTATTATGAATTTAATAAATCATTAAATTTTATAAATTCTAATAGGAATAAAATGTTAAACCTTATTAGTGGTTTTTTTTTCCAACTTGAATCTTTAGCATTTTCTAAAGGGTAAAGCAATTGATTGGTTGCAAATATACTTTAGCTTTTCAATGGTTAAAAATATGGCCTTTAACATATTGTTTTGGGTTGCAAATATATTATTTTCGTTTATTACATTAACAAAATTGATATGCGGTTTAATTAAACTTTTTACGGAAGTGATCCCAATGTGTATGTGCAACTTGAACCAAAAAAGGTTGAATATATTTGCAATCGCTTATTTGTAGGGTTTTTCTTTTCTATGTGTTACTTCTTATTAAAAATAAATATTGAATATTTATGTTTTTATAAAATTAATTATATTAATATTATATTTTATTTGTTTAAAATATCAACAATTTTTCACGAAAATTTGAATTAAGATAATTCAGAGTCTTGAATTTTTGTTTATCTTTCATTATAATAATATCTCAGAACATAACTTAATATATCTACTATATTATTATTAATGAAAATATATTTATAGTTAATCAATCTACGAGTTTGAGTTACGATGGAAACTATACCCAATAGAAATAGAAAAGACGTATTTAAATAATTGTTGTATTTTAATACCATAATAAAAGTTTAATTTTTGTTTTTCTTTCTCACATTGATTTAATTAATAATTTATCTTTTTCTAAAAGCAAACTCATCTTTGAAGCTTTTTTTAGCCCATCATTTCTATTAGATATTAGTGCGTGAATATATTACCCCTCGTTCCTTTCTTCTCTCTCTCTAGAGAATATAATTAGGCCCTTACAAATATGAATAAAGATACCGTTTCAACCAATGAGGGTTAAGCTAACTTAGGTTTAACTATCCACCTTATACTAGCTAATTATAAACATAAAATTGCTGAGGTTTGTTTCACTTTAATTGTGTATTACCAATTACCAGTACCAAAGTAAGTTGATATTTGTGGTCATTGGTGGCAAACTTTGACATGCAATTTGAGAAGGCTATAAAAGTGGGATCAGATAAGGCGGCTATGAAATTAAAACAAACTATTGCAGCTTAAATTGCAATATTGTAATTATGTTACTTTGTTAAAAGTGCTTCGAGACTTTCTTTTTTTTTATAAAACAAAATTAGGTCATAAACATATGTTTTGTTTTTTTGAAATAACAGTGTTTCGAGACTTGTCCAAAGGAAGACCCGTTAAGTCATAATATCAAAGTTTGAATAAAGGAATCTCAAATGGTTTCACATTATACATATATAATATTAGGTGAGAAAATTAGGTTAAAAGTCTAAGTTAACTAAACTGCTTGCTGGGGTTGACTTAATAAACATTATGACTATCCAACAAATATCGGTCTTAATTAGAATATCATATTGACCCGTAATGATTAATTTTTATAAGATATTATCTAATTTTTTATTCTTTATGGGTTAATGATTGAGATTTAAAGAAGTTAATTTTTTTCATCTCTCTTGTGTATCTCAAATGTTAATACATAAAAATAAAAAAAAAATTAAATAATATTTTGTAGTTATTGTTCCTATTCTTATCATATTTGCATCATTTCTTATTTTAAGAACAAATTAAATTTTATTAATCGATTGAAATTGAAGATATATAAAAAATCAAAATACATAATTAAATATAACAATAAGATCTTTTTAGATAGTTCTTGTGTTACCATTAGTAGTATTCGTCTTCATTAATAACTTTTTCTTTCGTTAGATTAATTGATTAAATGTAATCATATCAACATTGACTCCATATATTTTACCATTATAATACTATCATTGTCTTTGAGAGATCACCATTTTTCTTATCAATAATCCCCCACGAATTATCCAATTTTTATAATATTGATCAATTTCACTTTTAGAAACATGCATATTCTCTTAAAATATCTAATTTTTGCTTATGAATATTGGTACATTTCATGGAAGGATATAGAACACTATTTGAATTGATTGCATTTTTTCTAACTAATTCTAAGAAACTGTCTACATTTATGCATTGAGACTTTTACATTTCTATATATACATCAAAGTAAAAAAATACTACATTATAAACACCTATTCAAATATTATAGAAAATTTTACGCACACTTAAACATAAACCAATATTTAACGGATGTCAACTAAATCTAATGCATATATTTACAATTTGTTCATATGGTATAAATTATAACTTATAAATAAAAAAAATGTGCATACAACATAAATTATAACATTTTCACGTACTATTTTTTCATATATTATATTTTTCACATTAAAATTAACTATTTAAAACTAAATACAACATATAATTTATTTATAATATAAAAAAAATCTTTAGGAAATAAATTAATAATATGTCCTTAAATACAAGAGTTTAACATATAAAAATTAATAACTCTCGTACATGAAATAAAAAATAAAAGATAAAATTAAAATATGAAAATAGATGTATAACTCACTTGAAAGTCATAGTCATGAGTGCAAAAACAATTAATCATCTATATTTTTTAAAATTTAATTATTTATCACTTCAAATATTATAAATATAAGAAAAAAATGAATGGTTTAAAATTAAATCAGACATTGAAAGTCATAGTAACGAGTGCCATTAATGGTTTTTGACTTCTGACTTCTATGGCCTAATACACACAAGTTGACTCCTCTATAATAAAATAAATTATTTACATGGCCTAATACGCTTGCGCAAGAATGTGTATTAAAAATGCCATAGTCTTTGAGTAATATTTCAAGTTTTCATTTCTCGATCAATCACACGTATTATTTCTAGAAGAGAACCATCAAGTTCAAATTCAATTCAGTAACGTAAGAAATTATAGTTAATATCTTGCGCATATGCATCATTATCTACCTTATAATTAATATGAAAATTAATAATAAAACTGACATGGCATGGTATATACATATATAGCATGTTTACCAACGAATGTCATCTAAGTACAGTCTCTTCTTATATATAACTTTAGTACGAATGTTTTCACACTTATATGAACCGTCAAGGTATATAATAAGTTTAATATAATATGGAGAGAGTTTGTGAGATTTGATACTTAAATGGTGTATGTATGCAACGAGAAAATTATTACATATAGAATCTTACGTGACATTTTAAAAAATTACAAAAACTCTATCCTCAAGTGTGAAAATTAAGTTATTTTATATTTCCCTTATGTTATTCTTTATTACAATATTGCCCTCAAATTTCATAATTCTTTTAATGAATTTCATAACAAATCAAATTCCTTCTCATGCAATAATTCAAACTTCTCTAACCCAAAATAGCTACTTAAAATAAAAATTATATATATATATATATATATATATATATTGAATCATTATCAACACCTCAAAATTTACTTATATTATTCCGCTGCAAGGATTAAAAATAACATGACAAATGACAAATCTTGAGTATTAATTAGATAAATGAAATAAGGAAAATCAATTTGAATATTAATAATGTGGCATAGATATTATGGAGTGGTAAAGTAGTTAATATTTATAGAATAAAATAAAATAAAATAAATGTTGGTAATAAGTACGACCGTAGTCAAATTTTATATTATTTTTCGTCATGAGATCAGTATAATTATCCCCAGCCCCTAATAAAAAAGTACAACCGTAGTCAAATTTTGTGCTCATACAACTATACTTTGATTACATGACAAAGGCATATAACAAACATTATCTCCACTAAATAAAAGTTTTTGGTACCTGTGTAATAGTTAATAACTCGCAATAATTATTTATAATATTATATAAAATTTACAAATATTATGAATTTTTTAACCTATTAACTTTATTTTTTGAATCGAGCCATCTTTAATTCTTATAAACTTTTTACAAAGTGTGAACAGCTTGTAAAAAAATTAAATGCGCTTACAAAAAAAAATTACTTAATAATATAATAAAATAAATTAAAAATATAAAATAATGATATTTACAAGAAATAAAGACATAAAAACATTAAAATAATGACACATATTGATTATCCATGATAAATTAAAAATAATATTCGATATATAAAAAATATAGTTCCACTTATTCCACTGACTAAAGTTTTTGTAAAAGTTGTTTTTTTATCGACTATAATATGACATCAAAGTCAGACTTATTATGTTAAAAACACATTAATCATAATTATTGAATGTTAAATATATAAAAACATATTTTACGATGTGAGAAAGTAATAAGATTTGGACTTCATCCTAATCATCAAGCCATACTAATCTAGATAAACATATATCAAATCAGATCTTCATCTAAAAATAAGATGAAATAGGCTTTGTCAATTCTTCCCCAAGGATACATAAATCATCACCGTATAAATTTGATTTGATTGTATTTGTTTACATCGATTTTGAAAAATCAAACAATACAATTAGAACATCAATTCGTTAAAACCTTTAAATAAGTCATTATATATAAAAAAATATACTCATAAATATTTGAGTTCATCATTCACTTTCTCTCAAATTTTCTTTTATTTTAACTTTTTTCTCATAAACTAACTAAAACATCGAAACAGATACGATACTATTGATATCGTCAATAATATTATCCATCATAATATAATTTTTTAGTGATTTATAGGTATATATATCCGAATAACGCAAACTAATAAAAATCAACTTTAATAGTATTATTAATGGAAAAAGTGAAATATGCATCTCTAACCATAATATATATATATATATAGCATAATTAGTAGGATTTATCAAAAGTAATTTAATTAATAAATGTACACGTTGTATGGGAGATGAAAGAATTAAATAGATATATAGACAGATAAGAGGCATTTATCAACAAGTACTAAAAGGGATGGGCAATGCATGGTATTGGATATCGGTGTGCATACCTAAAAGATAAACCACAATACAGAATTAAAGGACCAATCACAGAGACACAGATAGTAGATTAAATTTTCTTTTTTACCTCAACCTAGCTATGAATGTGGGGAGGAAATAAAATTAGCGGCCATAGGTTCGATCCTGTTCACTCTGGTTTAA
This sequence comes from Hippophae rhamnoides, assembly GCA_033030585.1. Lineage (NCBI taxonomy): Eukaryota > Viridiplantae > Streptophyta > Magnoliopsida > Rosales > Elaeagnaceae > Hippophae > Hippophae rhamnoides. The sequence goes on from CM065434.1 coordinate 42,143,762, forward strand.
AAAGAGGTAAATTAAATTAACTGAATTACTAAATGATTGATTAAGATTGAAGACATGAATTAAGGATGACTAGATCGATTTGTAAAATATTACAGGTAGCTCTTAAGCTTTATTTTTCATTTGGTTACTATAAGCCTCATTATCACATGCATGTTTCAAGTCACATATATTTGACATAAAAAAAAAATCTTTATTTTTCATGAATTTCCAAGTTATACTTGTTAAAGTAATTAGCTAATTTATATATTTTTGTTACCTTCTTTCCAGATAAATCTTGGATCTGTCGATTGAGTTGTGGAACTAATGGTCAAACAAGTGACTCAATGAAGATAACATTGTTTGAATTAATTTTATTAGAGAATCTCCAACTCAATTATATCTTTTTTTGTACTATTTTGCACCATTTTGGGGAAAAAAGTATACTTTTTCTTCTCACCAACTTATAATATTAAATATTAAATTAAAAAATATATTCTTATACCAGAATATTTATTTTATTTTATTTTTAATTAATTGTTTAATAATTATTATATTTAATCATTTAATTAATTATATATTATTATTAGTTAATTAATAATAATAAATTTTAAAATTATATTCTTTTAAGAAAAAAAATTAAAAAAATACTAACAAAAAAGGATTTAGATATGATCAACCTATTCTTAAAGATATTGAAAAATTTACTAATAATATTGACAATATTATATTTAAATTTAAAAGATAAAGTAATAACTGTACTTCATTACAAGCAAAGTCTCCCATAATATAATCTTCTATTTTGTCTTCATTTTTTCTCAATATAAATGAAGTTATTTCATCTTAACGAATTATTAGTATGGAAAAAGAAAATTGATTAACAAATTACAACAATTATTGATGAAAATCGAAAACTTGTTGAATTTTTTTAAAAAGACAGTTCAGATAGACAACAAGTCCAAATGTGAAAGATGAGTATGTTTGCACTCAACAACAAGGAGAAGGATCTCAAAGGTTACAAACAAGGATAAAAAAATAATGCAAATATTTTTTATCAATATTTTGATAATTTTAAAGGAATCAGAAATGATTTACCCTGTTATTAAATCATTGTTTTAGTTTATATTATATTTTTAATTTTTTATTAAATTTAATATATTTTTTTACTAATTTTATGTCATATACTTAATTTTAATTTATTATATATACGAAAAAATTAAGCAATATTATTAAATAATAAAAAATATAATTGTAACAAATTTTAGTCAAAAATATATAAATAAAATGAAATATAAAGTAAAGTAATATTTTTAGATTTTCTATCTTTTTATTAAAAAAAATAAAGCTTGAATATTTTTAGTGTTGTACCAAATTTGATATTATACTATTCATTGTGCTATATTTAATGTAAAATTTTGTATTTATTTGGAGCAACTTTTAGTACAAAAATTACACTATTTTGATATAATAGTGTTGGATATGATGGGTATAATAATCGATAAATCAAACTATCCGACTTAAATCAAATTGACTTATATAGAATCGGTTAAAGTTTTAAAGTTTATAAACCGATAATTAACTAAATTGATATACATATTATTAATATACATATTTTTTAATTTATACTTTATACTAATATATTTTTATGTTATTTTGAGAAGGTGAAAGAACTTACATTATTCTTCTCTTATATTTATTTTTAAAAATATTTAGTATCACTAATAAAAAATCTTAATTACTTTTTTCCTAACAAATTTGTTTATTTTTAAAAACTATTTTCTATCTACAATTATAATTTATATGTTAATATATAATTTTTTCAATTAAATTATTTATTAAATAATAATTATTAATTATTAATTTAACGTTAATATAAAAAAATTATTTAAATTCTATTTAAAAATAAGTATATGTAAATCGAAATTATCAAATTAATATAAATAAATTGATATAATTGAGTTGGTGAAATATTCTTTATATTTTGGATTATTTTTTTATTTAACAAATCAATATGAATAAGGTTATATTTTGATTGGTTTTGATTAAAATAATAATCTATATATATATATATATAAATATAGATTATTATTTTATTCAAAACCAATCAAAATATAACCTTATTCACCCATAACGTTGGATTCAAGATGGTCGTAACTAATTGGATAGATGGATAGTTGGGACAAAGGTTACGGTTCCTGAGATCTATATATGATGAACATTTTTGTTTTGTTTTATTATTATTATTATTATTATTATTATTATTATTATTATATTTAGATATAATGTACTTATGTTAATGCTGTTCTGATTTAAATTATGCATGACGTATATGTAAACTCTATTATGATATAAATTGATGTCCTGATTTAAGAGTATTATCAAATGTATAAATAAGTATAAAAACATGTTATCTCAAAAAAGTAGAAAAACATGTAAATAAAATAGAAAAAAGAAATGACTTCATATTTTGAAAAATATTAGTAAGTAAAAATTTAAAAAATTACATTTTCCTACCTTCTGAAGTTTATAAATCACAAAGGTAAATCACTAAAATAAAACTATGAATAATAAGATTTTTTTTTCGATTTTAAATATTGATTATTGTAAAAATTGTATTAAATGATTTAAGGTCAAAATCTTAAAAGATGTTTTGAAGATATAAATTGGGTTCATGAGGAGATGAAGGGTGCTTGGTTCTCCTATTACAAAAAAAATATTTTTAAATTTTAAAATAAAATAATATAAAATGATTAAAAAAGCAAATATGTAGTTTTTTTTTTAATATATAGAAGCAAATATGTAGCTACTTGAAGTCAATAACTCGCTAAAAGACTCCAAGCATGTCTTCGCACGCTACAAATCCCAACCCCCTTTGGCTCTTTCCACATTTTTATTTAGGAATAATTTTAAAAAATTAATTAACTCCTTATCTGAATCTGCTACTTGCATCAAAATGTGGTAAATTATTTTTTGCTATTTTTATTACACCATATGCTACTTAGTTTAGATAGGCTTAAATTATTCTGTTTTAAATTGATTTAATTATAATTTAAATTTAATTTATGAATTATTAACGTTTGATCCAAACCAAAACCAAAAATCTTCTGGTTATTTTAAATTAATTCAATTACTTCAAATTATTATTTATATGTATTTATTTAAAATATTATAATTTTTAATCTAATTAACATAATAAACTCTTTGAATTAAATTAAATACATTCTAATAACGTTAAACATACAAATAAAATTTTTATTATATTTTTTTACAAAATTAAAAAGTAATTTTTTTTAAAGATATAAGTATATTATAAAATAACTATATGAAACACTAATTTAAATTAAAATAAATGAATATTGTATACTTAAAATTCATATAATTATCATCCGTGATAACATAATATATTAATAAAAGTAGTTAAGAATAATAAAATTATAAATCAATTTGATAGATAAACGAATAAATCATTAAATTCGTTATAGATATTTTATATAAAATAATTCATGAATTCAAAATAATATGTGATAAATTTCATTTTTAAATAAAATTCAAAACTGTTTATATCATTAATCGCATTTATTGTTCATAAGATAAGATGATGTATAACTCTTGTAATAAATAAATAATCAATATATGAAAAAAGAAAAAAGTTACTATAAAAATAGTAAAAAAAAAATACAATAAATTTTTCATAACATGAATCAATAGACTCATTAAATAGAAAAAAAAATAACAATAGTATATAACAATAATTATAATTATTTTTTTATTTTCTTGTTATTGAGTTAATTTTAAGGTAATTTTTAACCCATTCTTAATTTTTTAGTATTATTTAAATTAGATCAAAATTAATTTTCATTTGTTATTTTTTGATTCATATAGTACAAATTACCACACGGGAAGTGAGGCTAAAGGGTTTAATAGGAAGAGCAAGCAGGGTTTGATATGGATGTACATTGTGGATAAGCATTGAATTGAAGGTACACTACAATTTACAATTCACAAGGGGGCCAAGAGGGTGTTTTTATCCTTTTTCGTTTTAGCTAAGAGACTCGCTACTCAACAAGGCAACAAATAGGTTATGCTTTGATTTGATTGGTGGTTCTCAACTTTGAGTTGTCTTATTAGTTAGGTTCAACTATATCATCTATGAAAATACCATGATAAGACAATAATAATATATAATAAAATATAAATACAAAAACTAATTTACTTTACCTAAGTCCAACAAGATCCATGGCTGGTAACGCTGAAATTTTATAAATCGTGGGATGATTATGTTTATAATTATAATTTTTTTATATCAATTTTGGTTACATTTATTAATAATTATTGGTCATAAATAGACGTTATTTTTAACGGTTTAATCACGTTTTTTATTTTTTAATATTTGGTTTTAAAAAATTAAATATTAACTTAATTTTTACTTTATTTAATATTTAATTTTTTTTATTTTTTTTTACTATTTAGTACATATTTTTTAATAAAATAAAAATATATAAAATAAAATTAAATCCAATTATATAAAGTATTGTATATTTTATTAATAAAATTATATTTTTTTTATATAATTATACATATATAAAATAATAATATTAATATATATTCGAATTTTGTTAATCATAATTTTAGTATTACAATAATCATCTCTATTCTACGCCTTTTTAGTTATGATTATTTTCGAGAAAAATAATCAAATTTTTACGTATAATTATAATTTTAATTATTCATGATTAAAATATCTATACCTACTAATAATAATTGTCTTATAATCTCGTTAGAATTTTAATTATTATTGTCTAAATTTTGAATATAAAGTTTTATATCTCACCTAAAAATATGTAAACACTTACGTACGATGATTTGTCAAAATTTCACCAAAAATTTTCAAAATTTTGGTGAAGTTATTGGATGTAAAATTTTATATTCATGTTAAAAATATATAAGAATTAATAAATCAATTATAATCGTTGAATTTTTTTTTAAAATCATTGAAATTGTAATAAAATCGCAAGTGATGGTGTTCGAAACTCTACCAAAGATTTCTTTAAGTTTGATTGTATTATCATTTTATCAGTAATAATAATATTTTATTTTTATATTAAGTCATTGAAAAATTAATTAAAAAATACAAATAATCCTTATTCTAATTTGATAGTTTGTCTTTTAAAAAAAATTATATATCTAAAATTTAAGATTATCTCAAATAATATGTAACAATTTTTATTAAGGTATGTAAAAAATTTCATATTAATTATAATTATTATATATAACTGTAATAATAAAAAATTCCGCGTATGAAAGTTTGAAGGGGATGAACTTGAACTCAAAATCTCAAAACAAGTTCCACTGTCATGAACCCATCAATTTGTCCTCGGGTCCCACCTCACACGCATAGCCCACAATCTACACATAACATTTGCCTTACCACATCCCACCTTTTTTTTTTAGACAACTATTCATTATTGGAAAATAATTGCATGGACCACTCTTTCTTATGAATCTTCTTTAAATATATATATATATATATATATATATATATTTATGAATCTTTTTTTTTTAAATCTGAAATAAGAATCAAGTACTAATTAAGTTGCAACCGTCCTCCCAAGTTAAGTACGAATCTTAATTGTCTCAAACAAATTTCAACTTAAAGTAGCAATTTTTCTTAATAAATTCTATAAATTTCAAGGTGAGTTTCAATTTTTTTAATTAATAATTTTCAACACAAACGTGATTAAAATTTTAAAAAATATCATAAAATAATATTTTTAAAATTTATAATAATAAAAATAATAACATTTAACATTAATTTATACTCTTATATCTTATTTTAATATAAAAGTATTATTTTTATTGTTATAAATTTAATAAAATTTATTTTAATTAATTTTTAAATTTATAAAAATAATAACATTTTTCAAAGTTGACCCACAACAATTCCACAGACGACTTATCTCCAACACCTTATTTAATCATAATATTTTATTTATAATAATTTAATATAATAGGTTATTATCATAATAAATATTTCATTTATATATAATATTAATTATAATATAATATCATTAATAACAGTAAAAGTTGATATTTTCCAACACACTACATCGATCTAAAAATAAAATTAAAACTAAAACTACAAACCCAAAAACACCAACCCTCTTATATATATATATATATATATATATAGGAGCTCAACCTTCGACCAATCCCAAAGCAAACATATACAAATCAATCTCTCTTTTTCTTCTTTCTCTAATCTCTAGTCCTTCCACAACATGTATACCAGTTGCACAGATCAAGAAAGTAGTACTACTGAACTGTCCATTTCCATTTCACCCAATATTACCTCACCAACACCACGCCCTCCATTTCTATCTTTTCCTACTCCTCATGATCAGAGTCTCCGCCGAGTCGGAAGCGGTACTATAAGTGTGATTCTTGACTCTACCGAAACCAGCACTGAGGCCGAGTCACGAAAACTCCCTTCTTCCAAATTCAAAGGTGTGGTCCCTCAACCCAATGGCCGTTGGGGTGCTCAAATTTATGAAAAACACCAACGTGTTTGGCTCGGTACTTTTAACCAGCAACACCAAGCCGCCAAAGCATACGATGTTGCTGCACAACGTTTCCGTGGCCGTTACGCCGTTACTAACTTCAAGCTCTTGTACGAAACCAATGAGGACGTTATCGAAACGGCGTTTATCAATTCTCATTCTAAACCTGAAATCGTTGACATGTTGAGGAAACACACTTACAATGACGAGCTTCAACAAAGTAAACGCAAATTTGGTTTTGGGCAACTTGTACGGAGTGAAGAAAACGGATTGAGTTCGTTCCTGTCGAACAGGGATTTGAAAGCTCGTGAGCAGCTTTTTGAGAAAGCAGTGACTCCGAGTGATGTTGGTAAGCTAAACCGGCTCGTGATACCCAAACAACATGCTGAGAAGCATTTTCCTTTGCAAAATGGAAGCACTCCTAAAGCAACGCTTTTAAACTTTGAAGACATTGGGGGTAAAGTGTGGAGGTTTAGGTACTCGTATTGGAATAGTAGTCAAAGTTATGTGTTGACCAAAGGTTGGAGCCGGTTCGTTAAAGAAAAGAATTTAAAAGCCGGTGACATTGTTAGTTTTCAGAGATCAACTGGACCGGACAAGCAACTACTTTACATTGATTGGGAGACAAGGAACAATAGTAATGGTTTGAACCCGGTTGGACCCGTACCGGTTAAAGATTCAGTTCAATTAGTGAGGTTGTTTGGGGTTAATATTTTCAAAGTTGGTGCGAGTAATGGTGGGGTTGTGGATAGTATCTGCGGTGGATGCAACAATAAAAGAAAGAAGGAAATGGAGCTTCTTCTGGAATTAGATTGCAGTAAAAAACCAAGAATAATAGGAGCTTTGTAACATTTTTTTTTCCCCTTTGAATTTTCATATTTTCCGAATGTTGATGTGGGGGCAGAGATACGCTAGCTGGCAGTAGGTTCCAAGTAGTAAAAATAGTTTAAATGTATATTAACAATATTCAGTCTAATAAATATATATATATATTAACAATATATATATTAACTATATATATATATATATATCAATATTTTTATCTTCCATAACCCAAGCTTCTGACCTAATATTCAGTCTAATTCAATTATGAAAAATACCAATATTACCATGTCATGTCGGCATCCAACATGTTCGACCGGCAGAAGAACACGTGGGAGGTAGTCTACGAACGTGCAAAAATGCTAACATGTCATTTTTTCCCCCATTGTTTCTCCATTTTTTTTTTTTTTGAGATAGTATTCATTCATATTGCTTTATATCTCAATTTCTTATTAAGTATTTATTTTATTTAAAAAAATTATATTAATTTTATAATCCACATATTTTTTCTTGGACAACTTTTGTTTTGTTTTTTTTTTTTTGGAAAAATTACAGCAAAAACACCCATGAGATTTTATAAGACTATAAAAAAAATTAATTTACTTTTAGGAAATAGGTAATTACAACCCTTAAGTTATGTTTTATTATATTATACTTGATATCTTAATTTTATTATTTTGTTTACTATTAAATATAGATTTAATAATTTATATGTTTTATAAATGCTCAATGGAATTATTTATCTATTTAAAATTTAAATCTTCAAAATATCTAAGTTAGGATTTTTTTTTTCTTTTGTTGTTTGCATAAAAAATTATAAAAGTAATCAAGTTAACTCTTTCTTCCTTATTCTATTATCATTTCTCTTAAAAATCTATTCATATTGGAAGAAGTACAAAAAATATCTTGCATGTTTTAGTCATCTTAATTCCTTTTAAAATGGAATAGTTATGTTTGGCCTCATTGGTTAATTATCTTGCACATCCCATGTGTTTATGACTTTAACAATATAGTTACTTTTTTTCTTAATCGTTCACTTACTTTTAACATCAATTAGTCTTTGTCAAAGCTACATAATTATGACCAAATTAGCTTAATTAAGATAATGTTGGGCAAGTTATTGATACATGGACTAACCTATAATTTTTATTTTCATTTAAGATTGATAAGCTAGAGCTATTAAGAAAATTGTTGAAATAATAGTATAAAAGATTAAAGAAAAATAACTTTAAAAGATACAACTATATCGTGGTCTAAAAAGCTTGCTATGAGAAGATGCATAATTCATGAAATGGAAGGCCTATTAATTCATTTTGAAGCTCAAATTACTTTCCTTTTTCCTCATTTGCACAATCATGTATGTAAATGTGCTAATTGATATTTATAGTTTAGAAATAAAATGAATAAACACACACCTATTATTATTTTTCATGTTAAATTTATTTTGAGTTGATTTTATCATAACTTTTGTTGAAATAAACACTATAAAAATAAATGACAGTACTAATATACTAAAACACTTTACAGTAAATTATAGTGTTGACAATACCAACATGGCAACGTATTTTATCTGAAAAAAATTTAAAGTGACCGGAAATATTGATGTTCTGTTTTTTTCCAAAGGGAAATTGTTAGCGGTAAAGATGATACAATGCTACTTATGTTATTAGTAAGCAAATGTAACCCATAAATAAAGTATTTCTTTTCCGATATTCATCTTCATATTATCTAAATTTTGACTATTAGAGGAAAAGCTCTTCTCCTATCATAATTTGCTATCTCTACCCGTAAGTTATTTTTTATTAAATATAATAAATCACGTGTAAAAGTTTATAAGAATCATGTATCTTTTATCCCAAAAAAATAATTTAATAAGTAATAATACCTATATTTTTTATTAACTCTATCATAATTTTATTTTTAATCAATGTGTGACATTATCCTATTAAATTATTGATATTTATTTCTTGTAAAGTTCATCATTTTATATTTTATTATATTTTAATCATTTACCTTTTTATTTTTTTGACAATGTCATTTCATTTTTTTTAAGGACTCTTAAATTTTTTTAACCTAATTAATTGAAACTCCGATACCATGTGAAAGTTCATAAGAATTATAAATCTTTTAATCTCAAAAAGTTAACCCAAATGAGTAAAAATATCAATAATCTTTACAAAATCTATCACAATATTATATTTAATCAATATGAAACATTATCTTAAACACCACGATTTGTGATCTTTTTATCTAGATCTAGATTTATGGTGACGTTTCTTTGCATACACTTGTTTTGTGCAATTTGTTGGCTTCTTTTCGGTATTAATTATTAATTTTTTATATTTGAGTCTAATCTTAGATGTAGATACGTTATATTTATTAGAGATGATGATATTTTAGAAGTAAAGTTTATAAAATCAATAAAGATAATTGAAGACATTGATGCATTTTTTTTGTAGCAATCAAGGCAAATAAAAAACCATTAACTTAAGCGAATATTGTTAGTGCTTACATTGAAATGATTCAAAAGGATGCTTCTGCCACAATATGTCTATCCATTGTTGTTAATTATGTAATTGGATTCTGTTTATATCCTCAATTTCAATGAATAATTTTTTTTTTATTTTCAAAACAAAATGATACAATGCTAAGTATAAAGTTGATATACAAATATTAATATTTTTTATTGTATTAAAAATGAAAATTTATTTATAAAAAAATATTATATCATGTAATTAAATCATACAACTTATATATGCAACTATGGAGCCGGTTCGAAAAAGCCTTAAAATTCGGTAATTACTACATAACTACTGGTTGAAAAAATAAATGGGGTGGGAATTTGGAAAATAGACTTTAAAGTAGATTGAAAATAAATTGCAAATCTGAAAGAAGATAATAACGGGCTATACAGAATTCAAAGCTCAATGAAGTACAAATAAATGAAAGCCCACTAGGCCCATCAGAATGTACTGCTCATTTGAAAATCAAGCCCCGAATAAGTTGTTTTTTTTCTTGGGTCGAATGCCGAAATAGTCCTTTGTTCATGGAATTAGTGCCATTGATCTTTTTACTTTGAACGAGTATCTTTTAGCTTTTAAAATTAAAAAAAAAGGGTAATAAAATAATATAATTTTTGTAATAAAACAATGTCTTCTTTAACGATGTAATATTTTTAGTAATATAATAATATTTATAATAATTTGTTTGATAAAAATCAAAATTAAATTTTAATTATTTAAACAATTAATTTTAAATTTTAAACACTAAACACTAAATCATTAGTAAATAAACATTAAAAATTTAATTACATGAGTCCTAAAAATATTTTTAAAATATTTTAAATTAAAAAAATGATTATTTTATTATAAATGTATTATTTTATGGTATTTTTTCATTGACATTTAAGAATGGGTAAAAAAAAATACTAGTTTGAATATCCGCATGGTAAGTTCAATTTTTCTCTGATAAATTTTAGAGATGAGTACAGTTTCGAGTAAAAATAAACATGAAACAACGAGTACGGTTCAGATACAGTTATATTGATAACTGTATCCGTCTATATCCGAAATTAATTATATTTATTTATTTAATTTATATATTCATTAAACTAAATTATATATTAATTAATAATTAAGGTTTATTAAGAAATTTTTTTAAATTTTTTAAAAAATGATTTTTTTAAAATATTTTTTAATAATCGTTTAAAACCATTACTCACAGGTAAAAAACATTCTTAAATCGTAACGATTATTGGATGATTTTAAATACAAATTTTATAATTTAATTCAAAGACAGTTATATAAAAATTGTCTCAATTTGAACTCGTGTTCATCCTTATTTATATCTTTTTAGAGGACTAAAATCCACGTGTCTAAGCAATCAGACTACTATAACCTTTTATATTTTTTTTCAGGAAGAATGGCCAAAAAAATTGTTAGTATATTCTAAAATTATAGTTTTTGTTTTACTAATTATAATGTATTACACTATTATTTGCTCATTGTGAGCATAAGACAGCGTATACCTTAATCTATTATTGCATGTGTTTATGTATGTATATGAATGTGTAATGTTTATTTATATATTGCAAGTAATATATATACACATACATTTACACATTCGTACGTGTGTATATATATAAGAATATCATTAATTGTCACATATGATCTTTTAAATATGGATGATCGATATTTTAAATAATTTTGTTTGTACCTTATAAAAGATATTTTAGATGAAATCTTAAAATGATTTTACACATACATGACCATAAATACAACAATATTTTCTTTAGATACTTGGTATTCTTTCTATCTAACTTGCTGGCTCAATGGGTGAGGCCTTCAAAAGCCTATAAGTAGGGGTAGGAATTCTTTTTTTTTTTTTTTTAGAAAAGCTCTCTTGTAAGTTATACTAGTTTTCTCTTATTTTTTCTTTTCCTATTATTGTAGTTTTTTTTTAAGAAAGTTTTGTTTCATAAATAATCAGTAATCATTGATCTTAACGATTTTACTTTATCAAATTTGACTATAGAAGGTTAGATTTAGAATATCTTTATAGGTTGAGTTTTAATAAAATATTTTTCAATTTCTATAAAAAAAAATCAACCAAACGGTTAATTTTTTTTAATTATAATATAGAGAAAAAGAATTATTTAACGCCTTTTCTTTTTAAAACATGAAAAAGTTTATTTGCATGAAATTGTCAATAAGCAACAATTAATATGATATGATATGTAATAATTAATTAAAAAAATAAATTTAATTATATTATCTTATTATTACACGCTATATCAATTACTTCTCTTATATATATATATATATATATATATATATATATATATCAAATTATAATTAAGTTTATCTTTAATAAATAAAAACAAAACTTTTAAATATTTAAGGTTTAATTTCTAACCTCACATCCTATACTTAAAATAACTGTTTATCGTTTGAATTAAAAAGAAGAAGTTAAATTTATCAAAAATTTGCATATAATTAATTTAAGCATAAACAAATTTAGAGTTTTAAGTTTCAATTGTAAGTATTCAAGCAGTATAATTATTTTAAAAAATACATTTAAGTTCAAAAATGTTGACATGTTAATTTTTTTAAACTAAAATAGAATTATTAAAACATGTATACTAATTTTTACCAAAAAAATATATTAATCTTTATGAAATTAAATTACTCATTTATACATAATAAAGAGACTACTTTTATATTTTTAAAAAATATTAAACCATTGATGCCCATTGCAATAAGTACTAAACTAAATCGATTAAATTAAATAATTATGAGGTTTTTAGTAACTACCTTTTAAAAATAATATTTATTATATTAAATTCATATATTTTTACTATTAAAAAAATTTCAACCCATAATTTAAAATTAAATTCTATCAAATTTAACCACATTCAATATCATTAAGTATTATTTTTATTATAATTTTTTAAAATATTATTTGTTGCTATTTATGATCTAAATAGCTATCTTTACTAAAAACTAAGATATTAATAGTGATTTAATTAAAAGATATAATAATTAAATAAACCTTTAAAACAGCTATATAATTTTATAGTTTAACTCTTTTAATATTGATTATAATATTCATACTATATAAATTATTATTATATAATATTTAATTATTATATTAAATAATAATGATAATATATAAAAATAAATATTTAATATATTTTTATTATAATAATATCATTATTCATATACAATTATTTTAAAAACTTATATAAATTTATAAAATTGAAAAAAAAGCAAGGTATATTTTGAATTATCAGCCATCCTTACGCTAAAGAGTCGGTGAAAATATAAGTGATTTATTATCTTTATAATATATTACTAATTAATTATATTGTTTTTATTTATATAAAATAAAATACTATTTATTATTTGTAAAATATATTTTTTAAGAATATAAAAAATATGGGTATAAAAACAGTGTAATTAATTCAAACTAAATTAATATAATTTTATTAATTTTAAATTTTTTTAAGTTGAGTGGACTTTAAATTTCAAAAATCAATCAAAATCTTATAAATCATTATACATATATAGTTTATTTTTTATTTTTACTTATTTTTAGATTATTTATATTTTCTTTAATTTAAAATTTTAAAACCTTAACATATAATTTTAATCATTTAAAACTTTAATTTTTTTAACTATATATATATATATGAATGATATAAATAAAAATATTTAAATTAATATATATATATATATATATATATAAATTACATTAAAAATTGATAAGTATCTAAGTTATTAATAAAAGCTAAGTTAAATGGCTATTTAAGAGCACGAAAAGCCACACCTTAGACATTGATACGTCGAGTGACCGTGCGTGTTATACTCGCCAGATTCTCCAATTCCCAAAAGAACAGAACCTTCGGTTGAATCAGTTCAGGTATATTGCGATGAATAAAATTAAAAAAAAAACAATAATAAGAAAATACCAAACAAACCAAAAGTAAATTTTTTTTTTCTTTCTTTTAGAAATAAGGATAATATTAGAAAAAGAGATAGAGATGGAGATAGTGATTGATATTATCTAAATAAAATAAATAAATCGAGTGTGTAATGAAGTCATCATCCACTTCATACAGAGATATGAAATAATGGAATCAAACCTGAAACCTCTCTAATATTCAACCTCCAACGGTCCAACCTGAAACCTTTCTAGGTCCCCTAGGCCATTCTCATTTTATCTTTATTTTATCATCTCTCCCGAGAAAAATTCAACATTTAACAGAAAAAACTATTTATTAACATGTTACTAGTATAATTTTATTTTTTAAAAAATAAATATCAAATTCACAGTAAAAAATAATATGATTGATTAAAATTATATTCAATAAATAATAAATAACATCTTATTTATAGATTGTTTTATTTTTAATTGCATGTTTTACACATAAAATATATAATTATTATAATAAAAATACAAAAAGTATTTATTTTATCTATAATATTAATTATCTTTTAATATTAATATTTATATTTTAGTATCAAAAATATTAAATAATTTTATCATTAATAAAATATTTGTATAACTATAACAATTTATATTACAATAATACCAATACTCCACATTATTTATGTAGTGAATTAACAATGTTTAAATAATTATGAGAATTATATTATAAAGTTTAAACCATAGAAATTTTATTCATATGAGTTATTAAATTATATTACATAATATAATTAATTAATAAAAATGGATATATTTACTTAATTTTTATTATAATTTTTAATTTAAATTAATAACAAATTATAAAGTTTAAACCATAGGATTTTTATTCATATTTAGGATGAGTTATTAAATTATATGAGTAAATAATATGATTATTTTGTTTAAATTAATTAATCTGATTCAATTGATTATATTTAGATTGAATTTGATTGATAAATTTTATAATTAGATTGTATTTGAATCGAAAAGTATACGATTCGTTTGAATTCAAACTCATAAATTTTATAATATATTGTATCCGATTAAAATAGAATTAATATTAAATTATATATAAATATATATTTTATTTTATAATATATTATATTTAAATGCTATATATATTATAATTACATTAAATTAATATTTTAATTTAAAAAATAAATATAAATATTTATAATAATTAAATGTGTATAAATATTTTTCTTATTATTTTAATTATAATTATAAATATTAAAATATGTTATAAATATAATAACTTAAAATTTAAATATTATATATGTTGTGTTTATACATAATAATATTTTATAAATAAAATTTAATATTAATACGATATTATTCGATATAAAAATTTAATTTATTTAAATTTGAATAGATTAAATCATCAAATTAAAATTTATATTAATTTTTTTTAAATTAAATTCAAATTGAATTAGATTTAAATCATTAAAAAATAGGGAATTTCAATCGATTAATCAGCCATTAGTCGTAAACTCATGCCCCATAAAAAAAGAAAGGATTTTCCTATAAAATTGTGTATTATTTTTTAATTGATATTTCTCTTATTTTAAAATTAAAAATCCAATCAGAGATTCGTTTTTGTACGCGACGCCCCGACCTTGGTGTCTATGTCCCTCGTATCCCTTTGCCTTCAGAATCATTAAATACACCCTTTCAAATCGAAAATTCACTTTTAAAAAAGTAATCTCTCTCTCTCTCTCTCTCTAGTTGTCTTTCTTCTGAAAATTAAATGAAAATGAAATTATATGTCAACGAATTTGTTGGATATTGCTAGATTGGTCTGCAAGGTTATTCCGTTTTCTGATTCATTTAGATCCAAAATTCGTCCAAGAGAACCCCAAAAAGCTCCCATTTTTCTCTTTTTGTTCGGATCTATCTATGTTTGGACAACACCTCTTCCTTATAATCAATCACTACTCGTTCTTTCTCATTTCACTCAAAATAAAAATTTAGCAAAAACCCAAAATCATAAAAAGTGAAAAAGTTTGAAAAGGGGGGGGAAAAATGGATTGTTCAGTGAAAATGCAAGGTAGTTCTGCTTTGGGGCTACGCCACTATATGGAAGCTCTGGAGGTAGAAAAGCTAAAGATTCAAGTTTTCCAGCGAGAATTACCATTAAGCTTAGAGCTTGTAAATCAAGGTTGGTACCCTTTTCGATTTTTAGCTTTTTATTCCTTCTTCTTTTCATGTTTGTTTTTAGGCATTGATTTTTGATGGGTTGTTCTGTTTTCTTGGTGTTAATTTCTTCGATCAGCTATTGAGAGATGTAAGCAATTGCTATCAAAGACTACCACTGAGTATTTGCATGTTAATTCTGAATGCTCAGAACAAACTTCGGGTGAAGAACATGTGTTTGAAGAATTCATTCCCATAAGAAGAACTGTATCTAATAATGATGAAGCAGTTGATGAACATTCACACAAGGCTAACTACAATCCCAAGGAGAAAAACGTTTCGAATAAAAAGAAATCTGACTGGCTTAGATCTGTTCAGCTTTGGAATCCAAACCCAGATCCACTTGTCAAAGAGGTAAAGCACAAAAAAAAAGACAACTTTTTTCTCACCTTCGCTAATCTAAAGTTGTGTGAATTTCGAAAGGTTTGGTTTTTACAGGAAATGCCCAGAAAAGAGTCGGTGGAGTTGAAGAAAAATAATGGCGGTGCTTTTCGGGCTTTTCAAAGAGAGAAAAGTGTTGGAAAGACAATTGGGTCGGTTTCCAAAGCATCTCCTTCAGTTCCGGCGACAAGTTCGTCGGCCGGAATTGTATCTGGTGGAAATGGTGGCAGTGACAAGAAAGAAGAGGAAGCAGGTCAGAGTCAGAGAAAACAGAGGAGAAATTGGTCTCCGGAGTTGCACCGGAGATTCTTAAATGCCCTACAACAATTGGGCGGTATTCATGGTATATATATGATTTTATTTATTTTTGCCTTTTTTTTGTTTTAATTTTATTTGGGTTTAATATGAGATTTGAAGGTCATACATTGATAATTGAATTTGGAATTGAAATGAGGACTTGATTGTGTTTTGTTTCAGTAGCTACTCCAAAACAAATTAGAGATATGATGAAGGTTGAGGGGCTCACAAATGATGAAGTCAAGAGTCATTTGCAGGTATATTTGTCTTTAGTTCTTTACCAATCGTCTTGTTTCTCTTTTTAAGTCCTTTTGTAATCTAATTTATACAAAAGAAAAAGGAAACTATATATATATATATATATATATATAAAAGAAAATGGTAATAATAGATAGTTAATGTTATGTGCATTCAAACAAAAACTTATAATATTAAGTTCTTTTTTTTTCAACATGTTCTTTGACTTTTAAACCAATTTTAAAATAATAAAGCGTGAAATTAGTACTCAGTAGCTATTTTTGACCAATTCAGGACTTGTTTTTTAATAGGTATTATTAGACTATTAGTACTTCAGATTCCTTCATTTTTTTAAAGTCAAATTACAAGAAGGCTATATAAGAGTCGTGTGAATCGTATCGGTTGTCAACATAGAAAGTTATTTGCAGGCTGTTGTTGTCTTTATACTATCAAATGGATTTCACTTTTTATAGTTAACGTTGCAAGTTAAAAAAAAAATCAATTAAAGATGTTATTTTCCAATGTTTCCTTTATTAATAGATAATAATGACAATAAAATTATTAAAAAAATAAAATAAGAATAAATAAATTTTAAAATTTAATTATTTTATATTATGTTATAACATTTTCTTAGACTAATCTCTTCTTGTCTCTTTAAATAATTTTCAATCTTTAATAAAACAGAAATACCGTTTACACACTAGAAGACCAAGTGAAGCTATTCCCAACAATGGTAGTGCACAAGCACCACAACTTGTAGTTGTGGGAGGCTTATGGGTATCTTCACCAGCAGAGGCATCAAATGTCGGTCCGGCTACTGGAATTTATGCCCCAATGTCTATGCCGCCAGCTACGGTTGCACAAGCTGGGGCAGCATCAGTGATACAAAGACAGGAACAGAAGCCATCTGAGTCCTCTCATTCAAATGAAAGAGTGAGTCATAGTGAAAGAGGAATTCATTCCAATTCTCCATCTACTTCATCCTCCACACATGTGATGACTACTTCTTCTGGGTTTTGATTTTCCCGAGTTTGATAATCATGTAAAAATATTTGTAAGCATTCAGTAGAAAGTTTCATATATCATATCAGTGATGATCATTCTTGACTTTTCTTTCTCTTTTGACTTGATTTCCTTTGAGAATTTGTTTATTGCGTCTGGACTGTACAATGTAGAGATTGGTTGACAAATGGAATATATACGAATTTGCCACATAAATATATATTTTTTTTAAATCTATATTTTTAAAAATTACTTCTTCGCATAGCTACCATAAATGGTATACTAGGAAATTTTTGTGTTATTTGAAATTAATCTTTCTCGTACACTTTCCTTAATTTATGTTTTTTTAATGATATTGACATTTTTTTTATTGTAACAACAAAAATATATAAAATATCTATTATTTTCTTAAAATTAATTAAATTATAGTATTATTATTAGTAAAAAACTTGTAATTAATGAGAATTAATTGTTGCAATAATAGTTTTTATTATTATCTTACTTTTTATGCTTCATGTTTATTTATGTATTATTGTTGAACAAAAACAAAATCTACTGTATATTGCATTAATATCCGAATATACTGTACCTTGTCATGACTATATGAATATACTTGCTAGTTGCTATGTCTTAGTCCAATTTCTATCGTTTGTTATATATCATTATTACTAATTTTGGGTGTGTTTGATAAGTACGATTTTGTATTTTTATTTTTTAATTTTCCCAAATGATATATTAATAAATCATTACCATCAAATAATTAATAATTTTTTAATAATAAGATTTTTATTTTTTAATTTTTTTTATTTTACAAAACATTTTTCTAAAGAATAAATTAAATCTTATGACTTTTGAAGAAGATAATTAGAAACATAAAATTTAAAATTAGTAATCAAATTTTTTCCTCGTTCTTTAATTTTTTTTTAAATAAGAAAATAAGAAAACAAAAAATATTATCAATTTGTAAGTAATTTTTGATTTTTTTTTCTTAAAATTACTTAATAAAATTTTTATTAAACACCTTAGTGGTTCTTTTTATAGAAAAATAAAAAATCATAAAACTAATTATTTAATCATAAATTATAAATCAAACATGATCATATTTCATAATAATAAAGTTAAATTTCATGAAGCATGCCGAGTAATTTGTATAGTTTTTAAAGTAAAAAAGAAAAAAGAATATTCTGTTGACGATCCATAACAGTTAAAATAAACAAATTTTATTGTAATTTATTTTAGGTTAGTTAGTAAATTTTAAAAGAGAGATTCGGTATTTCTTATTATAAAATTTCACTCATCTTATAAGAATCTAGGGGAGCATTAGTTCTCTTTAGAGTAGTGCTGCGCGCCTGCAAATGTCATTGCCTAGTGCCTAGTATTATTTATTATGTGATAAGCTTATCGATTAATCTATATATTTTGCAAATCTATATTGGAAAAATTATACCGGTAAAAAACATTAACCATAATAATAAACATTATCTTTAATGTTACATTTTTATTTACTTATTCGATAATTAAGATTAAATGTCGATATTTTATTCTATTATATATTTATATAATATTAATGTTTATCATTGAATTTATCTATTAATATAATCTCTTATATCACATCACATGTAATAAATTATTTTACCCTCGATATAATTTTTAATCAATAATTTTGTTACCTACATTTTATAGCTAAATTCCATCGTAATTTTGATGAAAGGATCAAAATCCCATGCCTCCAAATTCCTTTGGCACGTAGATCTCATCCCAACTTCTTGAGAGCAAGGAATCTATTAAGGTTTTCTCTTAGATTCCACCAGAACTTCCTTATAAATGAATCAGCTCTATTGCAAATGGAAATTGAAAGGTGAAAAGGACTCATAGTATAAACTGAGGATTATTGAATTACTATTCTTATCAGTGTGCCTTTCCCTGCATTAGATAAAAAATTTAAATTTTACCTTCCATCCTTCTGTCATGTGAGTTACTTTCTCCAAAGATAAAATTAAAGTCTCTTGTCTTATTCTTCCGTATAAATAATGAATTACCCAAATATGTGATGTTCTATTCTGTCACTCTAATCCTTGCCCTAGCTCTAGATGATAAGCTTCTTATTAAGTTTCTATTTCTTAAAATATCTTACGATTTGGATATGAAGTATCAAACATATATATAAATGAGGACAATCTTCTATCTCATAACATGGGTTTTGAGACGGAATTAGTCTCAAATTTAACATGGTATCAAAGCAGGCAAACTCATCCTGTGTTACACAGCTGTAAGCCCACCAACGTCCATCGATGAACTACCGATGTGAGAGAGGGTGTTAAAATATCTCACATCGATTGGACATGAAGTATCAAACACATATAAATAAAGACAATCTTTTATCTCATAACTTGAGTTTTGAGATGAAATTAAGTCCAAATTTAACACTGTTAACATTTTTGGAAAAGAACATACCAGATATTGTTAATGGACAAGAATTTCATATTCCGTAATCGAAAATTACTTATTTTTGGATGCTTATTAAATTTTAATTTTTTCATAAAGTCAACATTATTTCCTATATAGAATAGAATACGATAAAAAAGATCATAATATTCTTTTTGATTAGTCTTAAAGTTATTTAATCAATTTGATTTAAACAGATGAAATTTAATCATTAAATCATTTTGAATGTAAAAATAACAATGATTAAAATTAAACTATAATATTTAGATTCAAATAATGAAAATTTGAATATGAAAATATTTTAGAAGGTTAATTACGAAAATTTGTATATGAAAAAGTAAAATAAAGAACAATCCAAATACACTAACTCACTAATCCCGACATCCTTACTTCTCTACTTCTTTGCTTCTTCTTCCCTGCCTTAACCCATTCCTTGAGAATATTTGAAGAGAAAGGCACGAACAGAGTAAGGGAGAGAGAGGAATGGGAAATGTTTCTCTGCTTTTACTTCAATGGCATCAAAAAGTTTTTTTTTTCTTTCTAAGAGAGTAAAAGTCATTAAATGACTAAAATATCCCAGCTCAAAAATGTCGTTATTGTTATAAAATATTAAATTAATCATTAATTAATAAAGTTTGTTATTTTATACCATTTTTGTATAATCAAAAGTATTACATATTTTACAATTAAAAAAATAACTTCACCTCAAGTCTAAAAATTAACTGATATATTTTACAACTAAAAAGATAACTTCACCTCAAATCTAAATACAATCGGATATCAAATATATGTTTTTTTAAATGAAATATGTGTTTTTTGAAAAATTATCTTAAATAACACGTATAAAATTTATAATAATAAAAATAATATTTTTATCTTAAATTAAATAGGTGTTAATTTTGAGGTTTTTTATTATTCTTATTTTTTCTTTTGCAAAAAAATATGTTATTTTACATGATAAAAAACAACAACATATTTTCGTGAAGAAATTGAAAATAAAATCATATAAATAAATGTATCGTGTATATATATATATATATATAAAAGAGGGAAATAATACAATTAAAAAAATGATCACCACAGGAAATATGATATTTAGTTAAAAAAAAAATCTTTAGCCACGAATATTACATTATTAGCTATAGAAATTTTTGTATATAAAAATTATGTATCTATAATTAAAAACTAATATGGATATAGCTTGTAATAACTATTTCAATGGTGAATATAAAAGATCAATTTTAGAATAAATTTCAAATCACTAATAAATCATCTGACATAGTTATAATGCAATAATTTTGCCACAAACATTTTCATCTCGAATAATATATTTACTGGGATATTTATATAATTAACAATGACTATTTTATCCCAAAAAACTTTGATTATTGGTTTTCTCTTACACTCAACCATTGCTTGTATTTTACAAAACATCAGCAAATGCCCCTTAAACTCGATACTCATTTTGTTTTCTTAATTTGACTATATATCCATTATCTTTTTCTTCATTTTCCTTTTGTATTGCCACTTCTTCTCTGATAGGAAAAAGATGAAGCTAGAATTCAATTTAACGCAACAATCAAAACTAATATAAATATTATTTACCTTAGTGCATTAAAGTTATTTTGTTATTATTATTTTGTTATTATTATTTAATCAGATCATAAATACTAATTTTAAATACGTACACATACTAGGACTGTACGAAGAAGAGTGCCCCTAAAGCCCAAACTATATAAACAATGACAGAATACAGATAGAAGAAGCAAACAAAACAAATCATACTATTATCGACTTCACTTCGTTGTTATCTACACATTCATAACAAGAACTACAACATTTGGAACAACAGATAATATTTTCCCTCTAAAAGTCTTATAGACCTATAATAATTTAAAAAAAAATCAATTTTACTCGTATCTAAGACCAACATCATGGTTTAATATTCTTTCTATCTTTATACAAATTACCTTGGATAAGAAAATGAAATTATATAATATCATACATCGATCAAATTTCAAATCTAATAAGACGTAGTTATACAAGATGACGGGATAAAACTTCCGTTGAAGAATTCAATAATTTTTATATTATTAAATTATTTTAAATATTGAAAACTATTCTTATCACTGTTAAAGTTAAAACTCCACTGAATTTTGTTATTAACAAATTAAAAAACCAAAAAAATAATAAAGCATATATCTCTAAAAAATTCGTTCTGTTTATTGAAGCTATTTCTAGTCATGAAGAACAATTGATGATCTAGAAACATCAATTGGATATATACAAATGACTGGAGCAGAATGAAACTGTTAAAAACAGAAAGAAACAAAAACATAATTATGGAATAATCGACTCCACTCTCTTAAAGGAATTATTAGGAATACATCATTCCTTAAAAAGAGGCCTATATCACATGCTAAAAACATTTGATTTAATAAAGTTGAAAAATCTTTACTTTGTTATAAATTATTTATTTCTTGAATTATTATATTTTATCTTATAATGATTATATTCTAACTATATAAGGTAAGTCCGTTCATTAAAATAGCATCCGTTTTTTTACACAAAACATAGTGTAATTTTACTTGTCCGTTGAATATTCCTTTTGTTAATAAAATATCCTTCATTTTCTATCTCTTTGTTACTCCTTCCACCGAAAATCCTAGTAGATGGATTGGATGCTTCTAGAACGATCCAATAGCTTCATATATTTAGAATAGTGTTGCATGGGGATTATCCCACTAAAGAGAATAGTGCAACAATTTAACATTTGGATCTGCTTGTCAACTTATATATATCTGAAAAATTATGTGGAAGTGAAAAAAGAAAAAGAAGAGATGCGTAAAAAGTGAAGGTCCATTTTAAGGCCTTGTACAGAGCCATATTGGATGAAGATAGCTCCGACTTGTTATCCTTCCACTGCCAGAAGCGGGAGGTTCTCGTTGCTCTGTGAAACCAGCCTCACGCTTTGCCCTCCACTCTAGGAACAATGACAGTAGGGCTTTCGCCTAAATGCCACGGACCAACTCGTGGCTTGGAGTGGGCATGCCAGAAAAACGCTAAGACCTCAACCAACTCATGTAAAATTGGCCCATTGTTCCAACACTTTAAAGCCCCAACTTTGGTTACAAGCTCACGTTACTGAGATCGGCGAACATACATGTATACGTTATATTTATATATTTTTCTTACAATTGATAATATTTCTATGTGGGATAACTTCACCTTCCTTAATACATACCTATCAGTCTAAAATATAAGCGTTTTCTTTTTCTTTTTTAATCGATGTTTATGATAAAAAACTTGTAGACAGTTATTGGAACTAATAATCGTTCTAGCAATTCTTGATTGTGTATAATTTCATTGTTCTTCTTGTCTGAATGCTGAGATAAGCTATGCTATGTATGAAATATAGCAGAAAGGTATGGATATAGATAATGTGAGAATGATTGACGGAAGAAATTGACCACATTATATAAAAGAACCATCGAGTTTTTGTTTAAAGAATAAGAATTATGCTATTAAAATCTATATATAAAAGAACCAGCGATTGTTTGTTAAAGAAGAAGAAGAAGAATCTGTTGTTAAAAACTATATATAAAATAACCATTAGTTTCTTGTCAAAGGAAGAAGACGAATTATATTATTAAAAATTATATATAAAAGAATCAATTATTTTTTGTTAGAAGTAGAAGAACAAGAAGAATTATTGATATGTTATTAAAAACTATATATAAGAGAAACAATGGTTTTTTTGTTAGAAGAAGAAGAGGAGGAGAATATTTTTTAAAATATAATTCAATAATAAAGTTATCTATATTCAATATTTATAATAAGAGGACTAAAATTCTAGTAATTACTATAAAAAAAATAACGGAGAAGAAAAATTAAATAGATATATAAATGGATAAAGTGATCTATATTCAATATTCATAATAACAATCATAAACAGGATTCAAAAAAATTTTAAAAATATAATTCGATAATAAAGTTCAATATTTATAAGAAGAGTACGGAAAATCTAGTAAGTACTGTAAAAAAAGTAATGGAGAAGAAAAATTAAATAGATATATAAATGGATAATAACGTTACCTATATTCAATATTCATAATAAGAATCATAAACAGGACTCAAATTCTACTAACTAGTAGAATCCTTCTTCTAAGTACTATCCTATACAACAACATTTAAGATAAAAATAATAATCTAAAATCTAAAATATTAATACTACGTATCACGTTGCATAGATTCTTAATTTTAGGTATCTTAAATCTAAAATCTTAATACTATGTACATAAATTCCTAATTTTATGTCACCGGTTGCTATTTCTCCTTAACAAAAAAACCTCTATATTATCTACATTGTATATATTGGTATTCATAGTAAATGTTGTTGAATATTGACTCTAAAAATAATAAATTAGTGGCATAATTTAGAAAAATTAGTGCAAATATTTGTGGCATAATTTATGGTATGATTTAAGGAAATTAGTAGCATAATTTTAGGAAATTGGTGGCCTAATTTAAGGCTTAAATCATGGCACAATTTAGGAAAATGGAGCCTTGCGTCGTCTATAAATAGGGAAAGAGTTCATGCATTGAAGAACAATGCAAAAATCAAAAAGAGCATAAGTAAACTCAAAGAGAGAAAATACTTATGAGTTTGAGAGTTTTATGTGAATTTG
This sequence comes from Hippophae rhamnoides, assembly GCA_033030585.1. Classification (NCBI taxonomy): domain Eukaryota; kingdom Viridiplantae; phylum Streptophyta; class Magnoliopsida; order Rosales; family Elaeagnaceae; genus Hippophae; species Hippophae rhamnoides. Next base: position 42,168,825 of record CM065434.1, read on the forward strand.
GGAAAACACTTAGAGATATTATTAGTGAAGAAATCTGTATCTGTATTATGTATATTTCCTATTCAGTTCAAATAATATTTACTGTCTTTCGTGAACCTAGTCGAATTGTCGAACCACGTAAATTCTGTGTTTTCTTTTACCATTTTGATATATTCATATACCATTATTTATTCCTTACGTCGTAACAATAGTGATAGTAGTAGTCCTGGTAATTTCAGTAGTACCATTGGAAATGGTATTGGTAATAGTAGCATGAGTAGTAGTACTTCTAATAGTAATAGTACATGTTGGAGCATCGGTATGTTTTTGCGCCTATATTGAAACCAAAACAATTGGAAATTAAGTTTAAAAAAAAAACGAACTAGCCAAGCCAGCAAGAAATATTACCTTAAAATATGCATCATTCTTGTCAAGCTCCCTGAGAGGCATATCATCACTTAAATATTCAAACATGTAATATAGCAGTGAAAGAAGCAACAAATAGAATCAGCTAATTATCTCTCTCTCTCTCTCTCTCTATATATATATATATATATATTTGACAACAAAAGATATTAATAAACAAAAATAAATAAATTAATTAGAAATCTGAGTTAGGAGTAAATAATTAAAAATAAATACATTATATATATATATATGTGAGATACATTGAATATTGATCCTAAAATTAACAAATTAGTAGCATAATTTAAGAAAATTAATGACATAATTTAAGGAAATTAATTACATAATTTAAGGTTTAAATTATGACACAATTTAGGGAAATAAAACCTTATTTCATCTATAAATAGAGAGAAGTTCATGCATTAAAGAAAAAATTAGAGAGAGTATAAGCAAACTCAAAGAGAGAAATTACTTCATGAGTTTGAGAGTTTTCTGTGAGTTTGTGAAAATACTTCAGAGATATTATTAGTGAGAAAATCTATATCTGTGTTCTGTATATTTCCTACTCAATTCAATAATATCTGTTGTTTTTCGTAAATTTAGACGAATTATCGAACTACGTAAATTTCGTATATCTTTTTACCGTTTTGATATATTCATATACTGCTATTTATTACTTTCATGCAAAACATAAACCACATGTATTTCTTTGTTCATACGATTTTCTTGATCAAGGACAGCAGTAGATTGTGAATAAAATCAGTAAATTAAGAGGAATTAATATACTAAAGCAAATTAATGAGAAAATATGGAATTAATAACTAGCTAAAGCCTAACCTGTGGTTTCATATCACATAATTTAAAGACAAACAAACGGATTTCGGTTGTAGACATTACCGACATCTTTGAATCTCAGGCTTCTTCAATTTGCAATCCTGTTATCGCTAGCAAGGTAGGGTTTTTCGGTATATATATATATATATATATATATGTGTCCTGTTGGGATTAGGATTTTTAACATTTTATACATAAATTCTAAATTTTTAATACACAAATATTTACTTTAGTAGTTAAGTTAGTATTTATTTGTAAAATTTTAAAAATTTAAGAATTAAATTGTAAGTTTTAAAAGTTTGGATATATATTTATAAAGTTTTAAAAATTTATAAACTAATTCGTACGTTTTAATTAAAGTTTGAGTAGTTGCAATTTAAGCTAAATTGTATAGATGTCCAAGAGTTCGTGCTAAAGCAACACCTCTGGTGTCTCCAAAATTTACAAGACAAGCCCAATACATGGCATGTTTAGGGGTGTTCAATGCATTGGGTTAAATCTCTTCTACATTTGGTGGACACACTATGACATGTAAAATTCAAGCCACGATGCCATTAGCATTTATTAAGCCACTATGTGTAAAGGTGCTATTGGAGCTTACTGTTAGAAAATTTGGATAAAATGTTATAATCACAAATTCTCCCTCCTAAGATTTTTCTTAACAAAATATCAAATAAAAGATAAATAGATAATACACAACACATGAATTATAGTGAAAACTCTAAATTAGAGAAAAATCACTTTCGTTGTCAAAAGACAACCAAAGAAAAATTCACTATGTGGAAAATTGTTACAACCACACTCTCAATAATTTTTTCACACACCCAAAAGACAAGAGCAATTACAAGCCCAAGAGAATTTTCCCACAAAATTTTCTCACTTAAGAACTTCTCATACAAGCTTTTCTCTATTTTTGGGATGATTATCAATGAAGAAATGAAGCCATATTTATAACCTTCAAGTTCTCATTTCATATGCCAAACATTTCTTCATTTAACAAAATTAAGCTACCTAATTTTGTTATTCTTTATTCAAACAAGGTTAGGCACCTCCATCTTTGACAATATGGTAAGCCACCTTCTATGAATTTTCTTCTAAATTAGGCACCTCCTATTTTGACTAACAAACCTAATATTATTTTTAATCAATCATAACAATCTCCACCTTGATTAAAAATAAACATGTTTACTACTACAACACTGTCTATTCCAACAGTCATAATTCTCTACACCGAGAATTATCATACTCCACCATAAAGAGTACACCCACTTAGAATTAATCACCAATTCTAAGAATTTCACATCGGCTCATGTCGAAAAAAAAACTTGCTGAAATTTATGGTGCAACTCTCACACTTGGTTTTCTCGAGAGTTCATCAGCCATCGACATCCTTTCCACCACACACCTTGCATCTATACCAAGCCAATGCCCGTGTGCAAACTTGTGGATCCGCTACCAGTAACACACCCTCTTTCATGGCAATATTTAGATACTAGCGGCATGCCATGAGGATGTACACATTCTTTTCAAAGAGCATCACTATAGTCTTTGAAAATAGACATACTATTAGCGTCACCGTCGGTATTTGAGCTTCTTGTAGGATCAGCTCCACCCTTTGGACAATTTCTTTTGAGGTGCCCAGATTGTCCACACCCCTAGCACACTATCTCTTTTTCATGAAATTGTTTTTCTTTCGGTTGTCAGCTACCAATGCTGAGTTTTCAGGCGAAACATTTCTTTCATCACTCAGCCTTTTTTCTTCAGAAAACAACTTACTAGTAACTTCTGAAAAAATTATTTTCTCCTTTCCATGAATCAAGATAGGTTTCATGTGATCATAAGAAGATGGAAGAGACCAGATGAGCCTTAAAGCTATATTTTCATCATCAAGTTTAACTCCAATGGTTTCCAGTTCAGAGACAATACCATTGAGAACACTTAGATGGTCAGACATAATAATTCCTTCATTCATACGCAAAGTATGAAACTGCTCTTTCAAATACACTCGATTTGAAACGCCTTTTGCCTGATACAATTCTTCAAGCTTTTCCCAAAGTTCTTTGGCCATAGATATTCCATGCACATTTGCAAGAATATTTTTGGCCAAACAAAGCCGAATTGCACTTGCAGCTCTTAGATCAAGATCTTCCCAATCTTCATCACTTATATTGGTTTTACTGGACTTAATATCAGTAACAAGGGCTGGTTTCCCCTTTAACGCCTTGTGTAACCCTTATTGGATCAACAAATCTTTGACTTATACTTGCCACAAGCCAAAATTGATTCTCCCATCAAATTTCTCAATGTAAATCTTGACTCCCAATATTTCTCCTTCTTTCTTTGAAATTTGTTTTGATACCAATTGTTAGGAAATTTGGATAAAATGGTATAATCACAAATTTTTCCTCCCAAGATCTTCCTTAGTAGAATATCAAATAATAGAGAAATAGATAATACACAACACAAGAATTATAGTGGAAACTCCAAATTAGAGAAAAACCACTTTCGTTGTCAAAAGACAACCAGAGAAAAATTCACTATGTGGAAAATTGTTACAACCACACTCTCAGTAATTTTCTCAAACACCCAAAAGACAAGAGCAATTACAAACCCAAGAGAATTTTTCTACAAAATTCTCTCACTTAAGAACTTCTCATACAAGCTTTTCTCTATTTTTGGGATGATTATCAATGAAGAAATGAAGCCATATTTATAGCCTTCAAGTTCTCATTTCATATGCCAAACATTTCTTCATTCAACAAAATTAGGCTACCTAATTTTCCTATTCTTTATTCAAACAAGGTTAGGCACCTCCATCTTTGACAATATGGTAAGCCACCTTCCATGAATTTTCTTCTAAATTAGGCATCTCCTATTTTGACTAACAAACCTAATATTATTTTTAATCAATCATAACACCTACTTCATTGTTGCTACATGCTATTTTCATGTGGCTCTATTTGGCATTTTGGTCACGATGATATTGATAATGTTTTAATGCATCTCAAGAGACCTCAATGGCTTATTGCTCCTACTAACCGGATGGTTGTCATTCATGTCATTGGGACAAGATAAATTTGCTATGTAGTCGTTTTATTTTATTGGAAGTGTTTAATATAAACTAAAGTTGTACATAAATTCATAATTTAGTGGGAATTAGATATATATTGCAAGGTAGTTTTTACAAAGCATTTACACGTTGTGTAACATGGTTAGATGCCTATGTAACGTGGTTATATGGATATGTAACTTTCTCTCTCGAAGAAACGACATTATAAAATATATCTAACTTAAACTACATCATAAATTTAGTATAACTCTAGTTTACTATTAGGTATACCATCAAGTCTCACATTGAAAAAAATATAAGTATCAAATTGAAAATATAGTTGGGGTAGGTTACTACTCTTAATAGGCTAATCTCACGAGAAAGACACAATTTTTAGTTGAATATTGAAAGATATGTGATCATTTTTAACATTACCACTAGCATACAATATCATGTTATGAATTAAAATTAGTTTCACAAGTTCTAAATCAAATTCATAATTTAAAATCCTTTTCGAATCTCCAACTTTAACTTTAAAAATCTAGATACGCTTAAGACTTTATACATTTTTTAAGTGTGCAATTAATTAAAAATTTGATTATTAACGAACCTAAATTCTGAATAATATAGAATTAAGATTATTATATTTTATCCTTTATTACATAAAGATCTAAAATGGTAACAACTAAACAACGAAAGATTCAATGTGTTGATAATGTTTAACTTAAGTATTCTATCCTACTTGTCTCAAAAGAAATAAAGTGATACTTCGAGTAAGAATATTATAAATTATAGACTGATATCTTAAACTAGAAATAACACATCTAAGAAATAGATTAATTGATCACTCTAATTCATACATATATAGTTTTAAAATTCAAATATAAAATTGAATACACAATAATTTAAGAATTGAAACTAAAATAATTCATTATATTAAATTAATTAAATCATAATTTAATGTTTGAAAATCGACTATAATAACAATAAATATTTTGTTAGACCTAGAATTTATAAAATCTATAAAACAAACTAAATAATTTATAATAAAAAAGAAAAAAAATATAAAAATCTGATTTTGTTGATGGGTAAGTGGAGTTAAAAGAACAAATTGTACCACTTTTCAATCTTGTTCTAGAATATTCCTTCAGAGATCTTTCAAGATCGCACCAAATTTAAGTAACTACTCAATTTTCTTATAATTTTCCTACTATATGTGTTCATTGGGGCGTTGTTTGAGTATTTATATAGAAGAATTAGGCTTTTGAGTTCATATTAAATCTAAATGCATTGGATGAAACTAATTTGATTGATATAAGTGTGCCATGTGTCGACTAAATTAATCATTTAATGAATAGGACTCGTAAGGAAGCCAGTATCAAGATCGGATGGTTATAACATGTGCTAGGTCGTGGATGTGATACATGTTGTGCTTTGAGAAAAGAAGGGTGGGGAGTTTGGCATCCCTAGCATCAAGGTGTAGAGTTTTAAGTGATCCAAAGATCATTTTAAATTAATCCATTTTGTCTAAAAAAAATTCATAAAATTCTAAAACATTTCATAAAATTATAGTTTTTAAATAAATATAAATTAAATAATTTTAACACGTGAAAGAATAAAATATGTATAAATATAAATTAAATGAAATCTAATATATATATATATATATATAATAATAATACTTATAAATACTATTGACCCTTATGATATTCTTGTTACTATAATTAAGGTTGATAAAAAAGAAAATTGAGAAAAATAACAATATGTTCATGATACTCAATCTGTTTGACTATGTTCTTCAAGAAATTTCAATTATAACTATAACAAATGAGATAATTTCTACACTTGATTATATTTATTTGAAAAAGATTCTTTCTTGAAAGTTTCATTTGAAACTTAAATTTTACTTTTAAAATGAACTTATCAAAAAATCTTTAAACTGTTATTTATGAATTCAAAAAAATTATTAGTGATTTATCTTTTATTGATGATAAGGTAGAAAATCAAACACAAGCAAGCAATCATCTAAGTACAAAAAGTATAAAGATGTTTGAAATGGTGAGAGATTAGATCATAAATAGTTACTAGGTTGCTATGACCAAGCAGCCTCCGTATAGGTCACTCAACTTTGCCCACTGTAAGCAAAGAATGACCAATAAGTAAGCCACGTTACTCATGCCGTGGGCATAGGTTGTGTTCCATAGAGTTGACTCAAGTTTTTTTTAACCCAGTTAGACCAACTACCTCTAATAACAAGGTTATTATACACACGTCGTGAAATGACTGTCACACTTACAAGATAAATGGGTTGTTAGATATAGTTAGAGTTACGTAACTATCACCTGAGTAATATTAGATAATAATTATTAACTTTTTTTTCAATTTTATTTACATTTAAACATATTGTTTCAATTTTATCTTATTTTAATGATATATATAAGTAATTTAAACATATTGTTTCAATTTTATCTTATTTTAATGATATATATAAGTAATAGGTGAATGTTTCTTATAAATTATCAAATTTCTTTAAAAAATTATCCCCTATCGATAAATTAAGTTATAATATATGTTTTTTTTTCTTAATCAATTTTTTTATAAAATTAATTATTCATTAAATAATAAATTATAAAAATATGATATTTTTATTATTTATGGTTTATCATTATCAAGAATTGATATATTAAAATATCTTAATTAATACATCGATTTTGGTAATATTATATTATTAAAAAAATTTAGCTTGAGATTTCTTTAATCATTTTATATTAAACAAAAAAAAATTTATGAAAATTTAGGAAAAAGAAAATGATATTAGAAAAAATTACTGTTATATTTTTTATCAGAAACAAAAATTAATAGTATCAATGGATTCAATGCTTAGTGACTTTTTCTATTTCCTGGTTTCTTTCAAAAAAATTTCAAACCTGGACCCTGCTTCGCTCTCTCCCTTTTGTCCTTCATGCGGGTGGAAGTTAGGGTTTCAATTACCTTGCTGTGCCGTAATTGTCAACAAGTATGAAGCTTTTTCATCGACTTTCATGCCATTGTTCCTTCATTTTGATATTCTTTTATTTATTTTCGTAATATTTTTTCATGGAAGGTTTAGCGGTTTCCCATTTTTATTTCTTTCTCAATCGATGAAGAGAAACTAATACGATTCCTCCCCCTTTATGCTTCTCTTTTTTGGGAAGACGAAATAACTTTTCAAGATCAATTGGGTGTTTTTTATTTTGTTTCTTCCATGATTTTTTTTTAAATTAAGAACTTGAAATCTGAAGCGCTGCGTATGTATTCTATAATTGTTAAGAGAATGGGATAACCTTGACTATTTTCTTTTTTTTTTCTTTCCTTATAAATTTTTGGTTTTATATTTGTTAATATGCACAGTTGATTTCTAGGGTTTATTTCGCTCTGTTTATTAAAGGGAGTATCTTTCACTTTGGATTGATGAGAATCTGACACCCCAGGTGTTTACGACTTGGCCGCTTGGTTCTGGTGTCTCTTTTCCGTTTAAAGTGTGATGCTTACGTAATTTTTTTGAGTTTTTGCATTTTCATTCTTCTTTTCTGTGTTGGAAGTTGTGATTTTTAACAATTTTAAGGCATAGATGATGGATTTGTTGCTGGATTTCGTACATAGTTGTCAGACAATATTTTATTATTATCTCACTCGATCTTTGTTGTGAAGGAATTGATATTTGGAAATAATCTTGAGCAATGGGGAAGAGGAAGTCCAGAGCTAAGCCCCCTCCTAAAAAGCGGATGGATAAGCTTGATAATGTTTTCAGTTGTCCCTTCTGCAATCATGGCACCAGCGTTGAATGTCGCATGTAAGTATATGTTTACTCGCCGCTTATGAAGTCTTATTATAGGTATCACATTCAGTTAGGCCTTATAATCTATTCACGTTTTTAACCTGCATCCAACACTTCATATGATTTGTGAAAGACCTTGTGTTGATACTTGTTACCACTGTGATGACAGACAAGGACTCTTATCTTGAAGTGTTTCGAACTAATTTTTCAGTGGAAAATTGTGATTCTGCATGTTTGTAACCTACGTGTGACCACCTTTTTTTTTTCTTCCCATTTTCTTCAGTGACATGAAGAACTCAATTGGGGAAGCATCATGCGGAATATGCCAAGAGAGCTTCAGCACAACTGTTACAGGTTTGACACAATCTTTATTGTTTGATGTTCTGGTATTAGTCCTAAATTTACACATATTTAGTATCTAACTGCTTCTTAGTTTCTTAGAAGAATAAAAACATGTTGGTAGAACCAGATCTTACAGTTCAAAAATAAAAACATTGATGATGTGAAAAATTTGACATAATAAAACAGCTGAAATATCTTCTTTTTTGTTGTTACTATTTGACTTAGAAGAGATTCTATATTCTGATTCTAACTGGCACGTTTTCTTTTGCAACTCCAGCTTTAACTGAGCCAATAGACGTGTAAGTGGAACTCTTCTCTATTCCTCTGTTCTTCCCCACCTATCATAAAAGAAATGAAAAAAGAAATTGTTTATCTCACTTCTTTGCTTCCCTCTTCAATTTTTTTCCTGGTATCTATATATAATGTGTTATGATCTTGCAGATATAGTGAATGGATTGATGAATGCGAACGGGTTAACAATGTCGATGACTACGGTGATTAGATGGAAGGGCATGAGATCTCTTGCACGAAGTGGAGTTTACTTATTCTTAACCTACAAGAGATTTCTCGGTGAGATTAGTATATGCATGGTGGAATCAGGAATCAGCTACTATGACCATCGTTCCACCCTATTATTTTATAAAGGAAAAAAAATTTGATTATCATGTGCTATACAAGCCATCTTTATTTCTGTATTTCATAGCCCTCTAAAACAATCTCTTCGACCAAAGATTTTGGGTCCCCCAATATAATAACACATTTTTTTTTAAATAAACTAAATCGGTCCACAGATGAACTCTTCATCTGGTTTTAGATAATTTGAAGTCCAACAAGGTTGATTATTTTTGAACACTTTAGTCTCTTTTGTTTCTACCGGTACTAAGTAACAGAAATTGATTCATATCATACCCTTGTAAAGTGAATCCTAATTAGACTTGAAAAATTTATACAGGAGGAAATAAAGGTAGCAATATTATAATAATTAAATTGTTATTGTAATAAGAATAATTTATTAATGATGATTTTATTCAATAGTAGTGACATTTAAATGTAATTAATATTAGAGATAAAATGAATGTTTTTTACATAGTATAGAGTAAATAACAAAATTATTGTAACTTAAATAATTTCAATTTTCAATCTTCTCTCGCTCTATCATTACTTAGATTCTTTCTATGATGCGGTTCCTTATCCTTATTTCTCCAGTAAAGTGGTTTCCTTATCCTTATTTCTCCATTAAAGTGGTTTCTTTATCCTTATCTGGAACCATTTACGATGATCGAGCCTTTCCTGAGTCAGTGAGAAAGCTCTGCTTTAAGCCTTTCTTCAGAGTTCTAGCAAACCCTTCTTTGACCGGGCATTTCTGCGAGTTGATTCTACACCCATTTCTGTGTATTTTCTGCCACATGAGGCCACCAGTAGTACCGGGTCTTGAACACATAATCAAAGGAAACCATTAAAGTGGTTTAAGGCAATTGCATAATTTCGAGCCACAAGATTTTGTTTTACGTATAAAAAAAATCAATTACACAATATACCTTATTTTTATCAAGCTAACGCAAATGTAAACATACGATTTATAAAGTTGTACTTGATTTTCGTTAGAAATACATTTCATTAGAAATTAGCCTAATGATGAATGCATTAACTCAAATTTTATTACTTTTTTTTTTGGGAGCCATGGGCACCTCAAATTAACACCAGTTTGCTATGAAGTCCTTCTTAGAAGGAATAAAAGAATAATATAATATAGGATAATTTTATTAAACGTTTGTTTCTAAAATGCAGAACTTGCCCTATATGTGGAAAGGTTTAAAGAGATGTCTCTTCTTGCGAAGCTTCTAGACAAAAAGATGCAAATTAAGCTTTTAAACTCGTGAGAAATAGAAGATTAAACACAAACACAACCAAAAGAGTTGAAAATGTTATATATGTTTCATATTACAATGAGTGTCGATCACAAATGATGATGATGATGTTATAAATTGAATTTTAGATATTTTCCTAATAAATATTGGGTTAGTAATTTTATTTATTTTGTTGCAAAAAAACAGTGAGATGTAGTTATGATCAAATAAGATACATTTTTCTAATATGAAATTTAGATTGATTTCCTTCAAAAAAAAAAAATTATTTTACATCCTAATCAGTAGCTTTTTTTTATTCATCATTTTTGTGTGTATGTGTGTGTTTCCCCCCCTTTTAAAACTAATTCTACGCCAAGAAACTGTTGGAGTTGGGCAGCCCCTTTTTTGATAAGCATATTTTGAAGAAAATATTGAGCTGTCCAGCTTTCAATTTGATATCAGAGCTGATCTTAGGGGTCTCGATGTGCCCGCTCTCCACTCTATTCCCTACGGGTTTGACAATCGGTTGCGGTGTTCCCGTCCGATATGAGGGGGAGTGTTGGAGTCCCATATCGCTCAGAGAAGCTAACAATGTGTTGGTTATAAGTCTGGGCAACCCCTTTCCTGATAAGCACGTTTTGAGGGAAATATTGGGCTGCTCAGCTTTCAATTTGATATCAAAGCTGATCCTGGAGGTCTCAATGTGCCCGCTCCTCGCTCTGTTCCCTGCGGTTTTGACAGTCGGTTGCGGTGTTTCCGTTCGATGTAAGGGAGAGTGTTGGAGTCCCACATCGCCCAGAGAAGCCATCAATGTACTGGTTATAAGTCTGGACAGCCCCTTTCCTAATAAGTGCGTTTTGAGGGAAACATTGGGCTGCCCAACTTAAATTTGGTATCAGAGCTCGGTGACTTTTAGTTTCAGACTCGTTAACTGTACCGGGCATTCTTGGTCTTCTTCTACCTCTTCATTAATCAACCATCTACTTCCAATCTCACCTGTCTCTCCCTCTTTCAATTTTCAGTTTGATCTCATTTTCTCAACTATATCTTTTAACACTCCCTCCGATCCAAATTAAATTAAGAATGAGTTGGTGGTGGGTCGGTACTATCGGAGCTGCTAAGAGAAAGTTGGATGAAGAAGATCCTTCAAGAACCTACCAAAGCATAGCGCTAATAATTGGTGTCACAGGGATTGTTGGAAATAGCCTCGCCGAGATCCTTCCTCTCTTCGACACCCATGGCGGTCCTTGGAAAGTATACGGCGTCGCTCGACGGCCCCGACCCAATTGGAACAATGACCACCTCATTGAATATGTTCAGTGCGACATGTCAAATCCAGAAGACGCACAAGCCAAGCTATCTATCCTTACCGATGTCACCCATATCTTCTACGTCACATGGACCAACCGAACAACCGAAACCCTCAGTTGCGAAGCCAACGCCGCTATGTTCCGCAACGTCCTTGGATCCGTCGTTCCCAACGCACCTAATCTTAGTCACATTTGCCTTCAGACCGATACCAAACACTATGTAGGACCCTTTGAGGCCATCAGCAAAATCAAACATCATGATCCCTCATTTACTGAGGACTTGCTCAGTTTTCAATTTGGTATCAAAGCTGATCCTGGGGGTCTCGATGTGTCCGCTCCCCACTCTGTTCCCTGCGGGTTTGACAGTCGGTTGTAGTATTCCCGTCCGATGTGAGGGGGAGTGTTGGAGTCTCACATCGACCAGAGAAGCCAATAATGTGCTGGTTATAAGTCTGGGCAGCCACTTTCCTGATAAGCGCGTTTTGAGGGAAATATTAGGCTGCCCAACTTTCAATTTGGTATTAGAGCTGATCTTGGGGTCTCGATGTGCCCGCTCCCCGCTCTGTTTCCTACAGGTTTGACAGTCGGTTGCAGTGTTTCTGTCCGATGTGAAGGGGAGTGTTGGAGTCCCACATCGTTCAGAGAAGCTAACAATGTGCTGGTTATAAGTCTAGGTAGTCACTTTCTTGATAAACACATTTTGATGGAAACATTTGGTTGACTAGCTTTCAATTGAAACTAATTCTTCAATCTTGACCACAAATATGGAATTCTTCGTCATGTTAATGATACTTTCATTGCCATTCCGTTAGAGCATATTAATATCAAAGAAATCCAATTAGCATTCACAAAGATTGGTTCGTTTTGAATAACAATTAGAATGCAAGGTAATCGGTTGTTTAAAATAATCTCGGAATAAAATTGAATAAATTAAGTATAATTGCATATATATATATATTAAATTGTATCATAATTTAATTTAATGTATATAATATTCAATAACAATTTATATAATATATTTGGATAAAATAATTTTTATTTTAAAAAAAAATCAAAATACATAATATTAAAATTAAAAACTTCAATAATTTAAATTAATTATTCAATATAATTTATACACAATACTTGGTGAGATAATTTTTATGACTGTAAAAAAAAATATAAATAACTTTAGTATTAAGCTACAAACATAATCTTAATAACTAATTTGAATCGGGTTGGAGGGATAGATTTTTTGAGTTTTTTATTTTACTTTTTCCGTGCCATACAAGTTTTTTATTCCTTTATTATTTATATGCTTTTAAGTTCATTAATGTGTATCATTATTAACGATTAAATAATATATATATATGCTAAGATTTAGAATTTTTAAAAAAATTAGGGAATGAATAATAAAAAATACAAATAAAAAGGAAAATAATAAATATAATGAAACTTTCAAATATTAAATCTTGAAAATTAAATCAAACCAATAATTTTTTAAAACCTACAAAATTAAATTAAATTGACTTAAATTTACTAATTAATATTTAAGTAACTTTTCCAAACTCCTACTACATTCTTGTATTATAGATTGAAAGTAAAAATTATTGTTTCATTATTTAATCAATGTTAAAATTATATCATTTAAAAATAAAAAAAATTATGCAAAATATTTTTTTATAAAATTCGTAAAGTAATATGTATATATATCGCAAATTTCCATATTTCTTAATTCTGTAAAATCGAAGAAAGAGAAAAAGAGTATCAAAACCAAAAGTTAGCTCTGATATTTACGTGCACTAGGAGTGTACGAAGCACAGTGCCTATAGCCACATACCCAGACTAGACAGAATCAGAGGATACAGATAGTAGAAAACAACAAGGAAATTTTACAAATAAGGACGACTCTTTTGTTTTTATATGGGGTTCTTGGATACTGGATTTCTAATAGTCTCATGCTTATAAGAGCGTGGGGGGTGTGTTACCACTTTTTCTTTGCTCTGAAATTATATTTCTCATGTAAGAAAAGCTTGCAATTTTCTATTCCTCTGTTTTTATTTTATTTTATTTAGATAATTTTTTTGCTTTTTTTTTTTATAAATAGTAAAAAATTTATTGAATAAAATATAAAGTTACATTCTGAATCAGTATTTAAATTATCAAATATACATTATAGATTTAAATACGAAATTAAAACTAACAAACTAATATAATACTAATATATTTATAAGCGAATATACATTAGCGTTTAGTAATAATTTTACATTGCAACCCATTTTAACCTTGATTATAATAATTAGAATTTATTTTTTTATAATAATGAAAATTAAAATTTAATTATAATAGTTTACAAGATAAACAAGAAACTTTCCTAGCATTAACCATGAAAAACAAACAAAACAATAAAAGAAAATATGTTTTTAAGCAAGGAAAAACCAAAATGTCACTATGATATAATAAGTAATAATTAATAGTGACATTAGGCATTAAATTTAAAGTGATTTTTTTTTTTTTTTTGCCAAGTATACTTTTCATTTACAAGTAAGATTTGAATATGTTATTTTTATCTTATCACAAGGTTTCTTATGTAATATTTTTATAATTTATTGTACATGTGTATACATAACCATGGGATAATGTATTGATAAATTGATTATTATATTCTGTGTATTGGATCTTTGGGTTATCCTATTGCATTCGGGCTGTTTTGCTTTCCCAGGCCTTATACCTACTTAGTTCATTTATCTTCTTTATGTGCGCTGCTTAGGTGTTTCTTCTTCTCCATCTCTCATATATAATCTTTTTGAGTTTTGAGTGTAAAGAACTTCTAGATGGTTTACTAGTCTCTTATTTGTGTTAGGTTGATTTTCCTTAAGCATATAGGTATCAAATCACTTAGTACTTCTTGTGATCAAATTTTTTCTTGTAGGAAAAATATTACGTAAACATTGCCATTAGGAAAATTTTTGTATTCATTATTCTCTTATCACGTGGATCATCCAAGTCATTAGTAAACAACTTTCAATTGTTGTTCATCCCTTGTTTGCATGTTGTAGTATACCCATTTGCTTTAGAGTTTTCAAATATTACACCTACAACTTGAAGTGATATGGTTAATCTATAACTCAGATTTGAGTAACATTCATGAGTTTCAATTAATCATCATCATGTCAAGATATTCCTTTCTTTCAAACTGTAGTCTTTAATACCCCTTTAATATCTAATTTTAAAAAATATTATTTACTGTCTACATTCCATTGATCCCCTCGTTTGGGTTCATCAGCTCTTTGACCAATTTAACATCAAGATTTAGCTTTGTATTTGACTTTAAAAGCATCTGATAAGATATCCAAAGCTCTATCTCATATCGTGGTAATTTGAAAGAGATTATTCAAAGAAGATCGTAATTTATGGCCGTGACAAAGAATGTACTGAGATTATAATTCGACCGCTTAGAGTAAAGATCAACTTAGTCAGCCTGGAAGACAAGATCGAGAAATTACATGAATCAAGGCGTCATGAGAAACATAATTCTGGAAGAAACCAGAGGACAAATACGACGAAAAGTATTGAGAAACGAGACTACACTTGAAGAAGAAACTTTTCCGTTTCGATCTGAGAAAGGTACCACATGATTGAGCACTTAGATAATTTCAATAAAATTTTGGCCGATCTGTGCAAAATTTAGATGTTGAAATTATCGATGAAGATAAAGCTTTGTTGTTGTTGAATTCATTGCACTGAGCTATGAGCATTTAAACACTGACCCTGTATATGGAAAGGATGAGGTTAAGTTCGTAGATGTTTCAAATGCTTTGGTAAATAACGAGTACCTGGGAAGAACGATCAACATGATCACGGAGACTCAATATCGAAGCGGACGGCGGCCCGAGGTATGACTAACAACAAAAAAATCGACGGATCAAATAATAGGGGCAAATCTAGATCAAAGTCCGTAGGAGAGTCATCGAGGAAAAGTCTGCGAAGGGCAGTGTGCCTATCATGTCACTAGAAAGCGGCACTTAGAAGAAGATTGTCCAAACAAGGACAAGTCAAATGCAAATGTTGCACGCAGAAGGCCGATGAAGATGAAGAATCAACCTTTTCGGTTCATCATAAAAAAACTACTCGTATAAGTGGATCCTTGATTGGATGTTCTTATCATATGTGTCCCAAATAGACATTGGTTTTCGAGTTTTGAAGAGCTCGATGGAGGAGTTGTGCTTATGGGCGGCGACAATACGACAAATAAAATGGATCGGAACAATACAACTAAAGATGCACGATGGTACAATCAACGACTTACAAATGTAAGGTATATTCTCGACCTAAAGAAAAACCTTATTTCTTTAGATGTTCTAGATCACGATGGTTACAAGGTAACATTGGAAAATTGGAGTCTTGAAAGTCAGTACGAGGTGCATTTGTAGCAATGAAGAGGTACTCGGAAGGCGAACTTGTATTTCCTAGATGGGTGTACAAGCATGATTACGGGAAGGGCGGTTGTCTCAAGTAGTTCCAAGAAGAAAGGCAAATGATTCTTCCCGCCTCGCAGGCATACGCGCTTAGGGCATGCCGTTGAAAAGGCTTTGTAAGGCTTAATGAAGCAAGGTCTTTTGAAAGGTGCCAAGACCGGAAAGTTTGATTTCTGCGAGCATTGTGTAACGGGAAAACAAACAAGAGTCAAGTTTCGACACCGCCATTCATCGCATTTACTAAGGGATCTCTTGATTATATTCACATGGATGTTCTGGGGACCTTCCAAGAATGCTTCACTTGGAGGTAAACGTTGGTTTGTGACTTTTATTGATGATTTCTCTAGATATGCCTGGATATACACTACGAGTCACAAAGATGAAGTTCGGATATCTTTCTTAAATGGAAGAAAATGATCGAGACTCGGAGACAGCAGGAAGATTAAAAGGCTCGAGATCCGATAATGGTGACGAGTATAAATCGAGATCCTTTCTTTAAAGTTTGTCAAGACGGCGGATAATCGCATTTTTCGATTCATCGTACACCACAACATGAGAATGGAGTTGCAGAATGAATGAATCGTACTTTGGTTGAGAAAGTTCGATGTATGCTATCTCATTCCAAATTCGAGCAAGGAATTTTGAAATTTGTGGCTTTGTCATATGTAACTCATATAGTCAATGTAATTTCCTATGCATTAGATGGAAAAACTCCTAAAGAGGTACGGTCTGGACAACCTGCTTCGATTATGATTCATTGCGAATATTTGGATGTCCTGCATATTTTCATGTTAGTGAATCCAAACTGATCCGAGAGAAAAGAAAAAAGCTGCTTTTCTTGGGCTTTAAGGAAGGAGTTAAAGGATTTCGACTTTGGTGTGGTGAATCCAAGAAGATCGTCTTGCCGAGATGTTACATTCAATTACATTATCTTGAGACAAACAAATTGAGAGAAAGAGAATAGAAAGTCCAAATACTCTTTCTAAGGTGATGCTCGAGACTTCGGAAGATCCGGAAAAAGATTGCACCTAATTACCGATCGCGGTGAAGATGAAATTGATGATCGAAGAGATCTCAGTTGAGGTGAAGGTTCTCACCATCACCATACCGATTAATCGGCGACAGGAATCTATTGCCACTACTCGACCGAGAAGGAGATTAAGAAGCCTACCCGATACACGAGTACATGGTAGCATTCGCACTTCCAAGAATCGATGATGATGTCCCGTACACTTACAGAGAAGCCATGCAAAGAGTTGATAGTATGAAGTGGAAAACGGCAATGGATGAAGAGATGAAGTATCTACATTAGAATCAGGCTTGGGAGTTGTGTCAACTTTCCAAAGGAAAGAAAACTATTGATTGCAAATGGAGTGTACATGCGAAGAAGAAAAGTGCTCGTAAAGACAACATCGGATACAAAGCCGATGCAGCAAAAGGCTATGCTCAGAAAGAAGGAATAGACTACAATGAGGTATTCTCACCTGTTGTTAAGCATTCATCTATTCGGATACTATTGGCTTTGGTAGCACAATTTGATCTCGAGTTAGCTCAACTCGATGTCAAAACAGCTTTTCTCCATGGTACTTTGAACGAAGAAATCTACATGTCTCAACCGGATGGCTTCAAAATTCTAGGACGAGAGAATTGGGCTTGCAAGCTGAGCAAGTCAATTTACGGTTTGAAGCAATCACCGCGACAATGGTACAAGCGCTTTGATAGCTTCATCAGAGAGCAAAAGTACACACGTAGTTAGTTTGATCGTTGTGTATACTTTTGGAAACTCCAAGACGATACCTTCATTTATTTTCTCTTATATGTTGATGATATGTTGATTGCATCTAAGAGCAAGGTGGAGATCGACCGATTGAAGGCTCTGTTGAGTTCAGAATTTGAAATGAAAGATCTTGGAGAAACTAAGAAAATTCTTGGGATGGAAATCATAAGAGATAGAGTTGCAAGTACAAGATGTCAACCTACCAAGATCTCTGAAGAAAAGTACTACAAAGGCTTTGACATTGATGAAAAAACCAAACCAAGTAAGTCACCGACTGCTCACTTTCAATTAAGTGCATTAATGTCACCTAGCACCACCGATGAGAAAAGCAAATGGAATGTGTTTCATATGCAAATTCCGTTGGTGCCTTGATGTATGCAATGGTTTGCACCTGAGACTTGATATTTCCACGCCGTTAGTATTGGTGAGTCCGCATACGTCGTAATCCGGGTAAAGGACAACGCAAGCACGGTGAAGTGGATTCTACGGTACATCTAGTACCGTGGATATTGGTTTGAAGTTTGAGAGAGACAAGACCGGGAAGGTAAACACCTAGTTGGATATGTGGATTCGACTATCTTGGAGATACGGATAAGCATCGATCTACAATTTGGTTATGTGTTCACAATGGCAAGAGGACCAATTTGTTGGAGATCAACATGCGGTCAACTCGTAGCTTTGTCTACTACGGAGGCGAAGTATATGGCTATAACGAAGCATTCGAAGAAGGTATGTGGCTTCTCGGGTTGAGTAAGGATTTGGGTATTGTTCGGAAGAACGTGGAGGTTTTCTGCGACGAGTGCCATTTGTTTGGCAAAGAACTAAGTTCATCACGTGGTCGCGCCAAGCACATCGATGTTCGATTTCATTTTGTTCGGGAAATCATCGGTGAAGGGAATGTTATACTCGAGAAAGTCGGAATTTGTAGATAACCCTGAGATATGCTTACAAAGCGTGGTTACAGTGGATCAAGTTTCAACACCGCTTGAACTTGATCAACATCTCTCGAGCTTAGGGCGCCTGAGGTGGCGATTTGGAGGCTTGGCGTTATGAACTTTTTCGCCAAGGTGGAGATTGTTGAATATTGGCTCTAAAAGTAACAAATTAGTGGACTAATTTGTGGCATGATTTGTGGCATGATTTAAAAAAAATAGTGGCATAATTTAAGGAAATTGGTAGCATAATTTAAGGCTTAAATTATATGGCACAATTTAGAAAAGTGGAGTCTTTCTTCATCTATAAATATGGAAGAGTTCATGCATCAAAGAACAAGGCAAAAATCGAAAAATCGAGAGAGAAGTATAAGCAAACTCAAAGAGAGAAAATACTGTGAGTTTTGGGAAACACTCGAGAGATATTATTAGTAGGAAATCAGACCGTATTCGTATATTTCCTACTCGGTTCAAATAATATCTCTCCCTACGTGGACCTAAGCCAGTGCTAAACCACGTAAATTCTGTGTGTTCATTTTATCGCTTTGATATATTCATATACTGCTATTTATTGCTTCCGCCCACGACAAATTTAACCCCTTTTATTATTATTATTCTATTAATCTATCACATTTGTATATTTATTTATTACATAAAAATAATAATAAAATGTCTATGCTAGAATAAGATTAGAGAATTATGTTCTTATTTTTCACTTTTTTATTGCCATTAGCAAAGAAAATTTATAGTCATTAAATGATTTTTCAAGTGTAAAAATATTATAATTACTTTTTAATTGTAATTAATATGTTTCTGAATTTTTAGGTTTAATTAACTTTTCATCGGATACAATTTAATACATGTTACTTAGTGAATAATTAGTGATCTCAGTAAAAAAAATATATTTATAGACCAACCGAATAAGCATTGAGTCATATATAAGTATGATTATTAAATAATGTCTATAAAAAATAAATGGTATGTAATTATCTCTTAATTATCCGAAAGATATAATTATAAAGAGATAATTACAATATTAAAAGAAATTTATCTATATAGGAGATACAAAACATGAACAAGTTTTTTTTTACTTCCTATATATATTCACCATTGTATACATTCACACATGATCTCAGATCTCATAATAAATAACTATATCTACCAACACTTTATTTCTCATTCGTCATAGAGTGAGATTTAAATATCTTCTTTGTTCTGCAATGCCATTACTAACTTGGACATTAAAGTGTAGGTCACCACCCCTCGTCCGAGGTCTTAACAAGTTTTCCTATTTTGCATATCCATATAGAATGGTTCTATATAGTGTTGACAAAGATCAACATCAACATCTTCCATTAAAAAAGTCTATATCTCAAATTTATGATGTAGTGCTATTAACCATAATCTAACCACATAATTATATTTAAGGAGAAATCATCATCAATTGATTACTATAAATCTTTAAAATATAGTAGTAACTTTAACCAAAATTTTAAAATTTTATATATGGACATTCAAATTTTTAAACCCTACAATTTAGTGACAAACTTTTAAAAATTTACACATGGTTATAACTTGGTTACTAAAATATATATTTTTGAATCTTAAGTGAAGTTTTAATTTTTTTTAAACTAAGTCGTATAATTTAAGAGTTTATACATCTATATTTAATGTTTTAAAAGTTAAAAATCAAACTGTACATTTAAAATTTTAAAATTTATATGTGAATTTAGTTAAAATTTGAAGACTAATAATATAATTTAACTTCTTTATTAGAGAGAAGTACATAATTACTTTTGCTAAAAATTAAAAAGTTACAATCATATTGACCTAACATGATATGTTGACAAATATTATTAAATTAATGGTGTAGATATTATCATAATTTAAAATTTAAAATTATTTAATAACTTTTAAAATAAGTAATATATAGGTTTCAAAAAATATCAAGTAACACATAAAACACATAATTAATGATTAACCGATGATAAATGATTTAAATAAATAGTACTTATAAATTATAATAATATTTTATTAAATTATTTAAAGATATAGATGCTAATAAATATAGAAACTTAAATTAATGAATGATTCTTAAAATCAAGAAAAATAGTTAATTAAAAATAGATATACATTTATATTGTATTTATTCAAAAGTTAAGATCATTCTAAAAAAATATGTATTTAAACCATTTACATGTGCTGCATATGTACGTAGGTTTGTGTGTATATATATGTTTTTCAATACAAAATGTTTAGATAAATAATTTTAAATATAATTTAATAATATATGTACTTGTAATTATAATTAAATATTTTTTTCTTGATTTTAAGAATTATTTATTAATTTAAGTTTTTATATTTATTAACATCTATCATTTTAAGTAGTTTCATTCAAATGATGTAAATAATTTATCAATCCTATTTGTTTATATAATTTATTAATACTACTTAGATTTTGGGAAGTCATTTCATTTTATCATTTATTTTTATATATAAAAAATAACTATCTTTGATCTGCGATCAAGTTTTAAGATTTTTTTTACATTAATAAATATAAAAATATTTATTTAATAAATACAATTTTTATTTTTTTTGTTAATTTTTTATACCAATAAATAAAAAAAATTCTATATAATAAATATTTTTTATAAATAGTTATTTTGTATAATGTATTTTTTTATTACAAATTCTATATAATAAATATTTTTTATAAATAGTTATTTTGTATAATGTATTTTTTTATTACATTAAGGTTGATAATTCATAGAATTACTCATTTAACAATAAATTCTCTTATGAACCAAAGAATATCAAAAATATACATATAATAAATACATTTTTTTTTACTTTTTATTAGTTTTTTACACCAATAAATACTAAAATATATATTAATATATATTTATAATAAATATAATTATTAAGATCTATCGAATCAATATCTATTTATTTTTCATAATATTTTAGTTTTTATAAAATTAAATTATAACAACGAAAGATGCTAGTCATCGGTATTATTTTTTAATAAAAATATATATTTTAATCATTTTTTTTAGTGTACACTTTATTCTTATTTTCGTTGGAAACTTTAATCCAAATATTAAAACCTCAGTTATCTTATTACTGAGATAAGAAGGGCAAATTAAAATTTTCGTCATTTAATAAATCTTTAACAATCTGGACAAAAATTCCCGCTCATTCCCTACTTTTCTATGCATTTTGGTAATTGAAGTGCCCTATTCTTTATTTCTACAGCTCACATATTGCTATTTTTAAGCAAGCTTTTGGCTTGGCTTTCTTTGAGTAAGAACTCTCAAGATTTTTGAAAACATGGTTGTGATTTAAAAGTACGATTGAAAAAATTATCTTATTACACAATTCTTAGAGATCTCAACTGATCAAAATCCTTAATTAGCTCACTCAATCGAGTAGGGAAGCTATTTTGATCTGAGAGGAAGTCGCGAGATCAAGATTTAAGTTTACTTGATAGAGATCCTTTCTCATTCGAAAGAATATATTATGCTGACTTTTTCAAAATTTGTATTTGTTTATTTATTTTGGTTTCAAATACTTACAAAATAATAATTAAATACATAAAAGGATATTTAAAACATAAATAAATAATGATAAATGTGAAGAATTGATGCGTAAATAAAATTGTATACAAATTAGCAATATCATTTAAAGACTCTTTTTTATATTTTATTTTTTAATTTTTTTCAAATAAACCTAATAACTCATTTAATAATTATTGTTTTATAATTAATAATAATATATATTTATTAAATTTAAATTATCAACCCTAATATTTGCATGATCTAAGTCTAATGCTATTACAAAGTGTTATTACTATATACTCATTAAATTTAAATTACCAAGATTTATGATTTAATTAATATTATGTTTTATTAAAGTTTTAACATCAATATATTATTTTTAATTAAATTTTATTTTTTATTACAAAATGTTTCCATATAAAAGCCTCAATATTTTCGTTATTGATTATTCTTTTTCAAAATATTTATGTAATATTAATTTTGAAACCGTGCAATGCATGGAAAAATACATAAAATATAATTACATTAATAAAGTTATTTATTTTATAAAAATATTTAAATTAACATGTAATTTATAAATAATTTTTAGGTAGTATTTTTATTTTTATCTCATATTTTGCGTTAAAATTGATTTAAAATATTTTTAAAAAAATATAAATAATGTTATATTATTTAAATTTGATAGTATATATTAGTATCGATTGCATGTCAAGCACAATTGGTATTGTTTCAATTTAAGAGTAAAAATTAAAGAGAATAACCAATGAATAATAAAAAATGAATGAGATATAAGTACATTTTGATATTTATTTTGTATCAAAAAAGTTAAAAAGTAAAAATAATCAAAACGTACTTAACAAAACTAACAAAATAACTATTTTTAAAAATATATTTATTTTAGAGATATTTTGGTATATATTTGTGCGTAAAAAAGTAATAAAATAGTGGAACTTAAGAATAACGGATGTACTCTTAATTAGTTATTCTCACTTAATAATTATAAAAAAATGTATTTATTTAAATGATATTTTAACATTTATTTAAAATATATAAATAAAAGTGTATTTATTTTATATATATATTTGTTGTTCTCATTTTATAATTATAAAAAATTTATTTATTTTAATGATATTTTGATATTTATTTTTATATATAAATAAAAATGTATTTATTTTAAAGATATTTTGATATTTATTTGTATATAAATAAAAATTATATTTATTTAAAAAAAGCAGCAAAAGCGATGGGGAAAAATAGTAGGAAAAAAACAAGAAAGGTAGAGGATAACAAATAAAAGGTACCATTAACTAATAGTGTGGATTTTTATACGTAAAAGAAATATATTTATTATGAATAGTTATTTTGATAATTTTGTTACATATAGTTTTACATTATTATGTAAATCAAAGTGGTGCAACGTTAGTGAACCGTGGTGACGGTTCGGTTCGTCGGGCAAATGCGTCGATTCAAAGCGACGAGGTTCTTGATGGAAAAACCTAATAAAGTATCGGTCTCCTTCCATTTATTAAGCTGCATATAACAATTAGGATTACACCATCGATACTGCTTGAGAGAATAAGTGTGAGAAAGCAAGTGAAAGCATCGAGCAAGGAAAATCCATTGGAATTCCCGCGTAAGTGTTGAAATTTGATCAATGGCAGGAGGTATGTTTTCAATCCAATTTTGTTTCCGCTGCATTTAAATTATGAATTCATATGGTTTTATGAATGTTTCTGGATTGAATTGAGTATCTAACATTTGGTATCAGAGTAATTTGAAAACAACTCTATTTTGCTCTATTTCACGATAACTGAAATTTTGGGTTTTTTATTTTGATTGTTTTTGATGCATATGGAAATTATAAAGTGTTTCAATATTGATTTTTGAATGATTCTGTAAAATTAAACTTGAAAAACAATGAAGAAAATAAATCCAATTTGCCATGGGTATTTATTTCCTTCATTAATTAACTTTTTATTTAAAATGAAGTTTTTACTTAAAATTAAGATCATGAATCACTCAGAAATTGAATTCTGAGAATTTTGATAAAAAAAACGGCCGATTAAAATCCATGGGAATAGAAAGATACTAGGGTATCCGTCGGTATTCAAGATAAAACGTATTGACCCTATTGAGGTTGAAAGATGAAGTTTTATTAAAAAAAAAACAAATTTGCTTAGTCGTGCAATCGAACCCAGATGACACCGCAATTTTTGAAATGACCTGTCCACTTGACCACTGAGGCCATTCTGTTATTTTATGTAACAGAATATATCTATAGAATCAGAAGTTAGTTTTATTAAAAAAAAATCAAACATTCGGATTATCGGGGACTTAAACCTTGGTGCCAGGACTGAGAATTCAAGGACCAGACCAATAGGCTACAGCATATTATGTGTTTTTTTGTGTAATATTTTATATATGTTAGATATTTAATTTTATTAAAACAAAATAAATATATATATATATATATATTAATATATATAAAATAATTCTGAATATAATTTTAAATTATGTTTATCATATGTATAATATTTATTATACATATTATATTTATTTAAATAATTTTTGTACACATTAAAATTTTATTTAAATACATTATGCTTAAATTATTTGTTTTTGGTATTTATATGTATAAATTTTGTAATTAATTATACATATAAAATTAAGTTAAAAAAAAAATTTATGTATAATGAAATTAATTTTTAATGGCTCTTATGGATTTAATTAGTGCTTATATTATTTAATTTTGCTTATATAATTTATTGTCATATATGCAATTTAAGATAAATAATACTTACACATTTGATATTAAATTAATATTGCTTATGGTTTTATGCAATAATTGAGCATAAGAATTTAATTAATATTTAAGTGATTCATATAGTTTGATTAATTAGGGAGTAGCCACAGCATCTTTAATTAATTAAAATTATAATAAAGTTTATTTAGGATCACATTTAGAAAATAAATATTAATTGTAATTAATCATATGTGATATAGTAAATCTTATCCCACGGGAATTTTTATTATATTTTTGTGTGATTAATTAGGATATAATATCAAATTATATTTTCTAATTTACTCATGAGGATTAGGAAAATGAACATAATTTGATAGTTTTATCGTAAAGTTAGGATGAATTTAATTGAATTAAAACTTTAGCTTGAGCGAGATTTTATGTCACTAGATTCATATTATTCATTATTTACATTGGTAAAGAATGATTATAGTTTAATGCCTCAATTTTAATAAGCATATAATCTTTAATTACTGACTTAAACTCGGCTTTGTAAATTTCTCGATATCCATTTGTGATATTCCCGATCCGAAAGGGATAACTATAAAATATGGAAGGAAAGAATTCTCCTTCAATTAGGGTGGATGGATATTGATTATGCTATTAGGAAAAGCGAACCACCTAAAATTACTCGAAAACGGTACTCGAGAGAATATCATGCTTTATGAGCAGTAGAACGATCTAATCGCCTTAGTATGATGTTAAATTAAGACTAAAATCTCCTGTGGTATTCGTGGTTCCGTTGATCGGCTACCAATGTTCGAAGACTTGCTAAAGGCCATCGATGATCAATTCGTCACTTCGGATAAGGCTTTATGGCTTACCGCTTATGAAGTTCTCTTCTTTAAGACTACGCCAGTGTGAAAGGTGTGCGCGAGCGCACATTATGCAAATGAGGGACATTGCGGCTCAACTTAAGCATCTCGAGGTTGAGATGTCGGAATCCTTCACGCGCACTATATCCCAACAATCTCCCACGTCGGTATGGGCCATTCAAAATCTCGTACAATACACGTAAAGATAAATGGTCAATCAATGAACTAATGACCATGTGTGTTGAGAGGAAGGGAGGCTTGTTATGGAATTTGGTGAAAGTGCAATGTTGGCTACAACGACGTAAAGGAAAATCTCAATACAAGCGTAAAGGAAAGGGAATAATTCCACCTCGGTGATATTAAGAAAGAATCCAAGTGTTTCTTTTGTAAAAGAAGGGACATATGAAGAAGGATTGTATGATTCCGAGAAATGGCTTGAGAATAAAGGTAATCCAACCTCGTTTGTTTGTTATGAATCTAATATGGTTAATGTTAATATTAACACTGGTGGATTGATTACGGATCTACAATCCATGTTGCAAATTCCTTACGGGGTATGCAAAATCTAAGGAAGCAATGGGAAGTGAGCGATACATCTTATCCAGAGTAGCAGATGGGCTCGCGTGTATGGAAGAGACTTGTAGTTTGATTTTAAGTAGTGGTTTTATTTTAAAATTAGAAAAGACCTTTTATGTTCCAAGTTTCTCTAGAAACTTGATTTCAATTTCAAGACTTGTACCTTATGGTTATTCCTTTCACTTTTCGAAACATCTTTCAATTTATTTAATAAATGCGATTGTGTTGGGAATGGTATTTTGTACGATGGTCTTTCTTGCATTAATTTACAAAATAATGCCACTTCATGCTTATGCATGTTCAAGGCGCACTAAAAAGGTGTATTATTGACGATGATGACTTCTTCTACGTTATGGCATAGGAGATTAGGACATATCTCTACATAGAAAGAATTAAAAGATTAGTGAAAGATGGGGTACTTAGTACTGCAGATTTCTTGATTTTGAACATGTGTGGTGCGTTAAGGGAAAGCGGACTAACAAGTCAAAGAAAGGTGCCAATAGAAGTTCAAACATATTAGAAATCATACATACGGATATATGTTGTCCAGAGGCATGGACATTCAAGGTCAAAAATATTTTATCACCTTTATTGATGATTTTTTCTCGATATATGTATCTCTATATGCTTCGTAATAAATACGAAGCATTGGATGCCTTCAAAAGCTTTAAGGTTGAAGTAGAGAAACAATGTGGAAAGCAAATAAAGATCGTGAGATCGAGATAGAGGTGGTGAATATTATGGTAGATACACCGAGAATGAATGACGCACGGTCCGTTTTGCTAAAATTTCAAGAAACGTGGGATAAGTTGCCCGATATACACTACGTTCGCTGAGACGAATGGTGTAGCGAAAGAAGAAACCAAACACTTTTGGACGTAGTGCGGAGTATGCTTAGAACTCCAATCTTCCTAAATCCTTGTGGATTGAAGCTTTAAAGACGGTTGTGTATATATTAAATCGAGTTCCGACCAAGAAATTTGTCTCAAAGACACCATTTGAATTATGGAAAGGTTGGAAACCGAGTTTGCAACATATGCGCGTTTGGGGATGCCTATACGAGTGAGGATATATAATCTACAAAGAGAAAAGTGGACCCCGAGGACCGTTGGTGGGTATTTCATTGGATATGCCGACGGTCTAAAGGTTATAGATTTTATTGTCCATCTCAAGAAATGCAAAATTTCTTGAGAATTACTTGATTAGTGGGAGCGATCGATCCCGGGGGCATTGGTTAGAAAGATCATTCGGATGCTCGATGTACCCTTGAGTAATGGATTGATCATTGTGTTAACAACGTGCCTCGAGTACAAACATGTGTTGAAGAACCAGTCTTGGAAGTACACCTGTGATCTACGATCTAGTAGATGTTGAAGTTCAACGAGATGCCTACAAGCGGTAAACAACTAGTTGAACAACATGATCCTAACCTCGGAGAATGTTGATACAACATTAAGAAGATCTACTAGAGTAAGGAAATCACGATACCTAATGATTATGTTGTGTATCTCTGAGAATGCGACTATAATGTTGGGCCGAAAATGATCCCTGAGACGTTTTCCACAGGCCATGAGTTCGAGGTTTCGAGCTTATGGTATGATGCCATGAAAGAAGAGATGGATTCTATGGCGTCTGGCAAGTGCGGGATCTCGTCGAGTTGCGATGGTGTGAAAGCCATTGGATGTAAATGGAGTCTTGAAAACAAAGAAAGACTCACAAGGCAACGTTGAGAGACATAAGCAAGACTCGTTGCCAAAGGATTCACTCGAGGGAAGGAATCGACTACACCTGAGACATTTTCTCCACGTATCTAAGAAAGATTCACTTAGTGTGGTCATGGCATTGGTTGCCCGTTTTGATTTGGATTTGCGACAAATGGATGTGAAAACGGCTTTCCTTAATGGTAACTGTAGGAAGAGGTTTATATGAAACAACTTTGAAGGATTTTCTCTAGTGATGGTGAGCATTTGGTTTGTAAGCTTAATAAATCCATATATGGATTAAAGCAAGCCTCCCGTCAATGGTATTTGAAATTCCATAACGTCATCACTTCATTTGGTTTTGAAGAGAATGTAAATGGATCAATGTATATACGAGAAAGTTAGTGGGAGTAAGATTTGTTTCTTGGTGCTATATGTGGATGATATTTTGCTTACTGACCCGATGATAGGGGTTTGCTACGTAAGGTAAAAACAATTCTCTCTAAAAATTTTGATATGAAGGATATGGGTGAGTCATCTTATGTCATTGGCATTAAGATCCGTAGAGATAGACTTGAGGTGTCTTGGGTTTGTCTCGAGAAACCTATATCAATAAAGTTTTAGAGATTTCGGATGAAGGATTGTTACTTTGAAGTGTTGCTCCCGTTGTGAAGGGTGATAAGTTCAATTTGGACCAATGCCCAAAGAATGATTTTGAAAACGGATGAAAACCATTCCATATCTTGGTGGAAGCTCTTGATGTATGCTCAGTCTGCACGACATTGCATTTGTTGTTAGGATTCTAGGGAGATATCGAGTAATCCGGTGTTGACCATTGGAAAGGCTGCAAAGAAAGTGATGAGGTACTACGAGGAACCAAGGATTATATGCTTTCGTATAGGCGACGATGAGCTGGAAGTAATTGTAGCTCTTTCCGTCTGGACTTTCTTTGTTTGTATTGATTCACGAAAATCAACATGCGGTTACATTTTCATGCTACGGGCGTGTTGTGTCTTGGAAGAGTGCGAAGCTTGAGTCATTGGCTACTTCCACTACGGGAGAGGTTCGTATCATGTTTTGAGAGCCCGCATGGTGTATGGTTAAAGAGTTTCATTTTACGGGCTTAGAGTAGTCACTCTATTTCTAGGCCATTAAGATTATCTTGTGATAACTCAATGCCGTATTGTATGGCTAAGAACAACAAAAGTGGTAGTCGTAGTAAGCATCGACATTAAGTACTTGTACACAAGAAAACGTGTTAAGGAAAAGAAAGTGGTCATTGAGCACGTAAGCCTTGAGTTGATGATTCTTTGATCCTTTGACTAAAGGCATGCCACCAATGAAATTCAAGGATCATGTAGAGAAAATGGGAATTGGTTCACTTTGTAAATGTATATATACTGATTAATTAATGAAACTCTTATATATTGTGATATTTTCTCATATTCATGTGCACTTAATTTATTTGAGAATATATATATATATTATTGGACGAGAATAAATATAGGATTTATTCATTAAGTTTAGTTACCACGTAAAGTATAATACTTGAGAAACTAAATACATTGTAATACATGGAAGATAATACTCGCTCTTGGGGGACATCGCTATTTATTCATGTGTTTTGTTACTGAAAATTTCGCTAACGTTTGCGCAGTGGGAGAATGTAAATCAAAGTGGTGCAACGTTAGTGAGCCGTGGTAATGATTCGGTTCGTCGGAACCGTACGTCGATTCAAAGCAGAAACGAGGTTCTTGATGGAAGAACCTTAATAAAGTATCGGGTCCTCTCACTATTAACTGCATAAAAATTTAGATTACACCATCAATACGCAGAGAATAAGTGTGAGAAACAAGTGAAAGCATCGAACAGAAAATCCATTGAAATTCCCGTGTAAGTGTTGAAATTTGATCAATGGCAGGAGGTATGTTTTCAATCCAATTTTGTTTCCGCTGCATTTAAATTATGAATTCATATGGTTTTATGAATGTTTCTGGATTGAATTGAGTATCTAACATATTATTCTTGATAATTATTTTAATCATAATAAAAATGATAATTTAAACTATTTATGTTTATCAATTTAATAAATAGATTGGTTTTGATTAATTTATTTACGAACTATTCATATTTGTATTAAATTAATTATATTTATACATCCTGAACGGTGAGATTTAGTTTGCTATTGATTGGGTCTTTTTAGTTGTTGAGGGCATCTGATTTGTTCACGTGTGATGCCGGTCCATATTGGTCTCAGAGATTGTAAGTGGCCCTAGTGAGCCATTGGCTTGTCCTTGTGATTTCATCCAGAGTTACATCAGTTGCTCCATCATGTCTTCCAACTTTCCTAGGCTTTTGATCCATGGTTAATTTATTGGACTTAATGTTCTTAGTTTTCTTGGTCTTCTCTGGTGGGATTAGATCGCTTACATGTACCTTCACATACTCCTCATCTTATAGAGATGTTTGGAGAGTTTTGAAAACTTTCTTGGAAATTCATTCCGTTAACTTAACGTATCAAATGTGTTATTAGTAGATAAATGAACGAAGAACACGACGAAGAAATAAAAGAAAACAAACGCTTTGAATGTTTTTGAGTTTTTACAAACTCAATTGATAGAATATTAAATTTCTTTTCCAAAGACAACACTAGATGTTGAAGTTAAGTAGATTTTATTCTCTATATATATAGACTTATAAATTACAATAAAATCAAGTTAGAAGAGGTGACATTGATGGATGTCATATCTATTTTAATGCTTTAGTTAGTTTAAAAAAAAAAGAAACTAAAATCATGTTAAAAGAGATGACATCTATTTACTATGTGTACCTTTTTTTATTTATAAATACCTATTTAAAGTTTTTCGATAAATGATATAATTATAAATAATTCATATCAATTAATTAATATTTATTTTAAATTAAATAATAAAATATATATATACTATTATGTGTTTTATGTACCCATTAACTTTTTAAATTTAACATGAATCAATCAAATAAGATATGTAAATAGTGATTTTTTTATTATGTATTATAAATTATTATTTTTTATGCTAAAATTATTAACATTATTGAGAGTAAACATATTGCTTCCTCTAAAATTACAATTTTACTTTACATTTTTAATACTAATTTTAAGTATGATTATTGGTGACATCTTCTTGTATTAATTTATTATGTGTTGTATCAATCATTATACTTATATTTGATTTATTAAATTTAAAGTATTATATCAAATATTATATTTATCTTTAATTCATTAAATTTATTATGTAAAGTTAAAAATTTAAAATAAATTAATTTAAAAAAAATGATTTATTATTTTTGTGTTTTTGATTATGTTATATTATCATGTAAAACAATGATAAATTATATAGTAAATTTATTTTTATTTTCTATTTTATTTAAAATAGTTAATAAACGGGTTATGCTTGTGCCCAGTCATATTAGCAGGTCTGTCACAGATGCATCAAGAAAAGTGCCTAGCCTCCTATTTTTCTTTTTCTCAGTGTGTATGTAATTTAGTTAATTGTTTAAAAAGAAATTGACGTTGTTGAATTCCACGTCGATGGGTAGTAATATATTAAATATATATGTGTATTTCAACACCTTTAAAAGTCAAACAATTTCTTTTAATAATAAATTTGATGTATCCTATTTATACTTAATTTTAATGTGGCTATATAACTATAATTTAGCATAGGTACCTATTGTTTTACTTTTGAGTATCTTAAGTTAATTATTTTTTTAAATGTTACGTAAATAAACTCTTCGAAACTCATAAATCTCAACATGCAATGAACTTTTACTAGTGTGAGCCTAATGGCCAATTATAAAAATATTACTTTCAAAGTAATTTTTTTAGTGGATTTTTTAACTCTTTCAAGTAACTTATGCTATTGATAAATCTTAAAAACATTAATTAATATTTTTTGTGTTATAAAATTAGCACTTACGGAATCGAATATTGGATCTAATTTTGATTACATAAATTAATAATAATGTGTAACAGTAAAATAATCAACAGTAAGAAAATAAATGGTACACAATGATTTAAGTGGTTCAATTTTTCAATGTGAAAAGTCTACTGGATTTCTAATAGTCTCATGATTATACCAAAATCTAAAATCAACCCACAAAATATTCACTCTAATTTACTGGTAATATATATAGCAAGATAAATTAACAAATTTGCTATTAAATCAAGTATTACCGTACAAATGAGAGACGTTCCACCAGTGATAACAGAAATAGACAGCTTGTCTTTAGGGTTGATTTTCCCTTACACACGCAGCTGTTGATGTTCTTCTGTTTTGTTTTCAGCTATGGCTTAGAAAAATGCCACATGCAGTTTCTCTCCTGATTTTTTTTATCTCCAGCGATGTCTATTTATTTTCTCACGTAGAAACTAACTTTTTTGCTTTGCTTTGTCGGTAGCTTCTCACGCTGCTGGCTTTCTTCTATTTTTCTACTTCTTTTCTTTCTCTGGTGGCTGCTTATGTATTCACGCAGCAAGAGAAAATATATATATCACAAGAGTAAGGGTTTTAATATGGGCTTTGGGCTCAATTTTATTAGTTATTTGTTTTGGGCCAAATTATTTAACAAATCTCCACCTTGGCTAAAAACAGAAAACAAATTCTTTAAATGAAATTCCTCGGATAACCAAATAACCGTCGTCTAAAGCCTCGAAGGGTTATCATCTTCTGTAAATACCAATCAAGTCCAAGCAATGCTTGAACTTATTAAATGGAATTGGTTTGGTTAATATATCAGCTGGATTCTCTGTAGTGACTATCTTATTGACAACAATAGCACCTTGAGAGACAATGTCACGAACAAAGTGATATCTGACATCAATATGTTTGGTTCTTTCATGATACATAGTATTCTTAGTCAAGTGTATCGCACTCTCACTATCACAAAATACAACATAAGTATCGTGCTGTAAACCGAAATCATAGACCAAACCTCTAAGCCAGATGGCTACTTTCACTGCTTCTACTGCTGCCATATATTCTGCCTCTGTCATAGACAAAGAAAATGTAGACTGTAAAGTAGCCTTCCAACTAATGGCACAATGAGAAAGAGTAAAGACATAACCTGTCAGAGATCTTCTTCTATCTAGATCACTAGCATAATCGGAGTCCACATAACCAATAACAATGCAACCAGTATTAGAACTCCCATCATATACCAAACCAAAATTAGATGTACCTCTCAAATACCGAAGTATCCATTTCACTGCTTGCCAATGACCCTTACCAGGATTACCCATATATCTACTGACAACACTAACTACATGTGAAATGTTTGGACGAGTACAAACCATAGCGTACATCAAACTACCAACGGCACTAGCATATGGAACTTGAGACATGTACCGCTCTTCTTCTTCTGACTGTGGTGACAAATCCAAAGAAAGCCTGAAATGTGCAGCTAATGGCGTACCCACAGGTTTAGAATCTTTCATACCAAAGCGTTCAAGAACTTTTTCAATATAACTTTTCTGAGTCAAATAAAGCTTGTCCGCTTGTCTATCCCTGTAAATTTCCATGCCCAAAATTTTCTTTGCTACACCTAAATATTTCATCTCAAACTCACCATTAAGTTGAGACTTTAATTTCTAAATCTCAAACTTATTCTTAGAAGCAATAAGCATGTCATCAACATAAAGCAACAAATAAATGGATGAACCATCATGAAATCTTTTATGATAAACACAACTATCATAATCACTCCTAGAGTAACCATGATCAATCATAAAAGAATCAAACCGCTTATACCAGTATCTAAAAGATTGCTTCAGCCCATATAAAGACTTTTTCAATAAACAAACATGATCCTCCTTACCTAGAACAACAAACCCCTCTGGTTGATGCATATATATTTGTTCCTCAAGCTTACCATGTAAGAATGTTATCTTGACATCAAGTTGTTCTAATTCCATGTCAAACAATGCAACCATAGCAAGCAACACACGAATAGAGCTATGTTTCAAAACAGGAGAAAATACTTCATTAAAGTCAATACCTTTCTTCTGACAATAGCCCTTTGCAAGAACACGTGCCTTGAACCTAGTTGCTTCAACCTCAGGTATACCTTCTTTTTTCTTGAAGACCCATTTGTTTCTAACAATCTTCTGGCCCTTAGGCGGTTTCACCAATTCCCAAGTATGATTCTTATGAAGTGATTCAATCTCTTCATTCATAGCAACCAACCATTGAACAGACTCATCACAAGTGATAGCTTCATGATAACTAGAAGGTTCATACACCTCAATAGACTCTGCCACAGACAATGCAAAAGAAACTAAGTCTGCATCTGCGTACCTCTGAGGGCGACGGATCTCTCTTATTCCTTTACCCTTGGCAATACTATATGTTTGCTCATGTTGCTCTTCTGCTACATCATAAGCAGAATCATCTATCTCATCCACAGATGGTTGATCTGAAGTGCCCTCTTGTACTTGACTAGGAGCCCCACTCTCAAGCTCCACCTGCTCACTAACACTGTGGTCTTTATCTATAACAATAGACTCTTTTTTCTTTTGCAACATGGAAAACTCATCAAACTTAACATCTCTGCTAATCAAAAATTTAGGTGACTTGGGTTCAACACACCATAATCTATATCTCTTCACCCCAGAAGGATAATCCAAAAATATGCATTTTAGTGCCCTAGGGTCAAGTTTACCATCATTAACATGAGCATAAGTAGGACAACCAAAAACTTTCAAATCAGAATAATTAGCAGGAGTACCAAAGAATACCTCAAACAGAGTCTTCAACTCAATTGCAGTTGATGGAGACCGATTCACCAAATAGTAGGCATGGTTACAAGCTTCATCCCAAAAAGATTTATCCAAGTCAGCTTGAAAGAGCATACAACGAGCTCTTTCTAAGAGAGTCATATTCATACGTTCTGCTACTCCATTTTGCTATGGTGTATGACGCACAGTGCGGTGTCTCACTATGCCATTTCTTTCACATAACTCATTAAACTGACTATCATAAAATTCTAAACCATTATCAATTCTCAAATGCTTGATTTTCTTGCTTGTTTGATTTTCTATAAAAGCCTTAAATTTTACAAATTTTGAGAACGCATCATTCTTATTCTTCAGAAAATACACCCAAACATGACGAGAGAAGTCATTAATAAAAGTCAAAATATACCGGGCACCACCTTTAGACACAACACGAGAAGGACCCCAAAGATCTGAATGAATATAATCAACAATACCTTTCGTTTTATGGATGGTTGTACTGAACTTAACCCTACGATGCTTTCCATAAACACAATGCTCACAGAAATCAAGCTTCCCAGTTTTTTGACCACAAAGCAAATCTCGTTTGCTCAAAATAGACATCCCTGCCTCACTCATATGCCCAAGCCACATATGCCATAATCGAGTAGTGTCTGAATCTTGATCTGACGAGGATGAAACTGATACACTGCCAATAACAGTGCTACCCTGAAGCATATATAGACTAGGTGACAATTGCCCTTTAATAACAACGAGAGCACCCTTACTAACTTTTAAAACTCTACCTTCATCTACATACTTATAGCCTTGTGAATCAAGAATACCCAAAGATATCAAATTCTTTTTCAAATTTGGAACATGGCGAACATCTTTCAAAGTCCTAACAATATCATCATGCATCTTAATTCGGATAATACCAATACCAACAACCTTGCAGGACATATTGTTGCCCATCAAGACAACACCTCATCAATAGACTGATAAGAAGCAAACCAATCTCTACTGGGACACATATGGTAAGTGCAACCCGAATCAAGAATCCAAACATCTTTAAGAGAACCAATAGATGCTGATAGAACATTTTCACCGTCGGAACCAAAACTATCTGCAACACCAGCAACATCATTAGTACCAGAAGACGTTGCGACACATTTTCCTTTACCTTTGAGTTTAGGAAAATTTACTTTCCAGTGCCCTTCCTGACGGCAATAGTTGCATTTATCTTTTCTTTTTCTAGATTTGGATCTAGACTTGCCTCTATTATTGCTTGTGCCTTTTTCTTGATTTCTACCTCTGACAAATAAACCACTGCTATTATCATTGTTGCTTATAGACACCTTTTTCTTCAACTCTCTGGAATTCAAAGCTGCTTTGACATCTTCCAAAGAAATAGTGTCTCGGCCATATAGCATGGTATCAACAAAATGTTCAAATGAATGAGGTAAAGAACATAATAGAACTAAGGCCTGATCCTCATCATCAATCTTAACACCACCATTTTTCAAATCACGTATAATTTTAGTAAATTTATCAAGATGATCGTGCAAAGGTGTACCTTTTGACATTCTGAATGTATACAAACGCTGCTTCAAATATAACCGACTGGTCAAAGACTTGGTCATATACAAATTCTCCAATTTAAGCCATAACCCAGTAGGAGATTCCTCATCACCAACCTCGCATAATACCTCATCAGACAAAGATAACTGAATTGAATTTTGAGCATTTTCGATCAAAGCATCTTTTTCTTCATTAGTTAATTTTTCTGGCAATTTATCCTTGCCTTCAAGTGTCTTAACGAGCCCTTCTTTAACTAATACGACCCGCATCTTCATACGCCAAAGACTGAAATCATTTCTACCATTGAATTTCTCAATTTCATATTTTGCCGCCATGATAGAAAACCCAATATTAAACAAACAGAAGCACAACCCAAAAAAATATGAAACCAATCAGATAACTAGAAGCTCAAAATAAATCTAAAAGAGAAAACTTGATCAATTCCAATAAATAACAGAATAACACAATAGCTCTGATACCAATTTGTTATAAAATTAACACTTGCGGAAGCGAATATCGGGTCCAATTTTGGTTGCACAAATTAATAATAATGGGTAACAACAAAATAATCAGCAATAAGAAAATAAATGGCACACAATGATTTAAGTGGTTCAACTTTTTAATGTGAAAAGTCTACTCCACTCATGACGGCACACCGAAGAAAATCCACTAATAATCAAACGAAGATACAAACACCATTTTTCAGAGCTTCAAAAATTATACCAAAATTCAAAATTAACCCACAAAATATCTCCTCTAATTTACTGATAATATATATAGAAAGATAAATTAACAAATTTGCTATTAAATCAAATATTACCGTACAAATAAGAGACGCTCCACCAGTGGTAACAGAAATAAACAACTTGTCTTTAGGGTTGATTTTCCCTTACACACGCAGCTGTTGATGTTCTTCTGTTTTGTTTTCAGCTATGGCTTAGCAAAATGCCACTTGCAGTTTCTCTCTTGATTTTTTTATCTCCCGTGGCTGTCTATTTATTTTCTCACGCAGAAACTAACTTTTCTGCTTTGCTTTGTCAATAGCTTCTCACGCTGCTGGCTTTCTTCTATTTTTTTGCTTCTTTTCTTTCTCTGGTGGTTGCTTATGTATTCACGCAGCTAAGAGAATATATATATATATATATATATCACAAGAGTAAGGGTTTTAATATAGTTTTTGGGCTCAATTTTATTGGTTATTTGTTTTGGGCCAAATTATTTAGCACTTTCAATTTTTTATAGATCAAACCGAAAACCCTTTATAACATTGTAATTATATAATATCATCATACAATATATATAAATATGTGTAGAGTTATAAATTTCTAAAGTTTATTATTTAATAAATTAAAGGATAGATGATGTGTTTGTTGAATTCAACAAACACTGCAACACAATTCAACAATCACTGTAACACAATTCAACAAACACTGCACCGACGTCAAACATTTCTTCCAATATACACGACGGCGCCTACCAAGCATGCTGTAAACCATGCAATTCAATAATGGTGGTTGGTGAAATAGTAATTGATATTTGTCTATATAAACAATGTAAATATCCGATACAAATTAAGAAAATATACTCAGAAAACATTGATTTTCTCTTCTTATTATTTCTTTAAATATTTATTTCTTCAGTGTTTTCCATTTGTGAATTGAAAAAAAAAGTGACGAAGAAAGTTTGACGTTTGAATTTAAAGCCATCTAAGTACAATTTAGACCTAATTGAATTAAGAAACATTTTAAATTAATAAAAATTGTTTACTTTTTAAATTTTTTAAACTGTCTTTTAACAAATATAATATATATTAATATTATTATTTTTATATATTAATTATATAAAAAATATATTTTTAATGATTTATAATAATTAGATTGAATTTTATTATTATAAAAATTAATGTTACAATAATAAAATTATATAAAAAAATAAAAAAAATGATTAAATTGTTGAAAATTTTATAACTACTTATAATTAATAATTATTATTTAAATTTATATAAAATTAACCTCAAATATCGAAAGTTAGTTACAAGGAACATTGTTAATTGAGTAAGAAATAGCCATATTTTAAAATATAATTGAAAAACTAACGTATACATGAGCTGTAAAAACCATATGTTACAGTCAGAAAGAATTGTTTCACTTTTCATTGAAATAAAATAGTAAATGTTTTGAGTGAAAGAAACGCTCAAAGTTACGAGAGTGAAAGGTGTGTGTGATATATCGGGAAACTAAAATCCCAAGTCAGAAAGCAATAATAAAAGCCTGAGAGTTTTATATTAAAAAGGATTAAAAAATTAAAACTATACCGATTATCGATCCTGTTCTTAAAGATACACAAAGATTTCATTCTTCACTTCTCTGCTTCACCTTTTTTAATCGTCGAACGTAAAATCCTATGTTTTTTCACTTTTGCTCGGTTCTATCTTTTACATGTTAAAACCAGATAAAGCTTTAAGCCTATGTGTTATTATTTGGTAGAGAAATATGCAGAGTTTCAAAGAAGCTTCTTCAAACCCTGAATTATTTTCACACTCTTCCTTCTTTTTCAGGTGTCGTTTCTCTGTTTTTCCTTTCTTTTGTCTTTGTTATCCTTTTCAGAATTTTTGTTATTTGTTATTTTCTTAATTATGATTGTTGGTCTCTTTTTTTATTTTGGGTTTTTCTTCATTAATGGAGCTGTGTAACTGATCTCTATAAAGTTTTAATCTTTCAGTGATAATTATTTTTTGCTTGGTATTTAACTCAGTACCCTCTGTTTTTGTGATTCTATAAAACAGAGGAGATAATAGCAACCAAAACCAAACTCATCTTCAGGGTCTTGGTGAGCTCGAATACTCAGCTTCTGCTTTTCCTCACGATGATGCTGTTGACTTAAGCCCAAGTATGCTCTCCATATGTTTTTCTTTTATTTTTTTATTTTTTAAGTGTATAGTTATGCATGATTTATATTCTTTTACATGTAGTGGGTATTTCTCTAATTATTTTGTGTTTTTTAATATCTAATAGGCTCACTCTTCAATTTAAAATCAAACAATGTCGCTGTTGTACCTAATAACGTACAGTACACGACCTTGACTACAGTAATCCTCTACAACAACCTCTTTGTTTCTTTTAAGAAAGTTGAGGTTTTTGGTTAATGGGTTTATATGGATTTTTCTCAAAATTTACTTTTTATTTTTTTGTTGCTTTGGTTAGGCTGATGCTGGGTCTTTGGACATAGCTTCAACGAGAGGAACTGGGTGTGTTGATACAGGGGAAGAGTTCTTGTTTCAAAAGGGGACGGGGGTGATTACAGCTCTTGGAAACGGAAACTTTGAGAATTGGGATGATGCAGGCATGGCAGATAATAGCCAAAAGACTGACACTTCCACAGAATTTGATACTAATGAAAAAAACCAAGTAACTTATTTTCCGTCTTTAACATATATACCAAATATACTTATATGTTACTATTCTGTTTAATGATAATTTATGATATTGTGATGGGTCAACTTGGAATATAGAGTAGTTTAATTGTGTTATATGCATAAGGTATTGTATAGTATAAGTTATTTATTGGATGTAAAGTTTAGATATAAGATGAAAAAGTAACCATTACTAAAGAGTAAATTAAATTATGGTATTTGTATTTGATGTATGCATCAAATTGTAATAAAAAAATATTTTTGAGTCACGAGTCACTTTGTTATTTTTTTTGGAATATGTTTTTTTATTCCACGTGTATGACTCTTGTAAATGATCCCACAATTATTAACATCTCACCTCATAACAATTAATTTAACATTGATATGTCATTTAGATTCATACATGAATTTGATACATACAACATTACTCATTCTATAACGGGGAACGTGGATAGTTGACCTGGCTCATTGACATCACTATTAATAGGTTTGTTTTGATACCAATATTGGTAGGTCAAACACTTGGGAATTTATGGTGACAATTGGTTTTACTTCTAATTTGATATATTTGTTATATGTAAAAGGTTTTGGAAAATAAATTTTTTGGTTAACTCAGTCTTATGCCTTAATCAGATTGCTTTATCCTAGAGAAAGTTCAGGAAGGTTAGAGTTATTGTTAACTGTTTTTTTTTTTTAAATATAAATATTAGCTTCATGGAGCACATATAATAGTGGATTCCATGGAGCAGCGTTCCAAGGCTAAAACTAATGATCAAAAGGTGATTCACATGTTTCGTGCTTTGCACCTTTTAGTCATGTGTTGCATTTCTATTTAAAAAATTTGGTGTGGTGTTATACTGCTATTGCATTTGCAGACACTCCGAAGGTTGGCACAGAATCGAGAAGCAGCTAAGAAGAGTCGACTGAGGAAGAAAGTAATGCACCTTTGTTTAATTTATATGACTTGAATGTTACATGAACATTACACTACTTAAGTGACTCTTGCTGTTTTTTTCGCATTAGGTTTTGGAGTTCTTTAATTGAATTTATTGAGCTCTGGTTTACCAAGTCGTGCTACTTGGTTTTTTAGATTTATGCTTGACATAAAACTTTGGAATACATCACCACAAAATATATATGTTATATTCTGTTGATATTTCTTCCTCTAATCATCATTCATTAGTGGTTCTAATTACGTGGTATTAACCTTGATTTGAATAAAACTTTTAGCCTTAATTTGTTGTAAAGCTATGATGCCTTTACGTTAATGGATGGAACACATTTGGATGATTTAGGTTTTGGTTTTGGATAGGCATATGTTCGGCAGCTGGAAAATAGTCGACTAAGGCTTTCACAGCTTGAGCAAGAACTTCAGCAAGCTCGCCAGCAGGTGCAGTAAACAGATTCTCAAAAGTTTATTGTATTCTTGTTTCCATTTTTCTGTTCTCTTAGACTAGGTGGAAAGGACATCGGACCTACCCATACATGCATCTCTCTGCCTTGGTTTTAACTCTTGGCTATGA
The DNA here is from genome assembly GCA_033030585.1 of Hippophae rhamnoides. NCBI lineage: Eukaryota > Viridiplantae > Streptophyta > Magnoliopsida > Rosales > Elaeagnaceae > Hippophae > Hippophae rhamnoides. The sequence goes on from CM065434.1 coordinate 42,210,289, forward strand.
TTTTGATGCAGGGAGCTTATATTGCATCTGGTATTTCAGGTGGTCACAACCATTTAATGGCTGGAAATGGTAAGTAATTTTGGACACTTGTGTCATTGTCTAGCATAAGTTGCTTTATAAGAAGCACAATTGTCCATGGATAACGGAAGACCAAATTGAGACATGCTAGTGTTTTGTTTTTTAAAAATAATTGCTATATACGTTAGATTCCTGTTTATTTCGAAGACAAAACCTTTTGCAGAATGTCTACTAGATTGATGTGTCATGCTTGTCACATGATTCTTTGAATGATTAAATTTGCAGGGGCCCTTGCATTTAACTTGGAGTACACACACTGGCTTGATGAACACCAGAGGTTGATAAATGACCTACGATCAGCAATAAACTCACATATGAGTGATAACGAATTGCGGATTCTTGTAGATAGTGTAATGTTGCTCTATGATGAAAAGTTTAGGATAAAGAGCGCTGGTACGAAGGCTAACGTATTCCACATGCTTTCGGGCATGTGGAAGACACCAGTGGAGAGATGGCTTATGTGGTTAGGTGGATTTCGATCTTCTGAAGTTCTTAAGGTCATCTTTGATATTTTAAGTTCGTTTCTTTTACCCTCCGTGAATTAGAGAAAACAAGATTTCAGTTGGTTTTAAATTGATAACAATCTTGTGGAAATTTCAGATACTTGGAAACCACCTTGAACCTCTAACCAAACAACAGCTGATGGGCATTTGCAACCTTCAGAATTCCTCCCAACAGGCCGAAGATGCCTTGACGCAAGGAGTGGAAGCCCTACAGCAATCTCTTGTAGAAACACTTTCATCAAGCACTCTTGGGCTTGCTAGTTCTGGAAATGTTTCTGACTATACGGATCAAATGACAATTGCAATGGGGAAGGTTGCCACTCTAGAGAGTTTCCTTCACCAGGTATTAAATCTCACACAGACGTACGAATCTTAAAATGGATGGCCCTATTGCTAGAGATAAGTGCCTATTTTTATAGAACCTTGTGTGTAAATTCTGTTACATTAAAATATTAAAATGCTAGTGCTCATTCTTTTTTTCCCTCTCCAAAAATAGCAATTCCCATTACAATTACATAATGAACTTTTACTGGTCATTTCTTAGTGCAGTCAAGCCGATTATTGTCTTACATTGCCTTTTTTTTACTCATTAGGCTGACCTCCTGAGGTTGCAAACACTGCAACAAATGAACCGAATTCTAAACACTCAACAAGCTGCTCGTGCTCTGCTCATCATTAGTGAATACTTCTCACGCCTCCGGGCACTCAGTTCATTATGGTTGGCCCGACCAAAGTAGTAAGGATTAATGTTACTACTCTCTTGTCAATTCCGACCTAGAGCTAACCCAATTAAGCTGCTAATTACTTCTTAGGACACAACATAAAGACTGTCTCCATAGATAAACTTGTTACATGCTTACCTCGACGAAACCCCTCTAGATGCTGCCTGAATTTAGTATTTGGTCATATAGTTTAGGTTCTGTAATATTGTTGTAAACGATTAGTTCTAGATCCCTCTGAAGTTGCATATGTGAGAAGTACTCTGTGGGCACACCAATCATGGATGTATATCAGATTGCAGCTAATGAATGCTTAGTCAATGTGATTTCTTACTTTTAGTATTTAGTATTATGGAAAAGATGTGGAAGATGATGCTCATGGTCAGCCAACTCAGCATAGTGCCAAGGCGTTAAGACGCAAAAGTCTGTTAGTGCATTTGCAAATGTAATCATTTTCTGTTACGATGCTTAGTGGAGCAGTTTGTTATTTGTTATGAGTTTGTATTCTCTATATTTAAGAGCATAGTAACTAGTCTAGACTATCATTTTTACTGATTATAAAAGTCTGTAAAACTGTGATACAACTTGTACTAAATTTTATAATGTAAGTCTCAGAGTTTTCTTGCACTGGTTATTTCGTGTTTGCCGTCAATACCCTTGTTCATCTTCTTCATTTTCTACCTTAATTCGAATATTATATCAGAGCACAAAGCTCACTGAGCTTTGATTTTGCAAGATTCTATGGAAGAATAGATTTTGCAAGATTCCATGGAAGATGAACGTAGCAATATAGTTTATATTCTTCAAACTCTAACTCATCAATGTCATGATTATTCTTCCTCCCAAGCTATCATTTCTTTTCACAATATTAAACTTGATAATTACAATTTTATGATCTAGAAACATCATATTTTAAAAATTCTAAGGTGTCTAGAACCAGAGAACTTTGTACTGAAAGATCCTATAGGTAAAACACTCAAGAATGGTGAGCTTAATCCACTGTACAAAAACTGGAAGAAACAGGATGAAAGGTTCCGATGTTGCAATGACATACTTAAACAAGCTGTTGGGTTTGACACAGTTAGAGAAGAATTTTGCATCACGCTCCAGAGCCAGTCATTCAAACCAAGGAAGAGTTGCAGAATTTGAAGAAGGGTAATCTCTCCAACTTTGAATGTGTTAAAAGTTAAGGTGCTTATATATGAATTATTAAATGCAAGATGTACAGTTAATGAAGAAGAAAGGCTGATGTACATACTCAGTGGATTAGATGAAAAATTTGATAATGTTTTCTCCACTATCATTGAAAACATACTCTCTGAAAAGATAACAATCGATGATGTAAAATCCTTATTATTAAGCCACGACAGTAGGTTGCAAAGAATAAATATCTCACTACTAAATCTGCCTAGTGTCAATTTGAGCATTAGAAATCTAATTGCATCTAATACACATAATATAATTATAATTTCTATGAATTTCGGTGATATTTATAAACAAAACGTTTAAGTTTAATTTAGTTTTTAAACGTGCTTTTCAATATCATTATTCAAATAAAAAAAATTATCGAGCTTCTAATGAATATATTTCAAGTATAACTCCATTCGTATGCACGTTAGATTTTATCTTTGATACATAAGAACATTTAGTATATAAATTATTTGATCGATTAAATAATGTTTGAATCGATTGAGTATTGATCTAATATGATCTAAGTCTTCTCGAGTTAATTTTAAAATTAAGGTAGATTGATCAAAATTTTGGACTCAATCAATCAAGAATAGATCACATTTAATCTACTTTGTCTCAAATTTTTATTTTTTTTAGGCTGGATCGATTAATCATTTTTTAATCGGTGCTTGGATTGATCGAGCGGTTAAGGCTTCAATTTTAACCTAATTATTTACTCGAATCAAACTTTTTAATTACTATATTATTCTCATTCCTTAAAGCCCTATCAAATATTTTTTGACCTAGGGCTTTAATAATTCTAATTAAACAAACTTAATGTATTATGATCTCTCACCACAATTACTTTAATCTTTTGATAGTAAGCTTTCACACTATATGTTTTGCAAAATCATATTCTATTATGCTTATTTATTTGATTAATTTATCAAACATTTTGTGATTATGTTTGATTGATTGATAAGCTTATTTTATTTATGATCATATGCTTAATCATCTATTCGAAGATTTGCTATTAATTTTGGTTTTATATGTTATTTCATTAAATCATTTAGTTAGAATTTTTCATTATTTAATCTATTATAGGACACACCTTATACTTCTATTATTGTGTTAACTTCTTATACTTCTATTATTGTATTAACTTTTTAGGTGGCAATTAAACGGGTTTGATAACTCATGTGAGTCAAGTTTATTAGAACATTGTTTTGTTATGGAGACTATGAAAGAAAACGGAGGCTTGTAAGTAGGTTACTTGGGGGTATTATCTTAGAGGGTAGTTTAAGTTCTAGCCTTATAATTGAATACTGATTTTCATATAGATAATTAGGTAGTCTGGTGGATGGTGATTTTTCTCTTAAGTGATTGGTATAGTTTAAGTTGTTTTCACCTAAAATATCATGTGTCAAGTTTTATTTATTTTTGTATTATTTTATTTACATACGATTGTATATCTCATTGCTTGTAAAATTTTAATTTGACATAATCGTTTAAATTACCTATTCATCCCTTCTAATTTAAGAAGATCTATGACTAAAAACTTTCAATAATGAACAATAAAATAGAAGGAAAAACACTACCTAAGCAATCCCAAGTGCCTTTCAAAATGTCATATGACAAATCAAAATCTCTCACCTCAAAATTTTTACCTCAACAACACCCAATGTTTTTCGAGTTCATTATCTTTGGAAGAGGTTGAGTACAACAAACCTCAATGCCAACCATGTGAGAAGTTAGGTCACATGGTATCAACTTGTTACTTTTTTGAAAAATACTTCTTTCTATATCATAAGCGGTTCAATCCTCCCAATCAAGCTTATAACCAACCACCTTCATCCATAACTTATCAGCCATATAATCCTAATACCAGCCCCCAAACACCTTAAGTTCCATTGAACAATCAAACTCGGGCACTATATGCAAGCTCTTCCTATTTTCCATAGCAAAATGTTAACCATCCTCAACGTCCTTTATCTACCCACCCTTTTGTTAGGAGAATCACAATAATAATTCGAACTTAATTAAGTTCTAAACAATGGAATTAAACATATTCTCCTTCTTTGTGTGAATCTTTTAGGAAACAAATAAATAGAGTTCAAAATGGAAAACATGCACAAAATCAACACAAGCAATTTACGTGGAAAAACTTTCCCGGTGTAGGAAGAAAATAACCATGACACTCCTCTCCAAAACTACCACTATCAAGAAAAAATTGTACAACAATTCTCTTTAGATAAAACTAGAGGCAAAAAATCAACAATATCATCAAGAATACACTTCTTGAAAACTAACAATTATTTCAAGAAAAATGGAGAGATCTAACCCAATTTCGTAGTCACTATTCAAGATCCAAAATTTCCCAAACTAGTGAGCCAAATCTAAATCCCACCATACAGATTAAAAATTCTTGAGTAGTGAACCTGCTTGCAAAATTTCAGCTCAATCGAACCACAAACGACCTTTTATTGAAGCACTTGATGAAGACTTACTGAAGAGAAAAAACTGAGCTTTTTTGCTTTTCTTTTTCTGCAAATTTCTCTAACTGTTGCTCTTAATTTTCTATCTGTAGAATACACTCTCAACGAACCCTAAATGAGTTTATTAATAAAATAATTAAATGACACATTTGTCCCTTTCTACTCCATGGGCTTTTAAACCACATGGACTTTACTTAGACTCCTATAAATAAGAAGAAAAACCCAACACCTTTACCTATAAACTTAATTGGTTTATTGCACATTCCTCAATAAACAACTTAAGCTTCCCAGTATACATACTCTCCAATTTATTCTACAAGACTTCCCTAATCTTGCTCTTCAATATGAATTTGGTGGTAACGAGAGACTTCTTATAAGAGTGATGGTAAGGTATTAGTTATATCAAATTCTTTTTCAGTACAATCCAATATTGCCGGACAATTAACTCTAAATAACATATTGCATGTTCAAGATATTACTAAAAATTTGCTTAGTATAACAAAATTTGCTCAGGACAGTATGGTATATTTTGAATTTCATCCACTTTAATTTTACGTTAAGGATCAAACCACATGGGAAGTGTTTCTCCAAGGCAAGGTTAACAATGGACTTTATGAATTTCATCTCAATCTGTCAAAATCTAAGGACCTACCTATTATGATACCTACTATATTATCTAGCAATAAAGATGTGTCATCTTCAGAAGGAAACAAAAGAATAGCTGCCTACACTGATGTGATTTATGATACATTGGGAGAGAAGAAAGCTTTGGCAAATGGAAATATTACCTTCTTTGATGACAAAGTAGACTCTACTTCTGTTTGTAATGCATGTTTGTTTAGTAAGTATCACAAGCTGCCCTATATTCATACCTCTACTAAAGTTGTTAAACCTTTATAATTAATAAATTCAAATGTTTGTGTATCTTCATTACTATATATTCTAGATACACATGGATTAATTTTCTTAAAAACAAATATGGTATGAAACATGTTTTTTTACAATTTAAAACCCAAGCACAATTAAAAAAATTGTGAAAACAAAACTCTCCAATCACATCATGGTTTCAAGGGTTAATTTCTATTTTTGATCAAAATGTCATACCACATCAAAAATCTTGTCCTCATTCTCGTGAACAAAATTGACTTAATGAATGCAAGAATAGACACATAGTTATGGGTAAAACTTACATTGATGCAATAAATAACAATAAAACAAAAGAGTGGTTGTCAAGCCAACAATTCAAGAAAATTAAATGGACGATGCATCATTTTGTTGAGAAAAAAAAGGAAAGTCAATTGAGAATTAATCGACAAAATATATAGAAGGGGAACTTCTGCATCTATAAATAAAATACCTCCAATAGGTACTTTGTATTATTCAATTGAAAGAAAAGTTTTAGTGAAAGAAAATTGAGAGTAATTCTTTTAGGTGTAATTGGGTTGTGAATTGTGAGTATTGTAAATACTTTGTATAATTTATCATTTCATAGTAAAAAGATTTGTAACAGATCCGGAGACGTAGGCAAAATTAGTCATACTTCATTATCAAATTTGTGTGTTATTTTGTCTATTTTTACTTTATCATAAATCTTACTTATCAAAAATTTGCGTAATTTCTTAACAAATAGTTAACCTAGGTTTAATAATGCTATGTCATGCCTCAATGCCTATATGAAGCCTTTTTATTAAGTATTTATATCAACAATATACTTCCAGCAAATCATCAATATGATAAGAGTCTTATTGAATGCTTATTTGGTGTCAAACCTGATATATCATTTTCTAAAGTATTTGGTTGCCTCTGAAACCCTTGTATCAATCCTTACAACTCACACAAACTTAAACCCAGATCATTTCCCTACACATTTCTTGAGTGTAGTCCTAGGCATAAAGGGTATAAAAGTCTTCCCTAGATGGTAAAATATACATTAATTTTGATGTTGTTTTCAATGAATTTCAATTTCCATTTTCAGCTAGCACTCTTCCTAATGCATCTCAATCTGAAAAAGCACAACCTGTTAGAACCGTTTTACTACTTTTACAAATGCAAAAGTCATTTTCTTTTACACCAGTTATTGACAATCCTACTTTTTCTTCATCTTTAATGTATTCTATGTTCTAATCAACCTTACCATCACAACTCATTGTCACAATCAATCTTTTACTGGATACTTTCCAGTCAACCATTGTTCATTCAGAACCTCCTAATTTACATTTAGTTTCCTCTATTGGTCTTCCCATTAACACGTCAAATATGTCCACTAGTTTATATTCTAGCTCTTTATCATGTCCCTTATTTTCTATACAAATCCCTCAAATTCTTAAGTGTCAAAATCTCTAAACACCATTCTGTGTTCTCTTCCTCAATCTACCTCTCAAATGACCACAACTCTAACAATCAATCTTCACTCAATGATCACAAGATCTAAGATAGGTATTTTTAAACTCAAAGCCTTTGTTTTTTCACAATTAATTTAAGTATACATGAACATGCCTCAGTCAAGCAAGCCTCAATGATCTTGAATGGAAAGCATCTATATAATTTGAAATCAATGCTCTTATTCGCAACAATACATGAACTTTAATTCCTCCTCCAAAAGACATAAAAGTGATAGGAAACAAGTGGGCTTTTCATAGTAAGAAACCTTCAACAAGAGAGATAGATAAGAAGAGATCAAGAGTGGTTGCAAAAGGATATACTCTAAAATATGGTTTTGAATTCTCATAAACATTTAACCCATCTATTAAACAAGTGACTGCTAGAATTGTAATTACCATTGCTTTGTCAAGAAAATGGAAAATGCATTAGCTTGACATCAACAACGCATTTCTCAATAAGGTTTTTAAGATACTGAGTTTCTAAATTATGTAAACAATTTATAGATTAAGACAAGCACTTTGAGCCTAGTTCTCTGCACCGAGCTCATTCTTATTTACTATGGGATTTGTACAATTCAAAGCTAATATTTCACTCTTCTTCAATATCACAAAACTAGTAAATTCTATCTATTGGTTTACGTGGATGATATTATTTTAAAATAAAATTGAGACTCAATCTATTGTTCACATTTTGTTTGTACAATCCAAAGCTAATATTTCACTCTTCTTCAATATCACAAAACTAGTATATTCTATCTATTGGTTTACATGGATGATATCATTTTAAAATGAAATTGAGATTTAATCTGTCAAAATATTGTATTTTCTCTGATAATTATCAGTATATTTTTCTATTATTTATGTTCTGTCTTTTTACAAGAGTTTAAGATATATGTATATAAGGAAAACGAAAATAAAACAATAACCATAAAACCTGCACATCCAGGTTTTATGGCTCGCATCATATATTGTCATACGCTCCATGTTTTACTCCATTAAGCATTTGTGTCACGCCCACTTTGTTTTAACACACACCAACACTTCTCCTCAGTTGGTGCGATATATCTCTTATGCCCGACTTGTCAGTGAGTTGTAGAGGTTCCTTCACACCTGATTTTGTGAGTATATCGACCAATTGATCTTCGACTTAATAAATGGAAGCTTAATAATCTTTTCTTCAAGATTCTGCTTTTGATGAAGTTAGATCCACTTTCAACGTGCTTCGTGTGATCATGTTGAATTTGGATTGTGAGATATGTGCATAATTTCTTTGTTATCACAAAATAAGTTCATTTCGAGTTAGGAAGCAACACCAATCTCGAGTTAAGAAGTTTTTTCAACCAAGGAGCTCACATATTCACTCGACCATTCCTCAGAAATTATTTTCGGCCTTTGGATAAGGCAATTACATTTTGCTTGCTTCTCCCGTGTGACAAGATTGCCCCCACAAAAGTAAAGTACCTGAGTAGATTTCCTATCCTTCATATTCCACCCGTCTGAATCTGTATATCGAGGACTTCCAATTGACCATTCTTTGAGAACATAAGTCCTTTCCCGGGGGAGGATTTTAAGTAGCGAAGTGTGCGCATGACCGCATCGATATGGTCTTCAGTTGGGCAGTCGTGAGGCCCGACTTACGACACTCACAACTGTGACATAAGCAATATCGTCGAGTATGAGATAAATATATGAGTTTACCTACTAACCGTTGATATATCATTTATCTGCCGGTACTTAGTCCACATATTCTCCGAGTTTATGATTTTGAACCATTGGAATATCGACAGTTTACAATCTAGTAGTCTGCCTCTGCTAGTAGGTCCGGTATATTCCTTTGGGAAAGACATATGCCTTGTTTTGATCTTGTTACCTCAATACCTAAGAAGTATTTGAGCCACTCTAAGTTCTTCATTTCAAACTCATTGTGAGTTGTTCTTGTAGCTTGTAGGAATTTCTTCTTTATCATCCCCAACAATGATCATGTCGTCTACATAGACTATAAGAGCCATTATCTTCCCTAATCGATGTTTTAGGAAAAGAGTATGATCGAGTTGCTTTGTTGGAACCCATATTTCTTCATTCTTTAGAACTCAACTACCAAACCTTCAGGTGATTGTTTTAGTCCATACAATACTCGTTGTAATCTACATGCAGTTTCTTTCTGATGTAACAAGTATATCCCTGGTGGGATATCCATGTAAATCTCTTCTTCAAGGTCACCATGAAGAAAGGAATTCTTCACGTCAAGTTGGTGCAATGACGATCTAAATTTGATGCGAGAGATAACAAAACTTCTACAGTTTTAGTTTAGCCACAGGTGAGAAGGTTTCTTGATAATATATCCCATGTTTCTGTGTATATCCTTTTGCTACAAGCCTCGCCTTGTAACGATCAACTAACCCATCTGCTTTATACTTAATGGAGAAAATCCACTTGCATCCTACCATCTTCCTCCCTTGAGGTAACTCGCTTAACACCCATGTGTAATTCTTCTGTAGTGCCTCAAATTCCTCTTTTATAGCTTGAGCCCATTTTGGATCAGATAAGGCTTCTTCAATGCTACTCGGAATTTGACACGAGGAAGTGTTTGTGCAAATGCCACATAGGTTCGATAACCTTTGAGTAGATACATAATTTGCTATTGGATACTTGGGTTGTCGTTCTTACTAACTGCAGGGAGTATCGATTTGGAGGTTTACCTCGATTGTGTCTAAAAGGTAAAACATAACCAACAGATGTATCTATAGCATTAGTTTGTAAAGGTGTGATAGGATAGCTTACCTCAAGAAAGTGTTCTCGATGGGAGGATCATCGGGTACTGCAGAGAATGGAGAGTACATCAACCACTTCATCTTACGGAGATTCAATTATTACTTTAGCTTCAGTTGTTGGAGGTTCAAGCTCGGGTCTAGATCCGGGCTCCTCCATATTATTGGCACGATCCGAGTATGTTGGACTCGTGTCTAATATTTCAACATCAAGCCAATTTCGTTCTTCACCATAACTCATCCTCCCGAAGAGTGTAATTGGATCTGGGTGATGGGAAAAAATTACGATTCGAGGAAAGTGACATCCATGGTAGTATAGTTTCTTTTAGTAATTGGATCATAACATCGGTACCCTTTTTTGTACACCATACCCCAAGAATACACATCGGACAAAGTACAGGATCCAACTTGGTTCGTTGATTTTTATGGAGGTGGACAAAAGCAACACGTCAAAAATTCGGGCGGAAGCATCAAAATAGTAGGCAAAGGAAGATGATCGAGATAACACCTTTAGTGGAGTCTCGAAATTGTAAGGTCTTTGTGGGCATTCGATTCGGTAGATACACGGTGTAGTAACGAATCACTCCGTATTTATTAGGCATATATGCCGATTAGTAGGAGCGCCCAAACCGTTTCTAAAATATGCCGATTTTTTTCTCTCCATGATCCCATTTGTTGTGGGGTTTGTGAACATGAGGTTTCATTGATAATACCATGGTTGTCAAAGTATGTCCGAATTTTTGATTAACATACTCCCTCGAATTTATCGACCTAAAGTATCTTAATTTTTTCGAAAATTGTATGCGAACCACGTGGTGTGAAACATGTGAAATGTAGCAAATACTTCATCTTTATGTTTGAGAAGGTAAAGACATGTCATTAGTGTACAATCATCAACAAAAATAACAAACCAACGATGACCCACGATGACGTAATGACCGAGGGAAGGTCCCTAAACATCGAGAATGTACCAAAGCAAAAGGAAGCCACACTTTTATTCCATGCTCATGGGATAAGACGCCTTATGACTTTTTGCTAGGATACAAGTATCACATTTGAAATCCTGAATGTGTGATATTTGAAAATAAAGCCCAGGGAGTAAAACTGCTTTAAATACCCGAATGATGGATGCCCAATCTCTGATGACATAGCCAAATCGGCGTTCCTTGTCGCTGACGGTATGTTGCATGTGATTGGCTCTTCACGAAATGAGGTCATCCACATAATATAGCCCTCCTCTCCCTAGTACCACGCCTAATGATCTCCTTGGTGAGAATATCCTGTATAAGGCAAAAGTAGAATACATCAATACTACATAGTTAAGGTGCGAAGTTACGAACATTAGTCGGTTTGATAGAGAGGATACAAGCAAAGTATTAGATAATGATAATGAAGGAGATAAGGTCATCCGGCTCGTATCAGGATAAGTGACCCCGTTTGCATTAGCAACACGGCCCGTCTTGGTGGGTTGTATCGGAGAGATCGTTGGGTCGAATGTCATGTGATCTGTAGCCTCGAGTCCGTAATCCACTCATCTTTCTCATTCACGAGTAGAGATGTGAAATACTTTACTTGAAATACCCGGATCACCGGGAAGATTCGGCCCGAGAGGTAAGGGGATAGTGAGGTATTATTGGTAGCCACCGCTACGCCCTGGTGTCCTGTTTCTTCCGTGCTTGAAGAACATTCCACCATATTACGGATACCCGTAGTTTGAAACAGTTTTCACGGGTGTGTTTGGAGTTTCCGCAATGGCCACATTTTATGTCAAGAGATAGTGGATTTCCCGTGGATTTCTTGCTACCCAAGGAAGGTCCTGTTTTTGGTGGCATTAGATTATGGTGTTTCTTGACCCCTTTAAAGCCAAGCTGTCTCCGGTGTCGTATCGACACGCACGATCATCCTGATGCACGACCCTCTTCTACATGGAGACGAATCCATGACTTGTTCCAACCGTAAGAATGGTTTGATTTGAAGCACATCACTTCTAGTTTTATCCAATCTATCATCGAGTCATCGAGGAAGGTATACACTCGATCTTCCCGTGTAGTACAAATGGAGTTTTTATTTTTGTATATCACTCGCACACTCCATTGGATTGTGCAATGACGGAAATCAATTTCACGCCTGACAACCCCGAAGGTCATTGTAGTATTTTCAATGGATCCACCCACCGTGCGAGTAACTTGACGGCGAAGATCGTACACTCGAGACGTGTACGTCCCGTCATAGTAAGTGGTAACAGCCGAATCCCAAACCGTTTCGCGGTTGGGAATCGGATAAAGTTGCAATCAAGGAGGGTCCATCGAATTGATCAACCATCGCTTCTCGACGATGGCATTTTGATGCGCCATCGCCTAAATGAAGTGGTCGGTTTCTACGAGGTTGAGAAGATCCCCATTAATATATCCCGGTTTATCTTTGCGTAGATATACATCTCGCACCACTGGACCGTAAGCGCATAGTTGGATCTCTCCCCGACTTGATACTAATGGGAGCGATCGGCAACTTCGATTGGCGGAGGTTGTGAGCTTATCTGACCCCTAGTTAGAAATTCCGTCATTTTCGCCGCCAAATCTTCCAACACGAAATTGGTAGTTAAATCTCTACATTCTGCCACGAAACCTAAACTTTCTTTCCTTCCGTTTTTCCTGTTTTTTTACAAAACAGCCACTATATAAAGGAAAAAACGATAACCCTAACCCTAATTTCCCTTTCTCTCTCAGCGGCGCCTTTCTTCCTGCGCGATTTCAGCAAGATGGTCGAGCGTAGGGAAAAAATTTCCTTCGAAAGTCGTGCGATTTCCTCTGCGTTCTTCCTGACGCGACTTTCTTCTGCGTTCCTCGGCCTTGTATGCCCTTTTTCCTTCTCGATTCCCTGGTCCTCCATAACCACTAAATCCCGCCTTTCTTCATCCGTCGCGCAACCACTCGCGCTTTCTTCCTTGGCCCTACTGCGGCGCATTCTTCCGATGGAAGAGTCGCCTACGCAGTCCTCTGACGGCACCGCTTACGCTGTACCCCCCAACGAGCAGCTAGATCAGTATGGCTCCCTGAAGGGTTCTATTGAGTTTATGGACGAAGCCCGTATTTGGCGAGCGAAATGGTGACGCTGCGAGAAATGGCGACTCGAATACTAGATGGTCGCAACACCGGTGAGCTTCGGCACACCCATCCCCTCAGGTTTGAACCTCTGTTATTGTTTTGCTTGTTTTTTTTCAGTATTGCAACTGATCGGTTGCAGCAATAAGAAATCAGAAACCAGAAACAACTTTGGAGAAATAGCTTCGGGACCAATATAAACCAGAAATCAGAACTAAAAAAAAACGAAAACCGCTATGACTACAATCGGTAACACACGCAGAAACCGTGAAATCGAAATCGGGAATTGTCAATCGAATCAACAAATCAACAAATCTACAAATTTGCAAATCAAAAATCAAAAAATGGTAGTTCCATCATAAATCAGCAGGTAATTCATTAGTTAGCAATATCCTACTCTGATACCATGACAAAATATTGTATTTTCTCTGATAAATATCAGTATATTTTTCTATTATTTACGATTCTGTCTTTTACAAGAGTTTAAGATATATGTATATAAGGAAAGCGAAAATTAAACAATAAACATAAAACACGCACATCCAGGGTTTTATGGCTCATTAATTATTGTTGTCTGCAATATTGTTTTCTGATTTGGCATTTGGTAATACCGCTTGTTTTAGCATACACCAACATAATCTATTGTCCAAATTTTGGATACTCGTTTTGCCTTAAAATATCTAGGATTTCTTAATTATTTTTTGGATATAGAAATGAATGAGTTAAAAAATGGTTATTTACAATATACTGGGTGCAAATATATAAGAGAGCTATTGCAAAAGGTTAAATTAGAGGATTGCAAACCCATTGACACACCAATGCTTGCTAATTATACTATGTAAGCTGATGAAGGAGAAGCGTTTCACAATCTCAGTTTTTATAGAATCATTATAGAAGCATTAAAATATATGATAATTATAAGACCAAATATAACTTTTTCAGTAAACAAAGTGGCCAATTTATGAGTGCATCCAGAGACTCACATTGGTATGCAGTGAAGCAGATTCTTCATTATCTTAAAGACACAGTCTATCATAGAATTATTTCTTGGAGATTGTTATAAAGCTCCTTAATTTAAGGAGCAAATTAAGGAGCAAAACATGGAGCAAACACATGGAGTAAAACATAGAGCAAAACAAGGAGCAAAACATTGTGCAATTCATGGAGCAAAACAAGGAGCTTAATTCAAGGAGCAATTTAAGGAACCATTAATTTAAGGAGTAATTCAATGAGTGAATTTTCCTATAAATAGATGTGTAATTGTAATGAATTAACCATCCAAAGTGTTCATTCCAATTGAGAGAAAAGCTTAGAGAGAAAAGCTTTTGTGAGATAAAATTGAGAGTAATTTTCTTGGGTGTAATTGGGTTGTGAGTTGTGAGTGTTGTAAACACCTTGTGTAATTTCTCCCATTTCGGTAAAAGATCTGACAGGTCCAGGAGACGTAAGCAAGATTGGCTCTAGAACTCCTTTATCAAATTTTGTGTGTTATTTTTCTATTCTTACTTTCTCGTAAATATGGCTTATCGGGAATTTGCGTTATTTCCCGACAATGGTATCGAGCTATTGGTAGTGATTTACTGTCAATTTTACGCAGAAATAATCGAAACGATCTAGAGGAAGTCGGATTTTAGTGGGGCGATAGCCGTAGATGAAGGAAGGGTGAAACTCGAGAAATTTGATGGCACGGATTTCGGGTTTTGGAAAATGCGAGATAGAGGATTATACGTATCAAAGAAATCTATATCAACCTCTCGGGAAGAAGCCGGAGGTATGAAGGAAGAAGATTGGAATCTTCAGACGGAGACCAAGCCTCGGAGTTATTCGATTGACGTTATCCGTAATGTTGCTTTCGTAAGCAAAGGAAAAGACCACGGCGGGTGCTTATGGCGGCTCTACTCCAATATGTATGAGAAGCCGTCGGCCTCGAACAAAGTGCACTTGATGAGGCGCTTGTTCAGTGCGGATGACGGAAGGCGCGTCGGTGGCTCGACATCTCAATGAACTCAACACGATTACAACCCGGTTGAGTTCGGTGGGAAATGAATTCGATGAAGAAGTACGAGCATTGATACTTTTGTCTTCTGCAGAAAATTTGAGATACTCTTGTCACGGTACGTGAGTAGCACATCGGGAAAGCAATAAGTTGAAATTTGACGATGTTCCTGATTTGGTTCTCGGTGAAGAGATCAGGACGTAGAGACAGGTGAATCGTCGGCCTCTTCGGTTTGCATACGAGTCGAGGAAGAAATTCAACCAAAGGAAATGGACGTGGTAGAGCCCGACTACCGAGGTAGATCGAAGGACGGGAGGTCCAAATCTAGGAATCTAATAATTCCCATGGCTCGAAGACTATCGAGTGTTGGAATTGTGGAAGAAGCGAGGGCACTTACAAATCGGTGCAAGAATGCACTTAGGAAGCCAATGAAGTGAAGGAGGCAAATGTTACTTCCACCTCAGGAGGAGATGATGCATTGATATGCTCTTTGGAGAGCAAGGAAGAATCTTGGGTGCTAGACTCTGGCGATGATCAACCATGTGCTATTATTGTCAAAGGTGTAGTGAAGATTAAGTTAAGCAGGGTGTTTGGGAGGCGAAGGATGTCGAGCGTATTCCCGACCTCGAAGGAACTTAATCTCGGTGGGGCGGTTGGCTAGTGAAGGCTACACTACGATCTTCCATGGTGATGATTGGAAGATTTCAAAGGGTGCAATGACGGTTGCTCGAGGCGAAAAGTGGCATTTCTTTACATGACAACGGAGGCACGTTGTTCAATTATAGTTGCGGCCAAGCAATGAAACACTAAATCTATGGCGCGCATAGAGACTAGGCCATATGAGTGAGAAGGGGATGAAGATTATGCCTTGAAAGGAAAACTTCCCGGTCTACGGTCTGCGGATATAGACATGTGCGAAGATTGCATACTTGGAAAGCAAAGAGAGTCGAACTTTCGGACAAGTTGCGAGAATCCCCGAAAGAAGGAAAGGCTAGAGCTTATTCAACTCGATGTTTGGGGACCAACAACTCATCTATTGGTGGGAAACACTACTTCGTGACTTTCATCGATGATCGCTCTCGGAAGGTATGGGTTTACTTTCTAAAAACATAAGTACGAAGTATTTGAGGCTTTCGAGAAGATGGAAAGCTATGGTGGAAAATGAGACGGGTTTAAAGATCAAAAAGCTCGTAACCGATAATGGTGGTGAATATGAAGACACGATTCAAAAATTCTGCTTTATGAGCACGGGATCGAGAATGGAAAGAAGCTGTGCGGGCACGCCTCAACACAATGGTGTAGGCGGGCGTATGAGCCAGGAACGTTGATAGAAAGAGCCGAGCTTGTCCGTATACGGTCGGGTCTACCGAAGCAATTTTGGGCGAAGCGATTAACACGGCGAACTTACTTGATCAACTGAGGCCCATCCATTCCATTGGAGCATAGAATACCGGAGGAGGTATGGAGCGGAAAAAGAGGTGAAACTATCACATCTAAAAAGTTTTTCGGTTGTGTAGCATTTGTGCGTATATCGGTGATAAAGCGGGAATAAACTTGATCTAAATCCAAGAAATGCACGTTCATTGGCTATGGTGAGGATGAGTTTGGCTACCGCATTTGGGATGACGAAAAGAAGAAAGTTATTCGTAGCGAGAGATGTGATTTTCAACGAAAGGGTGATGTATAAGGACATGCGTAAAATAGACGCCAATGACTCGGAGCGAGAATGAGTCGGTATTTGCAGTCTGGATGATGTCCCGGATACTTCCCTGGCAGAACCAATTGTAATAAGTCCTCGAGGAGGAACTTGTTTTACAAAGCGATTACACGGCATTCAGGACACACCGCGACCTCTTGCTCCGGACTCACTGTATTGAGAAGGTCTTACTCGACCTCGTGTCCTAACGGAGATACATGAACTATATGTTCTTGGTGATGGAGGAGAGCACGAATGCTATGATGAAGCTTGTCGGACTCGAGATTCCAACGAGTGGGAGCTTCTTTATGAAAGAAGAAATGAAATCTCTCATCTCGACGGACATGGGAACTAGTGAGTTACCTATGGGAAAGAAGGCAACTTCCCTGACAAATGGGTGTCTTAGGGTGAAGAGGAGCACGATAGTTCAAAGAGATACAAAGCCCAGCCTAGTTGTCAAAGGGTTTCAACGGGAAGGAAGGAGTTGACTACCTTGAAATTTTTGCTCCGTTGTGAAGCTTCAATACTATCGATCGGTATTGAGCATTGTAGCCATCGAAGATCTTCATCTTGAACGGTTGGATGTGAAAACGCATTCCTTAATGGAGATTTAGATGAAGAAATATACATGTACCGGCGAAGGTTTCTCGAAAGGGGGAAGAAGAAAATGGTGTGCGAGACTTAAGAAGAGTTTGTATGGCACGAAACAAGCCGAGAAACAATGGTACAAAAAAAATTTGTGACTTCGTACACTGAGAAGGTTTCCGAGAAGTGCAATCAATCTTTGATCATTGTTGCTACTTGAAGATATTGGTCAGTTATATCATTTTACTACTTTATGTTGATGATATGTTAGTAGCGAGGTTCAAATATGGATGATATTAAAAGGTTGAGCGGCAATTGTCAAAGGAATTTGACATGAAAGACTTGGGTCCGGCAAAGAAGATTCTTGGAATACAAATCACAAGAAATAAGAAGAAAGGATCCTTGCGGTTATCTCGGGCGGAGTACGTGATCGTGTTTTGCAAAGATTCAACGCTGGGCGATGCCAGCGGATTAGCACACCCTTGGCAGCGGTCATTTCGCCTATCCGGATCGGTCCTTCAGACGAGGAAGAAGAGAGAATTCATGGCTAAGGTTCCTTATGCCTCGGCCATTGGAAGTTTGATGTATGATAGTGCATGCGAGACAGACATTGGCCGTACGTGGGAGTTGTTAGCGGTTATGTCAAATCCGGGGAAAACTCATTGGGAAGCGATCGAGTGGATTTTGAGGTATCTGCGAGGCACCTGCTGAGAAAAGTGCTTGTACTTTAGTAAAGGAGAGTTAAAAGTACAAGGGTGCGTGACGCGAGACTTTGGAGGTGAAGTTGATCGCGAAGAAGCACCACCTTGTGAGTTATATATTCTTGTTGGAACTACGGTGTTAGTTGGATGTCACAAATACGAGGAAAATTGTCACTCTATCCGCTTACGGTGAGTATGTAGCGATGGCGAAGCTAGTAAAGAGATGATATGGCTTCAAGGTTTGTTAATTGGTGGGATTCAAACAAGAGAAGAATGTTACTGCGTAGTGATAGTCAGTCAGTGCAATACGGCGAAGAATTGACATTTCATTCTAGAACAAAGCATATTGGACTTCGTTATCACTTCACATCGGATCTCTATTGGAAGATGATGTGTTAATCTTGGAGAAAGATTCAAGGAAGCAAAAATCCGGCGGATATGTTAACAAAGGTGGTGACTATTGACAAATTGAAGTTGTGCTCAACTTAGGTTGGTCTCTTGAGAGAAACAGACTAGAAAAGGCTGCTGCATTGATCAAGGTGTGAAGACAGTTGAAATCGGTCTTAGTGGGAATTCTTGGGGTGTTATAAAGCTCCTTAATTTAAGGAGTAAATTAAGGAGCAAAACATGGAGCAAACACATGGAGTAAAACATGGTCAGCCAACTCAGCATAGTGCCAAGACGTAAAAGTCTATTAGTGCATTTGTAAATTTAATCACTTTATGTTACAATGCTTAGTAGAGTAGTTTGTTAGATGAGTATGTATTCTCTATAATTAAGAGCATAGTGATTAGCTTAGACTATTATTTTACTGGGTATAAAAATCTATAAAACTGTGATACAACTTGTACTGAATTTTATAATGAAAGTGTCAGTGTTTTCTTGCATTGGTTATTTCATGTTTGTTGTCAACACCCTTGTCCATCTTCTTCATCTTCTGCTTTAATTCAAATATTTAGTACTGGCATTAACTACCGAGCTCAAATCCCCCATCTTGTTTAAGAGTGTGAAATCTGAATGCTAATATTTTATTGCGGGTATTTTTGATGCATGATATTTGATGAAAATTATTTTAATAAAATAATCTATATTTAAAATATTATTTAATTTGATTTATATAATGTTGTTACTTATCAAAATAATTTTTTCATAAATAATTTATTTTTATATTTTTCTTTCATTTATTTATTTTAATTTGAAATGGAAAAAAAAGATCAAAACACATAATTCTTGCATTGAAATTTCAAACAAGTTAAATAAAATGTTTATTACATTTTAGTCACATATAAAATGTTATATATATAATTTCTACGTAATTATATAATTTTTATTCTATATAATATGATCTCTTTATTGTTAAATGTATGATTGTACACAAATTATATAATCATAATCTGTGTAATAAAGATGTCCATATAGTTGAAGCATAAATGTATACTACTTTCTTTGTGTAGTTGAGATCAGGCGTGCACATATATGGGTTAGTTTTGGTTTATATCAAAACCAAAACCAACACAATATGTACTGTTATTGAAAAATAAAAAACAACTTAATTTGTTTGGTCTATTAATAAAATTTTGTGCCTCTGTTTTCAAATGGATTTTCTTTTCTTTTACTTTTTTTTCCTAACTCTTGTATTATAGTTTTTAAAGTTTTCGATGTTAATTTTATTATAAATATTAAATTAAAACATTTAGATTTCAATCATTTACTTAATATCATTATTCATATCAATCACAAAGTTTAAGAAATATTTAAAAATAAAGTAAATAGGTAATAAATAATAGTAATAACTTACCCTATAAAATTTACTAATTCTCAAATCTAAGCCATCCACGTTAGTATTTATGCCATGCAAATTGTAACAATAATAATATGAAAGATAATGTAATTATAATGGATAAATAATTAAATAATATAAAATTAGTATCTCATATGTATAAGTATAAGAAGTAAAAAATAGAGAATACCTTATCAATAGGTTTTGGATGAGTTTATGGTAACATTAACAAGTGATCGTAATGTATCTTCTTGGTTAGACAGAATCTCAATGTTTATTGAAGTAGTAGTGGAATCTATAATGTTATAATCATTTATTAAGAAAAAAATTATTTATAAACAAATAGATCATTAACTAAAATGCATCAATTTAAACTATTTTAGAAACTAAAATAGAGTAAGAAAGATGTCACAAATTCTTAATAATATTAGTTTCCACTCACAAAAAATTTATGTGTATAAATAACCTTTTTAATATACTAAAAATAAACATGTGTAGTAGGCCTAGTCAAGAGAATACCCCTTAGACATCTACTTATCCAACTCATGGTTCAGATTGACTTAAAGTAAAGACTAAAACAAAACATTGAAGTAGATCATCTAATGCTTACTCACAAGAATTCATTTTCGTCATTCATCATTCATTCTTCATTTATCTACTCGTTCATCATTCGTATGGGTGACTAAGTGAGAGCGAGCATAGGTAAAGAAAGGTTAAGAGGTGTCGCTATTTTATAAATAATAAGAATGAGAAAAAAATGAGAAAGGATACAAGAAAACTTAAAGAAAATTTTAGAAGATAAATTAACTTTTTTCAATATATATAAAATAAAAATAATAAATAAATTAAGTTGGTTTGAATTTTATAAGGTTTAAAGAAACAATAACTAAATTAATCCAACGTAAATTAGTTTTACAAAATTAAAGATAAAAACAAACCAATAAAATTTCAAAATTAAAAATTTTGAGTGTGGTTGGTTTAGATATTTGGATTGAATTGATTCAATTTTGCACTCCTAATTCAAATGATAAATATCAATGTGTGCTTGTCAAATTTATTTTTGAGCTTAGACATCGTTAAGCCTCTTGAAATGCTTACCTTACCGTCTTATTTGAGCATAACGGCCTTGATGATACATGGACAAACTAATTTTTCTAGCATTATTATATGTCACAAATTAGAAGCTTTTTATCAAAGAAATATTAATATTACACAATTTTGTATTTATTTTTGCATGCATATTCTTTATATCTTGTCATGTATCATAAAAAATTTAAAAATTAGAGAAATGATTCAATTTTCTAAATAATCTTAACACGTGATAAAATTAGTAGTATACATATACAAATTTATATCCCTAGCATTCCCTTAAAACAACATGTATCTATGGTAGCTAGGATTGACATTATGATAGTGATATACCTACCGTGGTTAGGATTGAATATATCATAATGTCATTAGGAAGATGATTAGTAAGGCAACGAAAATGGGTCAAAGAAATGGTGCCCCAATGGATGTCATATTCAATGCCTAATTTAGACATGTATGATGCTAAGATGAATAAGGTGAGTCATAAAGAAAAGTCACAAGGAATATTGTAATTTCAAAACAATAGGACATTATGACTTACATAACAAAGGATTAGGTTTACCTTTGTAATAGACTCGGGTCCATTTGATGAGTCACCCATATAGTGGGACTAGTAGGAATTATGACTATAAAATAAGCTGTTTTATTTTATTTTATATTTTATTTAGTGTTTTTAATGGACTCAAGGTATAATATTATGTGTTTTATACTTTACATGTAATAGGTATACCACCCTAACGATCTGGATCATCTCTTTGCATATTGTGGCCTTAAGCAACTCGTGTATAGCAACCTGGACTAGTTATCTGGATGCACCCCATATTTAATGACCTCTAAAGCATGACCTCATGAGTCTAAATGACCAGTACCTAATCAATTAGATGTTGATATCAAATGGCCCATTGGTAGCTCCCAACAACTCTACTTCTCAATATGGGGTGTATTATACGACTTGAAGACATCGACCTAATTTTGTGTGGAACTATTATATGTACTCTAGAAGCTCAAACAAAGTGCCTACCAATGTAACCTTGATACCTATTTTTCTACAATAGCTCATTTTTTATCCTCTTCATCTCATCTATCACTAATTTTAGATTAGTTACATTCATCCTTAAACATTTATCGAATGCTTACAAAATCCAAGATGGGCATATTTAAACCAAAATCCTTTCTTACACGGATTTTGCATGAACCCTTCTTAGTTAGAGAGGCCTTAATCATTCCTAAGTGGAAACATGCTATGAAATGTGAGTATGACTCCTTGATTCAAAATGATACAACTTTGTTCTTCACATAAAAGCAACAAAACCATAGGCAACAAATGTGTGTTTCACATGAAGCTTAAAGTTAACAGATCACTAAAGGTTTTTAGTAAGAAAAAGGCTTCGACTATACAAAAATATTTCCCTAATAGTAAAACCATCACCATTTGAGTAGTATTGAGTTTATCTCTTTTTCAAAGTTGACTTATATGCCGATTAGATGTTAATACATCTTTTGTTAATGGAGACATTGTTAAAGAAGTATACATGTCACAGCCCTAAGGATTTGAGAATGAAAAATTTCCTACCCATGTGTACGGACTAAAGAAATACATTTATGACCTTAAACATGCTCTACGAGCTTATTAACTCAAGTTAAACTGTTGTTTAATAGACTGGGGCTTTATGTTCTAATTTTGATTTCATTAATGACTTAATTGTTAGATTGAATTCAAAATTTTCTCTTTTCATAAATATTTATGTGAGTTAAGTCTCTTCTTGAGATTAGAAGCTACAAAGATTGATGAAGGCCTTCATTTAAGCCAAGACAAGTACATTAAAGATCTCTTGGACAAATCTAGTTAAATGACTAAAAATTAATCTCTACACCTATATAGTTTGGCCAAGCTCTTATCAAGTAAGATGGAAAACCAATGACCAAGGCCACTTTGTATCGTATAGTAATTGGTGCCTTATAACGTTGTACTTTAACAAGGTTAGAAAAAAAATTCAATGAATAAATTATGTCAGTATTTACATGAGCTAACTAAGGTTCATTGAGTGACTACAAAAAGATTGCTAAAATATCTTAAAAGAACACTTAACCATGGTATGATAATCTTCTAGAAGTCTCTATCAATAACAACTTACAAAAATGCAAATTAGACCTCTTGTCATGATAATAACATCAGGGAAACAAAAAGTTATTGCAAGATCATCAATTGAAGTTGAATTTAGAACCCTTATGCATACTATATATGAGGTTGTTTGGATACAAAAATTTCTTGGTGAATTGAAGGTGACTTTGCATGACACTCCAATCATTTAATGTGATAACGTCATGGCAGATTATCTTGCCAAGAACCTTGTATTTGTATATCATATATATACTAAACATATAGAAATCAATTTTCATTTTATTATAGAGAAACTAATCTCTAGTTTGATACAAATTTAGTGTACCCCTACCCAAAAACAAACTACTAATATTATGGCAAAACACTTTCTAGTAACGGATTTAATGAATTAAGAACTAAGTTCACAATCATGACTAAATCATCAGTCAGTGGATGTTAGACTTGAGATTGTTGTTCGCTACTTACATGATTGTTGTAAGCTTCTTAAAATTCTATTAACATATTTGTTAGAACATATGTGAGGTTGTTAGCATTATGAGTTGTGTGTTCACACTATGCATTTCCAGAATATACTATATAAAGGCTTGTACATAATACATCTAATGCAAGTTACAATTTCTTATCATGTTTAAGTCTCTACGCTCCTTCTTATTCATTTTCTTTCATCTCCATAACAATTTAAACTATCAATATTTCTTGTTTGGTATCTAATTTTTAACTTTTTAAGTTTTAAAATTCATTTTAAAATTATTTTTGATAAATTTTTATTAAATTTTAACTCTTAAATCATTTTAGATAAGGTTGAGTATGAAAAAATTATTATTTAGTGTCAAAAGAAAAAAAGAGAAATTCAATTCTAATTTTTTTTTATTTCAAAATTTAGAAAATATAAATTAAAAATGAGTTATTAAACATATATTATATTTTTAATTAAAAATTGAAAATTTTGGAATTATGAATTGAAATGGTTATTAAATAACTCCAAAAATACAAACATATTTAATTTATAATTTATGATTTCTAATTAATAAATTATCATATAATTTAATAGTGATTTCTTAAAAATATAAAATTTAAAATCAAAATTATTTCCAAACATACTTGATTAAAAATTTACTTAAAAAATCAAAAAAATAAGAACAAAAATTGTTACAAATACACCAATGATTTTTTATTCTTTTGTAAAAATAATTATATGTATTTAATAACAATTTATAATTAGTGATTTTTAAGGTAAAAATTAAAAATCACATAAGTTATTTGATAATATTTTTTTATTTTCTAATTTTTTCAAAATCCTAAGATATTAAGAAATTTTTTTTAATTTTATTTATAAATTGAATGTTTTAATATTTTTCCCCTAGTAAAAAGTCAAAACTTTATTTACTTAAAAGAAAAATGCTACGTGAAAATCAATATAAATATATCATAAATTTAGTTAAAAAAAATTATTTTTAATGATGCATGAATCACCTTGTATTTTGATAGAGATTTTTTTAAAAAATAAAAAATAAAAATAAAAAATCATTATCAAATATAATAAATTAAAAAATTATTTAAAATAATCAAAATTATTATCAAATACATCTTTAATTTATTAAAATATTAATATAACTTTTCCATTTTTGAAAATATACATTCTCTCCTAAAAATAAGTGTCATATGGTATTTATTTTTAATTTTTATATTTAGTTATTAAAAAGCAAAGCAATATGTTTACTATGTTAAAAGAAGAAAAACATATAAACACAATAAAAATTATATCATTAAAATTTGAAACAATTATAATATTATTTATATTTAATTCATACATTTTTATTATAAAAAATATTTATTATATTATTTCACAATAAAATCTATTCAATTGAAAGATTTTTAAATTTAATTATAATTATTTAAACACATAAAAAGTTAAATTTCATTCATTATTATATTATAAATTTTAATGATACTATTTTTTATAAATTTTTAAAATATATTTTTTAATTTGTATAATATATTTTTGTATATGTTAAAAAGATATTTTCTTTTATGATATATAAAAAAACATGTATGTCACTCAGGGCTCAGTTAGGGTCTTCACTACGAATCTGTGGAGCATTTTTTTTTTCTTCACTATTGTGTTTTTGCGACCCTAGAACTTTGGAAATGGCTGACTTGTTGCTTATGTGAGCAAGAAAAGGACTCTAGTGTTCATCCAGTTTCCAGTTTGAGGTCAATTCGCGTTCTTTCATCTTCTGTTGTGGCCTTTTCTGTATAAATGAATATCTCATGTTTGTAGTTTCATCGCTAAAATGAAGTTTTGGTAACCTAATTTGGTTGCTGTGTGGAACTGGCAAAAATCAACTCATTGTTGTTAGAACTGTGAAGGGGTTGATGTACTCCGAGAGAGTGTCTCCAGAGTTTCAAACATTTACGCACACCTACTGTTCGACGAAATGCTAAAAGGAAACATTTAATACTTGTATACTATTTTAGGGATAATTTATACTAAAAAGTAGATAAACGACACTACATAGCAGAAGCTACATCGAAATCACTTCCTTTCTTTTTTGTCAGAATGAAATCACTTCAAATACAAGTGGCAAGTGTTTCTTAGTTCAATAGTCAATACCATGCCATCGGCAGTATCTTCTTCTGGCTTTTGTTTGTGCTATTTCTTTTCGACGTTTTGTGAAACCCACTCATAAACGGACAGGGTTTATCATTTTTCATTTGGCAGGGTTATGGAAACGTGTTACAAATTTTGGTGTAAAAATCAATACAGGCCAGAGATCTGTTTTGGGTTTCCAAAATGTATGGTGGAAAGGCTAGATAGCCTAAACAGGACTTGAGATAGAAAGATTTGGTTTCCAGGAATGAAATTTTGTGAATGCTTTGTAACATTAAGGGTACTTGGTGTTGATTTGATCAGAGATTAAAAATGAATTTTCTGGATGACTAAAGATGAAATATTGATTTTCTTGGATGATGATGGTCGTGGGTAGTTAGTCATTGGTTTCTCTTATGGAAGTTTCTAAGTGGATGTATAGTTGAATTTGCCTCCACTTTAACTAGAGAGAATGCTCTTATTTTGGAGACTAAGGAGATCTAATCAGCTTTCTCGAATCCCTCAGGATCCCTCCTCAGTTATAAGTTATGCTCTGAAATCATTTAGCCAATCCTATCCATCTTTGGAAGCTGAAGTTGAAGTTGAAAGAATTGTTAGAATTATTAATGACTGCCCTTTTCCTGATAAACCACTTCGACCTGTCCTTCTTCAGCATATCCCAGCACCACTCCTGTCCACAATTTTTGTGGAGAATGTTCAAGGTTGCCTCTTTGTATCACACACCAATGGCCTTGAAGCCCTTGGATTCTTCAATTTTACCCTCCAAGATTCTCAATTCATTCCAAGTGCAGACACTTTTAAGAAAACATTGCATATCCTTGTGAGGATGCGTTATTTTGACAAAGCTTGGGAGTTAATGGAAAAGGTCGGAGGTACTCACCCCTCCTTGCTTACTCATAAGGCAATGAACATTATGCTGTCAAAGATTGCAAAATTCCAATCCTATGAAGATGTACTCGAAGCTTTTGAGAAAATGGAGAGTGACATATTTGTTGGATGGAAATTTGGTACAAATGAATTTAATGTGCTACTTAGAGTATTTTGCACACAGAGACAAATGAAGGAGGCACGGTCAGTGTTTCGAAAGATGCATTCTCGATTTCCCCCTGACACGAAGACCATGAATATCTTGCTGTTAGGTTTCAAGGAATCAGGAGATATTACTGCACTAGAACTATTCTATCATGAGATGGTCAAAAGAGGTTTTAGGCCTAATATTGTCACTTATAATGTTAGAGTTGATGCTTACTGTAAGAAAGGTTGCTTAGGTGATGCTTTGAGACTTCTTGAAGAAATGGAAAGGGCAAATATATCTCCTACATTAGAAATCATTACTACCTTGATTCATGGAGCAGGGGTTACTCGAAATCCAACAAAGGCGAGGCAACTATTTAATGATATTCCTTCAAGGCATTTATGTCCTGATACGGGGGCTTATAATGCTTTGATGAGTTCATTTATTAGATGTAAAGATGTCAAATCTGCTATTGAATTAATTGATGAGATGGAAGAGAAACAAATTGAGTATGATCATATGACTTATCACACTATGTTTTTTGGTTTGATGAGGACAACCGGCTTTGAGGGTGTTTCTCAGCTGTACCACAAAATGGTAGAAAGAAACTTTGTACCTAAAACACGTACAGTTGTGATGTTGATGAAATACTTTTGCCAAAATCAACAGATTGATTTGGCCCTGCATTTCTGGTGTTACCTGGTGGAGAAAGGGTTTTGCCCTCATGCTCGTGCATTGGATGTTCTGTTGACTGGCTTGTGTTCTCAAGGATACGTGACGGAAGCTTTTGAGTGCTCCAAACAAATGATGGAGAGAGGGAGGCATATGAGTGAAGCAGGATTTCGAATGCTGGAAAGACTCCTAGTTCAGGAGGCAGAGACGGATAAGTTGAGTAGGGTTTTGGAAATGATTAAGAAATTGCACACTCATTTGCCTCCATCAATTGGTCATGCTACTGGGATCCCTGGTTTTGTCATTCCAAAGTAACATGTTTATATTTGAGCATTTAACAGCCAGTTTGATGCGCTTGGCTATTGAGAACAATCATTAGTGGATACTGCTCCATATTTGTTTAAATGTTTGCTTCTTTATTAACTGAGCCAGTGGAGTATTTGCTTGGTAACGACTTCACACAGATACTGATTTATCATTGGAAGACTGCCTTTTCATTTTCAAAAATTAAAATTTATATTTGAAGAAAAACAGTGTCAGCACGAAATCTGGTGGTTCACGGCACTTTATGGTGTTCTTTTAATTGAGGCTGAATTAAACAGATGATATTTATATGTTTGGTCCGCTATTATTTTTCTTTTGATTTGGTCCCCTTTTATTTTTTTATTTTGATTGGGTAATTTTATTTTTATTTTTCACACTTTAATTTTATTTTTTATTATTTAGTTGTTTTATTTTTTAATTTTCACACATTTAATATATAATTTGACAACAAATTGAAATTAAACTTTAAACTTTAGTATAGGTGTGGAAGTGAAAGTAATTGTTTACTTATATAACATTCTGAAAATGTATAATTGTTATTCATTCATGTTAAAACTTACTGAGCATGCCGATTGTTGATATTGGGAAGAAAATAAGATAATGATAACAATGTAATCTATTTTCTTTTCTTTTCGTTAAGAGATTAAGTGGACTTCCATTAATTAGTACCATGTCTTGTTTGATCATAATCGTTGCTGTTGCTGACTTCAAGGTGTTATTTTTTTTTTAATTTCTATCTAATAATTGTATTTTGTTTATATTATTAGCTTTAATTTTATCTTATGAAAAACGTTGATAGAAAAAAGGGTGAAGAGTTATTTTGTCTATCAAGAAGTTTCGTTATTTTGAGAGTATATATATATTTTTTTAGTGAAAAATAGAAATATGAATGAGAAGAGGTTGAGGTCAACAATATATGAATGAGTATTAAGTTATAATTCTAAATCTCTCTTCAAGAGTATACACTTTCCAGTACTATTAAAGTATTTATAAAAAAAAGAATTTGGAAATAATTCTTTTATTTTTAAATAGTAAATCTGATTATTATAAATTACTAATTAACGGTTGGTAACCGTTTGTATCACGTTCACAAGGAGGCACATTCATTTTCAAAAAAACAAACGAAATAAAACCATATATACTCTGCTTGTTTAAGAAAACGGCACTTTCTAATCAATCACAATTCTGTCACACTCTTTTGCTTATTGTGTTGAAGAGGAAAAAAAAATGTATTATGAAAGCAATATGAGTGAGATAGAGAAAGAAGAGTCGTATGTTCCTGAGGCAACAATAACACCCACACAGATTAACAACAACAACAACAACAGTGCTTTTGATTTGGAACAATCTCTCAGTAGTATTGCTATCATTAACAAGTCCAATAAAAGAAGATCAAGTGATTCTAATAGTAAATTCCCAAATAATAATAATAATAATAATAATAATGATGATGATGATGATGATGAAAATAATTATAAAAACTCTGCCATATATTCTAAATCTCCAGGTGCTTGGTCCTCAGGTCTCTGCAATTTTTGCGATGATGTTAGCGGTTGTAAGTTAAATTTTACTATTATCTTCGTATTTTATAAATTTTATTCTGTTAACTTTTTTTTTTACATGTTTCTATGTTCTAATTATATCACGTGTTTATCAAACATTAGTGATACACAAAACGGTACAACAAAAATAAGATAAGTAAATTGCTTCCATTTAATTTACACGAGGAACGTTTTTGAACACCATATCACATAGTATACATATTAACTGCATTGGTGAATGTGTTTTATTGCTTTTTTTTTCATTAAAATCAAGTTTCATCTGCATGTATGTTTAGTAGGGTTTGATTTTATGATTTTAAATACCTATTTTAATGAGTTAGAATATCAATTGGGTTAGCAGTGGGATGATATTAATTGATTATATTTTAATTTGTTTAAGAGATGCATATATTTAAATTTGTTTTTCAACGTATAAACATTTCATAGGTTGTTTGACATGTTGGTGTCCTTGTATTACATTCGGACGCATTGCAGAGATTGCTGACAGAGGATCAACTTGTAAGTTCATAAATTTCTATAATTAACAAACAAAAACAATTTATTTTTCATTTATATTTTAATAGAAAAAAATTTAATTTGTAATTAATCGAATAAATAATTAATAAAATATATAAATTTGGGTGCAGCATGTGGAGTAAGTGGAGTACTGTACACATTGATATGTAGTGTTACAGGGTGTTGTTGCTTGTACTCTTGCTTCTACAGATCGAAAATAAGGGGTCAATATTATTTGAAGGAGAGTCCCTGTTCTGATTGTTGTGTTCATTGTTTTTGTGAGGAATGTGCTTTGTGCCAAGAATATAGACAACTCAAGTACCAAGGCTTTGATATGTCCATTGGTACTATTTTATACACTTGTATATATTATAATACTCTCTATCTTTCTTAATTTACTCTCATGTTTTTTATTATTATTTTATTTATTTTTTGCTAAACAATTTGTTTTGACTAGGTTGGCATGGAAACATGGAAAGGCAAAAACGTCTTGAAGCAATGACTCCAGTTATTCAAGCCAGCATGAAACGTTAGAGAGAGACATGCATCGATAGATATAAATTAAGAAAATTTAATTACATTATATATATATTAACTTGCTTAATACATATTTGTCATGCTATTCTTGATACATTTATCTTTTAGCTATTTTTTTTAAATTGTGTTATTATATTATATAATCGACTCAAACATATCAACAAGTTGATTTATTATTTATGTCATTATTTTAGTTCATGTGTTCTGATATAAATATATATTTATATTTTTTTAACATGTTGATAAAATTGATTAAAAATATAATTATTACGAATATATGATTTTTTTAAACATGTTTACCTACCATTAATAATACAAAAAGACATATCAAAAATGAGATAAGTAAATTATTTAGTTGTTGAGTATAAGTATAAGTCAATAAAATATTTTTCTTTTTTAAGATTTTCTCTTAGTTCATTTTATGAAATATGTTTAATGATCAAAAAAATATAATATAAAATTTTTAAAATTTAGGTGTGAAATTTTAAAGCCTTGTTAATAATACAAAAAAAAAATTGAAGACTTGAGTGTGAAGCTACTTTGGACATTAAGGTCATTAATTGGAGCACTTAGTAACTAAGAACATATTCTGTGAAAGGTAATTTTCTTGAGCTTTTTTAGTTCAATATTAAATAAATACTATTAGGTGTTGTGAAAGAAATGAAATTGGTGGGAAGGTTAGAAGAGTTAAGTAATCTAAATCTGTTAAAAGTTTAAATTATTAAAAAAAATCATTAATATTTGTATATATTCTATTATTTTCATGCATGTGTGTTTGTATGCAACATACATATTTAATAATTACAAATCAATAATTATAATTATTGAATTTGAACATAAAAATTTCAACTATGTTACAATGTTAGCAAGTGTGAAGCTACTTTTGACATTAAGGTTATATTAATTAGAGCACTTTGTTATAAAGCTCCTTAATTTAAGGAGTAAACATGGAGCAAAACATGGAGTAAAACATGGAGCAAAACATGGAGCAATTCATGGAGCAAGACAAGGAGCTTAATTCAAGGAGTAATTTAAGGAACTATTAATTTAAGGAGTAATTCAAGGAGTGAATTTTCCTATAATAGATGCGTAATTGTAATGAATTAATCATCCAAAGTGTTCATTCCAATTGAGAGAAAAACTTAGAGAGAAAAGCTTTTGTGAGAGAAAATTGAGAGTAATTTTCTTGGGTGTAATTGGGTTGTGAGTTGTGAGTGTTGTAAACACCTTGTGTAATTTCTCCCCTTTCAGTAAAAAGATCTGCAGCAGGTCCGGAAACGTAAGCAAGATTGGCCGAACTTCGTTATCAAATTTTGTGTGTTATTTTTCTATTCTTGCTTTCTCATAAATCTGGCTTATCGAGAATTTGCGTTATTTCCCAACAACTGGTATCAGAGCTATTGGTAGTGATTTCTGTCAATTTTCTGCAAGAAATAATCAGAAACGATCCAGAGGAAGTCAGATTTTAGTGGGAGCGGCTAGCGGATGAAGGAATGGTGAAACTCGAGAAATTTGATGGCACTGATTTCGGGTTTTGGAAAATACGGATAGAGGATTATACGTATCGAGAAATCTATATCAACCTCTCTCGGGAAGAAGCCGAGAGGCTATGAAGGAAGAAGATTGGAATCTTCTAGACGAATGACCGCCTGAGTTATTCGATTGACGTTATCCCGTAATGTTTCTTTCCAACGCGAGCAAAGGAAAGACCACGGCGGGGTCTTATGGCAACTCTCCAATATGTATGAGAAGCCATCAGCCTCGAACAAAGTGCACTTGATGAGGCGCTTGTTCAATTTGCGGATGACGGAAGGCGCGTCGGTAGCTCGACATCTCGATAGACTCGACACGGTTACAGCCCGGTTGAGTTCGGTGGAAATTGAATTCGATGAAGAAGTACGGCATTGATACTTTTGTCTTAACCAGAGCCGGAAAGGCGGAGATACTCTTGTCACGGTTTGTGAGTAGGCTCATCGGGAAGCAATAAGTTGAAATTTGTGACGATGTTCGTGATTTGGTTCTCGGTGAAGAGATCCAGAGCGTAGAGAGGCAATTGAATCGTCGACCTCTTCGGTTTGCATACGAGTCAAGAGGAAGAAATTGACCAAAGGAAATGGACGTGGTAGAGCCCGACTACGAGGTAGATCGAAAGACGGGGGTCCAAATCCGGGAATCTAATAATTCCACGTGGCTAGAAGACTATCGAGTGTTGGAATTGTGGAAGAGCCAAGAACTACAAAAATCGGTGCAGAATGCACCGAAGGACAAACAAGTGAAGAGCGGAGGAAAATGTTACTTCCACCTCGGGAGGAGATGATGCATTGATATGCTCTTTGGAGAAGCAAGGGAAGAATCTTGGGTGTTAGACTCCTGGAGCATCAGCTACTTCCGCAAAAGAATTCTTCGAGAAATATGTCCCAGGAAACCTTGGAAGGTATATCTTGGTGATGATCAACCATGTGCTATTATTGGCAAGGTGTAGTGAAGATTAAGTTGAACGGATCTGTTTGGGAAATGAAGGATGTCGCATATTCCCGATCTCAAAGGAACTTAATCTCGGTGGGGTAGTTGGCCGGTGGAAGGCTACACTACGATCTTACGTAGTGATGATTGGAAGATTTCAAAGGGTGCACGAGTTGCTCGAGGCAAGAAAAAGTGGCACTCTTTACATTACAAACGAGAGGCACGTTGTTCAATTACGGTTGCAAAGAAGCAATGAAACACCAAATCTATGGCACCGGAGACTAGGCTATATGAGTGAGAAGGGGATGAAGATTATACACTCGAAGGGAAAATTTCCAGTCTACGATCTACGGAGATAGACATGTCGAAGATTGCATACTTGGAAAGCAAAGAGAGTCGGCTTTCGGACAAGTTGCTGAGAATCCCAAAGAAGGAAAGACTAGAGCTTATTCACTCTCGATGTTTGAGGGACCAACGACCGTCTCTCATCTATTGGTGGGAAACACTAGTGACTTTCATTGATGATCACTCTCGGAAGGTATGGGTTTACTTTCTAAAGCATAAGTCCGAAGTATTTGAGGCTTTGAGAAGATGGAAAGCTATGGTGGAAAATGAGACGGGTTTAAAGATCAAAAAGCTCGAACCGATAATGGTGGTGAATATGAAGACACCCAGTTCAAAAATTTACGCTATGAGCACGGGATCGAGAATGGAAAGAAGCTGTGCCGAGGCACGCCTCGACATAATGGTAGTGGCGAGCGTATGAGCCGAACGTTGACAGAAGAGCGAGAAGCATTCGTATGCGGTCGAGTCTACTGCCAAGCAGTGCAGGCGAAGCCAATCGACACGGCCACTTGATCAGCGAGGCCCGTACGTTCCGTTGGAGCGTAGAATACGGAGGAGGTATGGAGAGGAAAGAGGTGAAACTATCACATCTAAAAGTTTTCGGTTGTGTAGCATTTGTGCATATCGGTGATCAAGGCGAGGAATAAGCAGATCCCAAATCAGAAATGTACATTCATTGGCTATGGTGAGGATGAGTTTGGCTACCGCATTTGGGATGACGAAAAGAAGAAAGTTATCCGTAGCGAGATGTGATTTTCAACGAAAGGGTGATGTATAAGGACATGCATAAAATGAGGCGCCAATGACTCGGAGCAGAATGAGTCGGTGTTGCAGGTGCGAGATCGTCCCGAGATACTTCCATATGAGAACCAATTGTAACAAGTCCTCGACGGAGGAACTTGTTGGACGGAAGACACTGACATTCCGACACGCGCAACCTCTTCTACTCCGGCTCGTATTGAGAAGGTCTTCTCGACCTCGTGTGCCTAACTGTGAGATACATGAACTATATGTTCTTGATGAGAGGGGGCACGAGATGCTATGATGAAGCTTGTCGGACTCGAGATTCCGACAAGTGGGAGCTTGTATGAAAGAAGAAATGAAATCTCTCATCTCCAACCGGACATGGGAACTAGTGAGTTACCATGGGAAAGAAGGCACTTCACAACAAATGGGTGTACCGGGTGAAAGATGAAGCGTGATGGTTCAAGAGATACAAAGCCCGCCTAGTTGTCAAAAGTGGTTTCAACGAAGGAAGGAGTTGACTACACCGACATTTTTGCTCTTGTGAAGCTCAATACTATCGATCGGTCGGTATTGAGTATTGTAGCCATTGAAGATCTTCATCTTGAGCAGTTGGATGTAATTTGCATTCCTTCGTGGAGATTTAGATGAAGAGATTTACATGTACCCAAAGGTTTCTCGAGAAAGGGGGAAGAAGAACATGGTGTCTGAGACTTAAGAAGAGTTTGTATGGCACGAAACAAGCCTCGAGACAATGGTACAAAAATTTGACGACTTCATGCACAAGGAAGGTTTCCGGAAGTGCAATGCTGATCATTGTTGCTACTTGAGAGATATAGGTCCCGGTTATATCATTTTACTACTTTATGTTGATGATATGTTAGTAGCGAGGTTCGGATATGGATGATATTAAAAGGTTTAGCAAAGTGTCAAAGGAATTTGACATGAAAGACTTGAGTCCGACAAAGAAGATTCTTGGAATGCAAATCACAAGAAATAAGAAGAAAGGATCCTTGTAGTTATCTCGGGCGAGTACGTCAATCGTGTTTTGCAAAGATTCAACATGGGCGATGCCAAGCCGTTAACACACCGCCGCGGTCGTTTCGCCTATCCAAGGATCGGTCCCTCGAGACGAAGAAGAGAGAGGATTCATGGCTAAGGTTCCTTATACCTCGGCCCATTGGAAGTTTAATGTACGCGATAGTGCATGAGACGAGACATTGGCCGTGCGGTGAGTTGTTAGCAGATTTATGTCAAATCCGGGAAAAACTCATTGGGAAGCGGTCGAGTGGATTTTGAGGTATGCGAGGCACCACGAAGAAAAGTGCTTGTACTTTAGTAAAGGAGAGTTAAAAGTACAAGAGTACGTAGACGCGGACTTTGGAGGTGAAGTTGATCGCAGAAGAAGCACCACTGTTATATATTCTTGTTGGAACTACAAGGTGGTAGTTGGATGTCACAAATACAGAAAATTGTCACTCTATCCACTACTGGTGAGTATGTAGCGATCTTGAAGCTAGTAAAGAGATGATATGGCTTGAGGTTTGTTAATTGGTGGGATTCAAACAAAGAGAAGAATGTTACGTAGTGATAGTCGAAGTGCAATACACTTCGCGAAGAATTCAAGCATTTCATTCTAGAACAAAGCATATTGGACTTCGTTATCACTTCATCGGATCTCTATTGGAAGATGATGTGTTAATACCGGGAGAAGATTCAAGGAAGCAAAAATCCGATAGATATGTTAACAAAGGTGGTGACTATTGACAAAGTGAAGTTGTGCTCAATTTCGGTTGGTGCCTTTAGAGTAACAAAGACTAGAAAAGGCTGCGTTGATCGAGTGTGGAGGCAGTTGAAATCAGTCTTCAAGTGGGAGATTGTTATAAAGCTCCTTAATTTAAGGAGCAAATATGGAGCAAAACATGGAGTAAAACATGGAGCAAAACAAGGAGCAAAACATGGAGCAATTCATGGAGCAAAACAAGGAGCTTAATTCAAGGAGCAATTTAAGGAACCATTAATTTAAGGAGTAATTCATGGAGTGAATTTTCCTATAAATAGATGTGTAATTGTAATGAATTAATCATCCAAAGTGTTCATTCCAATTGAGAGAAAAGCTTTTGTGAGAGAAAATTGAGAGTAATTTTCTTGGGTGTAATTGGGTTGTGAGTTGTGAGTGTTGTAAACACCTTGTGTAATTTCTCCTCTTTCAGTAAAAAGATCTGCAGCAGGTCCGGAGACGTAAGAAAGATTGGCCGAACTTCGTTATCAAATTTTGTGTGTTATTTTTCTATTCTTGCTTTCTCATAAATCTGGCTTATCGGGAATTTGCGTTATTTCCCAACACACTTGATAAGGAAGAACATATTCTATGAACTTTATGTTTAAAGTGCACAATTTTTTTTATAAATATAATATTATTATTACAAGTTTTAAGATGTTATTTTTATTGTTATAAATTTTAAATATATTATTTGAGATAATTTTTTTGAGTTTTTTTAATTTAATATTAAATAAATACTATTGGCTTGTAAAGAAATGAAATTGGTGTGAAAGGTAGAAGAGTTTAGTAATCTAAATCTCTTACCAATCACTTCTGTGTGTTTACATGCACCATATATATTAAATATTTATAAATTAATAATTATAATTATTGAATTTTAACTTAAAATTTTAACTATGTTACAATGTTAGCAATTTTGATAATCTAATTCTCAAAAATTTAAGTTACTAAGAGTAATATTAACAATATTTTTATACATATAATTTGATAATGACAAAATGAATTTACTAAATTGTAACGTGATTCTCTCAAACATTAGTTATAATAGTTAAAAGATAAATATGGAATAATTTATAAATGCTTTAACTTAGTGATTGATAATGTCTTAAATAGTTCAACGGATAAGATGTCAATGGAGCAGCCAAAAATTATAAGTTCATATTGTTTCGAACCACTATGTGTCTATGCATTATACCTTTTACAATGTAAACAATCTCATACCACATATACACATTTCAAGTGAAATTACTCCATCGATGTAAATTAAAAATTACAATGGTTATATATATTATTGCATATTTGTATACCCTAATTCTTTGAAATATCGTTTAATATATCATCTATCACTGTTTTCGTTTTTAGTGTGATTAAAATTTTAATTTAAAATTAGATAATGAAATATTATGTGCCAGCGAGTAATTAATTATATGTTTATATTAGGGCTCAAAACACACCAATAAGACAGTTTATTGGTTAAGAAAAAAATTATAATCTTTGTATAGACTCCAAAGAAAAATAGAATTTACATTTGATTGAGTAATTTTCATTTAATAATGAGTTTGGATTTTGAGTATACAAATAAAACTTTTTTTCTTTTTCTAAATCACAAACTTCAAGGTGCAAACAAAATAGTATTATTTGCTAGTTTTTTTTTCTATCAATTTATAATATTAAATCAAATCGTGTACTTATTAAAGTTGTTTGATTTTTTATCCCTACAATCATAAATCTAATTTTGAATTACATGTATATAATATTTTATTTATTTATTTAATAAAAAAATTATAGTTTAAGTTCTCTTAAAAATAAAATTAAAAACTAAAACTAAGATAAACAGCTTCTAATGGTTAATATATATAATTGTTATAAAATATGTGTTAAAAAAGAAAAAATATTCAATTGGAATAAAAATCATGTTGTATACTTAATATTTTTTAATTTCTTTTACCAATCCAAATTAGGGGATTGTGTATTCAACTACACATTAAATAAACATGTATTTTGGTTTGCCTATTACACACCATTTATATTAAATACCTATAACGAAAAATTCAACTTTATTTTGTTATGTAACACAATTCATCATGTAACTTCTTTTAAGTTATTTAAGCAAATTGGTGGACTGTTGATGTAAGGTTAAACACCTCTTTCAACTCAACATATCAATTTGATTTTTTTTTTTTTTTAACTATAGTCTGAAGTCCGAAGGAATCCAAAAGTTAATTTATCGGAAAATAACATTTATAAAGTTACTTAACAAATTTAATAATAAAAATATCATTCTTCCTAAACAATTTATATATTTTTATTAAATTAAATTTTGTTTAATTAAACACTATTTAAATTATATTTAAATTATTTAATTTTGACTTCTAATTAATTAAATATTATTTGATGTTATTTGATGTTAATTTTATTATTATAAAATTTTATAGGTGATTTATATAACTTCTAAAGTTTATTTTTTGGGGAAAAAAAGAGAGTTGATTAATAGTTTTAATGGTTGGTACACAACAACCCACCAGACTATGTATCTAGGCTCTAGATTTTTTACCATTAACTTTTCAGCAAGGTTATCAAATGCATTTCCAACATGATAGTAATTAAGAAGCCTTGAATTTAGAAAATAAAAAAGTGTTGGTTCACATATAAATATATAATATATAATGGGGAATAAGAGAACGTCTCTGTGTAAAATTGAGACGTAATTGTTTCTTGTCAACTAATACTCTCCCATTATTTAGTTTATGTATCAATTTAATTAACTTGTGAGGAAATAAGTTTGAGTTTTTTTATGTATCAATTTAATAATACTCTCCCATCATCGTATTATTAATTTTATCTGTCGATTAAATAAAAGATCTAGAATTATATGATTGATTTCGAGAGAAAAAAAAAACTAATTTTCTCTCTCCAATTAAATTATTGAGGTATAGTTTGAGATATATGTTAACGTAAATATTGTAAAATTTATAAATAATATATATATATAATGATAAAGACTCTTAATTTTCCTACTAGTTCACTTTGCAAGAACATATAAGTTCAATCTTTCCCTGTAAGAAGGTGTTGAAAAATTAGTATTGAAAACGACAAAGCCAAAAGCTAAGGCCTAGGCCTAACCAAATAAAACAAGTTCTCTCAAAGTTGTATTGTTTCTTTCATATTTTCATTACAATTCTATAGCTATATATAAGTAGATTTACTCCTTGAATTACTATTTGAATTAAACATTCATTGATTTACTCCTTGAATTAAGGATTCCTTGTTTTACTCCTTGAATTAAGGATTCCTTGTTTTTCTCCTTGAATTAATCCTTAAATTAAGGATGATAACTCCTTGATTTACTCCTTAATTTATTCCTTAAATTAAGGTTCTTGATTTACTCCTTAAATGAAGAAGTTAGCACTCCTTAATTTACTCCTTAAATTACTCATTAAATTACTCCTTAATTTTATCTCCAATACTCCCCCTCAAGTTAGATCCATAAGGTTTATGGATCTAAGCTTGCACAGAAGTCGTTGAAACTGATGAGAAGCCAAGGCAACAAATGTAAAACTAACAAAAAAATGCTGATTACGATAGCAAAAAAAATAATATTATTATTGTCGATATGTGACTTTTCCTTTTACCACAATACTTCCCCTCCACATCGAGCAGGTAGGAGTTGCAGGAGAGATTTAATCAATCATCGCTAAGAGCTTAGTTTCAATGTGGGACCTTTCCTTTTACCATAATACTCCTCCACATCAGGTAGGTAGAAGCTGTAAGAGAGATTTAATCCATCATCGCCAAGAGCTTGGTTTCAATGTGAGACCTTTCCTTTTACCACAATACTCCTCCTCCACATCAAGTCAGTAGAAGCTATAGGAGAGATTTAATCCATCATCGCCAAGAGCTTGGTTTCAATGTGGGACCTTTCCTTTTACCATAATACTCCTCCTCCATATCAAGTCGGTAGAAGCTATATGAGAGATTTAATCCATCATCGCCAAGAGCTTGGTTTCAATGTGGGACCTTTCCTTTTACCATAATACTTCCCCTCCATATCGGGCAGGTAGGAGCTATAGGAGAGATCTAATCCATCATCGCCAAGAAATTTGGTTTGAAAAAACAAAAAGAATAAGAAATCGCTCTGATAGAGTGTCAAACGCACTTTGAGTAAAGGAATAACAATTTTTTTAAGAAAATCGACTTGCTTTTATACCATGTTGAAAATTAGTGTTGAGAACGCCAAGGCCTAGGCCTAACCAAATAAAACAAGCTCTCTTAAAGTTGTATTATTTCTTTTATATTTTCATTACAATTCTATAGCTATATATAAGGAGATTTACTCCTTGAATTACTATTTGAATTAAACATTCCTTAATTTACTCCTTGAATTAAGGATTCCTTGTTTTTCTCCTTGAATTAAGGATTCCTTGTTTTTCTCCTTGAATTAAGGATTCCTTGTTTTTCTCCTTGAATTAAGGATTCCTTGTTTTTCTCCTTGAATTAATCCTTAAATTAAGGATGATAACTCCTTGATTTACTCCTTAATTTATTCCTTAAATTAAGAAGTTGGCACTCCTTAATTTACTCCTTAAATTACTCATTAAATTACTCATTAATTTTATCTCCAATAGATGGAGTTGTGTACAAATATTTGTAATGAACACAAAACTAGTTTATAT
Organism: Hippophae rhamnoides; assembly: GCA_033030585.1. Lineage (NCBI taxonomy): Eukaryota > Viridiplantae > Streptophyta > Magnoliopsida > Rosales > Elaeagnaceae > Hippophae > Hippophae rhamnoides. The sequence continues at coordinate 42,250,697 of CM065434.1, forward strand.
AATTCTGTCCTTTAAAACAATGGCTGCCATTATCTTAGACCCAACTATTATATGCATAAAAACCAACAGACTCCCAAAACTTGGGAGTTGTGATTGAAGAAACTGAAGGGCTTATAAGGGTGTACAAAGATGGAAATGTCGAGAGATTAAAGGTTGTTCCATGTGTCAAGCCCTCATTGGCTCCAGAACAAGGATTGATGTCTAGAGACATTGTAATTGACAAATGCATAAATATTTGGGCACGTTTTTATCTTCCAATATGCCATGTAAATAATAAGCTTCCTTTGCTTGTTTATTTCCATGGAGGCGGGTTTTGTGTTGGCTCAGCTGCTTGGAGTTGCTACCATGAATTCTTAGCAAAATTAGCAGCCAAATTGAGTTGCTTAATCATGTCTGTAAATTACCGTTTAGCCCCTGAAAACCCACTTCCAGCTGCTTATGAAGATGGATTCAAAACTCTTATTTGGTTGAAACAACTTTTCTTGGGGCTGATCAATGATGGTCAAACCGATGCGATTTTTCCAAAATATTTGTAATGGGTGATAGTGCAGGTGCCAATATAGCTTATAATGTAGCCACAACACTTGCTTGTAATGATGATAGTGTAGCAATGACCTGGAGGCCACTAGTTTTTAAGGGTACAATTTTGGTTCAACCTTTTTTTGGGGAAGAGGCCAAGACTAACTCTGAGAGGTATATGGCACAGCCACCTTGATCAGTGCTACACATATTGGCAGTTAGTGCTGCAGGTTAGGGAAAACCGGGATCATCCATGGTGCAATTCTTTACCAAAGGGTCAAACAAATTGGAGAATTTGGGGCTTTTGCCTACTTTGGTGTGTATTTCAGAAGCAGATATATTGAAAGATAGGAACTTGGAGTTCTGTGCGGCTTCAGCTAAAGATGGAAAGAAGGTAGAATGTCTAGTTTACAAAGGGGTAGGACATACGTTTCAGATTCTGGTTCTACTCCCAGATATCACAAACTAGAACCCATCAAATGATGGCTCATATTAGGGCTTTTATCAGTACATACAGTACAATATCTCCAACTCATGAAAAATATAGTTATTTGCAAAAATGATCCTTTAATTTTATGAATATATAATATATTAGCCAAATTTTCTATAAAATTATTAAAATTAAAACCTCTTGGTATTAGACTATGATGTTGAGTAAACAAAAAATTACATATAGCACAATATTTTTGAACATTTTGACAATTTTATCTTAAATTTTGAGGTCAGAAAATTCAAAAAAAATCTTTATTTTTCATATCATTACCCTTCCATGAATTAAAGCCAAATTCTATGATTAAATACTACAGTCAGGTTTTCCATGATATAACTTCAACCAAGTTTCAGCAATTTTGCAATTCCACATTTGGAATAACAAAGAATCTTCTTTCCTAGAAAAAGCAAACATAAGCACTCAAAAATAATAAATAAAATGGAACAAAATTGAAACCTACCTCTTTTGTTGTTTTGATCTCGGCTTATCTACTTAATAGGTAAACGAACACTCATACTATCATGGGGATGAAATTGATGCTAGTCTGCTAGTTCTCCGCAAATCAAGCATGCCACCATCAAAGACTCATCATGCTTGATATGGCCGGCCAATCACAAGGCCATAAAATGTCCACAAATGTCCCAAAATGTCTTCATATAATAATGTAAGAGATGCATAACCCTTACATAAAATACTTACATTTACTTCTAGCAAAAGACACCCTTACATTTACATGTGATTTTGAATTTTGGGACATTTTTGAGTTCTAATTTCCAAATTTGGTGCTCTGTTTTGGGACCTCAACACTTCTAGAATTACCATATCAAACAAAAAGCTCAGAGACGAGAAAACACCTAAGATGGTTAACACCGCATATGGGTTCTATGTTGTTCTCTTTCCACAACATATTCAGTTCATGCAAACCCAAGCCATTCATTCCACTCTTCGAAATTTCATTAACAAATATAAGAGTTCTGAAACTTGTCCATAAAATACAGATGATACAAAATCAAACTGAAAAAATACCAGTATGAAGAAATGAGGAGAGCATAATAACGCTCAAGTTTGGTATCACTTAACTTGAGCAGCAGAAGATGATCTTGCGTGTTAGTCCACAATACTACCTACAATCGCACTACAACTTGCATAAAAAGCCTTACATGTGATTTTGTGTAGCTGAAGACATAAAGACCTGCAAGAGAAAATCTTGCCTAGCTAGACATGGTGGAGTTATCAATGGCTTGTAGTGCTTGATTGGCAAAAAAACGTACATCTACATCAGGGTCCTCACTGAGCTCAACCAAACAGGGACGAATTGTCTTCTCCACCACCTGAATTGTAAGATTTTCTCAGTCAAGAAAGATAGAAAGGAAAGATAAGACATATATTGAGCTATATCCAGCAATTAAATAATCTAAAGTGATAACAAATAGTCCAAAAAAAATGATTGCAAGTAAGACTAAAGCAGACCAATAGAAGCCATAAGACTTACGGACTGGTCAACTATTGGGATAAGCGATTGCAGAACCTTGGCCACATTGAATTTGATATTGGGGACTCTGTAATAATTAGAAAAAATTATTGTAACAGTTGATCAGAATCCAACAACCAGGTCACTTCATTCCACAAACAATAACAGCTCAAGAAATCCACACACCTGTCTTTTGAAGCATTGGTGACAACTGGCAGTAATTTTGAACATGTTATTTCTGCACCCATTACAGGGGCAAGAAGAGAAATTGCACGCAAGATGGTCATCCGGTACAAATAATGAGGATTGCTCGTCATCTCCAGAACCTGGACATTGACATGATCACTTCAGCAGCTTAAATTATTGGGTACAAATTTCAAAATTTCAATAGGTAACAAGTGAAGGAATATAGAAGAAACAGTATAGCAATGAAAAATTAGAGATGCCAATTCTTGTATGGAAAAAGGAAAAATAAAATAAAATCCAATGTAAATAAAAGCATATTGACCTAATAATATCAAAACCTATGGTCTAGTCGTGGCAAAACTTTAAAGAGCCAAGGAAGACAGCAGATTCAGATCTCACGGACTATGTTGTATACATGACAATTATTTCAGCGGGCTATGAGGATTGAATCATGAATCTCTTGCAACAAGTTAGAAGAAGTCATTAAATGAACCTGGGGAATTATATGCTGCATTGCCCACTCAGGACCAAATTCTTCTGCCAGGCGCTTTAAGTTGGTAGCAGCAGCATCACGAATTGAGTAGACCTGCACCAGATAAACCAGATGGCGGAGAAACAGTCAAGGAGCAGCTTCCATGCAAAAGGGGACAGAGATGGAGATGGAGGAGGAGAGAACAAAACACTTGCAAAAGATACACAAGGGACGAGAGAAATACATGCAATACTAGAGCCATAAAGAAGATCAATTATGAGCTAAACAACATAGAAATGGGTATGTAATTCGGTAACAAACTGCACTAATCACACACACTCCCTATACCTCTCTTTGTTGTTTTTATTGTTGATAATCATTATAATGAATTTGTTGCAAACTAAAAAGGCATGAATTGTACTTAACCATGTATCCAATGCTGATTACACTTCAAGAAACCCTTGTTTACCAAATTTATATAGATTATGATGCTCATCCCCACCCTAGAGACAAACTACCATCAAGTGGCTAACCATGTACATTGTGGGTCCTCAACTAGGGGAACAAATCTCAATTTAAATTGTTAGCAAGCACCAGTTACATCACCTCTCCATACAAAAAACAATCATAAAGCACCACCACATATATACATATATACATACACATACACATTTACATGTGTATGTGTGTATATGTGTGTGTGTGTGTGTGTGTATATGTGTATGTGTATGTGTATGTGTATGTGTATGTGTATGTGTATGTGTATGTGTATGTGTATGTGTATGTGTATGTGTATGTGTATGTGTATGTGTATGTGTATGTGTATGTGTATGTGTATGTGTATGTGTATGTGTATGTGTATGTGTATGTGTATGTGTATGTGTATGTGTATGTGTATGTGTATGTGTATGTGTATGTGTATGTGTATGTGTATGTGTATGTGTATGTGTATGTGTATGTGTATGTGTGTATATGTGTGTGTATGTGTATGTGTGTGTACATATACATATATGTGTGTGTGTGTGTGTGTGTGTAAAAGACTTAAGGATTAGATGCAACCAAGTTTGATAAGAAAAAGAGTGCCATACGTTCCAAATTGTGCACATTCAAGATGGTGTTGGACAAACCTTGTCTTGCAACCATTGCATGCAAAGTGCACCAAGTTTGTCATCAAAAAATCCAACACCTAACTGACTTGCCAATAAGGGTATATACTCTATAATTGCAAGACGAACTCTCCAATGTCTATCCTCTGCAAGCTCAACAATAGCAGGCAACAAGGATTGAGACAGCAAATCAATCCCAATAACCTGCAAGAATAGCATATTTCATCTTTCTGATGGTAAAAATACAAAAAGAAAATAAAACAAAAATGCACATTCAGGTTCAGCAAATATAGAGTTAAATATGTATATCTTTCCTGAAACCAAACACGATACATGATTCTGTTTTCCAATAGGTAAAAAGGATGCAGCTGAAAAATATAGAGAAAGAATATGATTCCAGTGTTTTACCTGATTAACTTGATCAAGTTTGCTGATAATATTAAGACGCACATCAGGAAATTCATCCTTCAGAAGAGAGAGAAAAATTGGAAGTAGCTGCTCGATTGTTGCATCCTACATTTAACCACCAAGCCAGTAAGATACTAAAGCTCAATGTTTGCAACAATGTAGTGCTTGCTTCTAGACAATATTGACATACATAAATGGAACTTAATAAGTAAGTTGGGACCATAAAAATCTAATCCAAAAAGATTATGAGACTAGAAACTAAACAGTCTAAACTGCTAAAAGCACCTCATTTTGCATCTTGAGTATACAATATACAAGGCTGACTATTGACTGCAATCTCATCAAGAGCACAACTTGATCCAAACCAAAAAACAGCATCATTAAAGAGGAAATAATTAATACAGTTACAATTCTAAAAAATTTACACCTTGGAAAAACAAAGAAACCCAAAATGCCTAGAGACAATAGCTGATTTACAGTAATGTAAATCAATGTCAGCCAGGAATATATAAGCATCAAATAATCATTAAGGTTAAGAGAAATAGCAAAAAGGAATTAACACTAATACCACAGCTGTCACAGATGTAAAATAAAATAAAAAGCCTAGAAATAAAAATAATCATCCCATCAAAATATTGTCTGCCTACCTTTCCTAAGACAGGAGCCATTCCCATTATAACTGAAGCCAAAGCAGAACGGACATGCTGAGAGGAGTCCGACGACAACTCCTAAAAAGATAATAAGTGGTGAGATAAGATGTACAATCAAGGAATCACAGAGTTATAAGGTAACTAAATTTACGAATGAAACTTCAGTAGCATGTGCACCTTCACGCATGGAAGAATGTGCTGAATTGCAAGCTCTGGACTCAAAATCCGGCAAAACTTAGTTACTTTGCCAGCAGCTGCTATACGTACTTCAGCTTCATTATCTCGGAGCAATCGTACATAAGCAGGGACCAAGTCCGCCCTATGATTTTGATTATCATAAATAAAAATATTTGAAAATGGATTCTAATGTAACAAGGAACTCAATCCGAACCAACAATAAACCATCCGAAATGATAAAGCCAAATTTTGGTTTTTCTACAGGAAGAAAGTAGGAAAATCAAATCGAAATCAAAATAGAAACAAATACCTTGTAGGCTCAGGTCCCACAGCTTCACAAAGCTCATACAATTGATTTGCAACCATGTAGCGTACACGCCAAGACTTATCCTACTCAAAAACATATAGAAAACTTATTGAATAAGCAAATTGGGTATCCAATAATTTAAGTGCAATACAACAGTGACTGGTCATAGAAAATAGAAAACTACATTGTAGTACATATTGATCAAGCTACAAGTTGTACTACATTGTATGCAAGGGGATAGTTGTAGAAAATACAAAACCGTTTCTGAAAGGTTTTTTTTTCAAGTTTTTGGGCACATGCAAGATTTTGGCACCATTTTCTTAAAAGAATTGGAAACTAAAAGTCAAATACTTTGAAAACACTAGAAAAATAAAAGATAACTTTATGAGCAGACCAATCTTTGCTACTAAATTATGGCATTCCATAAGGTAATAAAAGTTTCCACCAGTATTCATTTAAAAAAATGCCTTGCTACTTGCAAGATAGAAAAAAGTAGGCATATACTAAGCAAGAATCAGCATAATTGAAATAATATTAAAAAATTAAAATTTGACTATTTTATTATTTGCAGTGACAGTATCAGAGAGTTGTGCAGCCTAATTAAACAGTCGCTTGTACCTGAGAGAAGCTAACAATAACAGGGAGAATATGTTGAACACAGTCTTGAGGTTCTAATAACTTCCCAAGGGCTGCACAGCCCTCGACAGCAAGTAATCGAACAGAATCTTGATCTGAAAGAAATTTATAATTTAAAAAAATCAAAATTTTAACTGCAACAAAGAAATGAAAATGAGGTGATTCCTGTCATGTAAACTTAAAATAGAATAGGTATGTATCACCATTTATCAATATCTCAGAGAGCAAGAATAAAATAAACAGTCATCTTTGTGGGATTTTCTAAAGATATATTTTTATAATTCTGCCAAAACCAGCTTTAACTGTCCCTCTAAATAGCCAGAAACAAGAAAAGGAAACCAGAAAGGGGGGAAAGAAAGGAAAATACGCAAAAGAATAATTTGCATAATTAATAATTGAAGACACAAATTAAAGCACAGCATGTTCATTTCCAAACCAGTGCATTTTCCATCTCAAGTAAATACAGGGTTCAACCATGAGCTTAAATTTTCATGTCTGAGGTACTCAAGAAATTACCAAAAGATTCATGAATAAAACATTCAAAATGAAAGAGGTATCAAGAAATATAATCATTTAGCATTACGCGCTAAGAGATTATAGAAATTTAATTACCGTCTTGAGTAAGATCCTCAAATATTGACATAATATCCGTCTTCAAATAAGAAGGTTCAACAGTTGCTGCAAATTTCCCCAGATTTGTTGCAGCAGACCTCCTAACCATGGGCATGTCATCTTGACACAACTGACTGTAAATAGATCTCAGCTCTGTCTTCAAGTTTTCTGGAGCACTGGGGTATGCAATGTGAAAAAGACCACATGCAGACACCCGAGCAGTAAACCATTCACCAGCTGCCAATCTCTGAAAACATAAATAAGCAGCCACATTATTGGCCATGGATGTAATGAAGAACAAACTACTTAATCAACATTATAGTGAACACTATCAATGAAACTATCTTTCAATATATGCAGCAGATTTACAATATCGAGATGATATGACCAAGATGACCAATGAAAATAATATGGTTAAAACATAATATAATTTTGTGTTATCTTACCTTTACAAGAGGAATAAACCAATCCACTAAATCACTCTCCCTCATCTGAGACCCAATTCGGCATAATGACTCTACAGCTTTGTCCCTCACACAGGTCTCCTCAACAGTGCAAAGGGTTTCTAGAGGTGGGAGCAAAACATGGGCATGCTCCACTCCCCCAACATAAGGAATAAACACCCCCAACTCTTCTGCCATTGCAAGAAGTACTTCATCATCGTCGTCATTATTTTCACTCAGAAATGGGATCAATTCCTTTCGAGTGCGTTCCTCGCCAAGAGCACGTGCAATTGTTGATAGCCTACGAATTGAGTTTAAGCGCAACTGTATATCATCATTTTTCAGCTCATCTATGAGAACTGCTATTGGGTATAGTGGTTCATCAACCATAGACATTGTAATTCAGAATTATTCTGCCAACTTCAAAGAAATGTCAAAATAATCAGAAACAGATAAAAAACTAATATATCAGGACTTGTTATTCATCAGTGCTCTAAGCAATGCTTACTCTCAAGAATTAAGGATGTATTGATAAAATATTTCAAGTAAACACCACATTACATATGTAAATAATTACACGTACAAGAAGATGTAAAGTAGAAGTATAAATTCATGTTTATAGAAACTTTGGCATATTGATAATGCTTCCGAAAAACAATTCATATATGTAGATTGTAAAAGGATGCTCAGCTTGGCGGAAAGGACGTGCAAGCCGCCAGTATCATAAATGATAAAACCATAAACTCGAACCATCATAAACAAAGATTGGGGTATGTATTCTTCATCAATAAGCCACAATTTCCTTGCATCTTACAGTGCTTTACTGAGTACAGCACCAGATCGAAACTCAAAGATCAAAAGCGAGCCCTAGAACACGAATCTAGGAATTGCAGAAATTGCCGAAAAGGAAATAAAAGGGCAGCGAAAATCAAAAATTCTAAATCACGCAACCCGATGGCTCCGGCCAAAATAGAAATAGGAAATGTAAAATGTATATTTATTTAGGGCCATGGAAGATTCAGAAGCAATCCACTAAACTGTGCACGATGATACCGATTCCTAGATTAGCTAAGTTGAATGAAGCTCTACCTCAACACTTTACAAGGAAAATAAAAAAAACTAGAAAACACGAGAAAATCGAAATGAGATTTGTTCAACTTTCCACAGCTTTCTCGAATTCAAGATAATCTCAATTCACACGCTAAAAGAAGAGAGAACGTCCAAAAATTTCGCATTTTTCAGAGGAAATCATCTAAGAAGTGAAAAATAGAAATGGCCTCACCGATCCTTGATAACTTCCCGCCGGTTATCCCTGATACGAGAGCCCGTTCTAGGAGAAAGTGCAAGAGAGCGGAGGAGGAAAGACTGCAATAGAGAGAATGAGAACAGCCTAAAGGGCGTTGTCTGTTTCTTTATGTATGTCAGAACTTTAGGCCCAGAATACTAGGATCGTTTTCTAACTTAGCTTCCTTTTACTTGGGCTACAATTTGGGCTCCAATTTGGGCTCTAAGAAATTTCAACTCAACTTCTCTTTTTTTTGCTTTATTTTTTTTTCCCCCAAATAACTCCATGAATCAAAATATCCCCATTATTTTCGATTATTTTTTTTTATTTTGCTAAAATAAAGATATTGATATAGATACTTTATTTTCAAAATATCTTCTATAATACCCATAAATTTCTCAAATTTTCATAGAAATACAAAAAAAATGTTGAAATTTCTTGATATTTTTTAAAATATGAAAACAATGTTATTGATATGCTTAAATATACTACTTTTTTTACAAGTAAATACAGTCTCGTCGTTTCAAAGATAAAACAGTCCAGAATCTTTTTTTTCTGTCTCGAAGCTTCATTGTACTGAAGAAATTTGTAATGCTACATCTCCAAAATATTTATGTTGTTCGAAAAATTGAAAAAAACAATTTTAAATTTTCTTTTATTTCGTTTTATTATGAAGAACCGTAATGAGTTGTTAAGTTATCTCTCAAAAATTGAGAGATATTACCCTCTATTTATAATTGAAAAAAGATGTGCAAAGTTTACACAATTATGAAAATTATTGTCACATTTTTGAGTAGATACATAACGGTCATAAAATAACGATCAGGTTTGTTAGGTGAAAAAATAACAGTCACATTTCTAAATGGATAAATAATGGTCATGTCTGTTGTGTGGATAAATAACGTGCATATTTAGGTGGATAAATAACATTCATGTCTATTAGAAAAAATAGTTTTAATAATGAAAAATTTTCCAAAAAATAAAGTGTCAACTCACCTCACACACACGTACTCGGGCTCAGCTTAGCAGAACATGGCCGGTAGTTAAGTAATGACTTTTGTTTAAATGATATACTTGTTAGTCAAGTAAATCTCTCACACACACACATATATATTTGCATTATCTCTAATTTTAGAGTTCATCACCATAAATTGATAAGTAACATCGTTAATCAAGTTATATTTTAGTCATTCTTGCTCTCTCTTTTTTAGTCATTCTTGTTCTCTCTTTTGATCATCTATTATTGGTATGCAATTTGGGTATTTTCTTTATAAGATTTATTGTCATTTTTTTCTTTATATTACTACTTTGTTGAAATAGATTTGGATGTATTTGGAAGTTGGTTTTGAGTGATTTTTTGGATATTGATATTTGTATTCTCTATTTGATTATTAATGAATTTTTCTTGATGTGTCGTTGTCATAACCCATTATTATTATTTTGTGCAATCTAAATTAGTTTTTGTCTCATGCTTTCATATTCGTCAATTTATAACAAACTAGTATTGACATTTTAAGTTTATATGTTTTTTTTACTGATCAAGTTTGCTCATTTTGATTTTTTTATTTAGCTTTTGGTTATTTGATTTATTTTCAATTTTTTGGTGTTTTGTTGATTTAATTTGAATTTTTTATCATTGTAGTAAAATATAAAATTAAGAAATTCAATAGTATGAATGATTTTAGTCTTTGATGTTTAAAAATACGGTATCTATTAGTTAAATAATGGCTTGTTAAGATACTTGAACACAATGATAAATTACCAAAAAATTGACTGATGAAGAAAAGGATGCATTGATGGAAACTGATCTTGGTTCAATTCAGTTGTCCTTGTTTGATGAAGTTTTGCATAATGATAGATGTTTGGTATTAAATATGTAACGGACATATGACCTAATAAGTACACGTACCTCGCTAGGGTATAGCAAAGATATAGGGCTAGCTTAACAAATGGTCTGGGCTCAACGAGCTTGGTAGAACGTACAACCCAGTCAACAAAAGTATCTCGTTATCAAACAATGAGGTCTTGGATGTCAAGACATGGTGAAACTATGATATCACGACGTGATCATGATCCTCCCTCTCCGTGAGTGACCTGCATATAACGACCTCCATTTATTTGTGTGTAACACTTGTAGCGATCTACTTTCTATTTTTTACTACATATGTAACCATGTATACAAGTCGCTTATATGTACATTGCCACGTGCATAGGATTTCATACATGTATATACCCCTTAAATGAGGATAATACAAGAGCTATTCATTTGTCCATATTTTATACTTCTCTCTAAAAATCACTAAAATCTATAACCAGATAATTCTCTCCAAAAAATTGGCACCCTCTGTGGGAACTCAATTCTTTCTAGTGCATAGTTGCCATTTGAGACCTTCATTTTTATTCCAAGGAGAATTATCTTATTTTAGGGACATTTACTTGCACACAAACAATGGACAGGAATGGGTAGCGAGCTGGAAGAATGAGCGCTTGCATAATTCGCGGGTACAGATTTGGCACTGAGGCCAGGGCAACCTGTAGGTCACTACTGTAGGACCACGTCGAACTGTGGCTAATGTAGATTTGGGAGTGAACTGATGCCAGAGTGTTGGTCCAAATCACCCAACCATGAGCTAAGTTAACAAGTGTTGGTTGTTCTTAGACCTAGATCAACTGTAAACACTACCATGAACAATAAGAGCTGTCACCAATTGATCTTAACACACAAAACTAGATAAATAGTTTGTGAACTGACAAGGAAATGTATTGGTGGGAAATGGCGTAAATTGGGAGTAACGATAGTGCATAACGAGTAAGACTGTGAACAGTGGGCTACATAAACATTATCTTGAACAAATTGGGCCAGGCTTGGTCCATGTGAAAAACCCAATTCGTGCAAACAGATACATAATCTAAATCCACAAATGTCGGAGTTCACAACGGAAGAGTGATGGTATATCTCTCTAATACCAACCAAGCGCGGACTATTAATAGTGCGAAGATCTAAAACAACCCAATCACTCACCTTTTCATGAACCCAAGAAAACATCTCCATGAGACGAATTAACGGCCTGTAAAGATGAAGAAACGAGTAGAAGAGAGACGGGTTAGGCTGGATATATCATAAATTGGGGTTGGATCAGCTAGACCTAGTACAAATCCCTGAAAAATAGGTTGGGCTTATGCGATTAAACTATCGCGATCTGAGGAAGAACATACTAGGTGTTGATCGGATGGAGCTGGCGAACTAAAAAGAGACAAACAGGTGTGCGACGTCGCTTGAACAGAATGATATGGGTCATTTTCTATTATATTCAAAAAAGTCCATTTTATTATTTATGATTTTTCCCATAAATTAGCATCTAAAGAAGATAAGGTTTCTTTAAGAGTTTGAGGATCTTCTTCTAAAATATAAACATAAGTTATAACTCATCATATATCGATTCATTTATAAAAAAAATAGTTATATAATTTTTTTAATTATCTTTCTCTACTTATTTCTCGTACTATTTTTTATTTTTTAATTATGCAATTCTTATTTTTAAATAATTTTGAATTTTTCATTAATTTAATGTACATATATCACTAAATTAAATTTTTTTTCTCAACGAAAAATAATATTGATAATAATATTTAAGGATTGCCTATGTTATCTTATATCATATTTCAGTCACATGTATAATTTTTAAATTAAAAATAAATTTAATATTATTATTATTTTTAGTATTTTATAAAAGTTTATAAAAAAATTCAAAAATTGTTATAAATTTCATATTTTCATAATGTTTTTCAAATATCTACCGAATATTTAATATTTTTTAAAATAAAAGTTTCCATATTTTCATCCATATTAATACTTTCATACATTTCAATTTACTAGTGTCTAGAAAAAACTTTAAATAAAACCAAATCTTTTATCAATCAACAAAATTGATTATAATATTAATAAATTTGTATATACACATATTTATAAAAAACTTATGAATACATTTAATAATATTTGTTAATATTATAAATTTTCTTATAATGAAATGAAATAGGCTTAAAATGAACACTAAAAGCAACATAATTAAATAAATTTTAATAGATTACTTAATAAGTATCTATTTTAAAAACATAAATTATTATTTTGGTGTCATAAAACACCATGAAGTTAAGTTGATAATTATTATAATATTAAATGATATATTTATTGATCAAATAAATATTCTTATATAAGTAATATATTTGTTGATCAAGTAACGATTATTAAGTATTGTAATTGGTATTTAAGTAATGACTTTTGTTTAAATCACACACACACACACACACATATATATATATATATATATATATATATATATATATATATATATATATATTTGCATTATCTCTAATTTTAGAGTTCATCACCATATAAATTGATAAGTAACATCGTTAATCAAGTTATATTTTAGTCATTCTTGCTCTCTCTTTTTTAGTCATTCTTATTCTCTCTTTTGATCATCTATTATTGGTATGTAATTTGGGTATTTTCTTTGTAAGATTTATTGTCATTTTTTTTCTTTATATTACTACTTTGTTGAAATAGATTTGGATGTATTTCGAAGTTGGTTTTGAGTGATTTTTTGGATATTGATATTTGTATTCTCTATTTGATTATTAATGAATTTTTCTTAATATGTCGTTGTAATAATCCATTATTATTATTTTGAGCAATCTAAATTGGTTATTGTCTCATGCTTTCATATTCGTTAATTTATAACAAACCAGTATTAACATTTTAAGTTTATATGTTATTTTATTTTACTCATCAAGTTTTCTCATTTTGATTTTTTTATTTAGCTTTTGGTTATTTGATTTATTTTCAAATTTTTGGTGTTTTGTTAATTTAATTTGAATTTTTTTATCATTGTAGTAAAATATAAAATTAAGAAATTCAATGGTATGAATGATTTTAGTCTTTGATGTTTAAAAATACGGTCTCTATTAGTTAAATAATGGCTCGTTAAGATACTTGAAGACAATGATAAATTACCAAAAAATTGACTGATGAAGAAAAAGATGCATTGATGGAAACTGATCTTGTTCAATTCAGTTGACCTTGTCTGATGAAGTTTTGCATAATGATAGTTGTTTGGTATTAAATATGTAACGGACATACGACCTAATAAGTACAGGTATATCAGTAGGGTATAGCAAAGATATAGGGCTAGCTTAACAAATGGTCTGGGCCTAACGAGCTTGGTAGAACGTACAACCCAGTCGACAAAAGTATCTCGTTATCAAACAATGAGGTCTTGGATGTCAAGACCTGGTGAAACTATGATATCACGACGTGATCACGATCCTCCCTCTCCGTGAGTGACCTGCATATAACGACCCCCTTTTATTTGTGTGTAACACTTGTAGCGATCTACTTTCTATTTTTTACTACATATGTAACCATGTATACAAGTAGCTTATACGTACATTGCCACGTGCATAGGATTTCATACATGTATATGCCCCTTAAATGATGATAATACAAGAGCTATTCATTTGTCCATATTTTATACTTTTCTCTAAAAATCACTAGAATCTATAACCAGAGAATTCTCTCCAAACAATTGGCGCCGTCTGTGGGAACTCAATTCTTGTTTTAGGGACATTTACTTGCACACAAACAATGGACAGGAATGGGTAGCGAGCTGGAAGAATGAGCGCTTGCACAATTCGTGGGTACAGATTTGGCACTGAGGCCAGGGTGACATGTAGGTCGCTATTGTAGGACCACGTCGATCTGTGGCTAATGCAGACTTGGGAGTGAACTGATGCCAGAGTGTTGGTCCAAATCACCCAACCATGAGCTAAGTTAACAAGTGTTGGTTGTTCTTAGACCTAGATCAACTGTAAACACTACCATGAATAATAGGAGCTGTCACCAATTGATCTTAACACACAAAACTAGATAAACAGTTTATGAACTGACAAGGAAATGTATTGGTGGGAAATGGCGTAAATTGGGAGTAACGATAGTGCATAACGAGTAAGACTGTGAATAATGGGCTGCATAAACATTATCATGAACGAATTGGGCCAGGCTTGGTCCATGTGAAAAACCCAATTCGTGCAAACATATACATAATCTAAATCCACAAATGTCGGAGTTCACAACGGAAGAGTGATGGCATATCTCTCTAATACCAACCAAGCGTGGACTATTAATAGTGCGAAGATCTAAAACAACCCAGTCACGCACCTTTTTATGAACCTAAGAAAACATCTCTATGAGACAAATTAACGGCCTATAAAGATGAAGAAACGAGTAGAAGAGAGACGGGTTAGGCTGGATATATCATAAATTGGTGTTGGATCAGCTGGACCCAATACAAATCCCTGAAAAACAGGCTGGGCTTATGCGATTAAACTGCCGCGATCTGAGGAAGAACAGACTAGGTGTTGATCGGATGGAGCTGGCGAACTAAAAAGAGACAAACAGGTGTGCGACGTCGCTTGAACAGAATGATATGGGTCGTTGAGGCTAGAAAAGTGAATCATGAGATCGGTAATATGACGATTTGTTATGATGTTTAAATAAACAAGACAGGCTGCTAACTATTGCCAGTTTCATTCCCAGCTCGTTTCATGCCATTTGAGGTTATTTGAGAGTTGTTTCCTCTATTTTGTGGCTTGGTTGAACATCGAGTAAAATTGGACTGGAGAGAAATGAACTAGGATTCCCAACTAGGCCTAGTTCGACCTAAATAAACTGTTATAGACTGTACCTATTTGCTTGCGAACTGGGCTTGGAACGATCACTAGTTGTCGATTGCAAACTGATTCTATTTCTATAGAAGAACTAATGATCAGTTCCTATAATTGATGAATGAGATACACTTGGTGTGAACTATGAGTGGATTTACTTCCAATTTGAACAGCTCCACCATGAACAACCATAAACCAGTGTGTTATGAATGACTTGTAGCCCACGAACATACCGCTTTGTTGCAAGGTCTCAGCACATGAAATGGGAAACGGTTAGGACAATAATCACAAATAAAATAAACATGGACCAAGAAAGAGTTACCATTCAATTATTCAACTAGTCCACACATAGGCAACGTAGACAGGATTTGAAGCTCTAAACTCATCGTAAGCAAGTGAAACACAATGCGAAAACTTTTCATCGTTATGGTTTAATAAGGCCTATGTATTGTCTTCCACCTGTCACGGAGATTTTGAGGAGTAAAAACAAATTGAAAGAGACTAGAGAAGGAAAGAAACCAAATAAATTGGTTTTGGTGTTTACTATTGTGATCTGGTAATTTGTATACATCAGGAAGCACTGTGAAATTGTAGAAGGAAATTAAAGTGTATATTTGTTTGTAGAAACGGGCTGAGAAGATGAGTTTGTGGGTTGTGTGAACTCCAAAACGAACTGGATCTAGATCGGCCCAATTCATGGCAAACAACATCGTTACTTTTCTCTGGTACCAGTCTTCAAATTATCTTCCTCAGTTACAACAATAGCATCAAGTTACCCAACCCAAGTGAGCACAAATTGGGTTCAATTGGGTACGAGCTGGGTTGGTTCACCTAGATCTGACATAAATTTTGTTCGGATAGACTGTACTAAGGAGAATTAGGCAAGCTCGGGTCATTATTATAAGACCAAAACGAGTTGTGGTTGATGTAGGTTGCTATGGTAAGACAGATGCGTCGATTGATGTATATCGAGTAAACCACAAGCTGGACCTTATGCGAGCTAATGAATAGAGATAGATTCCCTCTTTTATGTACACCGGATGGCTTCCATGCCTTTTGGACCTCACCATCAGCAACCTCAAGATAAGTATTTAAAGCACATAGGGGAAACTCTAATATAAGTTCCAATAAGGTTGGTATCGGTGCTAAAATAATCTCAGATGTAGTTTGGACATTTGATTACTTGATGAATTCAAAATTGATCTAGTAACTTGCCATAGAGTATTTCTGTGATGGAATATGCTCTTTTGACATCAAATTAATACCCAATGCCTCATATTTGAATGCTCAAAGAGTGGGATTGGAACGTAGTGGTACGTGGGTTGGATTCCTCAATTATGATGATTGATGTATAGGAGCAGATTGGGCCTATCTCGACCCAAGTGAGCTATTATAGTCTGGTCTTAGATTGACCCAAGTGAAAAGGTGAGATGCGCTAGCCACTATTTTCCATAGTCTCGATATATTCATTATACTTCTTTGATGAAGAACGAACTGAAATGGGTCAATTTCTATACAAGAAGAATGAAATGAGTTTAAATGGAATGAACTGTATCCCCTGGTGAACATTCCTAAGAAGGTGAATACTAGTTCAAAAACCCTAACAATGCACCTAGTCGACGAACTGATCGTCAGAACCAAAATGGATTTTCAAGGAGATGAAAAACCCTCTGAAAACCAATAATGCCTAAGTGCCAAACGAATCCATTTTCAGCTGGAAAATAAATATTACAACTTACAAAGTCTGAAAGGGTAGACATAAGCGTAGGTTCACCAACAATTGGGTGTATGTTCAAATTGGGGTCCTTCATCGCTCTCTCATTATACCTGTTCGAAAGAGTGCTGGTTGGCTAAGATCATATGATATTGAGAACACCATAGGAGTTTAACTGTGGACTTGTAGTTTGAGTTTATTACGCGAGGTGTAGGCCCATAGGTTTTAGCAAAATAGAGAGACAATTTTCATATGGAATAGAACCACTATATTTATTACCATATAGCAAATGTTTTACATCAATTTATGGCATACTCCATTTTCAAATATGGGAAATGGTGGTCGAGTTGATCCAATGGCCTCAAATAACTCACTCACTACTCTATATACATCATTCGCCATCTTTGGCATATTGGGTGGTGGAACTTATAACATTTTGGGTTCTATTTGACTCCTCTCAACTTGTTTATGTTCTATACGCTGAGTCTTTTTTCTACTACAATCACCATCAACAACAAGGATAAAGGAGGTTTCAAAACTTATGTGCACCAAACGAGGTGAGTTTATATGATACATAAACTGATCATTACATGCCCTTCTTTATATGATGTAAGGATTGACCTTGGCGAATGAGGTAGAGTTTGGTGCGCTTCAGGATATTTGTAATTCATGCATCTCGAAAAGAAATTATAAGAGGATCAATACTTGTTGAAATATGACAATATTTTGGTCTTTGAAGACTATTTAATGAGGTCCATTAACAAGTCCTATTATTATCCCATCATGGCAAGAAACATTATTGAGGAAATTATTATAAAGTGGGACTATTCATGCCACATATGGCGTATACAACCAATTCATTATTCAAATATTGATGAAGTTATTATGAAGTTCGCACCGTGTTTTCACCCTATGTAGGGTAGGGTTTTCACCTTCGCATGTCATTATTCACATATGTAGGGTAGGGTTTTCACCCTCGCATGTCATATATCTTGCAAAATATTAAAGCGATAAATTCCTCAAATTTTGGAGCACATATGGGGTAGGGTTTTCACCCTCGCATGTCGCCTATCTCATGAAATTTATGCCCCCTCAAGTTGGAAGGAGGAGTCGACTGACCCCCCACTTGGGATGTGTGATTCATCTTATGCCTCGTGATTGGAGGTTGAGTCCCCTAACCCCTCTATTCGAAATGTGTGATACGTCTTATGCCTCGTGATTAGAGGAGGAGTCCCCTGACCCCCTACTCGAGATGCGAAATATGCTCGCAATCATGCTTTGGATGTCTTATTTCGTGCCCCCAAGTTGGGAAAAGTAATTTGACCTTATCGCTTGAGATGCGAGACATGTATCGTTGCTTCGTGATTGAATGTGGAGTCCACTGATCCCCCTACTCAAGATGCAGGATACATCCTATGCCTCGTGATTGAAGAAGGAGTCCCCTGATTCCCCACTCAAGATGCGAAATATGCTCGTAATCATGCTTTGGGCGTCTTATTTTGTGCCCCCAAGTTGGGAAAATTCATTTGACCTTCTCACTTGAGATGCAGGACACGTCCTATGTGTCATGATTGGAGGTGGAGTCCCTTGTCCCCAACTTGAAATACGGGATATGTATTATGCCTCATGATTGGAGGTGGAGTCCCATGACCCCCCACTTGGGATGCGAGATTCATCACATGCCTTATGATTGGAGATGGAGTCCTCTAACCCCTCACTTGAGATGCAAGATATGTTCCAATATAGTAAAAATGCATGCAGTATTAAGTGGCAGCTCATAATCCAAAATACGTCCTAAGAAAGAGACTTGAGTTCCAGGGTGAATTACTCCTCTTATGGAAGCGCATGTGAAGGGTTGGATATTTCAGCCTCACATATCGCATCTAACTGTGGATTAATATTTCATCATGGCATGTTGTATCTGAATGTGGGCTTAATCTCTTTTGATGAGTTCCACCACTTCCTTCGAAAGGGATCTCAGTTCACCCCACTACTTTGGTATTAGAAGCAATATAGACGTAACAATTCTCATATTTTTCATTGAGGTAGAGCATTTAGGTCCCTGGTTCATTGGGGTAGTTAGGATATATGAGCCATCTTATCGTTATAAGGCTATGCTTTACTCCTAGTTTGAAAATAACATATCATAGTGTAGTGTGGTGCAATAAAAACCCCATTTCTCAAGCTACGTGACAAATAAGGGCTTAGATATATGACTTCAAATAGCAAGATCATCCACCTTCCTTATTTGTAAGGGTTACTTAATTGTTCCTATGTAACAATAGAGTGACATAGTAGCATTCACCTAGCGACCTGAGAGTCGAGGAGTTTTCTATTTGAAGAACTTGGTCATGTTTTGTACCAAGTTGGATATTTGTTATTTGGGTGTCAAAAAACACAACTCTTATTTTTTGGAGTAAATCAAATTGATAATTATTATAATATAAAGTGATAAATTTATCGGTCAAATAAAGATGCTTATATAAGTAATATATTTGTTGATGAAGTAAAAAAATTTAGTGAAGTATTAGACATGGTGGTCAAGTAATATATTTATTAGTCAAATAAATTATATATATATATATAATCTATTATTGATATATGACTTGGATATTTTATTCGCAAGGTTTGTTGTCGTATTATTATCTTTATATAGAGAGATTTGGATGTATTCGTAGGTTAGTTTTTGAGTAATTTTTTTGGATATCAATATTTGTATTATCTATTTGATTATCAATGAATTTTTTTTGGTATATTATTGTCAATAAAGTAATCTTTTCACCTTAAAATAACTAACAATTTAAATTTATTTTCTTGTTTATTATTCTATATAATTTAAATTAATTCTTAACTCTTGTTTTTGCCTTCACTAATTTATATTATAAATAATTCTTAATATAATATTTAAAAATAACTAAACTCAAATAATCATTCGTAAAAGAAATACTCATATGACTATAATGACCATAGTCTATAGGAGTATTTCTTTTACTTATTCTTCATCCAGTTTCTAAAAAAAAAAACCTTGATGCAGAATATAACCCCGTTGTATTATCAAGGTTTGCTCATGCGAAAGTTTGCCTCTATGTAATTTTGCGTTTTGCATAAGGGTGAATGAGACATGTCCAATTCAACCCCAGATAATCACATGCGAAACGACGTGGTTAAAAAGATTTGGCGTAAAGACAAAACGATGTCGATAACGGAGCCAGAACGACCTGCATATAAGACGAGCCACTGTCTTCAAATTTATCGCTCAGAAATCAAAAAGCAAACGGAAAGTTTTCAGGAGCATTCGCGCCCTTTTTTTCTTGAGATTTAGCCGGTACAATGGCTCCGAAATCCGATAGCGCTGAGTGTATGCGATTATCTAAACTTTGAACTTTTAGGAACTATTTTTTCTTTAGCTTTTAGAATTAATTCAAATCTCTTTGAGGAACTTTCATTTAATTACATTGCAATTTTTGTAATTTTAATCATATTGTTTACTGATTTTGCCTCATTTTTTTTCTCTTCTTTGCATTTTGGTTAATTTTTGCAGCGATTGTGCTCAACTTCGTGAATGAGGTAATTGAACATGGATTTTGGTTGCCTGCGAGTAGTTCGAGTTTAAGCCTCTTCTTGTCAAGTAACACGAATTACGCTAAATAAATTTTTGTTTTCATTCTGCTTATTAATAATTTAATACATAGAAACTAGAACTAAATTCTTGTTTCTTAAGTTAGTGAAAAATATTGAGATAAAATAATTTGATTAGATTTGCCCAATTAATGGATTTATATTTCTTAAAAAATTTCTGGTTAACGAACGGAGCTTAACAATTGAAACGTCCTCTTTTACATCTTAGGTTTTCTTTTTCTTTTTTCTTCTTCTTTTTCCTCAACGGGCTTCGTATTCTCTTTTAGGAGATGTTATTTGTTGAAAATCAACACCAACCCAATAAATGAAGTAGTTGAAGGATGTAAAAAAATAAATGGAAAGTTGAAGGATATAGGAAAATAAATGGAGTGGTGTAGAAAAATCAATAGAGTGGTTGAAGGATGTAGGAAAATAAATTGAATGGTTGAAGGATGTAGAAAAGAGAATTGTGTAGATAATATTTGTGTGGCTAGAATTATTTCTTAGTTTTATATTTGTGTGATGTAAATTGCATGGTGAGGACTATAAATAGCCTACCTTACATTTGGTTTAATCATCTCATAAAAAATAAATAAGTCTTTGTATTCTTAGTTTGAGTATGAATTGAGAGTTTTCTCTTTGAGTGTTTGTATTTCTCTTCAATTTGTGAGTTGTCTTTGAAAGGGTGTTATAGTGTCTTTTATTGTAGGTATAATACAAGTAGTTTGTTTATTTTTTTGGATCTAATATTAGTAAATTTAGAGTTGTATATTTTAAATTTTACTTAACAGTATTCTCTCTCTATCTCAAATGCAAATCTGTTAAGTAGCTTTATATTATTTAAAGAAATTTCCTGGTGCAATGATTCAAGGCTACTGCTATATTACTTGCATAGAACTTAGTGCCGGAGCAAGTGTTTTTATTTTTTATTTTTAAGGTTTTAAGATTTTGTTAAATCTTAGTTGCTGCTTTTAACTTGTGACATCCTAATATTGTCTTTTCAAAAACAGCAAAATAAGCCGCTGAATTCTCAGCTTGTGGCGGACTCATTGCAAAAGTTCAAACTCAAGAAGGCAGCCATACAGAAAGCATTGGATAATCTTGTTGATAGTGGACGGATTACATTCAAGGAGTACGGCAAGCAGAAGATATACCTTGCTCGGCAGGATCAATTTGAGGTCCCAAACAATGAGGAGCTTAATCAAATGAAGGACGAAATTGGAAAATTGCAGGAACAGCTGGATGAACGAAGAAGAGCTATCAGTGAGGTTGAAGGAGGTACCCCTTATTAGTAAACTGTCCATGTATACATACAATGATATTTTCTTTGAGTACTGGTCACCCTATGAATATGCTTTTCGTTGAAATGTCAACTATCAAAGAAGGAAAATTATAAGATGCATTACCTGTTGCAGAAATAAGGAACTTGCAGTCAAATTTGACATTGGAGCAGATATGTGAAAAGGAAGCCAAACTTAAGATGGAGGTTAGTTGAATAGAATATTCAACTTGAGTTGGTTTCATTCGGTGTAAATGCATCTCAGTACTTCTAAATGCTTTATGATTAGGTTGAAGAAATGGAGAACAAATTAGAAAAATTGCGTGGAGGAGTAACCTTGGTGAAGCCAGAGGATCGTTTGGCAATTGAGCAGTTGTATTCAGAGACAATAAGTCAGTGGAGGAAGCGTAAAAGGATGTTCAAAGATCTCTGGGATTCTATTACTGAGAACTCAGCTAAGGATCTCAAGGAGTTCAAGGTTCCTTGATTTGGTTTAAGTGTCAAAAGTTTATTATTTCTCACTCAGAATTATTAATGAATTGCCATTATTGTTTTCACAGGAGGAACTTGGAATTGAATATGATGAGGACATTGGTGTGAGTTTGCTGTCATTTAGTGATCTGCTGCAACGTGGCAACAAGAGAAACAGAGGCCAATGAATTTCTGTAAGTCTGTTAATCAAAAGTTCAAGAAAATGGGCCGCTTTCTTCTTTACCAAGGGAAAATCTGTTGCTAATATAAGTAGGTTCTTCGATGTCAATTAGGGCTTCTGTTTCCAAGTCTGTTGGTTGACCATATGTATATTTACTTTAAAAACATTAAGATGATACTACAATATGTTCAATTCTACATTGAAGAATTGAACTTTCCATATAAAACTCCTTTTGTCTCTGGTAAAGTAATTAGTCAGTTTCTTAAAGGGTACTTTTCAAAAATCTTTAATGTTGTTTGACTAACATTAACAAGTTTTCCATGTCTGTGAAAATTGTTTCTGCAATTAGATGATAAGTAACCTGAGAAAGGTGAGAATGTGCAACTTTGCATAGATGTTCTTTGTGAGAACCCCTCTACTATTATCAATGCCTCACAATCAGTGTGTAAGGAACTTAGGGTTCCATTCCAAAAAGTTAACCATTAGGTAGAGTAGCCCAAGTTTTTATTAACCATGAATTTTTCTGTAGACTTTTTTGAATATTACTTTGAATATATTGTTCAAAAATATCTTTTGTACATTGCCTTCGTACATTTATATACCATTCAAAGGAGGTAAAAAGAGGAAAAAAATGAGACTAGCATTGCATAATATGTGTCTTAAATTAAACTCCCTAATTGACTCCTAATATCACACAAGTAATTACGTAATAAACATTCCTAATAATTAGAGATTTCATTATTATTAGGACTTCTTTTTCCACACTCTTTCTCAAGGTGGTTCAAAGATATCCATCATTCCCCGCTTGCAAATACACGAAAGAAATATAGGTCAAGGTAACTCTTTTGTTAAAACATCAGTTAGTTAATTTCCACTTATGACAAATGGAATATAAATTTCACCGCTTTAAATTTTTTTCTTGATAAAATGTCCGTCGATCTCAACATGTTTGGTTTTTTCATGGTAAACATGATTTTAAACAATGCTGATAGCAATTTTATTGTCATAATAGAGTTTCATAGCGTGGCAACGCACAATTCTTTCAGCATAATCTTCAACCACAATAGTTCACAAATTCCATGTGTCATTCCTCTTCAGTAGTTGATCTAGATATCATATATTCTTTTTTATTTCTCCAAATTACTAAATTTTCTCCACAAAAGTGCAAAATCTAGACGTTAATATTCTATCGTCGATTTTAACCGGCATAACCAATATTTGTATATATTGAAATCCTTGATTTGTTGCATTAATGATTATGTGTTGATTTGGAGCGTAAATAAGGGATTTAAAATTATGTTAATATTAAGAATTTAATTAGGTGATATTATTCTCATAAATTAGAATATTTAATTTTGTCTTTTCAAATTAGACTATAAATTACTAGTTAGTCTTGTACATAGCATATTATGAAAATAAAGAACAATTTGTTCTGAATCATATTTTATTCTATATACTATCAGAGCGTTAGTTTAAAATTTAGCCATGACTGATTCAATAGAATCAAAGAATATAGCTGAAAATACCCAAACAAAAACAGAAACCACACACGCCATGAATTCCAATGGATTGGATAACTCTTCATTTCAATTCTATGTACCAGCTTAGACAAGCAAATATAAGTGTTTACCATTTGCAAATTAGTTTTTACTAATATACTTAAGTTATATTAAACTCCCCTTTTCAAGTTTTTTCAATCAGAATGTTGGAATTTATGGAGCAATATCGTTGGCGTAGTCTCAGATGGCATTGATGCAAATCTTTCTGAAGTACTGATCTCTTCTAAATTATAAGAGGCAATTATTTACTATGACCAACAGATTTCTTAATTGAAAATACTAGGAGAACTGTCTAAAGGGAAACATTTCTGAATGATTTAACGATTTAGATCTCTTATTTCCAGGATATTTAGTTACTTGATTGCAATTACCATGTTAGTAATTTTTTTCCTATTGCATTTAGGCAAGCTTTAGTTGGGATAACTTCTCTCGCTTGAATTTAGTTGACAATCACTTGTTCTACTTCTACATGCTCATTCCCAAAAAATACAACCAAGAAGCCTCAGGATAAGCACAAATTTCAACTTAGTTCAAAAGCTCAGAAAACAAATTCAAAGATTCAGGGAAAACATATAGAGTTAGATATTTGGGCAAAAACAATTAAAAGAAAAATACAAAAGCAGACATAATTGTACTAAAAAATCTAGTATCCATGCACTCCTCTATTCCTCATAGAAAATGGTTTTTTCTCCAAGTTCAAAACCGGTGCATCATGAACCCCAGATTCCACATCTGCATGAGCTACAGAGCGATTGGAAACTGATTCCACCCTGGTACCTGCTTGGAACCTTGAAGGAATTGGCACAGGAGATGATGACGAACTGTTTTGCTGATCACCTGTTTCATCATCACTTTCATCAAATACCACATCTTTCTCAGTATGATCTGTCCGGTCTCCTACAAATAGCTTGGGAGTTTCCTTCCGTGTATATTTTGCAGGGCTGGAACTCAAACTGTTAAATTGTTCAACTTGTTTAATAATGGGAATTTCCTCCTTTTCTGATGCAGATTCCTGTTTCTTGGGCTCTGATTTGTATGGAGACCCACCTTGCCTAGAACTTGGACTGTTATCATTATCAAAATCGTGGGAATCAGATCTGGAGAGTTCCATTGCTGCTCTTGCTGCTTCTGCTGCATAAGCTGCAGACTCAAAAGCTGCTTGAGCTGCATCGGCAACTCCTCTATATTTCTTTCTTGCATTTATTGAACCCGAAAACTCGCCATCTTTTACCATCTCCTCCGGCAAATTGTGCAATTTATCCCTTGACCAATTGCCACTCAAGTTGCTTGTTTGGCTTGGCGCTGACTGATTTTGATTCTTGTCACTTATGTCCTGAATCAAACATCATATCATGAACAATTTTCGAATATCTTAATTATATCATGTGGCTTTTATTATTGTAATCTTTGGTTCATGCTTTAAATTGCATACCTCAGTGGAAAAGGAAGGAGCTTCCTCAAGTTGCAGAGCAATTCCTTTCCCATAAGCAATTTCTTTGAGCACATTCATTCTGTTCTCCAAGCTTGGCTGCCTAGTTGACAATTTCGTTATCATCTACAGGTAACCAAGTTGTTTTTTTTGTGGTCAGCTAGAATTCAATCTGCTTAGTTAGATAGCCTCCGTGCTTGTTCAAATTAGGTAATGAATCTTAGTACTCAGATCACTACTCTATCCAAAGAAAACACAAATGGCTAGACCATTCATTTACTACTAATATTTTTCACTCATTTGGCTTCTTATTGATTTTTTTTTCATTTCAATTTAATACTTTTACTTTCAAATTGCAAATAAACATTTTTATATATTTGAATCATTAGTTTTGGCTTACCACAACTCATTATGTCCTAGCTAGATATTAATCCTAAAAGGTTATACTAAATTACCTACAAATCTACAACCCATATCAGTTGTCTTCAGAGGTCAATTTTTATCTATGGTTAAACTATGATAAAATGATGCATGCATGTTTTGACAAAGAGGTTCATTTTGCACATTGCATTGAATTCACAAAGTGGTGTATTTTTTGTTGACAAAGTTCTCAATACCAAACGGTTGATCCCGCAATTGTTGCGCAATTCAATTGCACTAGCAGCAAATTCCTTGCCAAAGCGAGATGTGAGCATTATACGAATCTCTTGCAGCTCGGGAAAATCTCCACATCTTGAAGATGCATAAAGGATACCTGAGACTGCCTCCTTTAGCTCATCAGGACAAACTCTATGGAAAACAAACAGCATGGACATGCATATCAAATAAATTTACAAAATGACAAAGTAAACCATATATTATCATTTTGATATAAGGCTTTTCGATTCTACTGATGAATTGAAAAACTAACAAAAGAGGAATACCCAATTCTACAATTCTACGAAATTGCATTTAACTTGTGAATATAGTTATTTGTTGTATCCACAAACCTTTCTTGTTCAAGGAGGTGAATCCTTTCAATCAAGAGGTTACAATATCCCTCTATCATAACATACACATCCAACATATTCTGCTCCTTAATCAAATGTTCAACCTGAAGAAAAAAGGAATTTATCAACACAATGGTTACTCCATAAAAGGTAAAGAAAAATAAACAAAGTGAAAATTACTACAGAACCCTCAAGGTTTTCTGAGTTTATTAAAAAAAAAAATAGGTTGCTACATCTCTGAGTTATATATATATATATTGTTTTGCAAATACCAATCCTTTAAAAGTAGCCAAAATGATGAGATTATAAGGCTCTCTTTCTTCTTTTTCAAATTATGTAAATTGGATGGAGATATAACCCTAAGAAGAGCACGATCTTGGTGGCCAAGTTGAAGGAGCTCAACAGCATCAGAGAGGGCTTGAGTGCACCTGACTTGACGCTGGTTTTTGAGAACAGCAAGGCGAGAGATAGCCAGAGTTACGAGGGGTTTGAATTTAGAGGTCTTGAAGGTCGACCTTCCAAGCATAGCATTAAGCTTGTCTCTCATGCCTGCAAGTTTCTAGACTCTAGAAAGACTAGCAGTCTAGCACTCTCAGACTCGAAGTTTTATAAGGGAGAAGAGAACAAATGAGTAATGGTTCAATTGCACCTTTTATTTATTCTATGATGGCGAGAAGCAAAAGGAAAAAATAAAAAAGAAAAAAATTATTTTTGTATGTTTAATTGGACGTGTTCATAGAGATTGAAGATATATTTTTGACATTTCCTTAAGTGCCAAGTCTAAGAGAAAACGTGTTATACCCTAAAATGGTTTTTTAAACGCGGTTGGTCTAACCATTTGTAGAAGAGAGAGAGATTGAATCCCTCATTCTCTTTGCTCTTACGTTAATAATAAAAAATAGCAAGAACATTATTAGAGAACTCCTTTGTATTTTTAAAAATAACAAAAAAATTCATTAATCTTGTAAAATAATAATTGTATCCCTTTAATTATTTTTTATTACAAAATCTTTTTTCAAGTTTGATGATTTTTATTGAATTTTTTGCAAATACTTCTCTCAACAAATTTAAAATAGTGATAAAGATAGGTGTGATTGTTATTTTTCAAACACTTACAATTTTTCGGTAATTTCATTAAACCTAAAGGAGTATTTGTAATTAACCAATAAATATATACACAATCATACAATACTTTATGTTAGCTTTTTTAATAATATATTATTTTCACTATTTATTTTCACAAATAGCAGGTACATTTTGTAAAAATTTCGCGAGCGCTTAATTTCTCTTTTTTCACATTAGTATGTGAAAATTTATACACACAAAATTTACATTAAAATATTGACTTAAGTCATAATTATTTATAAAATATGTTAAAAGTGTACAATTAACTTAACGTATGTTAATAAACTTATTTCATAATTAATTATAATTTTATTTTTTATTTAAAATATGATTGTAGAGATTAACAAGAATTAAAATAATTAAAGGAACCTGTTTTATTCATTCATTTATTTATTTTTTGCTAAACGCCTAAACGCCTAAACGTTTTCAACTAGTCTTCTAAAAACGCGACTTTTAAAATAAAGGAAAATAAATAAATAAATAAATTGAAGCAACGCGTTTTCTCTCACGTGAGAAAAGGGAATAAAAATGGAAATATAAATTTGATGACATTAGCTATCGCGCAGTAAGTTACACTCCAAATGCATTTTTTTAAACAACCGACTAGAAAAGAAAATTCTACTGCTCATTAATTATAATTATAATTATATTATAAGTTGTCTTGATAATTAATAATTTTATGTATTACATTTATATTTATACATATATATAAATTAATGAAAAATATTTTCTTTTTTTAAATTATTTTCCAATTTATAGAAAAATACACATATTTTTAAATTAAATAATATGTATTCATATAATAATAAATCAAAAATACTTTCTTCGATACCAACACTCTATTTTTAAAATTACTTAAGTTCACTTCTGCTTACACGAGGATGGAGCCATAAATTTTGTTTACAAGAGAGGCCGAGTAACCCGTACTAATGTGTAATAAATATAAAAATTTAAATTATATCTAAGTATAATTAGATTTTTTTATTGAAGTATAATTATAAATAAATTTATTTATTAGTGTAAATAGATAATCATATTTTTTGTTAATAAATAGAAAGTAATATAGTAAAATAAAATATGTAATTTTTATCGAAATATTAAATTATGTAATAGAAAAAATAAAAGAAATTAAAAAAATTGTTTATTGTCATGAAAAGGTTAAAAAATTGCATGATAACTTTTTTATTGGATTTCGTATAAAGATAAATAATTTAATACAATATGGAAGAATAAATATCTATTTTATCTTTATAAAATTCTCAAAATTTTAAAATTATATACATAACAAAAATAATTTATTTAAGCAAGCGAGTCATGGCACAACTGTTATCTTACACATATAAGACCAAATTACTTATATTTTTACTTTCATATGAAACAAAAAATAGAATTAGACCTCATCAAAGCTACGATAACATTTACGTTGAACCATGGTAATTTGGAGTAGTTTTTTAGAGACATTGTTGATTTTAGTTACCTTGGTAAGACATTGAAATAAGTGGGACACATTTCGACAAATAACATGTGTTTTTTGTCAACATCAATGATTGGATGCACATTCACTTCATGTAGACCTGATATTAGAGAACACAACGTTAAAACCTTGGACCACAATAGGATATGATAGTCTTTAGCACTCTGATATTTAAGTAAGTAAGGATATTGAGAAAAATGAGAAGATTAATGTCTTTTTTTTTATGTAAAGAGATATTTAGAGAGAAATAGAGTATAAATCTTAGTGTGTATAATTATTTTTAGTTATGAAATTCTATCAAGTTAATAAATTGTATTTAATGGTGAATAATGGTGAATATTTATAGGAAAAAATATACATGTTGATGACCCTTATCCATAATTATATAATTATCTTTAAATATCGTAACTTTATTTGCTTAAAAAAATAGTTTGATTGGATCATTCAAGTTAATTAATAAATATTATTTTAAAAATATTTAGATTGATATTAATATTATTTAATTTTTTATATAAACTTATAGGAGGATAAAGTCTCTCATATTTCAAGATCCGCTCCCGCCTATACTAGAGAGTTTTTCTAAAGCTTGAAAGTTGTAAAGTTGCTAACTTCGGGAAAAAGGGCCAAAATTGTAAATGTGGCATGTAAAAACGCGATTGTACCACGATTGTTGTGAAAATATATATGACCATAAAATCCATTGATTCTGAGTAACTAGGACCCAAATAAAGCACCTTTAATTCCCAAATTCACATAAAAATTATTATATTATTTAATATTATTTAGATGTTACAAATTTAATAATTATTTTAATTTTAATAAAATATAATTAATGATAATAAATTTATCCACTTAAATGATTTTTATTGCATAATAAAACCATATAAAGTTACTCAAATACACCACAATCTAAACTACCTTAGCAAGAGGCATCTCAAAATGAACATCCTATAGTCATTTGATCTCTATTGTTGTATCATATTCATTTGATCGAGCCAAACGAGAGACAACATTATGTGTTAATTTTAGCACCCTTTGCTACACCAGATAGTAAAAGTTTTCATTTAAATGAATTCAAATGCACTGCACTCATCAAGAATATATTTAATTGGTTTATAATCTTTCATTTTGTTAGTGATTTTCCTTTCAACAACAACACAATAAAAGAAAAGAAAAGAAAAGAAAAGAAAAGAAAAGAAAAGAAATATTAGACAGCTTGCATTGCCCTTTGATCGGTCTGTTCATTGGAGCTATCAAACTCTTGGATTTCCAGAATCTCAACCCTACGTTTCATCTCCTTTCTAACCTTTATTGCCACATCTGAGGGTATAAATCTTCCACATAAACTTACTCTGTAGTCCTGTTTCTCAATCATATGTGTCTCTATTTCTTCACCATAAGATTGCAACCAAAACAAACAAATATTAATTATTTTCTACGTCAAGAGATATATCTATATAAGAGTAACTATCAGTTTGTGGAAAAGAAAGAAAGGAAAAAGAAGAAGAAGAAGTTAATGGGCAGTAATAATTCTTTTTTATGATTAAATAATTGATTTTTTTTTAAATTAATCACGTAGCAATTCTTTCTTAGTGATTTTCAAGAAAAAACAATTAAAAAAATTTGATGATGCTTTTTATTTTCTATTTTTTTTAAAAAAAGATAAATAATTAAAAATAAATTTGGTTATTATATATAAATTTAATATTTAATTATTTATATCATAAAACTTAGCTCTAAAGAAAAATGTTTAATTAACACAAAAAAATTTAAAAATTTAAAATCTTATTAAAAAATATTACTTTTAAATATCCATGAATCATTCCATGTTTTGATAATGAATTCTTAAAAATTTAAATGGTATTAAAATCAGAAATCATTACCAAACATATATAATTAAAAAAAAAATCATTTTGAAAAAAAATCAATAATAAAAAATGAAAATAGTTGCCAAATACAGTCTTACCTTTCATTTTCAGAATGATTCTCCTCAGTTTTCTGCAACAAGCGTTACAATCAACATTGAGCCTCAGCACCATGCAACGATACTACAATTCAACAAAAGCAGATCCTCGTAAGGAACTTTTCTTTTTCTCAAGAAAATGAGTTTTAACATAGAGTATCGCTAAGAATTGATGTTATAAGATGTGAAGAATTTGCCTGTCCTGACATTAATTGTTGATATTGATGCTTTGTAATAAAGAGAGAAGAAGAAAGGGGGTTTGTAGAATTTATAGAACGTGAAAGTTTAGGAACAGCTGGTATTTCTACTTTTTAATTGATCCGTATAGAATTTCTTCCCACTAATTTTGGAATCTGATGCCAATAGGCGATATAACAACAAGAATAATCACTAGAAAAAAACAATAGTGTTTATCTTCACAAGAAGAATAATGTTTACTGAGAATAACTTACAATCTTTATCTTCAATACAGAGCTTTCTTTGTATCTTTTACAATATGGCCAGGTGAAGCATTACTTCATGTACCAATCTTGTGTATATCATGTACAACATTTTGAAACATCTGTTTTTTGTGACGGATGCCGAAATATCAGTTAATTACAATTTAGAATACTTAAAAATAACAATATTATCGATATATTGAAATGTACTATTTGAATTAAGTCGTAGAATAGATCATTTTTTTTAACATGTTTTGCGACTCTGTTTAAACTTGTGCAAACAAACATATACAAACAAACATATATTCATCGTCCGCATGATAAAATAGTTCAAAATCTTTGTTTTCTAGCTTGAAGTTTCACTGTACTGATATAGTCCGAAATATTACATTTTTAAAGTTTACGTTGTTCGAAAAGCTCTAAAAAATAATTTAGTATCTTCTTCTTTTCTTTCTAAGAGAAATTTTTAAATTGATCTGTATAAACTGAGAGTTAAGGTCTTCTATTTATAATTTAAGAAAATGTGTGATAATTATGATAAATAACGTTCATATCTAGAAAATAATGATCATATCTAAGTAGAAAATTAATTTTAATAAAAAAAAATTAAAAATAAAATGCCACCTCATCACACGTGCTCGACCTAACCGATTGGATGACGACGTATTCGTGTGTGAAATAACATTTACCTAAGTCCTCTCTCATTCTACAAAAATGAGTACACTTGAAATCCAAACCCAATTATCAATATTTTTCTATTTAAACATCTCTTAAAAAATACAAAATAATAATATAGGATAAATTTTTTAAGGGAATAAAATTTTTTTCGTCATCAATTTATTTTATTTAAATTCATTTATAACATGAACGTAACATAGATGAAAAAAGAAGTATAATATATACGTCTTATTTCACCTTCAAATCATTAAAAAAAAAATTAACATAATACAAATAAATGCAATAGTACAAACATTGGAAAAATCATTACACATGCAGAATCGTCAGATGGTCTTAGTTATTCATCTTTTGGTGCTAAATTGGGCATCTAAATCTTAAAAAAATGTTTGGGACCAGATTCCTGACAAATCACAAGATTGGAAGTGACCAGGTTTTCCATTCTTGACAACCTGGTAATACTGACCTGTAATTAAGAAGATCACGAGTTGTTGATAATTTCGTTTACAAAATATTTTGGTGGTGACAATTTTAAAGATTTTGATAAAAGATCAATGATGATTGTTTTAGGATATATAGGACTATTTTGATAATGTTAAGATTGATTAAAAATAATATTAGGTTTGTTAGTCAAAATAGGAGGTGCCTAATTTAGAAGAAAATCACAAGATGTTTATCATATCACAAAGCATTGAGTCGACTAACCTTGTTTGAATAAAGAATACTGTGTAAATGCGCCGACTAATTTTATTGAATGAAGAAATGTTTGGCATATAAATGAGAACTTAAAAGCTATAAATATGGCTTCATTTCTTCATTGTTAATCATCCCAAAATAGAGAAAAGCTTCAGATGAGAAGTTCTCGAGCGAGAGAATATTCAGGGAAAATTTCTGCATTAATCGCTTCGCCTTTTCGGGTGTGCGAAAATCGAGAGTGGTTGTAACAATTTTCCACATAAATAATTTTTCTACTGTCTTTTGACAACGAAAAGTGATTTTTCTCTAATTTGTGAGTTTCCACTATAATTTTTGTGTTGTGACATATCATTTCTCTCGTTATTTGATATTCTCACAAGTAAGATTCTTGGGAGGGAGAATTTATGATTATACCATTTTATCCAAATTTTCTAACAACTAGTATCGAGCCAATTTCAAAGAAGAAGGAGAATATCGTGAGTCAAGATTGACATTGAGAAATTTGATGGAGAATAAATTTTGGCTTCAGTGTCAGTACAAGTCAAAGATTTGTTAATCCAATACGGGTTACACAAGCGGAAACCAAATATGCTGTTATTGTTGAGTCCAATAAACCAATATAAGTGATTTAAGATTGGGAAGATCTTTGATCTAAGAGGTCTGAAGTGCAATTGGCTTTGTTTGGCCAAAAATATTCTTGCAAATGTGCATGGAATATCTATGGCCAAAGAACTCTGGGAAAAACTTGAAGAATTGTACCGTGCAAAGCGCGTTTCAAATCGGGTGTATTTGAAAGAAAGCACTTTCATACTTTCGCGTATGAATGAAGGAACTATTATGTCGACCATCTAAGTGTTTCTCAATGGTATTGTCTCCGAACCTGGAAACCATCGAGTTAAACTCATGAAGATATAGCTTTAAGGCTCATCCTGTCTCTTTTCATCTTTCTTATGATCACACGTAAACCCTATTCTGATTCATGGAAAGGAGAAAATAATTTTTTCGAAGTTACTAGCAAGTTGTTTTCTCAAGAAAAAGGTCGAGCGGGTGAAAGAAATGTTTGTCAAAACTCAAAGATTGGTAGTGACAACCGAAAGAAAAACAATTTCATGAAAAAGAAGATAGTGTGTTGGGATGGACAATCTGGGCACCTCAAAAGAAATTGTCCAAAGTGGTGGAGGCGATCTTGCAAAGAAGCTCAAATACCGACGGCGATTGATAATATGTCTGTCAAAGACTATAGTGATGCTCTTTGAAAAAGCGGGTACATCCTCACGGGCACGCCACCAGTCTTTAAATATTGCCATGAAGAGGGTGGTTAATGGGTAAATGGGTCCACAAGTTTGCACACGGGCATTGGCTTGGTATAGATGCAAAGCGTGTGGTGGAAAGGATGTCAACGGTCGATGAACTCTCTCGGGAAAACCAAGTGTGAGAAAGTTAATACAAATTTCGCCAAGTTGTTTTTTTCGATACGCTGAGCCAATGGAAATTCTTAGAATCGCAGTGATTAATTTTAATTGGGTGTACTCTTTATTATGGTGAGTACGATAATTCTCGGTGTAGAGAATTACGTTGGAATAGACAAATATTGTAGTAGTAACCATGTTTATTTGTTAATCAAGACGAGATTGTTATGATTGATTAAAAATAATATTAGGTTTGTTAGTCAAAAATAGAGTGCCTAATTTAGAAGAAAATTACAAGACATTTACTATATACCATATCACAAAGATGGAGCGACTAACCTTGTTTGAAGAAGAAATGCGTGAAATTAGGTAGCTCTAATTTTGTTGAATGAAGAAATGTTTGTATATGAAATGAAACTTACGAAATTATAAATATGGAACTTCATTTATTCATTGTTAATCATCCCAAAAATAGAGAAAAGCTTTAACGGTAAGTTGAAATGAGAGAATTTTAAGTGGGAAAATTCTCATAATGTAATCGCTTTGCTTTTTTGGGTGTGTAAAAATTCATCGAGAGCCATGGTTGTAATAATTTTCCACATAAATAATTTTTCTCTCATTGCCTCGACAACGAAAGTGGTTTTCTCTAATTTGGAGCTTACACTATAATTTCAATGTGTGACATTATTTTTCTGTTATTTGATATTCTGCTAAGGAAGATCTTGGGAGGGAAAATTTGTGATTATACCATTTTATCCAAATTTTCTAACAGTTAATGCCATCACTTGTATTACATTGTAAAGTAAAATTTTCAATTGCTTTATCATTAATCTTTTCTATTTTTGAAATAACAATATTCTTGTTTTAATAGAAAGTCAAGCCTAAGCAACATCATAGTTTCATCATTTGGTTTCATTTTCTTGCTGTTATAGGTATTGATCACGTACAACAGGCAAAATATTTTATAAATGCATTACTTCAATGACATTAATTGGTCATGGTGTTTAGCTATTAAATGAATTTTGTATCATTCCAGATATACTCTGGTTTAATTGTGTTTTATGTTTAGAAATATGAATTAATTTTTAAAAAAATATTTCAAAATGTTTAAATCGTTGCAATTATTTACAAAATGATAAGTACAAGAAAAAAAAAATACTCAGTTAATTTTTTTTAACAGAAATGAAAATAATTGTAATTTCAGGTGTTAAAAAAAAAACAGTACTCATTCTGGCCTCCTCTTCCATCTCTTTCAAAAATAGGTTTTCCATGGAAGTAACGAGCAAGGAAGACTGGTGATGATATGCAGAAAAATATGACACCAACCATGAATTTTTCTAATTTATCTAAAACCCCGCACCACCTACATCTCCAATCTCACTTTTCCTCTTTCACTTTCACTTTCACTTTTCCTTTTCTATTTTATCTCCTTCTCAATCTCATCTTCTCGAAACAGGGTATGTCTTCTTCTTCCTTTTCCTTCATTATTTTTTAAAACAATGTGTTTTGTTTCCACCATGGTAGCCACAAAGATGACTGTTAATAAAGATATTTTTGAAATATGCCAAGGATTGCCTATTGCAATTTATGTTGTGATTTCCCATGGAAGAACTTCCCTTTCGCCGGACCGGTAACTTTATTCGGAGCTTTACTTTAGGCTATTGATCGTCGGATATTTTTTTAAAGAGACTTGATTTTAAATTATGTTCTCATTATATAAAATACACGCGTATTTTTTTTTGTTAAAAAATTTAATGTAAATTAATATTTAAATACGATTAAGTTTTGAATATAATTATATAACGATTTAAATATTTTAAACATTTTTAGAAATTATTTATTAATACACATCATTTTTTGTTTATACCAATCATTACATGCCACCTTTTTTTTTTCTATGTTTAGATTTTGATGTGTTTTGATCTGATAAGGTAATTATAATTAATTTGTGATTGTAGCAGAAATTTCTACATAATGTACTGAACATTTTGGTTTATTTAATTTTCAATTTTGAAATTTTGATATCCAATATTTTTTGGATTATTTTTATTTTTAATTAAAAAAAAAGTATATATTTTAATCAATTTTAATAACAATAATGATACTTTTAATATATCTTAATTAATTGATATAATTATTGTTTTCGAACAAAATGAATATTATAACTTAAATATATAAGTATTTTAATTAAAAATAAGAATAAGAAAGAATACAATAATAAAGATAATTTAAAATTATCAATTTTTACCTACAAATTTAAAAAAAGAATTTAATTTCCAGTAATTCATGAACTTTTGTAGCCATCTCAATGAAATTTACTTGAATAATTGAAAGCACAACATTTTTGTTTGTATTTCTTTTTAGTTGGCACTAATTTTTTTATGTACAATCTTACACTTCATCAGTATATATACAGAATGCTTGGGCACTTTAAATGTCCAAAGCAAAATGAAATTCTATATTAATTGTACTAAATAATGAACAGAAACATAAACGAGTTCAACATTGTTTCAATTTTCCAAACAAGTCAGTGTGTCTCATGCCTTCGTCTAAAGGATTAATCACCAGTCTAAACCGATATTTCTAGAACGATATAGTTTATCGACATAGTCGATTACAGGAATTGAAGCTTTGATGTACCTCTGCATTTTCTTTTCTGCTGACTGATCTGCAAAGAGAAAAATGACACACAAAAGTTGCATATGATAATTTGTGTGATTTAGATCAGAAAGATGTATTTTATTAAAATATTATTTTTTTTAATTTTTACTATTTAATTTTATTATTTTCTTAATTCTTTATTTTTTATTAAAAATTAAAAATATATATTAAAATAAATTTTTGTTTAAATTTTATTATTATTGTTTCTTTTTTTTTAAATTTCATATTAAATTTTACTTTTATCGTTATTACATTACATATTCTTATTTTAATTATATTTTAATTATTTGATAAAAAATAATAATATTTTAATAGAAAAATTATTAAAATAATAAAATTTATATAACTCTTTTTATAAAATTAAAGGAATAAATAATCTTATTTTTAATTTTAAAAGATTAAATAATATAAATAATTTAATTTCAGTTTTTTTATGATACCTCATCCAATAATTTATTGGAACATGAATGAAGTTTTTTAGAATTTTCAAGTCCTTTTTTTTAAGGGCAACGTCCTAATCATACTTTTTTTTAAATATATATTGGTTTAGTGTCTTCTTTATTGGGAAATTACAACATCTAATTGTTTGGAACATGCTTTACTCACATGGCTATTATTTAAAAAATAAAATTATTCCGTAGTATTCTTCTTGTTAGATATAAAAAAATACTAATATAATATTTATAAATTATCATATGAATTATATTTAATTGAGTTTGAAATTAATATTTTAAAATTTTATATCTTATATTATTTTTATATATATTATATAAAATTTATCAAATTAAATTTATCTTTTTTTATTAAAATCATATCTCATATGTCTTATACATACAATATTAATATTGAAATATCTCCCTAGAGTTATAGAGTTATGAATGAAGAAATGACTATCTTTGTTTGACTTTGACAAACTTTTCAATGGGTGTGTAAATACATTGACATAATATTGGAAGATATTAATAGTGTAGTAAGTCACACAATGTGGTGCTAAGACTTATAACATAAAGATAATACATTATCACAAATGTATTAGTGTCATAATAAGATTTATTAGGATAAAACAATGTCTTATTATAATAGTGATAAATCTTGTCTAAAAATGATTTTGATGGAAAAAAATAAAATTTAATCCAAAATCAAGCGATTTTGGATGATTTATACTAAAATTCATATAATATCAGAACTTCAATCAATTAAAAAACCAAAAAATAAACTAATAAACCTCTTAAAAAAATTTACCTAAACCTTACACAAAGAAAGAGGAGCAAGTGATTGAAATAAAATTAGAATATAATAAAAATATATTAAAAATATAAAATATTGGATAAAATGACTCCTATTTTGTAGGGGAGATGTTAGTGTATAAAAAATTATCTCATGTTTATTAAGAAATATACTAATGTAGTGTTTATAAATAGTATAAGACTTATCTTCATTTAATATTAATCTTTTTTTTAGGTTAATAATTTAAGTAGATGTGTTAATTCCTATTAGCTCATGATACAACCCATTTTTCATGAGTCCATTTCATCTTCTCAAATAATAAGATATTTTATTTGTTACAAGTAAACTTAAATATGACAAGTAAAATTATAAAAATAAAATAAATAAATATGATTATCTATATAATAATTATAAGATCATTAGATACAATTTTTAAATGAGATGAAATAAGATGATATGTGATTTAAATTGGATGAGATAACTCTAATTTATGAACTATTAATAACATTAAATAAGATATGAGATGTGATGTGATAATCTATTTGACATCTTTAATTTTGAGATTAGATGAATCATATTAATTATATATTATAAAAAAATTTATAGTTAAATAATAGTAAAGTAAAAGCAAAATTTCTTAAAAGAACTTACTAGTTTCTTTGAGCTTCATCAAAAGTTCGTCCCTTGTAGGAAGAGTATACATTCCTGCAGCAACTGCTGTCCTCACAGTCCATGTATGGTATGGGGCACACACTTGAGCATATGCGGTTGAAGCAGCATCTTTTAAAGTGGTATCCCTATTCTAACATCTTATCAAAATTATAAATTTCACCACCAAATTAATAAACATTATTGAAACATCTAACCCTCGTTGTAGTATTGAAGTCAAGGAAAAGAAGAAGAAGAAGAACACATTAAGAGTTTAACCAAAAATTATAAAGAGGAGGATGTACTTGTTTGACACAAAATTCTTGAAAAGAGCTCTGATGAGATCAAGACCCTGCCTCACTCGTCGTAAATTACGCGAAAGGCTTCCGGGGGATTTGACTGTCTTGTTTGCTACATCAACATCAAGTATATTTTCCAAAGTGTCATATGTTTGTGATGCTTCCATTAGATCATCTAACTGAATGAAGCAATTATTGTAGAGTCAAAATCAGCAAACTTAATACTCAGAAACAACATCAACATCAACTGTGAGGCTTATGGGAATAATTAGTCATATGCTTGAATGAAGATACCAATTAAGTATTAAAGGAATCTATGAAAACCAGAAGAATCTTCAACATTCCTATTTTATTAAAATTATTTTACAGTTTATAAGTTGCATTAACATTTGGTAGCATGAGCTTTCTAATGTGTATTATTAAGAAGATTCAAGAGAACACAACTACGACTTTAAGTAAATAAATCTCAGTAATTAGAATCAAATCCCTAGTATTCATTCTTTCGAGGTGATGACTTCAAATCTTCTCTATTGTTTTTGGTGTGCCATTTGGTAAATATTAAGATTTTTTCTTTAAAAAAAAAAATTCCCACTTTTAATGCAATTTTTCTCAACCTTTACCCAATTTTTTAAAAGTATTGGTGACACCAAAATTACCGAGAGAGAAAGAGAGAGAGAGAGATTGAAGTAACTCTAACTTATCTCCAAAGGTATAAGGTATATACATCCAAAGTTTTTTTTTTTTTTGGACACTAAAACTAGGGGTGATCCAATTCAGATAGGTCGTGTTTAAATTGTATTTAATTCTACCTAATAAAAGTTAATTTGAATTAAAACCAAACACA
This sequence comes from Hippophae rhamnoides, assembly GCA_033030585.1. Classification (NCBI taxonomy): domain Eukaryota; kingdom Viridiplantae; phylum Streptophyta; class Magnoliopsida; order Rosales; family Elaeagnaceae; genus Hippophae; species Hippophae rhamnoides. The sequence goes on from CM065434.1 coordinate 42,290,883, forward strand.
AATTTCAGCTACTAGCATTTTAATCTCAAATTTGAGAATAATATTAATAATATTTATTATAATATTGAATGTTAAATTACAATAATTTAGAGGTTTGGAAAAGATTTGATTGCTTTTTTGGATTGAAAGAGAAATAGAACACTTCAACTTTGGTATTTTCCTTTTGTAATTTGTATTTTCCATTTTTTCTTCACATTGTAATGTTATTTCTTTCAAATTTGCATTTTTTTTTTAAATTTAAGGTAATGTTATATATTTATTTTTGAGTTATTCGTACTTATTTACTTGCATTGCTTTATTATTATATTGTATTATTTGTTAGAAAGTTGGCTTGGCTTCTTTACACTTGATATTTGGGTGAACCTGATATTTAAAAAAATGCAGGTGAAATACTTAAAAAAAAGAAATAGAAATAAACCTTGGAGACATATTCAGACTCAGCAAACTTGAAAGCTACGCCAAGACATCCAAAAAGAATAGAGATACGAGAGCAAGCATGACAAAAAGTATCCAAACGAAGCCCTTCTTCAGATTTCTTAACCTGCAACAACTTAGCAATATCCTCAAAGGCCTCAACAATGGAAGATAAAGGCGTGGACACAACATGGTCTTCATATCTTTTTGAAACAACCTCGATGACTGATGAGCTTTTGGGAGCACTTAGAACCATCGACATTTTTGATGCCCAGGTTAAAATTGCAATAACTAGATCTCTTGTATTAATTTTATTAATTGTCCTAAACAGAGGAGGAATATGTTGAAAATATGTGAAACAGTAGGTTTTGGCTAACTAACATCCTTTGTTTGGAACAAAAAGGTAAGAGCGGTAGTGCTTCACCTCGCTATAGTTGCGGTTGGCCTGAGATAAATAATTTTCCATTTTGTTTTGGGTAATTTAGGAATTGTCCATTCTATTAGTATAATTAAGGTGATGGGTACGCGCTAATAATCCTAGAATAATTAAGGTGAAGGGTGCTAATAATCCGATATTTATTGACATTGGAGCGCATTAATTATGCATCTTTTAAGTGTTGCGCATAACTTAAATATTTTGCCAAAAAAAAAATAAAGGAATTCACATCAATTGACCATTGATCATAATTTTAGAGAAAATAATTAGGGTAAATATGGAATACTAGTTTCTAAAAAAGTAACATTAGTAAAAAACAATCAAAACCCCAATATTTATTTGTTATGAATTTTTTTAACTTCTTATTTTCTATGATTTTATTAACCATTTCCAGCATAAAAAATCTTGAATCCATTCCATAAAAAAGAAAATTTCTACCAATTGATATGTAATGGAGTCTAGAAAATCTTAACCAATTCACTTCCCTTACCCTATCCCCAACATGCTTGTCAAAGAAAAAAGGTTAAAATAATCATTTTCGGTGTTATTTAGTTCATTTATTTTAAAAATAAATATTATTTAATTATTTTAAATGTATAATTGATGCTAATTAATGATAAATTAAGATATTATATATTAAAATAAAGTAAATTTAAACCTAAGCAATTTTTTGAGAGTTATTTTTAAAAATTTAGATTAAAAAAGCAAAATGAAAAAAAAAACAAATACCCTATTACAGTTCGAACCCCATTGAACAAGCACACATTCACAATATTTTAGAGTTAATATCCTTGTACTCACTTTGAAGAGTCCAAAAGAGATTTACCAAACCAACCTGCCCTGCATCCAATCTTTGCATAATTACTATGATTATGAGATGAAAGAAATATCATGAGAAAATAATACTTGAGTAAATAAATTATTCCATTGATTTTCCCTGATTCTTGAAAGTTTTATCTTTAAGACCTTTAATTGAATGCATTGATTTACTCTTTAAATTTTTTTCAATAATTTACTCATTAAATTAAGGTCAATTATTCAATAATTTTCTACTTGAAGATAGATTCCAATCCGTCTTCACACCATCAATGCAGTAGTTTTTCTAATCTTGTTACTCTAGCAGATCAATTGAAGTTGAGTACAATTTCAATTTGTCAATAGTTACTACTTTTGTTAACATATCCGTTGGATTTTTGTTTCTTTGAATATTTTCTAGTATTAATACATCATTTTTTAATAGAGATATGATAGAGTAGTAACGACGCCCAATATGATTGGTTCTAGAATGAATGAATTCTTCGCCAAGTGTATTGCGCTTTGACTATTAAAGCGCATAACATTCTTCTCTTATTGAATCTCAACTCAGTTAACAAACCTTGAAGCCATATTGTCTCTTTACTAGCTTCAGTCACTGCTACATATTCAGCCTCTGTAGTGGATAGAGTGACAATCTGTTGTATATGTGACATCCAACTAACAGTTATAGTTTCAACAGTGAATATACAACTGATGGTGCTTCTTCATTGATCAATTTCACCTCTAAAGTCTAAGTCTACGTAGCCTTGTACTTTTAACTCTCATTTACTAAAATAAAAACACTTCTTTATGGTGCCTTGTAGATACCTTAAAATCCACTTGATTGCTTCCTAATGAGTTTTCCTTGGATTTGACATAAATTTGTTAACAACTCCTACTGCATCGACAATGTATGGTCTCGTACAGACCATCGCGGACATCAAACTTCCAATGGCTGAAGCATAAGGAACCTTAGCCATGAATTATCTATTTTCCTCCATTTGAGGGGATTGATCCTTGGATAAGCAAAAGTGACTGGCCAAGGGTATACTAACTGGTTTGGCATCGTCCATATTGAATCTATACAAAACACAATTGATGTAATCTACCTGAGATAACTACAAGGATCTTCTTTTCTTATTTCTTATGATTTGCATTCCAAGAATATTCTTTGTTGGACCCAAGTCTTTCATGTCAAACTCCTTTGACAATTGTTACTTTAACTTTCTGATATCATCTATATCTGAACTTGTTATTAACATATCATCAACATAAATTAGTAAAATAATATAATTGGACCTATATCTCTTAAAGTAACAACAATGGTCGGCATTGCACTTATGAAAAACTTCCTTGTGCATGAATCTATCAAACTTTTTATACCACTATCTCATGGCTTGTTTCAGGTCATACAAACTCTTTTTAAGTATGCACACTATGTTCTTCTTTCCTCTTTTTGAGAAACCTTCTGGTTGGTACATGTATATCTCCTCATCTAAGTCTCTATGAAGGAATACAGTCTTCACATCCAACTGTTCAAAATGAAGATCTTCAATGGCTAAAATACTCAACACTGATCTGATAGTATTGAGCTTCATAATGAGAGAAAAAATGTCAGTGTAGTCAACTCCTTCCTTCTGTTGAAATCCTTTGACAACTAGTTAGACTTTGTATCTCTTAGAACTATTATGCTCATCTTTCACCACGTACACCCATTTGTTGTGAAGTGTCTTCTTCCCCATGGGTAACTCAGCTAGTTACCATGTCTGGTTAGAGATGAGATATTTCATTTCTTCTTTCATGGCAAGCTCCCACTTGTTGAAATCTCGAGTCTAACAAGCTTCATCATAGCATTTAGACTCTCGTCCATCAGTCAGCAACATATAGTTCATGTATCTCCTGTTAGGAACATAAGGTCAAAAAAACCTTCTCAATATAGAAGCTGGAGTATGAGGTTATGGTGTGTCGAACTACTGCGTACTGCTCTATCCAATGAGTTCCTCTGGCTGAGGACTTGTTACAATTGGTTCTGTTATGGAACTATCTGGGACATCATCTGCATCTGCAAATACTGACTCATTCTACTTTGAGTCATTAGCGTCTATTTTATGCATGTCCTTATACATCACCCTTTCGTTAAAAATCACATCTATACTACATATCACTTTCTTGTTTTTGTCATCCCAAATGCAGCTAGTAGCAAAACTCATCTTTACCATAGCTGATGAAAGTGCATTTCTTGGATTTGGGATCAATCTTATTCCTACCTTGATCACTGATATGCACAAATGCTACACAGCCAAAAAGGTTTAGATGTGATAATTTTACCTCTTTTCTGCTCCATACCTCATCTAGTATTTTGTGCTCCAATGGAACAAATGGACCTCGATTGATCAAATAAGCTGCCGTGTTGACTACTTTTTCCAAGAAATGCTTCGGTAGATCAAATTGTATACGAATGCTTCTAGCTCTTTCTATCAACGTTCGGTTCATACACTCAACTACACCATTGTGTTGAGATATGTCTGTCACAGTTTTTTCCATTCTGATCCCATGCTTATAGTAGAATTTTTTTAATCTGGTGTCTTCATATTCATCACCATTATCGGTTGTGAGCTTTTTGATCTTCAAACTTGTCTCATTTTCAACCATAACTTTCCATCTTCTGAAAGCCTCAAATACTTCAGAATTATGCTTTAGAAAGTAAACTCATACCTTTCGAGAGTGATCATTAATGAAAGAAAGTCACGAAGTAGTGTTTCCCACCAATGGATGAGATGGTCATTGGTCCCCAAACATCAGAATGAATGAGCTCTAGCCTTTCCTTCTTTGGGGTTCTACCACTTGTCTAAAAGTTGACTCTCTTTTACTTTCCATGTATGCAATCTTCACACATGTCTATCTCTGTAGCTGTAGACTTGGAAGTTTTTCCTTTGAATGCATAATCTTCATTCCCTTCTCACTCATATGGCCCAGTCTCTGGTGCCACAGATTAGGTGTTTCCTTGCCTACTGCAACTGTGATTAAACAACGTGCCCTTGTTGTCATGTAAAGAGTGTCGCTCTTCTTGCCTTGAGCAACCGTCATTGCACCCTTTGAAATCTTCCAATTATCACTATGGAATATCGTAGTGTAGCCTTCACTAGCCAACTACCCTATTGAGATTAAGTTCCTTCTTAGATGGAGAATATGTCTAACATCCTTCAGCTCCCAAACAAACCCATTTGACTTAATTTTCACTACACCTTTGCCAATAATAGCACACAGTTGATCATCACCAACTTTCCAAGGTTTCGGGGGACATATTTCTCGAAGAATTCTTTCTGTGAAGTAGCATGTAACGATGCTCCAGAATCTAACACCCAAGATTCTTCCTTGCTTTCCAAAGAGCATATCAATGCATCATCTCCTCCTGAGTTGGAAGTAACATTTGCCATTGCCTTCACTTATTGGTCCTTCGGTGCATTCTTGCATTGATTTTTGTAGTGCTTGGTTCTCCCACAATTCCAACACTCGATAGTCTTTGAGCTATATGAATTATTGGGATTCTTGGATTTGGACCTCATGTCCTTTGATCTACCTTGGTAGTCTGTTCTACCACGTTCATTCCCTTTGGTTGAATTTCTTTCTCTTGACTCTGTATGCAAAACTAAAGAGGTTGATGATTCACCTGACTCTCTATGTCGGATCTCTTCATTGAGAACTAGACCACGAACATTGTCAAATTTCAACTTATTGCTTCCTGATGAGCTACTTACAGCCATAACAATAACATTCTATCTTTCTGGTAGAGAAGACAAACATATCAATACTCGTATTTCTTCATCAAATTCAATTTCAACTGAACTCAACACAGTCACAACCTAGTTGAGTTCATTAATATATTGAGCTACCGATGCGCTTTTTGTCATCCACAAATTGAACAAACACCTCATTAGGTGCACTTTGTTTGAGGCCGATGACTTCTCATACATATTGGAGAAAACTGCCATAAGACCCATCGTGGTCTTTTCCTTTACTATGTTGAAAACAACATTGTGGGATAACGTCAATCGAATAACTCTTAGGGCTTGTCTGTCTAGAAGATTCCAATCTTGTTCCTTCATAGCCTCTAGCTTCTTCCCTGAGAGAGGTTGATACAAATAATCCTTTATCTGCATTTTTCAAAATTCGAATTTGTGCCATCGACTTTCTCGAGTTTCACCTTTCTTTCATCTACCTTCATTGCTCCCACTTAAATCTGACTTCCTTTTGATCATTTCTGATTATTTTATGAAAACTACTGTATATTAGAACACCTTCATCGACAAATCAATATCATTGAAAAAATGTTAATATTCATGTAATTCATTATTCACTTGAATAGTAACCTCGTAAAAAATTGAGAGAAATCAACACAAAAGATTTGATACTAGTTGTTGGAAATTATGCAAATTCTTGATAAGTCAGATTTATGATAAAGTAAAATAGATCAAATAACACACAAATTTAATAACGAAATTCGATAAATTTTATTTACGTTTTCAGATTTGCTGTAGATCTTTTTATTGAAAGATAAAATATACGAATTGTTTACAACACTCACAACTCATAACTCATAGCCCAATTACACCTAAGAAAATTAATCTCAATTTTCTTTCACTAATTTTTTTAAGCTTTTCTACGTATTAGAATGATCACTTGATAATAAATTTATTACAATTATATATTTATTTATAAGGTTAAATTCCAAAAAAAATTCTTTGAGAATTAAGTCTTGATTTGATGATTGATTGGTTTTTTCTTATTGAAACAAGGTTAATTATTCAAGAGGTTATTTGTAGATGCTTTAGCTTTTTGACTGCTGTCATTGACATCCTCTCTCTCGATGTTGATCTTCTCTCTGCCAATCTATCCTTCAAGATTAGTTCTTGACTTTGGCTGACCCATTTCGGGTGTTGTTTTTCGATGTTCGTTGGATGATGATGATTTTCTGGTGGATTTTCTTATGTTCGTTTCTTGTGTTTTTCTGGTAAATTTTAGTCAGATTTCTGGTGTTACTCTTGTTCGTTGGTCAATCACAAGCACAGAGAAGCAATGATTCTCATAATTTGGTTATGGCCTCAAATGTTCTAATAGGCTTGGAGCTTCGTACCCTGAAGAATCTTTCTTAAGCTCACTAGTTATAAAGTGATTGAAATCATGGATACATGGCAGTGCCTTGATGTAACCGAAGAATTCTTCTCTTTATAATTTCTGCAATGGCCACTATCTTGCTTATAGCTTGTCCCGTTGCTTTCAAGACAATATCTTTATGCGTAATTCCTGAAGAAGTGTAGTGGTATAATTGATGTAGTTTCTGATTGCACCTTGGGTACTGGGTAGTGATTCGAATCTCGTTTTCATTGATAGGCGATTCGACGTTAGGCTTCTCGACCTTCTGGTACATATCCATGGTTGGTAGATTTGAGATTCTTAGGAATAAATGAAAAGAAAAATAGAAAATATCGTTGATTGCCTCTCTGAGATTCGATGGTGCCTCAAATGTGGATGTGACTAAATTTGAGACTAACTTGGCCCCTTATCCTAGAATCCACTGTATGGTTTCATCCTACGCACTTGTTATCTCTGCTGAGAAAGCTAACCATGAGGAACTCTTTGTTGCTGAAATCATTAACAGTGCTTTTGAACCCTCATCTATGATGGCCTTTGTATTGGATGTTGCTTTTCTTCGTGGATAACCACGAGTGTGAATCTTAGGTTTCTCTGTTGTTTTGGTGATGGGTCCGATGATCTTCAATCTTGTTTCCTTCTTTTCGGTTTTCTTGACTACGAAGAAGATGAAGAAAGTTTCTTGGGTTTTTAGATTGCCTTTATTGGGCCTTTTCGTTGAGACGTGTATCCATTTCATGTGGATTTCAAATGGGTCTTACTTCAACCTTTGTTGTTTGGGCTGGTTTTCTTGGAAGTGCAACCTAGAAAAACAAATTGGTTTATGTTTTTCTTTTACCTTCTTCGTGTGGCTTACATTCTCCTACTTTGTCGTCAAGAATTTACATTTAATATTTTGACACAATCAATTTTGTTTCCTTTTTTGATCATTTAACTTACAATTTGTTATTATCCAAATTTCTTAGCAATTGTATTTTACTATCACAGTATTTAAGAGTTAAAATTTTGTTTCAGTTTTTCCTATTATTTCTTCTCATCCATTGAGATTAAGATCTGAACATTTTTTTAACATTTGCTTAAAATTACTTATTTTGATTTATTGTTTACTAATATTATGGATTATTTGGTCTTCATGAGTTTCAGTATTATTAATTTATGTTTTTAATTTCCTCTTTTGGTTTACCTTTAGTTAGTGTTTTAAATCATTTAATTATTTTTGCATTTTCAAGTTATTTGATCTTGTTTAGCATATGTTAGATTACAAAATATCCTCTTTATTTTGTTTTTTTTCAAATAAAATTGAAGATTGTTCTACCACCTTTAATTTAAGAGAAAAGTTAGTTACATTTTCAATGTTAACACTTATATATATATATATATATATATATATATATATACTTTCCTTAGCAATAGTTTTTTTAAGCCTATATAAGATATAAATAAAATTTTAATAACAATCATTTCATTTCAATCACAATGATAAGCAGTAAATATGGAACTTATAATTGAAAGCTGGTCAGTCCAATGTTTTACTCAAAATGCGCTTATCAGGAAATGAGTTACCTAGATTTATAACCAGCACATTATTGGTTTCTCTGGGCGATGTGAGACTCCAACACTCCCTCTCACATCGGACAGGAACACCGCAATCGACTGTCAAATCCGTAGGAAACAGAGTAGGGAATGGGCACATCGGGACCTTCAGGATCAACTTTGATACCAAATTGAAAGGCAACCCGATGTTTCGCCAAAACGTCTTTATCGAGAAAAGAAATTTCTGGCTTATAACCAAAGTAGCATTCTTTCTACGGGTGATGTGAGACTCCAACACTTATATGCACCACTTAAATGATATAGGATTGATGTGCTCTGATGTCAATAAATGCATGACTATTAGCGTCCTTCACTTATACATGGGTACATTTTTGTCGATAATGTTGACATCAATGAAAAATAATTTTGAAAATAACAATTTGATTGTCATATTATTGTAATTGATTTAAAGGCAAACATAACATACATAGTATGTAATATATGTCATATGTACACGTTTATATATATATATATATCACCTTTTTATTTTTCTCTAAAATTTGATGTGAATAAAAGAGTGAGGGTGAGAAAAGGGAAAATAATGGAGGCTACTTTTGCGCAATTTCACAAATGGGTTTTGATAGTGGGCTTGATGAAGCTTTTTAAATTTTTCTTAATTAAGCAGTATGTTATCAAGGGCATTATGGCCCATAATATTAAAATTTGATTTTTATATGTGAAATACTTTACTGAGATAAAGTGTACTTTTAATGAGTTATAATACATGTAGATACCTTAATCCATTATATGTGTTGATTTGAATAACTATTCATCGAATTGTACTGGTTGAAAAATAATTGCGACTCACATAATTGTTTAATGTTAGATAGAAATAGAGTAAAACCCAATGTTAATTATATTATTAGAGAGCTATCCCACAAGGTGAGCTTTTAAGTGTTAAATTATATATATATTCCACGTAGAACTCAATATTTACATTCTTATTGAACTACTGTTAACTACACCAAACCCTCATTTCCTCTATAAACAAGAGTAGCCTAATCTAATAAGAAGCTAGGCACTAAAGTTTCTACTAATTAAACTTGATGTGAAAGCTCCAATCCATCATCAGACTTAGCACTACATTCTTTCTTTTGCATCTGAAGTGGCTTAAAAGTGTACATTTTTGCACAACAACAATAATAGATCAAATTAAGAACCTGCAACAAAGTGATCAACCAATAAAAATACTCCAATTTTCCCTTGTTCAAATTATCATTAGGAAGCCAATTTGAGCCATCAGAAGCAGCACTAAATTTGTGAATAAGGGAAACTAGAAGAGTGCTCACATAATTCCCCATTGAAATTGCAAGCCAAAACAAAGCAGTGGCAGTACTTCTCATACTTTCTGGTGCTTGATCATAGAAAAACTCCAAATGCCCAATTGACATAAATGCTTCAGCCATTCCATGAAGACTATATTGAGGAATTAACCAAAATACTGAAATGGGTATTACCGAATGAGGTTGATTAACAAGTCCATGTACTAAAGCTACATGTTTGCGTTTTCTTTCAATAAAACCAGCAACCAAAGTGGCATTTATTGAAATGAAAAATCCAATTCCCATTCTGTGAAGGAAAGTGATTCCCCGGTCTAGTCCGGTGAACCGACGAGCGATTCGGATGAGAATGCGGTCGTAGATGACAATTGTGGAGAGCATGGTGACAATGGTGAAGACTGACATTGAGCCTGCTGGGATTTGAAAGGATTTTGTGATGTGTCTGTCCATTGTTTTGGCTTGTTGAAGGGAGAAAGTGCTTTGTTGAGCATAAGCTGTGATCAGGATTATTCCTGAGGCCCATATTGGGCCCATTCTGATTATTGATTTCAGTTCTTCAACTCTGTGAACTGTGCTAAGTCTCCATAAGTTGGGAGATTTTATGTTATCTTCCTCTGTTATAATAGCTGCCTTGTCAAAAATTCTGCCACAAAATCAATTAAAAAATTAGTTTATTGAAGATGATTAGTATATAGTTTGAAAGGATGTAAAAAATAACTTAATTTCAATAGCACCTAAACATTTGGGCTCTCAACTCATGTTTGTTTATTGATATGGGCTGGTGATGATTTAAAAAGCCTTTTATAAAGTCCACTGTAAGCCAATGGGCGTAAAAGCAAAGATGTGATCCTCATGTTATGTATCACATGAGACCTAAATTCCTCGTATATACTCACCCACACACTCACAAACACAGATACACATATGCAATGACATGACAGAGTTCGAAATCAAGTACTCAGAATGAGCCTATGACATTGCATTATAAGGAAATTGGTTATTAAGACTCGGAACTTAAATGCTACATTTAATCTAGTAATGGAGGCAAGTGGTGATCAAGTTGAATGTTGCTTTGGTATGGATAGGGTCCATAAGGATATGGGGATGACTAATAATGGATCAAATGGATCAGAAAGAGCAAGCATAGTTTTTATAGTTTTTTCCAAATCCAAAAAGCAAATATGACCTAGAGTCATAGACCAAGAATTGTGCTGCTACTTCATAAAGATGGTATGGAGTGTGGTCCCTATAGTTTTGTATGGATCTGCCTGCTGCCAACTAATGACAACTAGAACAATTAGAAACCCGCCCTAAATAGACAAAAATAATGTAAAAATAGCAATAACTTGTTCGGTGTTGTCTAACAGCTTCTTTGAAATATGATAGAGAAAAAAAGTAAAAACATGGATTGAGAGATATTATCAATATAGATAGAGATGGATCGTCATTGGTCTATAAGCACTTGGAGAGCATGTATCCCAAATTTGTCCCTTAAATGTTTCTACAAGGAAAATTTTGAGGGTGAGCTGTCTGATAAAGGGATAAATAAGTGATTTTACTTTCTTTTTAATTGATTTAAACTTTAAAAAAAATAAAAAATTAATGGGATATTCTAAGTAAAATTTGGTATGTTTCTATAGTTTCCCTCTAATAAATTATATAAATAATCTAATGGACAAAATTGGGCTCTTTTTTGTTTTTACTTTTTGTACTCCATGGTAATAAAGCTAAACTATTTTATAAATTTTGAACATGATTTTATATTTGGTTATCAAGTGTTTAATTCCATGCCGACAACCCATTTGAATTTATGTTGAAAATTATAAAGTTTAAAATGTGACATGACATTATAACTTAAGTATAGGGTGTTTCATAAATTTAACAGGAAAAGAAAAGTCATACATAAAAGAGACAAATATTTACTGGTTTTGATGCATCACCGAAAGCATTAAAATGACAAGTTAACAACTTGAGGGAAAATGGGTTAATATCCATATATGCCCAATAGTTCAACTTCAACTGTTGAACAATTATGGATCCCAGTGAGAGGGAGAGAGACTTACTTCATTTGCTTTGTGTGAAGTAACTTCCCATCCAAAGATATAGAAGCATCAAGTTCATCATTGTGATAGAGTAAAGAGGGGTTAGAAACCATAGGTAGTTTCCTTTTCTTCCAAGTAGCTACAAAGACTTGTATCAACCGGGTAAATGGACTACCTGATGGGTCCATGTTCAGGTAAAGCGGGTACCCGATTATAAACACGATAATTGAGAGAAACATAGCTATAGTGGGAATACCAAGTCCGATACCCCATCCAATGTTATCTTGAATATAAACAAGGACTGTGACAGCTACAAGTATGGATGCTCCCATTGCAAAATAGTACCAATTGAAGTAATTCCATGTCTTGGTGGTTTGATTTGGATCCGACTCGTCAAATTGGTCTGCCCCAAAGGCCACTACACAGGGTCGAATCCCACCAGACCCGATTGCTGCTAATAGTAGAGAAACATAGAGAATTGCAACTTGTCCTGTATTAGCTTCTTTGCAATTTGGATCTCCTAATTCACATGGAGGTGGCCTTAGTTGAGGAAGTACTGCTGATAGTGTCAATGTAATCATTCCCTGATCAACAAAAAAAAAAAAAAAAAATTAATAAATAATTAAGTTAATAACAATCAAAATATCATGAAACTTTTAAAGGTAATCGAAATATGAGAATGTACTATTTTATAGCCACACTAAAATATGATAACATTGAAACTTACTAAATTTTTGAAATTTGATTGATATGGTATGGTAATTTAGATTTATTTTCTCTCATTTTAGTTAACAACTTCGTCAAATAAAAAAGGTAAATGAAAGAAAGAGTTGAATTACAATTTGGTAAACCATGGAAGCAGCTAAGATGGTCCAGAAGCGGCCGGCGAAAGAGTCAGCCATGAAGGCACCAAGCAAAGGAGTCAAGCTAGCAGTGCCACCTAAATTAGTGAGAGTGTTGGCTGCTTTGGTTAATGGCATATGGAGCTCTTGTGTCAAGTAGCTTATCATGTTTGTGTTGAATCCCACCACTGCTAGCTTCTCACATATCTCATTGGCTACATAAAACAATAATTAAGATTAATATAATTATCAATCATGCATATTAGTATAAATCAATTGAGCAAATGCTTACCAAAGATAAAGGGCATTGTAATGAGCCCTCCTTTTTTTCTTCTACCTTCCATGAACTTTTCCATTTTCTTATGGATAGTAGTGCATTAAATGATCCTTCAGGCTCTATTATTTATAGGCAGGTAGTGAACAGAAGGGTTTGGACAATGAGTAAATATCTATTGAAACTACCCTTTATTAAACTATTTTAATGACCACAAATAATAAATATATATATATATATTTTTTTTTAAGAACAAGATATATAAGGTTATATGGTAGTAAAGTTCCACCTTTAATTTCAACAATTATAATTTTGTGAATGCGTGGCTAGAACTGCCATAAAAATAATAATTATAATTTTAGACAATAAAACAAAATAATAATAATTATTATATAAGGCTACTAAAATATTTAAAAAAAAGCACTATACATCTCTGGTTTTCAAAATTTAATAAACGGTTCAATTATAAATTAAAAAATTGCTATAAAAATATAATCATAATTGTAGACAAAAAAAATAATAATTATTGTTATATTAAGCTACTAAGATATTTAAAAAACAAAAAATACTAGACAGCTCTGATTTTTAAAACTTCATTTTGTTAAAGATGAGAATATAAAATTTAACAAAACAAATCAATTATAAATTAGGCAAAGTGTAATCATATTCTCTTAAGTTATTTCATTTTGATCTAACTTATAAATAAAATGTGTTTATGTTGTTGTTAAAAAAAAAAAGGGTTGAGAAATGATAAAATAAAACTTGATTAATTTTTTAATTAAATTTATCGCATGATTTTAATATGATTTTATTAATAAAGGTTAGAATTGTTATTTTAGTTGTCCCATTCAATAATAATACCAATAATTTAGTGTGTTATTTTTTATCTTGTTTACTTTTTAGTTTTAATTTTTTTTATTACTTTCACGTAAATAATAATATTTTAATCAAATATATTAAATAATAATATCTATTTTAAATTACAAATAATCACTTAAGATCTAACCTACCTGATTTTGACAAACCTTTTTATATAAATTATTACATAAATTGTAAAACACATTATGTGGATGTTCCAACGTAATATATAGCATTACTCATCTGTCTTAATGTGTAAATTGTTTTGTAGTATAATAACAAATATTTTAAATGGATATTAGAAAGGTGTGAGTTCAAATAATATCAAGGATATTAATTATTTATGAAAGCATAGTTAGGATGTTTATTCATGTTCTCTTGGTGCTTATAAAGAGTACATTATATTTCTATTTTAAGGTAATAAGTAAAAGAAATATTTTATAATTATAATTATTACGGTGGATAATTATTTATTAAAATAATAAAATTTATTTTAATTTATATTAATTATAATAATATCAGTAAATAAACTTTTACTACTTTAACACTTCTTTCGGTGATTTTAAAACATGTTTTAAAATATAAACAACACAGATATTATCATTCCAATTTTTAATAGTACGTCAACATCAAGGACAAAACTATACAAAACACGACGTTTCATCTAAAATCTTTTTCATTTTAACTTTATATTTAATTTAATTTTTATATTTTTTTAACATTCTGATCGTTTGCACCCATAACAATTTCTCCTAATATCACCCATAAACTCAAATTAGGATTTCATTAAGAACCAATAATTTAATTATATATATTTTTTTTTTATAGAATATCTATATTCTATAAAATTCACTTACTGAAATAACTTTATCAATCTAAAACATCATCGTTGTTTTGGTATATCAATCTATTTTCATATTAGAGATTAATATTACGTGTGAATACGTACTCTAACACCACTTATTAAACCTAAATTATAACTCAAAATGTTAATTTATTTGAATATTAATTATTTCAATTTTATACTTAATTTTTTTCTTCTTAACATTTGCACACTTAACGTAGATACATCCTAAAAATAAAAGAATTATAGTAAACTTTATTAGCGTTTTTTATTAGCTCTTAATATCTTCATTTAGTTCTTCCTATATAGGAAATATCAGCAACCTATGTAATTTGTTATTTCACAATAACTTGAAATTTTTAAGATTGATTAAAAAAATTAAAATCCTACAATTTTTTCTTGATCTAAAAAAGAAAAATCTAACTCAAAAAATAGGAAAACATACAAAATTTAATTGAAGAAAATAACACCCTATATCAAAATCTATATATATATATATATATATAGTTAATTGGACAGTACCAAAAAAATATTTAGTTAATTGGTAAGTACCAAAAAAAAGTCTATTATAAAAGAAAATCTCTTTGTAAGATCTTACGAAGAAAAAAACAATGTATCTACTAAAAAATATATTCAACTAGATTAGAATATAAACTTTTTCATTGTTAAGTATTCATTCATTTTAGGTGTAGAATAGAGAATATTATTGAGATTCGATCATATTTTTTTTATTTTGGAAAAATAGACCCAAAGTATGCTATCAAATGATTGTTGATAATTAGAATATAATTAAATAAACAAGGGAGGAGGATAATTTACAATAAAAAAAATAGGAGGAGAAAAAAAGGAAAAGAGAGCCAATCAAAAAATTATATTGAGAAAATGACGTTGGACACTCATTCTACTAAAAGGAAAGGTCTCAATCATGAAATGAAGGCATGGCCAATCGGCTTATATCATAGAAGGATATATATATATATATATATATATATATATATATATATATATATATATATATATATATATATATATATGACATGCGTATTGTAGGTAGTAGTGCAATACTTCTGGTTAATATAGGACGCGTTACAGCATAGACAACTACTATAAAACAATCAATTGCATACCAATGTATATCTGTAATTTTTTATTGGGTAAGAATTGAAAAAAGTTAAGTCATTTTCATAGTATAAATAAATTAATCTTATAATTATTAGATTAAATATAAAAAAAATTAATTTTTTTAAAATAATACTTTAACCTATAATTTATAAGTGATGTATTATCGATCTTTTTATTATAAAATTAAATATTTTAAATCTTATAATTTATTAAAATTATCCCTTCTAGTCTATCAAAAATATTAAAAGTGAACACTTATAGTACATAGTTTCTAGTTTTCATAAATAACGAGGTTATATGTATTTAATTTTAAAATTATGAGAATAAATAACTTATTTGTACATGAAAATAAAATTATTGTGATCTTTTTTCAAAAATTAATTATGAAACAAAATTAATTAAATTAAATAATTATGAAAATAATGTTATCTATTTTCATTTATATTTATTGAATTTTGTAGGTACATGTGAGAAAAAAATATTATTATTATTATTTTAACTTTATGGATATAAAAGTTAGTTATATAATTTAAATTAAAATTATTTTCTTTACAGGGGAAAAGAGACGTTTTTCGATGACTTTATTGGCAAAGAGATCTTTTCACACTTGTAGAGATTTTTTTTTTCTTAAACTTAATATTTTTCCTTCTTTTAAGTAACTTGTTCATATCGAGTGAGACAGAAAGTGCCCAGTTTTTGTATGATGTACATAAATTATGTTAAAAGTTTAATTTAATGGATTTTTTGCTTTAAGGGTAATCTAAATTGAAGTGATATTAATGCAATATGAGAGCTGTGGACCATTAATTTAAATTTACTTTTGTTAATGAATTAAACAAATTTAATGATACTTTTCATTAATTTAGAAAAACTATAGTAAGAGTTGGTATTAACCTTTATGAATATATAATATTTAAAAATTAGGTCTTAAATTCGAGATTTAGAAAGGATAAAAAAAAATGTGTTAATATATTATGAATTGTAGATTAAATTTACGAATCTTTGAACAATAGAATATGGAACTCACGCAGATATCCTAACACAAGGCAAAGTAAAACTCTTACGCATGTGTCTAACATTATTGCTACAAAGCATGTTTCCATCGCACCACTTAGACCTATACAATTGACTCACTTTTTGTGCCTATGTCATGAGATATGTCTTACCATAACTTAAAAACTACAAAGAGACACTCAAAGTCAATGAATGATAGCTTGCTATGAAATCAAAATTTGAAGCTCTCATCCAAAATGGTACATCATAATTGGTTACTCTACTTATTGTCAAGTACACCATTAGTTATAAATGAGTCTTTAAGGTTAAATTTAATTGAAAGAATCCTAAATAAATATTGAAAGTTTATAAGATACGAATCTAATTAACTTAATTTTTATCAATTTATAATTTGATAAGCACTGTAAGCAGCAGTATATATATATAATGTCGTGTGTAAGAAGAATAAAAGTACGAAAATAAAAAAATATATGCGATATTTTTGGTGAAAACTTAGACTACAATAATGACCTAATCGAAAAATTATCGGACCACATAACTTTTCATTATGAAAATCAAATGTTTAAGTATAAAAGCTTGGTATCTTTCTTTCTTAACAGGATCTTTGTCTGTTTTTCTTTCTTTATTATACGTTATTTTTCTGAGTTTAATATTAGCATTGAGTGGTTTTTAGGCAAGCGTTAAATAAGGCTTTCATGCGTCGGATCGTTCTGAATGACTGAAAAAGTTAACATAAGCAGTCGTGTGTGTGTTCTATAATGAATTTAACAATGAATAATCCTAACTAAATAATTCAAAATATATGTCATTTAAATAAAATAAACTAGAAAATTCTAAAACAAAAAGATTATGCATAATTTTAATAAAAATAACTTCTTTAAATTTTAATAATTAAATCGAATAATTATAATTGTTTTTAAAATTATTTAATTTAAATATCTAAAAATTTAATAAAAAAAATTAAACTAATGAATGTAAATCAAATATATATATATATATATATATATTAAGTACCTTTTCCGCAAGGTGAATATGACTTTGTTTGATTAAACATGTTTATTAGTTTACTGTCGTTCCATGTACTAATTCGTTTCCTTCTTCTACCTTTATTTCTTACTTTTTCAAGAGCGATAATTACCTTTCCTGCAAGGTGAATCTGCCTTTGTTTGAATAAACATGTTTATTACTTTAGTGTCGCTCCATGTACTAATTCCTTTCCTTCTTCTACCTTTATTTCTTTTTCTTCTTTATTCGGCAAATTTATAACCAAATTCAATATATCTCCTAACTCTATTCGGCACACCTCTGTTTCGTCATCTCGTTGTTTTTGTTATTTTTTTTAACCCATTGACACTAAAATATCTATATATAAAATAATAATAACTTAAATATATTTTGAATTTAATTTTCAAATCCCATTAAAAACTTTAATATTATAAAAAATTATTTTTTAAAACACATCTTAAAAATATTTAAATACATCTATCTAAGAGATAACTAATTAATAATTTCATAAATTAATTAAAATTTAAATAAATATTTTAGATTTATAAACATATACTATTAAATATATAAATACAATCTTATGTGTTGTAGTTATCAAGGATATACTAAAAATATAATTATCTGAAACTCAAGTATTTGTTCGACTTTTCTTAATAGACTTGATAGTACGACTAAAAACAAATTTACAGATAAATATTTTATTCACAAAAATAACCAATATTCATAGTCTTTACAAATACAAAGTAGTACATGTTAAAGGTTTTTTACAAGTTAAAGGTGTGGATTCCTTTGAAACTTTCTCTCATGTTGTTAAGCCAATAACCATTAAAGTGGTGCTTACTTTGCCAGTTTCAAAAAGATAGGTATTAAGGTGGATTGATATTAATAATACTTTCTTTAATTGAAACATATATGATGATGTTTTTAGGGTTCAACCTATTGGGGTTGAACAAGGTGATGGGTTATTTTGCAAGCTACATAAGGCTTTGTATGAGCTTAAACAAGCACTACGTGATTGCTTCTCCAAGTTAAGTGTGTGTTTGTTTGAATTTGATTTTATTAATGCCAAGTCTGATTCTTCTCTTTTCATTCAAGATAATTCTGAAGTGTATATTGTTGTGAGATGACTCTATGAAAGTATAGTTATTAGCGCATTTTTTTATTTAATATTTACTTATTTTATCCAATAAATAGTATTTTTGGGAAAAAAATATTAAAATATAAACTTTTTAAGGAAAAAGGGTAAAAATATAATTTTTGAATTTGTTTTTGATTTTTCTATAATTTTTAACGCAGTACTAATCGGGAGATACCACGTGGTCTACCAAACAAGTAGGGGAGTTGATTGGGCAAGCCACGTTGATGCCACATAAGAGAGTGAATAACGTTAGGCTGCGTGTGAAGAGGACAAAACGTCTACCATGTGTCAGCACGACATTCAATCCGAATTCGGGTTTGATCAAACTGTGTCGCCACGTGTCTCTATACCATTGCTCGTGCGTTCCACCCATGCACCATGCCATTCGTTTCCACGAATCATGTCACACCGTGTGTTGTTGACTCAACAAGCGTTGACTTTGATCGATCTCCCTTGCCACGCGTTGCTCTCTGATTCCCCCAATGAATTTCTCCTACCACATGTCGCATTGTGATTGGTTAACATTGTCAATTTTGCTTGTTTTGTTTGTAGCCCTTGATTTGACAATCCAAATCGCACCTGAGCAATATTTAAGCCCTTAATCACCCTATAAACCCTAAGTGGCTTCAATTAGCATAATTTTTGGAGTTAAAAAGGGAGAAAAATACAAAAAATTTAAGAGATGACGCAATTTTAGTGGAGATTCAAGAAGAGTTAATATACAATTCAGAAGATTGATTGTATTTCTTTTTTTACTCTTTTTTTTATCAATTTTTATGTCTTTTTTTTTATGAAAAATATTAGTTTTATGAACACAATTATGTGTAGTTAATTTATTAATCTAGGGATCTTATGAACCCAATTTTCACCATGTAATGTTGTAATATTTTATCCCAATTATAATTTTAATTTAATTATATTATTTAATCTGCTTTTTATGTTATTAATTGTTTGGGCAACAATTTATCTATATAGGCAATTAAATAGATTTGAGATAATTATTTAATTATTTGTCTTGATTAAATAACATGAATAGTTTCTAGGTAGAGATGTATAATTCTTATGTATGTGATCCATAATTGATAAACTTAATGAGTAGTATGCAATTTAATTGGTATGAGAGTGTGATAAAATATAAAAACACATAAAAAAATTGATTTTTTTTTAATTTTAAAAATTAGTTTCTAATAAAATAATCTTCGTGGGAACAATATTTTCTTATCATTATATTACTTGTTGTGATATTTATATTTGTATATTAATTTCACACACTTCGTGTGTGTCGATCTTTGTATTGATTTATGTTAATTATGTACCTTTAATTACTTCTTGGGCCTTGAAGTTGTGTTTCACAACAAGGTGTTATATCTAAATCAACATAATTATATAAGAGAATTCTTAGATAGATATGGGTTCTTGGAGTCCAAAAAAGTGTGATACACCAATGTCTATCGGGAAGAAGTTAAGCAAAATTGATGGGTCTTCTTTATCATCTAGTAATGCTAGCTTGTATCATAGCATTTTTAATGGGTTGGAATATTGTTCTCTCATCACACCTGATATATCCTTTGAGGTTAATAAATTGTGTTAATTTATATCTTAACTCTATTATATTCATTGGGTTGCAATCAAAAAGGCTATTGCGGTATCTTAAAGACACTAGCTAATTCTTCTCATATGATCATCTTACTCTATTTGCTTACAATAATGTTGATTAGTCATCTTCTATTAATGATCATCGCTCCACAAGGGCCTATTATGTATTCTTAAGCACAAATCTTATTTCTTGGCATACTGTAAAACAAAAGATTATATCTAAGTCAAGTATTGAATCTAAATATTATGCCCTATTATGTGCTACTGATGAGATATTATGACTTTGTTCTCTTTTCTCTAAATTATATTTACTTATTTTTGCTCCACTAATCCTTTACTATGACAAAATTAATGTATAATATCTTGCTAAGAATTTAGTTTAGTATGCTCGCTCTAAGTACATTAAACTCGATCAATATTTTATTAGGGATCTAAGTATTACAGAATCAATTATGTTATGAGCATGTATCTTCAAGTAATCAAATTGTAGATATTCTTACCAAACCACTAGCTTTAGTTATGTTTCATTCTTTTAAGTGTCAAATTAATGGTTTTAATCCAACTAGCATTGCATTCTTTAAATGTCAATCTAATGGTTTTACCTAAACTAGAAGGAGGTTATTAGAATATGTCTTTATATTTAGAGTATCATACCATTAGTTTGAAAGAAGGCTATTAGAATATGTTATATATTTAGAGTATTGTTGGTATCATGTGCATTAGGCAAAATCTGTTAGCAAGGTTGTTAGTAGTTCGTTAAAGTTAAAGCCTTATGGTTGGATGCTTGTAAAGAGCCAATGAGAACGAATTGATAAGTTCTATAAAAAGACACTAACAACTGCATTAATACTAATGAGAAATTCAGTATTATATATTTACTATTGATCTCAGTCTTTGAAGTCCTTATTTCTTAAAGATTTGTATAACTGGTTAAACAAAAATAAAATGCTATAATTTAATAGACACGACATTACACATTTATTACATAAGAATACACAACACTTAATATGATTTGCCACCTTTGATTTTTTTATTTTTTTATATCAAACAATAATTATCACACATTTGATTCAAAGAGGAAATATATAAGTAAATTACTAACTCTACTCTCATTGTATATGTGTTGTATACTGTACTTATGTCATTTTTTATTTACAATAACGAGAATAATAATGAAAATGATTCATTATATTTTTATATTTATTTTAATTCTAAATTTAGATTATAATATAAAATATTAATTTTAAAATAATAAGAATGGTTATTCTTCTCACATTTTTTTTTAAATATGTTACAATATTTTATTTTTTTCGTACATTTATATAATTATTTTTTATTTTATTTAAAAATTTAAAAATTATTTTTAATTTTATAAATTTTATTTTAATATTTATCTTTATATTAATTCTATTATTCAAACACACCTTGTAATATGAAAATTATTTCTTTTAAATTTAATCCTTATTATTTCCATTTTACCAACTGAACTTAATCTTTATTAAAAAAAACAATATATATCAAAAAGAGTGTGATATGTTTAGTATTTACCGATTGAGAGCATCCCAACTTTTTTGTGTATATTTTAGAATTTATGAACCGATCACATTTGAATGTTTGATATCGTAACGTATTATCATAATTATTTTTATTATTAATATAATAAAAATATATAAAATGTTTATTTTATTTTTATAATTAATTATATTTTAATGTTATTATTATTTATAAAAATAATGCTTAATATAATAATAATAATTTAAATTATATGAATATCTCCTCCATAGTACCCATTTCCTACTTGATACCCGTTTTTTTTTATAGAGCGGCGGATTGACCTTTTCAACACAATTTCATCTCTTAGACCGAGATTTTTTTCTATATTTTGAAATTACATGATTATTTATTTATTTATTTTTTGTGAGAGAGAGAAATATAGTAAAAATAAAAATAAGAGTAAGAAAAAAAAATGGAGTTGATAATATATAAGTGGGTTTAAGATTTTATAATTTATCTCTTCTTATAGATACCAACTTATCGTTACTTTGGGAGAATATAAAATATTTCCTCAGCCCGTCTTTTTTTTTTATTTCTTTCTTTCTCTTTTCCAGATTTTTTTTATACAAATTGGCTTCCAAGTTTTTTTTATTATATTTTAATGTTTTTGCTAAAAGTTTTGTAACTTTTTTGTATAAATTATTTTTCTATTTTTTACCATTCTCTTATAACATTTGGTGAATGAAAATAAATAAATTTTTTAAATTTTTAATACATATTCATCCTAATTTTTTTAAAATATTGGTAACTTTGAACATATTCTTATCTTATAAACACATAAACACATACTCTTAGTTTTGTTTTAATTTGTGTAAATATCATAAACATGTTTTTATTATGAATTGTCACTTGGTCATGTGACCGTATAAATACTTGTTAATTTAAAATGAAAATATGCAATGGGTTCAAAATTGAATATATATATTTATTTTACAATTTCTTTAACGTGTTCACATTAAAAATGTGTGTGTGTGTGTTTTTTTTTTAATTTATGCTCAATGAGAGAGATGTTTTGTGAACATAAGTTAAATTGAATATATGTCGCTTACGTGTGAAGAAGCAAAAGGATTTCAGCCGGATAAAACAAAAAAGTTAAGCAAGGAGAGTTTTTTTTTCATTCAATTTATATTTTCTCCATCCTGAAATGAAAAGGTTGGTTCAATGAAGATTTTTTTATTTATTTATAAAAATATAAAAAATAATTCATTCAATTATATGAAAAAAGAACACAACATAAATTAAAGCTTAGATTTTTAAATATAAGAAAAATTCATTTCAGAAATTAAGACTGATCAACAATTATACTACATAATTTAAAAGATAATCAATATGTACTAAATTTCTTCGGTAAACATAAAGCAATAATATCGGTTGAAATTCTTTCACATAATAAAAAGAAATATCATTTATTCGTAATAAATATTATTTTTTCAATATATTTATCTAATTTTATGTTACTAATTGTAGTATTTCTTAAGTAAACTATAAAATTATCGATTTCAAAAGTTGGTATTAAGAAAAAGACCTTAATCTCACCCAACAAAGAGTTCTGTATTTCATCATCTATATTATGCTTATTTTTTGAATCATCCATTAATTAATACAACCATTGAAGTTATGATAAAAAAATGTTTCAAAATAATTAGAAATATTACAAATAAAAAGTAAATAAAAAATTGAAGTCAAAATTTTCAATATTAAACTACTAAAAGGCATTCTTGCCAAGGAAAGAAATATAGCAATTGTTGATGCAAGATTTTTTTTTCCTTTTCAAATGGGTTCAATGAAGATATAATTGCTCACAGAAAATTACATTGATATATCTCTTTCTTTAAAATACTATAATTAAATTCTAGAAGGTTTATTTTTAAAAATTAAAAAAATAATAAATAAAATTGACTAATTATTGATATTTTTTTATTAATATATTGGGAAGGTGGGATATGGTTGTAATTTAAGAACATAGATTGTTGGAAAAAATTGATGATGGTAAAGAAATAAATTCCATAAACTCATGATAATTTTTCAGATTAAAATAGAATAAAAATAACACCAAAGATTTTAGCGTGAAAAATCTTCTAAAATAAAAGTAACAACCATAAAATCCGTAAGTCACTTAAAACTTTCACTGTAATAAGATGGGATTACACACTTCCCACTATAATAAGATGTGATTACACACATAACTTTTAGGTGAATCTCTCACAAAAATACAATAGATATGTATCTTCAATTTGTGGATAAAACTTTACAAATTGGCTCTCAGTTTTCTTCTTTCAGAAAACTCTCTCTACTGAGGCTCTCTGTAATTTCTTTTCTCTTAACTTGTTCTATATTCAAGATTGAAGCAAAGACTCTATTTATAGAGCCAAAGCTCCATCTTTCCAACATCATTCAAGCCAAAACTTGCAGAGACAGACAACCCAAAGTTTTGACTTTTTTTTCTTTCTTCTTCTCACCGCAAGTCTTCATTGTTGAATGTTGAATGCCTTTTTATTTTTATTTTTTTTCTTTGTTACTGGCCCACATGAGGCGGACGAACAAATCTCCCCCTCCATCTTATATGGGACAGGGCTCCTCCATACCTACAATCTCTCTAGAGATGACAAGCTTTTCTCCAGTCAAGATCTTTGTCATCATATCTGCCCCGTTATCATTGGTGTAGATCTTCTCAACTTGTAATAATTTATGTTCTAACACATCACGAATCTAATGATACCTTACGTCGATGTGTTTGGACCTAGAGTGAAAGGTTGGGTTCTTGCTAAGGTGAATTGCACTTTGACTTTCGCAATAAAGAACATAATTTTATTGGTTCTGATGCAATTCTTGTAGGAACTTTTCCATCCACAGGATCTCCTTACAACCTTCAATGATTACAATATATTATGCTTCTATGGTACTTAAGGCAATACACTTTTGTAATCGTGATTGCCATAAAACAACTCTCCCTTCAAATGTTATTAGGTACCCAGATATAGACTTTCTTGTATCCACGTCACCAGCCATATCTGAATCTGTAAATCCTTCTAATAAAGGTATATTATTACTAAAGCATAAACAATGATTGGAGGTTCCTCTGAGATACCTGAGTATCCATACTTTTCTATAATGGTCATCAATAAAGGTCACAAAATAGTAAACACTTCCTAGTGACTTACAACTCATTGTACAAACATCTGTGTGTATTAAATCTAGAATATTTTTCTTTCTAGATGGTGCGAGACTACGAAATATAATTCAATGTTGTTTTCCCATAATACAGTCAACATAAGTTTGCAAGGGTGTACCTTTCATCCCTAGAAAGAGCTCATTCTTGGAAAGAATTCTGAGACCTTTTTCACTCATGTGGCTAAGTCGCTTAGGCCATAACT
Organism: Hippophae rhamnoides; assembly: GCA_033030585.1. Taxonomy (NCBI): domain Eukaryota; kingdom Viridiplantae; phylum Streptophyta; class Magnoliopsida; order Rosales; family Elaeagnaceae; genus Hippophae; species Hippophae rhamnoides. Next base: position 42,316,215 of record CM065434.1, read on the forward strand.
CGGTAGGAACTTATTTCCTAGCGGTTTTTACTTCTCCTCTATACAGCCTGGCTTCTATGATGTAGAGTGATGTATCTTTCTTGTCTTTCGCTAATACCAAATTTCCTTTGGTGAACTTCCACTTTCCTTCAACAAAATAATTATTGTATCCATCATCATCAAGCATACCTGTAGAGATCACATTGAGGCAGATATCAGGAACATGTCTCACATCTTTCAAAAGTAATTTGCATCCAAGATTAGTCTCTAAATAAATATTTCCAATGCCAAAAAATTTCGATGCATCATCATTTTCCATCCTCACACGTCCAAAATCACCTTGAGTGTAGATTGAGAAGAATTCCCATCGTGAGGTGACATGATAGGAAACGCTTGAGTCAACTACCCAGGTAGTGTCTTGACATACAAGATTGACATAATCAACATCTCGAACAATGACAACTTCTTCAGTGACAGTTATGGTGTCATTTGTATGGGTTTCTGCTTCCTGATTTCTAGATTATTTTGCCTTTAACCTTCTACATTCTTGAATGAAGTGTCCAGGCTTATCGCAGTGATGACACTTCTTGTCATACCTTGATCTAGACTTTGACCATCCTCTTTGCCAACTTTGGTTACAGAGATTTCTACTTTTACTTTTTCCCTGCCATTCTTGCTCACCTTTTTTATGCATGATAAGTGCTTCAGTGTCAAGAGTATATCCTTCATCTTTTCGTCGAGAATCTTCATTTAGCATTCAGTCTTTTATCCTATCCATGGTAAGCTTGTCGTCAGGAGCTGAGTTGCTAACTGACACAACTAGAGTATCCCAATTTTTTGGTAGAGAACTCAACATCAATAATGCTTGTAGCTTGTCATCTATGGTCATCTTCGTAGAGTTGAGTTGATCTACAATGCCTTGAAACTCGCTTATATGTTCTGATATGCTGCTTCCATCCTTATACTTCAAATTGACTAATCATCGTATCAAATTATCTTAATCTGTGCGGTTGTCCTCGCATACATTTTGTCCAACTTTTGCCAAAGAACGTAAGCATCATGTTCATTAGCAATTTTTTGAAAAATGCTCTTTTCAATCCATTGTCTAATTTGAACATCATACTCTTGGTTCAGAACGGCCTATTCAATGTCTGTACTGGTTACTTCTTTCTCTTTCGACATTATAATTGGCTTCTATAGATCTTTAATGTATAAAAGAACCTTCATCTTCGGCTTCCAAATTGCATAATTAAATGCAGTCAACTTATCATATTACATGTGCTCTCCTCCATTTAAGTCGTCAGTAAATAGGTTTTGGCAAGCTTGGTATTTTTCTGACGATAAATAGTAGCAATGAATAGTATTTCCAAATATTACTATGTGAATAGTGCAGATGAATAGTACCTACCGACAAAACAGTAACATATATGTGAATATTACTTTGTGAATAGTACCTATCGATAGAATAGTACCGTATATAAGAACAGTACTCTGTGAATAGCCTCTCGTTGAATACAACTAAGGCTCTGATACCACTTTGTTGAAAAAAACTGATGGATGTAAAGAAATAAATTCCACAAACCCAGGATAATTACTCAAACCAAAATAAAACAAAAATAACATCAAAGATTTTAGCGTAGAAAACCTTCTAAAATGAAAGTAACAACCACGGGACCTGTAAGCCACTTAAAACTTCCACTATAATGAGATGTGATTACACACTTAACTTTTAGATGGATCTCTCACAAAAATACAATAGATATGTATCTTCAATTTGTGGATAAAACTTTACAAATTGGTTCTCAATTTTCTTCTCTCAGAAAACTGAAAACTCTCTCTACTGAGGCTCTCTGTAATTTCTTTTCTCTCAACTTGTTCTATATTCAAGATTGAAACAAAGACTCTATTTATAGAGTCAAAGCTCCATCCTTCTAACATCATTCAAGCCAAAACTTGTGGAAATAGACAGTCCAAAATTTTGACTTTTTCTTTCTTTCTTCTTCTCACCACAAGCCTTCATTGTTGAATGTTGAATACCTTTTTATTTTTAATTTTTTTTTCTTTGTTACTGGCGCACACATAAGATAGACCAATCTAGATAATAAAATAAAAAATATTGAGATTTAAATAAATTAAGGGATAATGCAAGATAGAGATTACATTATCCGTTTTCTCTTTATATCTCTTTATTAAATATATACATTTTAAAAAAAATTAAAATATTGAGATTTAAATAAATTTTAAAATATAAACATATTATAAATTCAACACTAATTTTATTATTTTTTATTTCTTAAAAGTAACTTTTTTATACTAAAATTATTTAAATTAACTACAAAATCTAATAATACAAAATAATCTTATTATTTTATAATTTATTATTAATAATAATAATTTTAAATTTCATTTATATTTATATCTTTATTGTTTACTTAATTTTAAAAATAAGAAAAGATATCATTTAAATTTCATTTCATCTATCTAACTATTAAAATTAAAAATAAGTAAGAAAACCTTTTAAAAATCATCTCAAAATATTATATTATGGATTCTCTTTATATTGTAGGGATAATAACATTAAAATTAACTATTCTAACGTAGTAATTTTATCTAATTTCTTAGCACAAGTCCTTAACGTAGAGAAGAGTAAGAGACCTCAAGGTAACGAATCTCCTGTTTTTTATATTTATAAAAACACCTGTCTCAATCTTAAAAAAAAAAAATGAAATCATTCAGCCTTATTTTGAGAAAAATAAGTTCAAATTTTGTTCGACCAAAAGATAAGATAAAATTTTTAAAAAAATGAATCTTATCATATATTAATTAGATAATATTTTTTTTTAAAAAAAAAGCAATACGCACTACCTATTTCAAATTTTGTTTGTAATAGGCCTGTATATATCTCTGATCACGTTGGACTTAAACAATGAAATCATTCAGCCTTGGAATTATATTTGAAGAGAAGCCACGTCTTATCTGCTTTGATCATTTGAATTTGAAATACCTTTAAAGTTTATAAGAAGTTAACTCAATCCTTAAATATACCAATAATTTTTATCATTATATTTAAAAATATAATATAAGAAATTACATCAAACAAAATCAATACTTTTTCATCTATATATTTCCTTATCAGTACACGTGACGACAACATCTCATGATTCATATCAAACATTTGAAACAAAGAGATAGAAATTTGATACAAATTACTATTGACACCAAATCATATTTGATTGGGATATGCAACATGAACTAAAATTCGATAATCATAGCAATGAGTGTTTGACGCTATACATGACGCAAGTATGATCCGAGAGTGTACGTACAATTGATTTTTCAATATAATAAAAAATATATATACATCCAAAAACATAAAATAATAATAATAATAATAATAATAATAATAACAAATGACACTAATAACCCCATAATTTTCAATAAAAATACATAAAATAAATTTATAATTATCATATAGGCATAGAATTATGTAACTCATTTATCATAAGTTAATCATTAAATCTTTTTTTTCTTTCTAAAAATAATCATGTATTAAACACGTGATTACATCTTAAAAACTTTATAATAAATAACAATTAATTTCTAATTTTATTTTTTAATAACTCTTTCCTAAATATGCTCTCTCGTTATTCAACTGAAAAATGTAGTTGCATTGCACATAGCATGCTTATAATGTTATGGATGAAATTATTGCTGCCTTTTCTATTGCATTCGATTCCTCTTGAACAAAATAAGCAATTTTCTTCCCCTCTTGTTTTCTAAAGTTTGCATCATTCTTTGCAAGAAAAATAAGTGCTTACAAAGAGCACATATAACTTTATGCTCCATAAATCACATACCCCTTTTAAGCTTTATTTAAATTAAAAATTGGTTCATTTTTTTTATTAATGTGTAATTTTAAAAATATCTTTAAAAATTGGTAATGTCTTAAGCATTCGACTATTTTTAGAAAAAAAAAATAATGATCAATCGTAAATTTAAAACTAATATACACAACTTTTGAAAACTATGATACTTTTTTGTAATAGTTTTAAATTTTGTGCACTTTTATAAAAAGCTATAAAATCCTTAGGATTTTTCACTCAATTTTTTTTTTAGATTTTTCTTTTAAATCAAATAATAATTAATATAATTTGAATAGATAACTTAAAAAAGAAGATAATGAATAATAATCTTACTATCAAACTAACAGGTGGATCAAATTTTTTTCGAGTTAAAAGTTTAATTGAATCACTATTCGATTTTTATAAGTTGCATATATGTTTTTCAATATAAAAATATATTTTTAGAGAATTAAAAATGAAATAATGTGAATCACTATGTCATATAACAATAGAAGAGTAAAAACATTAAAAAAATCCCTATCCAAAAGATTTAAAAATTAAAGTAGAGTAATCTAAAGGCTAGTCTTATGAGTAATGGTCTCTTTATTCCCTACCTTTTGTGATCCTCTTATAGATTGATTTATAGAGTAATTTTGAATGTGTGAAGAGTTTAATTAATATTGAAAAATATTAAGAGTAAATTAGGTATTACATGTGGGTGGCCAAGATTGTGTGAGCATAAACAAGCTGAATCTTTAATATGAAAGTGGATTCGCAGTGCATGTTGTAAATCAGAGCTGGACAACGTTAAGTGAACCGTGGTGATGGTTTGGTTTCGTCGAAACTGTACGTCGGTTCTGAAACCGAACGAGGTTCTTGATGGAAGAACCTTAATAAAATACCGGGTCCTCTTATTATTAACTGCAATAATTTAGATACACCATCAATACACAGAGAATAAGTATGAGAAATCATTGAAAGTATCAAATTGAAAATCCATTAGAATTCTCGTATAAGTGTTGAAATTTGATGAATGGTAGGAGGTATGTTTTCAATCCAATTTTGTTTCCGCTGCATTTAAATTATATGTTTATATGGTTTTCTGAACGTTTCTGGATTGAATTATGTTCTAACATTTGGTATCAGAGACATTTGAAAACAACTCTATTTTAAGAGGAACTAAAATTTTGAATTTTTTATTTGATTATTTTTGATGCATATGGAATTTATAAAGTGTTTCAATATTGATTTTTGAGTGATTCTATAAAATTAAACTTGAAAAACAATGAAGAAAATAAATCCAATTTGCCGTGGGTATTTATTTGCTTCATTAATTAGCTTTTTATTTAAAATGATGTTTTTACTTCAAATTAAGATCATGAATCATTCGGAAATTGAATTCCGAGAATTTTGATAAAAAGAACGCCGGATTTCATTACCGGAATAGAAAGATACGGTCGGGTATCCGTTAAGGTCAAACCGGGTCAAGTTGACCCGGCTTGAAGTCGAAGATGAAGTTTAAAATTTTTTTTTGATTAATTATTTAACTTAAGTTTGTCATGCGTATAATAATTATTATACATGTTATATTAGGTATTTATTTTTTTATTAAAACAAAATAAATATATATATATAATAATTCTGAATATAATGTGATTAATTATTTAACTTAAATTTGTCATGTGTATAATAATTATTATACATGTAATATTTATTTAAATAATTTTGGACACATTAAAATTTTATTTAAATAAATTATGCTTAAATTATTTATTTTTGGTATTTATATGTATAAATTTTGTAATTAATTATACATATAAAATTTAGTTAAATAATTTATGCATAATGAAATTATTTTTTAATGGCTTTTATGGATTTAATTAGTGCTTATATTATTTATTTTTTGCTTGTATAATTTATTGTCATATATGCAATTTAAGATAAATAATATTTGCACATTTGAAATTAAATTAATATTACTTATGGTTTTATGCAATAATTGAACATAAGTATTTAATTAATATTTAAGTGATTCATATAGTTTAATTAATTAGGGAGTAGCTACAACATCTTTAATTAATTAAAACTATAATAAAGTTTATTTAGGATCACATTTAGAAAATAAATATTAATTGTAATTAATCATATGCGATATAATAAATCTTATCACGCAAGAATTTTTATTATATTTTTGTGATTAATTAGGATATAATATCAAATTATATTTTCTAATTTACCCACAGGGATTAAGAAAAGGAACACAATTTGATAGTTTTATCGTAAAGTTATGATGAATCTAATTAAATTAAAAATTTAGCCCATAGACAAGTTTTATGTCACTAGATTCATATTATTCATGATTTACATTGGTAAAGAATGACTATAGTTTAGGCCTCAATATTTTAATAAACATATAATCTTTAATTGCACATTCTCAACCTGTAAATTTCTCTGATATCCACTGTGATATTCCCGATCTGAAAGGGGATAATTATAAAATATGGAAGGAAATAATTCTCCTTCAATTAGGATGGATGGATATTGATTATGCTATTAGGAAAAACGAACCACCTAAAATTACTCAAACCAGTACTCTAGAGAATATCATGCTTTATGAACAATGGGAACGATCTAATCGCCTTAGCATGATGTTCATTAAGACTAAAATCTATGTTGGTTTTCGTTGTTTCGTTGATCAACATACCAATGTTCAAGACTTGCTAAAGGCCATTGATGATCAATTCACCACTTCAGATAAGGCTTTAGCAAGCACCATTATTATGAAGTTCTCTTCTTTGAGACTCACCAGTGTGAAAGGTGTGCGCGAGCACATTATGCAAATGAGGGACATTGTGGCTCAACTTAAGCATCTCGAGGTTGAGATGTCAGAATCCTTCTTGGTGCACTATATCCTTAACACTCTCCCACATTAGTACGGGCCATTCAAAATGTCGTACAATACACACAAGGATAAATGGTTAATCAATGAACTAATGACCATGTGTGTTCAAGAGGAAGGGAGGCTTGTTATGGAATTTGGTGAAAATGCAATGTTGGCTACAACGTACCAGAAAGGAAAATCCCAATACAAGTATAAAGGAAAGGGGATAATTCCACCTCAAGCTGATATTAAGAAAGAATCCAAGTGTTTCTTTTGTAAAAAGAATGGACACATGAAGAATGATTGTATCAGATTCCAGAAATGGCTTGAGAATAAAGATAATTCAACCTCGTTTGTTTGTTATGAATCTAATATGGTTAATGTTAATATTAACACCTGGTGGATTGATTGTGGATCTATAATCCATGTTGCAAACTCCTTCTAGGGTATGCGAAATCTAAGGAAGCAGTGGGAAGTGAGAAATACATCTTATCTGGTAACAAGTTGGGCTCACATGTGGAGGCTGTAGGGACATACAGTTTGGTTTTAAGTAGTGGTTTTATTTTAAAATTAGAAAAGACCTTTTATGTTCCAAGTTTCTCTAGAAACTTGATTTCAATTTCAAGACTTGTACCTTATGGTTATTCCTTTCACTTTTTAGAAACATCTTTCAGTTTATTTAATAAATCTGATTGTGTTGGGAATGATATTTTGTCTTATGGTCTTTACTGCATTAATTTATGAAAAAATTCCACTCATAATGCTATGCATGTTCAAGCTGGCACTAAAAGGTGTATTATTGACGATGACTCTTATACGTTATGGCATAGGAGATTAGGACATATCTTCATAGAAAGAATTAAAAGATTAGTGAAAGATGGGGTACTTAGTACTCTAGATTTTACTGATTTTGAGACATGTGTGGACTGCATTAAGGTAAAGCAGACTAACAAGTCAAAGAAATTTTCCAATATGAGTTCAAACATATTAAAAATCATACATACAGATATATGTTGTCTAGACATGGACATTCAAGGTCAGAAATATTTTATCACCTTTATTGATGATTTTTCTCGATAAATGTATCTCTACATGCTTCATAATAAGAGCGAAGCATTAGATGCCTTCAAAGGATTTAAGGTTGAAGTAGAGAAACAATGTGGAAAGTAAATAAAGATCGTGAGATCAGATAGAGGTGTTGAATATTATGGTAGATACACTGAGAATGGACAAGCACCTGGTCCGTTTTCTAAGTTTCTTCAAGAACATAGGATAGTTTCCCAATACACTATGCCTGGTTCACCAGACCAGAATGGTGTAGCGGAAAAGAGAAACCGAACACTATTAGACATGGTGCGGAGTATGCTTAGAAACTCCAATCTTCCTAAATCCTTGTGGATTGAAGCTTTAAAGACGACTATGTATATATTAAACCGAGTTCCAACCAAGGCTGTCTCAAAGATTCCATTTGAATTATGGAAAGATTGGAAACTAAGTTTGCAACATATGCACGTTTGGGGATGCCCGTCTAAAGTAAGGATTTATAATCCACAAGAGAAAAAGCTGGACCCAAGGACCATTAGTGGGTATTTCATTGGATATGCCGAACAGTCTAAAGGTTATAAGTTTTACTATCCATCTCATAACACTAGGTTTGTGGAATCAAGAAATGCAAAATTTCTTGAGAATTACTTGATTAGTGGGAACGATTGATCCTAGGGCATTGGTTCTGAGAAAGATCATTCAGATGCTCAATGTGCCACTTCAAGTAATGGACTGATCGTTATTGTTAACAACACGCCTCGAGTACAAACGTGTGTTAAAGGACAAGTATTAGAGGTACCACAAGCTATTGATCCTGATCCAGTAGATGTTGAAGTTCAACATATGCCTACAACTGTTAAACAACCAATTGAACAACATGATCTTATTCCTCAGGAGAATGTTGATGCAACATGAAGAAGATCTACTAGAGTAAGGAAATCAGCGATTCCTAATGATTATGTTGTGTATCTACAAGAATGTGACTATAATGTTGGAGCCGAAAATGATCCTGAGACGTTTTCAGAGACCATGAGTTCTGAGGTTTCGAACTTATGGTATAATGTCATGAAAGAAGAGATGGATTCTATGGCGTCTAATCGAGTCTGGGATCTCATCAAGTTGCCTGATGGTGTGAAATCCATTGGATGTAAATGGGCCTTCAAAACAAAGAAAGACTCATAAGGAAACATTGAGAGACATAAGGCAAGACTCGTTGCCAAATGATTCACTCAAAGGGAAGAATCGACTACACAGAGACATTTTCTCCTGTATCTAAGAAAGATTCACTTCGTGTGGTCATGGCATTGGTTGCCCATTTTGATTTGGATTTGCATCAAATGGATGTGAAAACGACTTTCCTTAATGGTAACCTAAAGGAAGAGGTTTATATGAAACAACCTGAAGGATTCTTCTCTAGTGATGGTGAGCATTTGGTTTGTAAGCTAAATAAATCCATATATGGATTAAAACAAGCTTCCCATCAATGGTATTTGAAATTCCATAACGTTATTACTTCATTTGGTTTTGAAGAGAACGTCATGGATCAATGTATATACCAGAAGGTTAGTGGGAGTAAGATTTATTTTTTGGTGCTATATGTGGATGATATTTTGCTTGCAGCCAATGATAAGGGTTTGCTACATGAGGTAAAACAATTCCTCTCTTAAAATTTTGATATGTAGGATATAGGTGAGGCATCTTATGTCATTGGAATTAAGATCCATAGAGATAGACTTTGAGGTGTCATGGGTTTATCTCAGGAAACCTATATCAATAAAGTTTTAGAGAGATTTCGGATGAAGGATTGTTCCCCAAGTGTTGCTCCCATTGTGAAGGGTGATAAGTTCAATTTGGACCAATGCCCAAAGAATGATTTTGAAAGAGAACAGATGAAAACCATTCCATATGCTTCAGTTGTTGGAAGCCTGATGTATGCTCAGGTCTGCACCAGACCTGACATTGCATTTGTTGTTGGGATGCTAGGGAGATATCAGAGTAATAAAGGTGTTGACCATTGGAAAGCTGCAAATAAAGTGATGAGGTACCTACAAGGAACCAAGGATTATATACTCATGTATAGACGAACCGATGAACTGGAAGTAATTGGCTACTCCGATGCGTACTTTGCTGGCAATATTGATTCACAAAAATATACATCTGGTTACATTTTCATGCTTGCCGGTGGAACTGTGTCTTCGAGGAGTGCGAAACATTCCTTGACTGCTACTTCCACTATAGAGGCCGAGTTCGTATCATGTTTTGAGGCCACATCGCATGGTGTATGGTTGAAGAGTTTCATTTCTGGGCTTAGAGTAGTTGACTCTATTTCTAGGCCATTAAAATTGTACTGTGACAACTCAGCTACTATATTTATGGCTAAGAACAACAAAAGTGGTAGTCGTAGTAAGCACATCGACATTAAATACTTGGCCATAAGAGAACATGTTAAGGAAAAAAAGTAATCATTGAGCACGTAAGCACTTAGTTGATGATTGTTGATCCTTTGACTAAAGGCATGCCACCAATGAAATTCAAGGATCATGTAGAGAAAATGGGAATTGGTTCCACTTTGTAAATGTATATATACAATTTATTAATGAAACTTTTATATATTGTGATATTTTCTCATATTCATGTGCACCTTATTCATGTGCACCTTAATTTATTTGAGAAAATATATATTTTATTGGACCAAGAATAAATATAGGATTTATTCATTAAGTTTCGTTACCACATAAAGTATTGTACTTGAAAAACTAAATATATTGTAATACATGGAAAATAATACTCGCTTTTAGAAGACATATCGCTATGATTCATGTATTTTGTTACTCAAGAGAATTTCGCTTAATGTTTGTACCAAGTGGGAGAATGTAAATCAGAGTGGTGCAGCGTTAAGTGAACCGTGATGACGGTTCGGTTTCGTTGGAACCGTACGTCGGTTCTGAAACCGAAAGAGGTTCTTGATGGAAGAATTTTAATAAAGTATTGGGTCCTCTCACTATTAACTGCAACAATTCAGATACACCATCAATACGCAGAGAATAAGTGTGACAAATCAGTGAAATTATCAAATTGAAAATCCATTGTAATTCCCGTGTAAGTGTTGAAATTTGATCAATGACAGGAGGTATGTTTTCAATCCAATTTTGTTTTCGCTACATTTAAATTATACGTTCATATGATTTTTTGAACATTTTTGAATTAAATTATGTTCTAACACATGTGGCTCAAATTTAAATGAATAATTTGTCTCATATTAGATAATAAATTCAAGGATATTGTTATATATATATATATATATATATATATATATATATATATATATATATATATATATATATATATATATATATATATATATATATATATATATATGTACTCTCAATATGAATGACTAAATAACTAGTCTTTGATTTAGGACATGGTTCGAGTTTTATGAGGATTATATGTGGGATAATGCGAGGGAGGATTGTTGAGCGTGTTCTCAACGAATTTCACGTTAAAAATATATAGTTGAAAAAAGGCTACTCTTAATAATAAAGTAATAATTTGGATTGAAACTAAAAATACAAATGTAAGATATCAGGTGAGATAAGATAGAATATATTCGATAAATATATTAAAATATATATAATTAAAACTTCTTTTGACAGAGTTTTTGACTAAAAAATCTTCACATTTTCTAGATAATTTTTAAGATTAATCTTCATGATCTTTTAATACTCACGTAGTACATAAAAGGATGTACCTTATGACTCACTTGTAAGATATAAGGATCTTTTCTAGGTATAAACACATGTACCTTATGACTCACTTGTATTGAAGAAATTTTTTTTCCTTCTTAATTTTCTCAACTTTAGAGTAATTACCACATCAGTACCAAAAATACTATCGATCTTCTTAATCTCAAACCAAAGGATCAACCTTACATAGATAGAGAAAAGGGAACAAAGAGGATGGATATCTTGGGTTAAAAGGGAATAGTAGACAAAATTGAGGGCAAATTAGGAAAGGAAAAAAATCTTAAAAAAACCTATTCCTTTAAGTTTTATATAGAAGTAGATAACTCAAATCCTTGTAAAAAAACCTAGTAACTTTTATATTTTTTCTTTTTCTCTGGTACTTTCAAGAAGTTAGTTAATTTTCCGCCCGCCGGAAAGGGCTATTCTACAAGAGCCCATCCACAGTTTTTTGTTTTCTTATATTATTTTTTCTTATTAATTATTTTGAACAAAAATAAATATTTATATTATTTGTTCACCTAAATTTGATTTTATGATTATTTTTTTATCATCTAAATATTTATCTATAATGTTTGTACTTTATTGTTAATCTAAATCTTTATCAAGATTTATAGCATGAAAGATAATAAAGATTATAATATGATATTAATTTTTTTTTTATAAAAACCGATATATGTATAAGTTATAACAATTAAATAATTTATTGAATAAACTTAACATATAGTCAAAGATAAAAGCTTTAGTAAGTTTTTTGTTTTTGTTTTAACCATTTTGATTATTAATATATTTAGATTAATAATTTTTTATTTAAATAGTATATTTTAATTTTTAATAAAATTCTATTTTTTAAAAAGAAAAAAAAAGAGCTCAATCTATAAAGGCTCACTCTATGTTTTATCAATGACGGGTGATTTTCAACTAATAATGCTATCAAGGCTCACCCTATGTTTTGTTTGTTAACTGCTGGTGGTTAACTGTGATATTTGAAGACCTATAACTAATTGTTGATGGCTGTGAGGTTAAGTGGGATGAGATGTTGATGGCTGTGGGGTTAAGGAAAGCAACAAGTCATCCTTCCAATTTGAATACGACCAGACCTGTTTTGATATTGCGGAAATTTTGTGATTCTCGGGACCAACTTTGTGATTGCTATAATATGTCGTCTCGTGAGCAATTGTAATGGTATGTACTGATATTTAAAGTTCCTAATTCTAGGTCTCTCGTCCAATAAAATAAAAATTTAAGGTGAAATTATATTTGATAAATTAATCAAATAAAAATAAATAAATAAAATATTTTTGTGATTAAAATTTGAATAATTATGTGACTAATTTCTGATCAAATAAAGGATATGTAATTTTGTCTATAAATAGGTAATATTTGTACCTTAGAAACACACAACAAAATCAAAGTCAAATAAACAATTTTCTTTTATGAAAAATAGTATGACATGTGTGAGAGAGTATGAGAGAATATTTTAGAAAAATATTTGAGATATTTTTTAAAAAGAAAGTGACAAAATAATGAGTTTGGGAAACACTTGTATGTTACTATTTTGAGTTTATCTCAATTTGTTGTATTGCCTCTAACTTTATACCCATTAATTTTATTAAGAGAAGAAATATTTTTCGGAGTTTGTCCTGTGAACGTAGCTCAAATTAAAATGCAAATCACTTTAAATTGTCGATTTCATTATTTTACTCTGTTAAATTTATTTTATTTTTACCTATTGTGTCCCACAATTGGTATCAGAGTTGGTCTAGTAAAATTCTTAATATGCTCAGTGATTGCAACATAGATTGGTCTTCTACATAAGAAAAGATTTTATTAGGTTCATGACGTATTTATTTGCAGAAAAAGAAAAACAACAAAAAAAATAAAAAAAATGTCAAGTTAGAAGGTAGATATTGAGGAATTTAATGACAATAATAATTTCTCTTTATTGAAAAGGAGGATGATGGATATTCTTATTCAACAGAAGATTCATAAAATGTTGTTGGGGAAAGAAAAAAATGACATCATTGAGAAACAGTGGGAAGAAATACATGAGATTGCAACCAATATAATTTGTCTAAATCTCTGAGACAATGTCTTACAAAATATTGAATAAAAAAATTACAAGACTTTAAAAAATGTGTACATGTCAAAGAAACTTGCCAATAAATTTTATTTGCAAAAGGAGCTATATTATATGAGGAAGGAAGATAATGTGAGCATGATGCAACACGTTAGCGATTTCAATAGCAAACTTTATCACTTAACAAGATTCAATGTGAGTTTTGGCAATGAAGAGAAAGTTATGATGTTATTGGCATCACTACCCTCATCATATAATCATCTCACAACAACTCTAATTTATGCGAAAAACAAGATGAAATTTGGAGTTATTGTAGAAACCTTGTTGTCATATGTGAAACAGAACATGAAGATAGATTTAGAAGCACAAGCCCTTATCATAGAGTCTAGAGGAATGAGACAGTATAGATAACATAAACCCAGAGGCAAATAAAAGAAAATATGTCAATGTTGAATCCCATCACTATAAGAGGAAGGGTCACATCAAGAAATTTTGCCGGTTGTTCAAGAAAGACAACAATAGTGATGATGAGCAAACAAATACCATATATGAGTTCAATATCGTTTATAATGAAGATTTTGTCAATCTTACATCACGCAAGATCAACTAGATGATTGTTAGTGATGCTAAAATTCACGCTATATAATAAAGAATTTTTCTCATCATACACACCTAGAAGTTTTGGTGTTGTTAGAATAGGAAATGAAGGCTTGACAAAGGTTGTTGGCAAATGAAATGTTTGCTTGGAAATAGATAATGAAAAAAAAAACAATTTATGAAGGATGTTAGGCATATTTCATATATGTGCCTGAATTTGATCTATGTATGCAAACTTGTAAATGAAGGATATTGTAGGTCCTTCATTTATGACAAATAGAAACTTACAAAGACTCCTTTGTAGTGGTTAGAGGTGAGAAGCATACATTTCTATATATAATGCAAGCGAAGCTCTTCGTTAACACAGAAAATGTCATAGAGAAAGATAGTCACTAATACAAAAAAAGGTATTTAAATCGGTTAAAAATCAACTTTAAATGAAATGACTTTAAATTTTTAATTTTTTTTTACAAAATTTACTCATTTTCTGTTATACTCAAATTAAAACCTGTATTCGATCACTAAATAATAGAAGAATAAAAGACAAAATATGTTTAACAAATAGTTTAAATAATACAAATAATTGAAAAATAAAATATTAATTAATAGCAAAAAAATTACCATGGTTTTGTCCTATGTTATTCAATATTATCATATTATTCTCTTGATGTTATAATACAAACCTACATATATAATACAAAAATTTATACACAAATAATAACACATAATAACAGAAAAAAATATGAATAATAAGTGCACATGATTAATAGAAATACTTATAAGAGTAAATGAAGGGACAAAATGAAAGAAATGAAGAAAAAATAGTGTTTTGTAAGTGAGAAATGGGTATAAATTTTTTGAGTATTTTGCTCAAAAAATAGGGGATCTAAAAGATTAGTTAGAGAGGAAGAAAAGCCACTAACTTGCGTAGGAATTGGTGGTCTTATGTGGCCGAAAAATAAGAAAGAGTGGAGGAGAAGTGGAAGAGATTTTGGGTTTTCGAGAGTTATGTAGTGCTTAGAATAGTTTCTGTTTGGGGAAGAAAGAAGAGAAAAGAATTTATCCACGTGTGTAGCGTCGGTTCTATGTGTCAATCAACGCTATCCACGTAGCACGTAGTGTTTGTTCTACCCCTTTTTGTAGTAGTGAGTGTAGTTGAATTATGGCATAGAAGACTCATTCACATGGGTGAAAGAGGTATGACAAGTCTAACCAGGAAGAAGATATTGCCAAGCCCGTTCCCTTGGCTGTGGTTTCGCTGGATAGTAGACAGGGACAGTGGGACTCTCGTTAATCCATTCATGCGTGTCACTAATTAGATGACGATGCATTTGGTTACCTTAAGAGAGTCATAGTTACTCCACTCGTTTACCCGCGCTTGGTTGAATTTCTTCACTTTGAATTTCTTCACTCGGTAGAAATCACATTGCGTAAACATCTGTATGGACCATCACAATGCTTTGTTTTAATTAAATAGTCTGATTCCCTTTGTCCCTACCCAGTTTTGAATTGACTGTTCAACGCCCGAGGAAGGCCCCCGAAGGGGCCGTCCCCCGGTCGGCAAACAGCAACTCGCTCTCGCCGTGGAAGCAGCTCAAGCAGTCCCTTGACAACCAATGGGTTCAAGACTGGGACCCCCATGCCTAGCCTTCAGAGCCAATCCTTTTCTCAATGTTACGAATCTATTTTTCCGACTTCTCTTACCTACATTGTTCCATTGACCAGAGGTTGTTCACCTTGGAGACCTGATGCGGTTATGAGTACGAATGGGCTTGGGAGGCACTCAGTCCTCCAGATTTTCAAGGACCGCCGGGGGTGCACCGGAAACCACGCGAAGTGTGGTGCTCTTCCAGCTGTTGGACCCTACCTCTGGCTATTAAACAAAAAAGATAACTCTTCTCGAGGCCCCCGTTGACGTCTTTGGAGTCCCTAACGTTGCCGATAGCCGTCACATCCTGGTTTAGGAATTTTATCCCGATTCCCTTTAGAAGCTCGCACTAAAGCACTATCAGACGGGCTTCCCCCGTCTCTTAAGATAGACTAACACATGTGCAAGTGTCATTCATATGGGACCTTTCCCATCTTTGGCCTTCAAAGTTCTCATTTGAATATTTGCTACTACCACCAAGATCTGTACTGACGGCCGCTCTGCTCGGGTTCACACCCCAGGTTTTTCAGCAACTGCCATGCTCTCCTACTCATCGAGGCCTGGCACTTGCCCCGACGAATGGGTATATTTCAAGCGCTTAAACACCATCCATTTTCGAGGCTAGTTGATTCGGCAGGTGAGTTGTAACACACTCCTTAGTGGATTTAGACTTCCATTACCACCGTCCTGCTGTCTTAATCGACCAATAACCTTTTTGGGTTCTAGGTTAACGCGTAGTTGGGCATCGTAACCTGGCTTCCGGTTCATCCCGCATCACCAGTTTTGCTTACTAAAAATTGCCCACTTAGAGGGCGTCCTACCTATTTAAATTTTGAGAATTGGTCGAGGGCATTGCACCCTCGATGCCTGTAATCATTGGCTTTACCTAATAGAACTCATTTGCGAGCTCTAGCTATCCTGAGGGAAACTTTGGACGAAACTAGATACTAGATGGTTCAATTAGTCTTTCACCCCTATACCCAAGTGAGACGAACGATTTGCATGTCATTATCATTGTAGGCCTCCACCAGAGTTTCCTCTGGCTTCGCCCCGCTCAGGCATAGTTCACCATCTTTCGGGTCCCAATAGGTATGCTCTCACTCAAACCCTTCTCAAAAGTTCAAGGTAGGTCTACAGTGCAACCCACAAAATGATCCCGTTAGTCAGCTTCCTTATGCCTTACAGTTTTACTGGCCTACTGACTCGCACACACGTCAGACTCTTTGGTTCGTGTTTCAAGATGGGCCAAATGGGGAGTCCACAGGTCGATGCCTGGAGCATGCAGTTGCCGAAGCAAGCCAGGTTGGCACGTGCTGCCTACCACAATCGTGACGATGACATCTCCACGAGCATATCAACAACTCGGGCTTGGGCCACCGTCATAATCCGTGTCTGTCCACGCCCTGAGTCGATCGGCGGACCAGCTCATCACCATTCCACATCTTACCAAGGCATATCGATGGCCTCTATTTTCTTCCCTTCCGACAATTTCAAGCATTCTTTTACTCTCTTCTCAAAGTCCTTTTCATCTTTCCCTCGCGGTACTTGTTTTTTATCGGTCTCTCGCCCGTATTTAGCCTTGGACAGAATTTATCGCCTGATTTGGGCTGCATTCCCAAACAACCTGACTCGCCGATAGTGCCTCGTGGTGCGACTGGGTCCAGGCACGACGAGGCTCTCACCCTCTCTAGCGCCCCTTTTCAGGGGACTTAAGCCCGGTCCATCGCTAAGGATGTTTCTTTAGACTACAATTCGAACACCGAAGGCATTCGATTCTCAACCTGGGCTATTCTCGGTTCGTTTGCCGTTATTAGGGGAATCCTTATAAGTTTCTTTTCCCCCACTTATTAATATGCTTAAACTTATTGGGTAGCCCCGCCTGACCTAGGGTCGCATCAAGAGGCATCACATTGAATATGTTGGGTCCTTGCATCACGAACGACCCGTACACACGACACGGCACCAAAGTTTCGACAACTACCATTGTCGCAGCATAGGTCACTAATGAGTAAAATTTTGGGCCAACCACAATGCAAAGAGCACGGGAAGCCAATATGTGCCTTCACAACCAACGTAGCCTTAAAGGAATGTGACGCCCAGGCAGATGTGCCCTCAGCCTGATGACTTCGGGAACAACTTGCGTTCAAAGACTTGATGGTTCACGGGATTATGCAATTCACACTAAGTATCACATTTTGCTACGTTCTTCATCGATGCGAGAGCTGAGATATCTGTTGCCGTGAGTCGTTTTTTATATATCGAAGACAGCGCAACCCTCATAAAGACACTATATCCGAGCCAAGGAGAGCACGCTCATTCGTTCGAGTTCCTTGGTGCGATATGCACTGGGGTTAGTTTTTTTGTGAGGGGAACGTCATCATGCTTACCACTTTCACAAAGAAAAGGTGCAAGTGCAAACAAAATTCCAACTAGCAATGGGTAATAATCATGGCTAAGAGGCTAGATCATCCCCTATTTTTAAACTAGTTCACGGGTCGTTCTGCGTGACAAGTTTCAACAATGATCATTCTGTAGCTTCACCTATGGAAACCTTGTTACGATTCTCCTTCCTCTAAATGATAAGGTTCAGTGGACTTCTTGCGACGTCGTGGGCAGCGAAACCACCCACGTCATCGCGATCCAAACACTTCACCAGACCATTCAATCAGTAGGAGCAACGGGCAGTGTGTACAAAGGGCAAGGACATAGTCAACACGACCTGATGACTCGCGCTTACTAAGAATTCTTTGTTGAAGACCAATAATTTCAATGATCTATCCCCATCACGATGAAATTTCAAAGATTACCCGGGCCTATCGGCCAAGGCTATAAACTCGTTGAATACATCAATGTAGCGCGCATGTGGCCGAGAACATCTAAGTGGGGTGAGGGGTAGGGGTAGGGGCAGGCTCACCCTTCCATACTTATGACCATTTTGTTTGTGGTAGGAGGAAACATCACTTTATGCGAGGAGACATAAGGCCTTTTTTTCTATCAAAATATGAAATTTTGACAAGATTGTTTGCATAAATATTTAGAAAAATAAGATCTATCATACCGAAAAGTTTCATAATTTTATGGATTTGGGAAGTACTTTTTATTATTTTTTGAAGTCAAAATCTTCGAAAAATCATAAAAAATCTGAAATTACATCGAAATTATTAGTTCTTATTGGAGAGCATTCTTTTCATCATAAATGAGTTATTGATCAATAAATATTAGGTTTTTCACCGTAAAAATACAAAGATGACAAGGAATTCTTGTTTTGAAGTGCCACGATTGTGGACATTGATAGGCATGTCTAACACCCCGTAGGCAAAATCATGTCAAAAAATGAAATTTTGACGCGCTTTTTTGCATACATTTTTATAATAATATGTTATATATCCTGGAAAGTTTTCATAATTTTATGTAAATGGAAAAAATTTTATTTATTTTTTGAAGTTGGAATATTCGAAAAATCATAAAAAATAGAAAATTCATCCAAAATTATTAATTCTTATTGGATGAAATTCATTTCATCATCTATGATTTATTGATCACAAAATATTAGGTTTGGCACAGTAAACAAACGAAGATGATAAGAAATGCTTGGTTTCAAGTGTCAGGATTGTGGACATTTGACATACATGTCTAACACCCCGTAGCCCTTTCGGTCAAAAAATGAAATTTTGACAAGATTTTTTGCAGACATGTTTAGAAAAATATGATCTATCATATTGGAAAGTTTCATAATTCTAAAATGGATGAAGTACATTTGGATAAATGTGTTTATTGTCTAGTAGGAAAGAAAAGCATATTTGCTTTCAAGAGTTTCCCTCCTTCCAAAATGAATAATATTTTAGATCTGATTCATTTAGATTTGTGTGGACCAATGCCAAAGTCACTTGGTGGTGCTCAATACTTTGTGACTTTCATTGATAATCATTCAAGGAAGACATGGGTATATCTTCTTAAGACAAAGGATCAGCTACTAGATGTCTTCAAAGAATTTCATGCCTCAATTGAGAGACAAATTTGGAAAAAAGCTTAAGTGCATTCGGACAAACAATGGTGGAAAATACATAGAAAATTTTCATGCTTATTGCAAAAAAAATGGTATTCGATATCAGATGACACCTCCAAAGACATCGCAGTTGAATGGCTTAGCTGAGAGGATGAATAAAATTTAAATGGAGATAATCATATGTCTACTCTCACATGTAAAGTTGCCTAAAACTTTCTAGGGTGAATCCATACTCACAATTGCACATGTGTTAAATAATTCATCATATACTCCTCTCAAGATGGATGTTTCAGATAAAGTGTGGTTAGGAAAAGATGTTTCTTATAATCATCTGCGGGTGTTTGGTTGTAAAGCATTTGTTCATATTCCCAAGGATGAGAGATCCAAACTTAATGCCAAGACAAGATAATGTATTTTTATTGGCTATAGTCAAGATCATAGATTTTATGATCCTGTTACAAAGAGACTTGTCAGGAGCCGTGATATTGTACTTGTTGAAAATGAAACCATTGATGATATTGTCAAAATGAAGAAAGATATTCCTAATTTCAATGGTGACTCATCAGATTTGATATTAATTCCTCTAAAATCAATGTCAAGACAAGTTGGAGATGAAGACAAGGTTTATCCACATGATGAAGTTGATGCTCTCATAGAAGTTGGTTCTGAAGATGAAAGAGATAATGATATTCATTATCCAGCATCAACACCTACGAATTTTCCTGTTCCACTGATAATAAGTGATATATTGAGACGACCTTCTATCACATATCTTCTAGATAAGTAAGTAACTTTCATTGATGAGAGGGACCTGAGAGTTATGAAGAATCCATGGATGACGAATCTAAACAAAAATGGATTGAAGCCATGCAAGATGAGAACAATTCCTTGCATGAGAACAATACTTTTGAGCTGATAAAGCTACCCAAAGGGAAGAGGGCTTTGAAAAATAAATGAGTGTTCAGGATAAAGCATGAAGAACACAATTCTAGTCTACAATACAAAGCCAGACTGGTTGCCAAGGGATTCAGCCAAAGAGAATGTGTTGCATTGTCCACTATAGAAGCAGAGTTTATAGTAGCAACGAAAGCATGTAAAGAGTTACTATAGATGAAAAATTTCTTGAAAGAACTTCGGTTGCAGCAAGACAGTTAGCAATTATTTTGTGATAGTCAAAGTGTTATCCACTTTGGAAAGAATGTCTCATTTCATTCGAGATCAAAACATATTGATGTGAGATATCACTATATTATGGATGTAATGGAGAAGAAGCTACTACAGCTTAAGAAGATCCATACAAAGGAAAATGGATCAGACATGTTAACGAAAATTCTTCCAAGACATAATTTTGAATACTTTTGTTTTGTTGTTGGATTGGCGAAGCCTTCCATGTAGTCGAGAGAGGGAGATTTGTAGGTCTCTCCCATCTGGAAAAGGAAGAAAATAAAAAATTTAGGTGCAACCACATTTAACAAATTCATCAAATAAAAAAAAAATTTGTTACTAAAATTTGACGAGTTACGTAGCCAATTTTTGGCCACATAAGAGATAGGCAATGTTTGTACCTTAGAAAGACACACCAAAGAAGATAAGCAAAAGCAAAGTCAAAGGAACAATTTCTTTTGATGAAAATTAGTGTTGTGTGTGTGAGGGTGGAAGAGAATATTTTATAAAAATATTTAAGATATTTGTCAAAAAAAGAAGCCACAAAATAGTGAGTTTGAAAAATACTTGTGTGTTATTATTTTGGGTTTATCTCAATTTTTTGTATTACTTCTCATTTTGTACCCATTAATTTTATTAGTTGAAAAAATATTTTTCAAAATTTATTCTGTAGATGTAGTCCAAATTTAAGGATGAACCATGTTCAATTGTCTGTGTAATTATTTTACTATGTTAAGTTTATATTATTTTTATCCGTTGTACCCCACACTAAATTCAGTTAACTATTATCTAGATATTCATCTATGATGATTTATGTCATGTTTATGCCCATAATATTTGTACTTTATTTTTAATTTAGATTTATAATGTAAAAGTCCATAAAGATTACAATATATTATTAAAATTTTATTTTTTTATAAAATATAAACAATATATAAGTTGGAACTGTCAAATATTTTATTGAATAATCTTACTATATAGCAAAAGATAAAAGTTTTAGGAAGGTTTTTAGTTTTGATTTAACAATTTTGATTATTATTGTATTTAAATTAATAATTTCTTATCTAAATTGTACATTTTAATTTTTAATAAAATTCTATTTTTTAAATTAAAAAAAAAACTCAATCTATAAAGGGTCACCGTATGTTTTATCAATGATGGGTGATTTTCAACTAATAATTCTATCAAGGCTCACCCTATGTTTTGTTTGTTAACTGCTGGTGGTTAACTGTAATATTTGAAGAACTCTAACTAATTGTGTATTCGTATATTAATAGAATTGGGATCAAACTCATTTTCTTAACTTAACTAAGCTGATAATAATTAAGTGGGATGAGATGTTGATGGCTGTGGGGTTAAGGAAAGCAACAAGTCATCCTTCCAATTTGATATTGCGGAAATTTTGTGCCTATCGGGACCAATTTTGTGATTGCTGTGTCGTCTTTGTGAGCATTTATTTGTATGTAGTGATATTTAGTTAACTGTCAGCATTGATAAGTTTTAATTTAATTTGTGATTCTATCCGATGTTCAAATCACACTTCTAAAATATCTTTTGATAATACAATAATACAATTATTTGGTATGGAAGATGAAAATTGTTAACGTATATCTAGTAACATATTAATGTATATATATCTACTAATATATATTTATTTACTTTAGGTATATCTATATCTAGTTACTTTAGACATATCTAGTTTACTTGTAACTTTTATATAAAGGCACCATGTATATTCATTTAATCACATAATAGAATACAATCATTAAGTATTTCTAACATGGTATCAGAGCCACTGCTCTTATCTTTCTAACAGTCTTGTCTTTTCTGGTGTTACTCAACCCTTATAGCTTCCGTTGTCACAATAGCCATTGCAACCACTCACCGTTGAACCTTCGACGTCTTTTAGCCATTGTCCTTAGGTTCTGGGCCAACAGTCGTCGTTGTTAAGAAGCCTTGCACCATGAGGTTATGATAGGGTTAAAGAGTTTTTTTTTTAGTTTAGAAATTTTATGTTGTTTGGTTTTGGACTGCATAACACGCAGAAGCCATTTTTTGGCTTTTGTTGTGTTCTGCGTGTGCCAAATATTTCGCTATATGATGTTTTAATTTTCTGTGTTCTTCATCTTATTTTTCTTGAACTGTTGTAATTTTTATTTTAAATTTATGAATTAATTTAATTTTTCTAGGGTTGCATTTGATCTAAATTTATGAAGCTTTGATTTTAATTATTTTTTTGATAGATTTATAAGACGTTCGATTTGTTAGATTTATTTTGTCTTAATGCTTTTTTGATTATTTACTGAATTTTATCAAAACGATTTGTGGCATAAAAATAAACTTGAGAAAGGCATTTTTGTGTATATTGCTCGTAAATAGAATGACATGTATGATGAAGGATAGGAATATACCCTAATTGTATGAGTGACCATTTGAGAACTTAGAACTTAATGAATCTTATTAAATTTAATTCTCATAGAGATATAGTGAATTAATTTAACGAGGTGTGTTTATACGGAGCTCGGAAGAGATGTATGAATAAAAAAGAAGTTTTCGGTTGACAAATTAAATGTACCACAAAATATAAATAAAAAAAATAATATGATTTGAGTGGATTAGTTTGATGAAAAATTGCAATCCTAGATTTCTTTTATTTTCTTTTATTACCTTTTTGTTAAATCAACGATTGTTTTAGATAAAATCAGAAAGATACAATTTTAGTACTCAACAAACTATAGTAACAAATCCTCGTGGGAACGATACTCTACTTACAAATCTTTATTACTTGTGACCGTGTATACTTGCACGATTTTCTGTGTGTTGCAAAACACAACAACAAGTTTTTGGCGCCGTTGCCGGGGATTTGTTTTACTATTTTTATTGTTGATACTAATACCAATCAATTTGATTTTAATTCAAAAAAAACAAAAAAAAATTATTGTTACGTGTTTAATTTATTTTTCAATTTTCTCGTGGGTTGAGATTTTGTTTGACACACAAATCTTACCTCACAAAAAGAAAAATAAATCTTTTTTTTTTTTTGCTTATTGTTTGTGTTTATTTTAATTTTCAATTTTCGCGTGTATTGAGATTTTGTCACGCAAATCTTAATTCACAAAAGAAAAAAAATAAAAAATAAAAAATAAAATAAAAAAGTTATGTTTTATTCTTGCCCTATCAATACTATATTGGAGGGGACCAAGAATTACTTATCATGGTCTCAAGCTATGCATAGTTTTCTTAAGGGTCGTATGCTCTGGCATTACTGTACTGGTGCAATTATCATTCCTGTTAAAGGAACAAGTGAAAAAGATGCTACTTTCTTTGGTCGCATGATTGAATGGGATAGTCATAACCATATGATCCTCACATAGATTCGGAATAATTTCATTCCTTCCATCTCCAATCTGTTGGGCAGCTTTGATGATGCCAAATCAGCATGGGATATGTTGGCCAAAAGGTACTCCACTACTCACGGATCCATGAAATATCAGCTAATACTTGAATTGCATCAATTTCAACAGGAACTAGGGAAATCCATCAATGACTACTTTGATCAGCTTCGCTTCCTTTGGGACCAAATTGAGCTTTGTGATCCAATCTGGGCATGTTCAACAGATGCTTAGGAATATGCTACATTTAGGGATGAATTTTTTCTCTATGAATTCTTGATGTCACTCCACAAGGACTTTGAGCCCATCCGAGGTCAGCTTCTTAATCGCAGTCCTTCTCCCTCTCTTGATACTACTGTAAATAAGTTGGTTAGAGAAGAAACTCAGCTTGTAACCCTACAAGCCCAGGATAAGTTCAATGTTTTGGCTATTACTCCTCCTGCTCCTACCATTGAGCAACCTCAACAATCAGGTGATTCCTTTGGCTTTTACAATCGTTACAGGCAAAGCAATAAAAGGTTTTGTAATTACTGCAAGCGCCATGGCCACACCATTGAGACTTATTACCGTCGTAACAAATCTACTATTTTTGTTGCTAATATTGAGCCTACTTCGTTGATGCCTTCTAGTTCAGCAGAGTCCCAGTCTTCTGGATCCACTATCAACCTCTCCCCCACTGAACTACAGAAGATCATAACTCAGGCTGTTCAAATGGCTGGTAATGCATCTCTTTCCACTACTCTCTCAGTTCTGTCCGGTAAGTCTCAAACTTGCCTTTTTAACTCTACATGTTGTAATCACATGAAACCTCACTCATATTTATTCTCCAAACTTGACCCTGCACCACATCTTCTTAATATTCATATAGCTTATGGTTCCACCATTCATGGGAATAGTCTAGGTTTTGCTTCGACCTCTACCCTCTCTATTCCTGGGATTTTCCATGTACCTAACATATCCTATAATTTATGCTCTGTGGGGCAATTAGCTGAACTAGGATATCGCCTTATTTTTTACTATTTTGGGTGTATTGTGCAGGTTTCGAGGACGGGGCAAGAGCTTGGGATCGGTCCTAAGGTCAGTCGTATGTTTCTCGTGAATAATCTTCATCTTCCACATGTTTCTCTTGCCTCTGTTGCTGCTGCAACTGCTGCAGTTTCTTCCTTACCTTCTCTCGCACTTTGGCATTCTCATCTTGGTCATGCCCCATCCACTCGGGTACAACAGTTAGCTTTTAAAGGTCTACTGGGTTTTGAGTCCAAAGATAATTTTGATTGTACTTCATGCTAGTTAGGAAAACAGCCAACTTTACCTTTCAATAATAGTAAATCTGTCTCTAATAGTATTTTTGAGTTAATTCATTCTAATGTTTGGGGACTTTCTCTTGTTACTAGTATTGGTGGATATCAATATTTTGTTGTCTTTATTGATGATTATTCTCGTTATAGTTGGATCTTTCCAAAGAAATCTCGTTCTGAAATCTTACCAATATATAATAACTTTGTAAAAATGGTTGAAACACAATTCTCCAAACATATCAAAACTTTTTGATCTGATAATGCTCTTGAATATACTCAAAATGCTTTTCAAGCTCTGTTACACTCCTATGACATTGTACATCATCTAACATGTCCATGAACCTCTCAACAAAATGATCGAGCCGAAAGAAAACTTCGTCATATTCTTGACACTATTTGTGCTCTTACGCTTTCTGCCAAAGTTCCTGCCCCATTTTAGGATGAAGTCTCTCTTCATGTTGTTCATGCCATTAATCGCATTCCAAGCGCTGTCTTTCATAATCAGACTCCGTATGAGCGCCTTTTTGGGTCATCTCCTTACTATCGTTACCTTCGCTCATTTGGATTTGCCTATTTCGTTCTTCTTCAACCTCATGAACACAACAAACTTAAGCCTCGATCTAGACTTTTTTGTTTTCTTGGTTATGGTAAAACTCAATAAGGGTATCGATGCTATGATCCTGTCTCACATCATCTTCGTGTTTCCCGTAATGTTGTCTTTTGGGAACACAACTTATTTTTTGAACTTTCTCACTTTTGTTCTTTCCTAACTAATTCAAATGTTTTAGAAATCTTTCCAAATGAGTCTCTTATTCCTTCTACAGATACTCCTAATCCACCTTTGGACTTCACTATTCAATCTTCAGATATTTTTTATGATTCTCCTAGACAGGTCGTAGAAGCACAGGTTGATAACGAGCTACCCCACCTTGAACATAGGTCTTCTACTCATGCTCCGCCTGAAGATCCTCCACAAGACATTCCACCTCGCCACTCAACCCGGGTAAGATACATTCCTACACATTTACTTGACTATCATTGTTACACTACCCTTGCTACACTCCATGAGCCTCACACCTATCATGAGGTATCTACTAACCCATTTTGGCATATTGCAATGAATGAAGAAATTGATGCATTAACCAAAAACCATACTTGGGATCTAGTTACTCTCCCTCCTGGTCAGTTTGTGGTTGGTAGTAAGTGGATCTATAAGATCAAGACTCGCTCTGATGGGTCTATTGAGCGCTACAAGGCTCATATTATAGCAAAAGGTTTTCCACAAGAGTATGGGATTGATTATGAAGAGACTTTTGCTCCAGTTGCTCGTATTTCCTCTATTCGTACCTTCTTAGATATTGCCCATGCTAGTAAATGGGACCTTTTTCATATGGATGTTAAAAATGCATTCCTTAATGGGGATCTGTATGAAGAAGTCTATATGCAACCTCCACGAGCATGGTTTGCCAAGTTCAACTCCACCATCCTTCGCTTGGGTTACACTACCAATCCTTATGATTCTGCCTTATTTCTTTGTCGCAATGATAAAGGTACCATTTTGCTTCTCCTATATATGGATGATATGATCATAACTGGTGATGACCTCAGTGGCATTCAAGAACTCAAGGATTTTCTTAGTCAGCAGTTTGAGATGAAAGACCTTGGTCATCTCAGCCATTTCTTGGGTCTTGAGATCACTCGTTCCATAGATGGTCTTTATATTACTCAAGCTAAGTATGCATCTGACCTCTTATCTCAAGCTGGACTCATTGAAAGTAAGACTGTTGACACTCTAATTAAACTTAATGCGCATTTGACACCATCGGAGGGGCAACCATTGTCTAATCCCTCTCTTTACAAACGATTGGTTGGCAGCCTGGTTTATCTTACAATTACTCGTCCAAACATTTCTTATATTGTTCATCAGGTGAGCCAGTATCTGTCTGCTCCACGATCGACTCACTATGCTATTGTTCTACTTATTCTACGATACTTGAAAGGCATTATCTTCCATGGCCTTTTCTACTCAACTCAGTCTCCTCTAGTACTTCGTGCATTCTCTGATGCTAATTGGGCAAGAGATCCCATTGATCGCAGGTCCACTACAGGTTATTGCTTTCTCCTTAGTTCTTCTTTGATTTTTTGGCCAAGTAAGAAACAAACCTTCGTGGCCCACTCCAGTACTGAAACAGAATATCGTGCTCTTACTGATAGCACATTTGAGCTCCTTTGGCTACGATGGCTTCTTAAGGATTTAGGTGTGTCCACATCCTCTACTACTCTCATTTATTGTGATAATCAAAGTGTCATTCATATTGCTCACAACGATATCTTCCATGAACGAACTAAACACATCGACATTGATTGTCATTTTATTCGCTCTCATCTTGTCCATGGTACTATCAAGTTTTTCCTCGTTTCCTCCAACGATCAATTTGCAGATATTTTCACTAAGGCACTTCCCAAACGACACACTCGTAATTTGATTAACAACTTCAAGTTGGTCTCACATCCACCTTGAGTTTGAGGGGGGTTGTTAATGTATATCTAGTAACATATTAATGTATATATCTGCTAATGTATATCTATTTACTTTAGACATATTTAGTTTACTTGTAACTCTTATATAAAGACACCATATATATTCATTTAATCATATAATAGAATACAATCATTAAGTATTTCTAATAACAATAAATAAATATGATTGATGCTAACATGAAAATTTTTTTTTAACATCACAATTCATTTAGTATTCATTCCCGTAAAATGACAATATTAACCTTTAGACATCAGTGAGTTATTTTTTATGTATTTAATGCAATCAAATGACAACGTTGTTGTTTTACTATAATGAATTGTGATATTTCTAACATTAAAAAAAATGTGTTATTTTTGCTATTGATATTTGATCCTTAGCGTAAAAATTCCTTCACATAACAGTGAACATTAATTTGCACTGAAAGAGACTAAAAACATTGTAAAAAAGAAAATAGAAGTAAAATTTCAATTTCAATTTGCAACGTCTAAATAAAAGATAAAAGAGCCAAAACTAATTTTTCTCCCTTAAAATGAAAAATTAATGAGCTTTTTAGCTTTCTTTTTCGTTTTTCATGCCAGCCACACAGTTGCACAAGAGTCACAGATCATAATGCCACTTACTCAAATCCTGGGCAAAGAGACAAAAAGAACAAAGAGTTGTTCTATTCTACCACACATGTTTACGATAGATACAAGTCATAGAAAGAGAGAGAGAGAGAGATTATGAACCTGCAGGACTAGGCTACTAGCACTAGTTCTAACTTCTTGATAGGGTTTATTTATTATTTTCTTTTTGGATTTTTGGAACCGAAAGGGAATTACAGGAAGCAGAATTTAGATTTGGGCACTTAAAGAAAACCAATTATCATCTTCTGGTTGAGTATTTGTGTTGAATAATATAAGTCCACCGCCCCACCACTACTTTTTTTTCTTTTTTTTTTTCTCAGTCTCCACAAACTTCTAGGTGAAAGCATGGGATTACATGTCAGATTAGAACATGGTATACGGTCCAAGGATAATTCTAGGAGTTTTTACTTTCCATCAACTTTCTTTATCCTTTTCAACTATTTTCTTACATATACTGTGTGCCTACCCGTTCGAAAAGCAAGACGCTAAATTTATAAATTAAACGGGCAATAAGGTTCGTAAAATCAGTGAAGATAAACGGGATCCTTACACAAGATGATATCACTATCATTTTCATTATCATAAACTCAATTTCGAATCTCAAATTATATTATTTTTTTTATTAAAAAAATTCGTATATCAGTGACGGACTGTGATGAGGTTTGGGTTGTGCTGAATTCTAATTTAAATTTTTGAAGAAAAAAAAATGTGATTAATATGTCTAAATTTTACAATATTTTAATTTTAAATCTATATATAATCAATAATAATTATTTAGAAATATTTTTAAAATAATGGAGATAAATTTTCTCTATTTATTTTAAATATAACTACTGACTTGTTAATAAATATTTGCAAATAATTCTTTTATATATTATCATTTAAATTTTTTATACTTATTCTTATTCTTTAGAAACTATTATTTTTTATTTTTTTATCTTAGTATTCTTTTTTTAATTTTTAAAGAAAACTAATCCTACAAGTTGCAAAAATTTAATATGATTCTAGCTGACTTTATAATATGCCAAGATTTATCGATCTTTTCGTTGCTTCTCTTTAGTGTTTTCAAAGAAAATTAATCCTACAAGTTGCAAAAAAGTTTATATAATTATGACAGTAGTCTACTAGCATAAAAAAATATCTTGTAATAAGTTAAAGAAAACAAGATAAAATCATCTTTGTGAATGAAAACTACACTTTGTAGGAAGAAAAAAAAAAGTTAATATAATTTTAGTTAGCTTTAATATGATATTGTACAATACACTTCTTGAGTTTGAGTCATCCCAAATCTTAGATGGCAAGATTTTTATTATTTTTTTTTCTTTTTATTGCTTCTTTTGTATCATATAACATTTAAGATAACCATCAAAATTTGATATTATAGTTTAATGGATAATAAATTTTTTTATCATCAAACTATAAAAATATAACTAAATTTTAATTATTATTATTATTATTATTATTATATAAGTAAAAAAATATAAAAAATAAAAAGTATAGACAAGTATTATCACTGTAACATTTTCATTATATTTTGATAAATTTAAGGATGATGTTACCTATAAAACAACTAAAATTAATAATAATTTTGAAAAAATTTAAATTTAAAGTTTAATAGTATTTTCTAAAAATCATAGTAAAAAAATATATATATATTTCTTCTAATAAAATTTTATGTCTAAATAAAAGTACGACTGCGTAAAATCTACAAGTGAAGCAAGCCTATACTAACGGTAAAATGAACCTACCGACGGATACAATCAATTCTCGATTTGACAGGTTAGACAATTTTTTTTTTAAATGAAATATAGTTAGTTAAAGTATAAAGGATTAATAAAAAAAATAAGAATATAATCAAATACTTTAAAATAAAGGAAAAAAAAAATTAATGTAATTTTATATTCTGGGAATTAACTTATATTTTTAGTAGCAAGAAATGCATCAAAAGTCCTTTTAGTTATGTTTATTAAAATAGTTTAATCATTTTTTTATTAAAGTTAAATCTTTTTGTTATATATTCTTGTTATGAAAAAATAATAGGACAAAAACAAATGATGAAATTCTAAAAAATTTAAATTTTTATTTTATTTTCCTATCAATTTTATAGTCATTGTTATTTATTATTAAAACAATAATAAAAATGATATCTTAATAACATTTAAAAATCATGATGAACAAACAAAACTAAAATGCAAAAAATTGATTATTTCTTCCTACATTGTAATTTTTTTAAAACAAAAATACCAAATTACTTCAAAAATTAATAAAACTAAACCATTTATCTTGAAATATGTAAAAACTTTTGTTATTTTACACACCCTCTTGATTATAACGTTTCTAGTTCTCTTGACCATAAAACCGCAGGGATATCACAGTTGGTAGTGACTAAAGAACTGCGTGGTAGTTCACTGAGTCTGTTCGTAAGAACATGCTTACATTATGATGCAAACAGGCTTTAGGAAAAATGCCCATAATATTCATAGTTTAGTATTATGTGCTGTATAACTAACTTGCTACCAATTATATTATTCCCTGGTAAATTTATTACGAATATGTTAACTTTTACGATGAGGTTTTAAAAATATAATTTACTGCAAAAATCCTAATTTACTACCCATATTTTAATTTTATAACAAATTTGCTACAAATATAATACTTTTAATTTTAAAAATATAATTTACTAAGAATAAAATAATTCTCTACTAAAATTTACTATATTCAAAAAATAGTTTATAATCTATTAATATAGAATAATATATATATTTAAATAAAAGACAAACAATTTATACATATGGTATAATTAATTAATAAACACTCAAAACATCATTTACAAATCCAAAATATATGATACATATAAATATCTCTAGTTACTAATTAAATTAAATATAACTTTATGTTACTTTGAGCCGAGGCATCAAGGCATCATTGAATCTCAACATAATCATTCCTTTACATTCAATACAAAATTTTACAAAATAAACAATTAGACAATTTAGAACTAGAGAATAATATTCCATCAAAAACTAACAAAAAACATAAAATTAATATTCAATATTTACCATGTGATATAAAATTAAGTCATCAACTTGTTATATAATATCCAGATCGTGTATACATATCTACACATGTGATGTCAAGACCCACCCCAAGATACTCTAGTACTTAAGAAGTCATGTTACACTTTAAAATTATAAATTTTTTGACATAATCTTCCTTATTTTTCTACCCTAAAATAACTTGTAAAAACAAAATACGACGTCAACTTGTTCTATAATATCCGGATCTCATAATTCATGTGTTGCAGACTTAAATTTCATCAATCATATGAAACTAAGGCTCATAAGATAGCATGAGAAGTATAAAGAAAATTGAGAAGATTTTATTACAGTCCTGTCATGAAGACTAATGATAAGATGTGCTATGCATGAGTCATATATATATTGCCATTCCTACGGCAACTTCAAAATATTCAGCATCCATTAAAAAGGACATGCATTAAAAATACGATGGTCTTTATAATTTCATGATACCTGAATCTCGATTAGATCAAAACATATCATAGCTTATGATGAACTTACTTCTCATAAAAAAATAACACATTTATTTAATATCATAATCATGTAAGCAAATAATACCAATATAACATAAACATAACATAAAGGCATTCTTAAATGAACAAAATCAAGTCAACAAAAGGATGATAGACATAAGTGGTATCAACTTATTATTCAGTTCACGAGCTTTCTTGCTTCAGGATTGCACTAGAGGTAGTTTTGTGACTCTTTAGTTTTTCAAGAATTTAATTTGATATATATGATCACAATATTATCAAATTAAATTCTTGAATAACTAAAGAGTCACAAAACTACCTCTAGTGCAATCATAAAGCAAGAAAGCTATCTTGAAATTGAATATAATGATAAAGAAAATTAAACACATTGTCCAGGAACATAGTTGTGTCATGAGATGGAGCAGTATCTCATCAAGATATATATCATAAATAGCATGAGATAATGTTCACGTTCATTGCCTAAAATCTTAGCTTTCATGGGAGAAAAACCTTATTGGGTTGTAACATGATGAAAAACACAAAAAATCTAATTAATCAATTTAGGCTTTATAGAAAATATAAATTTGTATAAATTACCATCTTTTATATCAGTAACTCATAGGTTTCTCTACCTTTTTTTATTTTTTTTGCTAAAGCAATCGTAATAGCTCCTAAGCATTGCTTGCTGGCCCATATGTTCCCATCTCTGATTCTCTGCTATACATCAAATAAAAGCGATATCTAACAATAACATCAACCAAGCTATGTTTTTCTGATGCACTTAATAGACACCACAAGCACACGTTCAAGCACAATAATGATTAGAATACCAGATACACAAGAATAATGTTTGAGCTCTTTTTGTGCAAATAAAAAAATATAGATATCATCATAGTATATACATATCTAAAATAATTGGAATGGTATGAGTTAAGGCACTTACATGTATTCGATTTTCAGATTCAGAGTTTTGAGGCAAATTCACTTCATCAGCTGCACTTACAGTTGTTTTTGCAATTTCATTGGTTGTCTCCAGTTTGCAAGAGTGCTCGTCTTTGGAAGGATTTGAAGAGTGCCGAGAGTGCTCGTCTTTTGCGGGTATGGAGTAGTCTGTTGGACTAACAATGTTAATTAGCAGGCTACCACAATTAATTATTTCATCATGCAAATAAACTCAAATTTCCTTTATCAATCTTGCAGGTAAAAACTAAATATATCAACACAAGCAACAACCCATGATAGATGACATTGAATAACAAATAATTAAATGATAAATATATTGCTTATTCAGAAATTTAAATATGGATGAAAAAGTAGGTAATCCACACCTTGGCAGCAGTTATTGGTGATGCAACATGTAATTAGGATCACATAAAATGGTCAAGTTTTTAATTTACTTTGCCATGGTCATACCCATACCAGCATGATGATAGCTACAAGACAATGACAGTTTATTTTATATATAAATCAGTATATTTAACCAAGCAAATAAATTCATCAAATCAAAATAAATACATTCAACAAATCAAAATAAACACTAAAACATTAATCAATGTTCAAATAAAAAATACTAAATATACTAGAAGAGAAGAAACAAAATGAGAAGGGTTTTCCAAGTCCTTAATTATTATAGTACACATCATGTAATGAAAATACTAAATTTTAACTGATCATTAAACAATTGTTTATGCATTACATTACTATAATGAGAGCTTGAACAAGAACTATATCATTGAGCAATTTTATAGGTTAGTTTCAAACAAACCCCAACTATGACTTAAAAGCCAAGAATCCTGCAAACGATAAACATTACAAAATTTTAAGCAAAGGCACTCATAACTACTAGAAAGACAACACCAAAGTGGTATAGTTAAGAGAGTAATAAATTCAACAGAAATGAAGTAATATATCCAATCATTTATCACCGAAATTTCAACTCTAAAAACTCAATTATTCCAATCGAGCTTTTTGCAATGATTGAGGCTTCATCAATGTCTTCAGTGACCAAAAAAAACCATAGACATTTTTACCTATGTCAGTTTTAAAAAATTAGTAATTCAACATATAGTTTTCACTAAGATCAAATTGCCTTTTATTCTAAGACGTATTAAAGTTAAAGCCTAATTAATTAGCACAATAAAATGCAATAAATTTCTTATAAAATCAAAATGATTGAGATTAATGTATATTGTTAAATTGTAATATTATAAAACCTACGGATAGACATAAATTTTATTATCAATTATATTATATATGCAGGCCACAACTAAGGAAGATGTGGGTTAAACCTAAAACCAAACCATAAAGGCAAGAAATGCTAAATATCGTCATTAATATTCGTCGTACTTGTATGAGCTTTGTAAGATTCCTTCTGAAATGACATAATATAGAGAAAGCAAAGAAATATGAACGTTATATATATGAGAATAAAAACCATCACCATATTTTCCAAAATGTCAATGTTAAAGACTAATTTAGCAATCCTATCATATGGCCTTGACAGAAAAATTAAGTTCTAAACAACCAATAATAAGTAAGTGTATATATATAGGATCCAAATCCAAAGAGGGGATGATGTAACTAAGAAAAGTTAAAGGACTCAAACCAATAATAAGTATCTATTCAATAAAAGCAACCAGTCCCATGAATAAAATAATATATTCACCTAATTACAAGTAAAAGCTACCTACAACTTAAGCACTGAAAGATGCATGTAGTAACTTAATCTTACATATGGTTTTGAGAATCTTCTTGACGCATTCCTCAGAAGGCAAAACCACATCCAATTCAACCACCTAATATTTATAGAAACACATAATCTGTCAACACAACTAATAACAATTGTGACTAGTTTAGAGTTGTGATTGAACTCAAATTGACCATTCAGCTAGGGTGAACTAATAAAATTTGACTATCATGAGGTAGAAATACGAAAATAGAACATATTACCATTAGCATAAAGATTACGAAGGGAAATAAATGAATTCAAACGTAAGAAAGCATAAACACATTGAACTTCAAGCATAAGTGCAGTAGATGGCATAATTGTACTAGTAATTTTTCCTTTAAAATGGTCAAATTCACTCTTAGAATGTACATATAGAGGTAAATCTATTCCTTGTAAAATCTCCAAATGAAGATAAATTTGTCTTCATCCAACAACTTATTGAGAGGTTATGAAACAATCATACAAAATAATAATTGGTAAAGAACTATAAGAGGGGATACAAAAAAAGAAGTATTTTGATCAATTAATTGCCTCAACTTTCTCGGCAAGCAAACAACCTTTAATAAATTAAAATCTTTCCAAACTCATGAATAAAGAATAGAAAGAACAATACCCAAATCAAACATCATCAAGAGAGTAATTGGTTGTGGATTATTTTCATTTGGTGACTAGACTTATCGGGTGTTGCAATCATGGCTTAATGTGGTCACTGGGCTTAATAGATAGAAAAATCTGATGAAGCAACATCTACAAAAATGTAAAAACAAGTTATACAAGTAAAAGCAAAAGCATCATTAGTTGAAGAATAAAAAATGAGTTTAACAATTTGCTCTAAATTTTTGTACTTATAAACACAAGGGGAGAAAAGGCAAACAAAAGCCCTGCTTTTCCTTTTGTCACCGACTAAGGTGAGAAGGATAGCAAACAGGGGAGTTTAGAAATATATTTTCCTTCACTTTTTACCGTTCGTTAGGGAAGCTTTAATCGAATTTGTTGGTATATCCATGTGCCTAAAACAAGGGGAACTTGATTCTCTAAACTCTGGTGTTTCCTTGAGCTGTTCACCAGACTTCACCATTTGCCATACGGTTCGTCCCTTTTTTAGAGCGTTGGTGACCCTCCGATTAACATCGGATGCCAACATGGTGTTCAGATTGGGGGTGATTACGTGAGA
Source organism: Hippophae rhamnoides (assembly GCA_033030585.1). Lineage (NCBI taxonomy): Eukaryota > Viridiplantae > Streptophyta > Magnoliopsida > Rosales > Elaeagnaceae > Hippophae > Hippophae rhamnoides. The sequence continues at coordinate 42,352,509 of CM065434.1, forward strand.
CGTGAGAATGAATGAAAGGACGAGTGGAGGTGTTGAGAATAGCCGAGAGGCTTGCCGCTGTACGAAGTGAAAAATAATTGGGGCTTCGGGCTTCAGAGTTCACTGTTGACTTCTGAAGGTGGAGAGCAATGCCGAGTTTTTTTCTTCAAAAATTTTAAAGTCCCGCTAAAGAGTAAGAAATTTATATTTGGATTAATAAAAGTTCATAAACTTTGTGAGGAAAAAAAGTTACGAATTAACGTCCCAAAATTTGTAAAAGTAAAAATAATATTTTAATTTTAAATAATCATAATTTAACTAAATAATATTTAATTGATAAGAGTTAAATATAAAATAATGAATTAAAAAAATTTAATTTTAATAATAAAAAATATATAAATTGTATATAAAAATTATTATTTTTATAATTTTAAATTTTAAACGATATTATTTTTATTATTATTTTTAGATTCTTTTGACATAAAATATTAAAAATTTAATTAATTAATAATATTAATATATAATGTTTTATTAAAAAATAACTCGATTCAATTTAAATGAGTTTTTTAATAAAAAAATTAAAATTAGATGGTTATTTTTAATTTTTTTAATAATCGATCCAAATTATCTTAAATAAAAAAACCACCTTATAAGGTTTGATTTGAGTCAATCTAATTATTTCATCATTTTCACAACGTATATGTCCATCCCTACATAGTTCAATAAAAGAAGAGATATGAAACGAAATAAGACATGAATTTAACATAAATATGCACGCTAAGTAGTATATTCTTTTTTTTATTTTTAACATATTTTTTATTTGTTATTCGATATATTATGTTTTTTTAATTATAAAATATCTTATTTTTTTGTTTTAAATTTTGTTTCACAATTTTTTTTATTCATATGTAATAAAAAGTTATTTTTATAGTAGTATATAACCAATTAGAGGTGTCCAAAAACCGGATTGGACCTGACCAAACCGTAAAACCGGATCGGATCGGATCGGATCGGACCAAAATCGAACGGTTTTATTAATCAAACGGCCCGGTCCGGTTTGTATTAATTTTAAACCGTTCAAACCGGACCGGACCGATTTAATAATATATTAAAAATTTCACATTATTCTTCATTAAATTATAAAAAAATCGAACCAAACCAGGAACTAAACTGGACCGAACGATTTTATAAGTCAAACAGTCCGGTCCGGTTTTTATTTTTTAAAACCATTTCAAATGGTCTGGTCCGGTCCGGTTCTAATAATATGAACAGTTCGGTCCGGTTAGATTTTTTTTAGGAAAAACCGAACCGGGCCAGACCATGAACACCCCTATAACCAATACAAAAATTAAACATTAATGTTAAATTTTCACCCATGAAGATAAATGCTAAATTTTCACGAAAGTAACCCTTATTGGATGTTAGATACTTCAAAACATTGATATTTAAAAAACAAATATGAAAAATCTGTGGGTAGTTTCAATGGATAAAAGTAACTTTAAATTTAACTAAATCATATTTATCGTATAAATGCAACTTATATGTCCTTACTAATCGTCAAAAGTTATAGAGTAAAAGATAATAACAAAAATATGAGATCAAGTTCTACGTATAATTTTTCTTGATAAATAAAAATCTAATGTAATTAAAATTATTGTTAAAATTATTTTATTTTTTGATAAAAAATTTATCCAAACAAATATGTCAGCAAGATTCTCCGCTAAACTTTCTAAATCAAACATTTTATTTATGGAAGAATTAATATTTATTGCAAAATTTTCCAAAAAAACAATCTTATATTAAAAAGCTAACATACTATTTAATCAAAGGTTTTGATGACAAAATTTGTAGCCATAGTCTCTTTCAACAACAAATAATTTTTGTTATAAAAAATTTGTCACCAAAAGATAATTTTTTTTTTTGTAGTGATGTCATATATGTAAAAACAAAACATAAAAATCATGAAAATTATGACATTTTGAGTCATTTTTATAATTTTATATGCTAGGTAGTGACTTAAATTATTATTTTTTTCATAAATAAATTTTGATGAATAATATTAGTTTAAAGAGATAGAAAAACTTAAAGCAATATACCTTACATATTCTTTTATGTAACGTGGAATAATATATGAAAATATTGAATATCATAACTATTAGAACATTCCAATGATAGACAATTGTTGAAATATTTATAGAAGTTAAAATTAAACTTATGTTTTATGAGTGAGTTGTGATATATAAAACCCTATATTTACTTAAAAATCTTTAAAAATAAACTTAATTTGTGTATTAAATATTGACTAGAAAATTTTGAATAATTTTTTTAAAACTTTTATATTTTAACTATTTTTAAATTAAAATTATGTCTATTAAATTAAGTAACAACTTTTTTAACAAATATTTTTCACAAATATAAGTGCCAAAATGACTACAAAATTTAAACATTTATAGCAAAAAAGTTGGCGCCATTTTATTCATTTGTGCTTGACTAACCAGATGAACAGCATAGGCAATGTCAGGACGAGTGACTGTGAGATAAACAAGGTTGCCTACTAGTTGTCTGTATAATGTGGCATCTGAGAGAATAGTACCATCTAATGGAGTAAGTTTGACATTGGTTTCTAGAGGTGTTGATGCAGTTTTACAATCAGTAAGGCCAGCCCGATTAAGAATATCGAAAGAGTACTTTGCTTGAGAGAGATAATATCCTTGAGAATCAGATGAGATTTCTAGGCCCAAGAAGTAGTGGAGACGACCAAGGTCTTTCATTTCAACTTGATGACTCAGAAACTGCTTGAGATCAATAATTCCATTAGAGTCATTCCCGGTTATGATCATATCATCTACATAAAGGAGTAGAAGTGTTACACCAGTGGGAGTCTTCCGAATAAAGAGACCGGAGTCATAAGAACTGGAAGTGAAACCAAAGTCAGTAAGTGTAGAGCTGAATTTGGAAAACCAAGCTCGAGGAGCTTGTTTGAGGCCATAGAGAGCACGACGAAGTCTGCATACTTGATGAGGTGAATGAGTGTATCCAGGAGGAGGTTTCATATAAACTTCCTCAGTTATGTCTCCATTGAGAAAAGCATTTTTGACATCCATTTGAAACATGTTCCAATTTCGGGCAAGAATAAAGAATGATACTTGAACGAGAGGTGAGTCGAGCTATAGGTGCAAAAGTTTCTTCATAGTCGATTCCGTATTCTGTGTAAAACCCTTTGCAACCAGACGAGCTTTATATCGTTCCACGACCCATCCGAATGAGTTTTGATTTTGAAGATCCACTTACAACCAATCAAAGATTTATTAGATGGAAGATCAACAAGATCCCATAGTATGTGCTTTTGTTAATGCCTATAATTCATCCGTCATAGCTTCTTGATAAGGGTTAGAACTAGCTTCTCATAGTTTTGGGGTTCATGATGAGACAAAATAGTAAAGAAACATTGGTAATCACGAAGATGAAAAGGAAGACTACTTACACGAGTGAACAACGAAGTGATGACTCGACAATCGAGGTAATTGGTGTGAGAAGATGTTGTTATGGTAGGATCAGCAGAAGGAACAGACACATCAGGAGAAGCCGTAGTAGACGATGGTGAGGGTAATGGAGCAATGTCAGGAGGAAATAAATCAATAGTTGGTTCATTAAAAAATGAGAGTGAGGTAAGAGATGAGACATGAAATGAAGAAATAGAGGAAAACATTTTATGTTCCCAAAAGATGACATGACGAGAGATGCGCAATCGTTTAGAGATAGGGTCCCAACAACGATAGCCTTTGTGTTCTATTCCATACCCTAAGAAACAACAAAGACGAGAACGAGGTTCTAATTTATTGTGTTCATGAGGGTGAAGAAGAACAAAACGAGCCTGACCAAACACTTTGAGTAGTTCGTAAGATGGAGAAGTACTATAGAGACGCTCATAAGGGGATTGATTGTGAATAATAGGCATGGGAACACGATTGATGGTATAAACAATCGTAAGAGCCGCTTCACCCCAAAAGCGTTCAGACAAGAACTAGAAATGAGGAGAAAGTACGAATATTAAGAATATGTCTGTGTTTTTCTTCCATTTTGTTGAGATGTGCCAGGACAAGAATATTGAGAAAGAGTCCCATTTTGTCGAAGAAAATTTAAAAAATTTGTTTCTTTATATTCCATAGCATTATCAGCTCTAAGCACTTTGATATTTTGAGAAAATTGGGTTTTAACCATTTGGGCAAAATCATAATAAATTTTGGGTAATTCATATCTATGTTTCATGAGAAAAATCCATCTGAATCTTGAATAATCATCAATAAAAATGACAAAATAAACACATCCCCCCATAGTAGGATGTGGGGATGGACCCCAAACATCAGAATGAATTAAGTCAAAAGGGGAGACAGAAGTAGAATCACTTTTATTAAAACATAAAGCAGGTTGTTTTCCCAATTGACAAGGCAAACAATTTACATTATCGAAATAGAAACAGATCCTAATTTACCAGGAAGATGCTAAGGGACGAAGGACGTCCTATGGGCGTATGGCCTATACGAGCATGCCATAGGTTGATAGGAGTGGTAGAAGAACGGAAGTGTGAGAGAATTGGGTAGATGAAGGTTGATAAGTTCAAATAATCGTCCAACCTTACGGCTATCCCAAGGATCACACGTACGTGGATCCCGCATGACAACCGTAAGAGGAAAAAGTAATAGTAAGACCAAGTTCACATAATTGACCAACGGAGATAAGATTTAGAGTAAGGTTGGGAATATGAAAGGTGTCAGAAAGTGATATAGAAGATGTGGAAACTTGTCCTACAGCATTAACATGCATATGTGAACCATTGGCAGTTTGAATTAAAGGTTTGGAGATGGAAGATTGTGTGGGAGAGAAGATGTGAGTATCATGAGTCATATGGTTACAACAAGCAGAATCAAAATACCATAAAGATTTACCTGATATGAGAGACAAGGCGGTAGGAGAAGCATTACTAGATTGTGAGAGAACATGTTTAAGAAGACCTTCAAGTTCTTGAGTAGAGAAAGTAAATTTGTCATTATTATCCTCAAAAGTAGCAGCGGTGATAGATGAGTTACTATTTTTACCTGAAGCATGTTGAGAGGGATTCCGAGAGGAATATTGAGAGGGATTCCGTGAGGAATGCTGAGAGGGATTCCGTGAGGAATGCTGAGAGGGATTCCGAAAGCAATCTCTATTAAAGTGTCCTGGACCCTTCTTGTGACAATATATACATACCCGAATGGGACATGTAAGAAGCTCATGATTGGGGTTGTGACAAGGTGCGACCTTGATGTTTGAAGTCCTCTTTAGAACCTCCTTTAGGGCGATAAAAGGGGTGGCAAGAACAGAATACTGTATGATGAACTTTGAAAACCCCCATCCGAGTTTCTTCGGAGCGAAGCTCGGTCACAAGCAATATCTAAGGATGGAAAAGGACTCAGATGGAGTAAGGAAGCCCGAAGCAGGTTCAAATCGATCATGGAGAGCCATGAGAAAAAATAACAAGACGTTGGTGATTACGATGAAGTTGCAAACATCTCGGCATCAATCTTGTTCGTCAAGTTGGTTCGAGAAAGAGCGAGTTGATCCCAAATAGTATGCATTTCAGAGAGAAATTGGTTAATGGTTTGATCAGCCCTTTGGCGTTTGGTATGAAGAGTTGTTAAAAGTTGATATTGGTTGGCTAAATCTGTTGTAGTAAAGCGAGCCTCAAGAAATTCCCAAACTTCTTTGGCAGTGTCAAAACGCCCAAATTCACCATGAATGGAGGGTAAAGTGGTGTTACGAAACCAGGTAATAATTTGATGATGTTTACTCTCCCAGTCTTCAAGGCGATCAGCAAATAAGGAGTTGTTTTCAGTGGTTTCTTGGATGGGTATAGAGATATCACCAGTTATGAAACGCCATAGCTTGCGTCCTTTCAAGAAACTTTTTATTGCTTGTGCCCAGGCTAGGTAGTTAGTATCATCAAGGGTGGTAGAGATTGGTTTTAGGATATCATTTCGGTCCATTTTAACGAAATAATGGAGGAGATATAAAGCAAATATATAGAGACAGTATAAAGGAGATATCCTTAAAAATGAAAAGAGGAGTTGAAAACAAGCCTGGAACCGGGTTGAGGTGAGCCGGGTTGAGGAGAGCCGAGTTGAGGAGAGCCGAGTGGAGGTGAGCCGGGTTGGAGTGAGCCGATTTGAGGTGAGCCGGGTTTAGAGTGAGCCGAGTTGAGGTGAGCCGGGTTTGGAATGAGCCGGGTTGAGGTGAGCCGGGTTTGGAGCGAGGAAGAGAGGCAGAATTTTGATAGAAATTTTAGAGGTATATGAGAGGCTCTGATACCATGTGAAGAGTATAGAGAGATAAGAAGAAAGAATGATTTAATGTTGTATTGGTGTGTTTAGAATGTACATAGAGAACCCTATTTATAGGATTGTAACAAGTGTAGTACAAGTGTAGTACAAGTGTAGTACAAGTGAAATAGTGGAAGTGTAGTATAAATGTAGTACAAGTGAAATAGTGGAAGTGTAGTACAAGTGTAGTACAAGTGAAATAGTGGAAGTGTAGTTCAAGTGAAATAATACAAGTGTAGTACAAGTGAAGTAAATTACAATATCAAATATAACTTAACACTACCGATTCTTTCTACCCGTAAAAGCTAGCTTCTACAAGCAAAGAACTTACACTCCTCTTACTCTCTTCTTGATCACCTTATCACTAATTCTTTCTATACTTTGAATATACACGAGAATAATGATTACGACACACACTTAACACCATTAACCACCTACCTTATAAACAGTTTCTATTCTAACTAACACAAGCATATTAGTCACCAGAAAAACAACATTATTTCATTGGTCCAACTGTGCATTCTGTTAAGTCTTCATGTGTGCTTCTTGATGCCACCTCGTGACAATTCTTCACCATGGCTCCAAGAAGCTAATTGCTCCTTGAAGCTAACTGCTCCTTGTTGCTACTTCCTCTCACACTTGCTTCTCCTTGGATACTCACCAATTACAGCTGATGTTTTACAATGCAAAAATTGGTGGAACTGATTACTTTTGTGGATATGTCAACTGAGTTATCTTCGGTGTTGATGAACGAAAACCAGCATCGCCGATTCTCGCAAATACTTTGGTTTTAATATTTGTAAAACTCTCGCAAGTGCACGAATCATTTCGTAGAAAATGATAAGTATACTCCCAAGGTCGATCTAAGGAAGGAATGTATGTGGTTTTTAATTTATTATTCAAACTTTTAAAAACGAAATTAAATCCTAAACATCCTGTCACGATAGTTTGGTTTTTGTGTTCCTAATCTAATAACATAAAATAAACATATACTCTGATTAATTAAATATAATCTAAAAAAATAAAAAATTACCATAGATACAAATTCAATAAATATTTATCTAAAAATAAATATAAATACAGATTCAATAAATATTTATGCAAATTTTAGCATTTATATTAGTGGAGTATTTATGGATATAATAACTAAATTAATTATGCTTGCTTTCATGTATCTAGGTTATTAAAGATATAAATTGATATTTTATTGATTCTATCTTTTTTTGTATGAATACCACTTTGGTGAGGTTAGATATATTTGTTAACTAAACAAATCAATTAACACTATGGGTGGGGTTGATAACTAATTTGGTTAATTAAATTAATTCCTTTTTCTAAGAGATTGAAAATGAACCATTTAAATCTGCGGCTTTGGTGGGGTTAGACGATTTAAACTTTATTGAGGTGTCAAATTAAACCTAAGAATTTAGTTATCAGAGTACTAACTTTCAAGTTTTAAAACCCTTATTGAAAACATGTTGTCAATACATTTTCAGCATAATAATTCTTATAAAAACTTTTGAAATAGAGCTTACTTTTCCTTCTTAGAGGCGATTGTACTGACAAATAAAAAAGCTTTACTACAAAATCGAATAGGATAACTAAACTTAAAATCTAATTTTGGATTTAAGTTTGTAATGAAAAATAATATATTTCTCTCTAACATCCTTAATATAAAATCTTGAATAAAAATAAAATCAATTTATTTTTAGAAATTTTCACCTATTTAATATTTATGACGTAACAACGTTATTATTATATCATGATTATAAGCTAATGCAGTTAAATTTAATCGCGGGACAAATTAAATATAACATGTAAGAATAAAGCATAAAAATAAGCGTAAAGAAAATAAAATCATACGAACTTGACGCTATTCCGTTGCTAGAAAACCTCACGGAATTTGCGCTTCCATTTATTGAATCAAAAATCTAAATTATTACAAAAACATTACAAGTTCCTCTCAAAGAGAAGAACTCAAAATAAGAGAAAAAACTAAGAAAAAGCTTAGAAACTAAGAAAGAAAGCTAAGAAAAACTCAAAAACTAAGAAATGAGAGAAGAAGAAAGAAGAGAAGTGTGGTTTGAGGTGTCTTTGGAAGTGAATGGAAGGGGGTATTTATAGGTGAGGATGGAGAGAAAAAATGAGTAAACAAATGTTAAAAAAATATTAAAAAATTAAAAACGTGTAATGGACATCTTTGAGGTCATCGATAGCGTCAGCGTAATCGTCACGAGTGATACACGTGAAAAATGGGGTGGCGCGTTAGTAGCGTATGGTGGTATTCTTCCTTGTATGTCTGTCATTGCTGTGACTTCATATGTGCGATGAACGATGTCAGCGCCTATGGAATAAGTCAACCTTGTAGTAGCCTTATGATAATCAGGCCAAGTATGTAACATGTGAATTAATGGTATGGTATTTAAGTAAATTTAGTATGTGGTAATTTCTTATGTGTGATTCCAGTCTTTTGACATTTTTGACCTTTTAAAACCCATTTTGTCAATTTTTCCATGTTTGTTGACCTTTTCCCACTTATTTATTAATATATTTGTGATGTATTGCTTCAAGTATTCTTCTTTGAGTCTTTCACATTCGTTTTTAGGCAAAATTCCTGAAAAACAATAAAAATACGTGATTCGAAAAAGACAAATTTATATAAATATATGATAAAACATATAAATATATATATTTTTAATCAATTAATGTGCATAAAATCATGGTTATTTTAGTGCTTTTTGAGCACTCATCAGGTGTGTACCTTGACAAGAAACACTAAACTATTTCTCTCAATGTTTATCCCAATAATCTTGCTTGCAGGCCTAAGATCCTTATTTCAAATCATGCACTCAATTTCTCTTTTAAGTGCTTTATCAACCCACCTCTCCTACTTGCCACCAATATGTTTCTTCACTAGTGCTATAAAGTAATAGATAGATGGTTGGGTTATGATTGATTAAAAATAATATTAGGTTTGTTAGTCAAAATAGGAGGTGCCTAATTTAGAAGAAAATTCATGGAAGGTGGCTTACCATATTGTCAAAGATGGAGGTGCCTAACCTTGTTTGAATAAAGAATAGGAAAATTAGGTAGCCTAATTTTGTTGAATGAAGAAATGTTTGGCATATGAAATGAGAACTTGAAGGCTATAAATATGGCTTCATTTCTTCATTGATAATCATCCCAAAAATAGAGAAAAGCTTGTATGAGAAGTTCTTAAGTGAGAGAATTTTGTGGGAAAATTCTCTTGGGCTTGTAATTGCTCTTGTCTTTTGGGTGTGTGAGAAAATTACTGAGAGTGTGGTTGTAACAATTTTCCACATAGTGAATTTTTCTCTGGTTGTCTTTTGACAACGAAAGTGGTTTTTCTCTAATTTGGAGTTTCCACTATAATTCTTGTGTTGTGTATTATCTATTTCTCTGTAATTTGATATTTTGCTAAGGAAGATCTTGGGAGGGAGAATTTGTGATTATACCATTTTATCCAAATTTCCTAACAAATTGTATATAGTCCAAGGTCTTTAAAATAGACACATGGCTCGCAGGAAATTCTGTTGAACCCTATACTTACAACAAATTCATCAAACCTCCTATACCAGCATCAAGGAGACTGTTTTCATCCATAAAATGACTTTTTTAACAAGCACACCATATGTTTCTTCCCTAGTGCTATAAACCTTTTGGGTTGATCCTTGTATATCAGTTCAACAATTTTTCCATGAAGGAAAGTTGTCTTGACATCTAACTGAGACAATTCTAGGTTTTCCCTCGCCAAAATAGATAATAACATTCTAATGGAAGAATGCTTCACCATAGGGGAAAATATCTGAGTGTAATCTAGTCCTATTCTCTGAGTAAAACCTCTTGTAGCTTACCTGGATTTGAATCTAGGTGCCTCAACTCTAGCTATACCTTCTTTCCTCTTAAATATCCACATATAACCAACTATTTTGATTCGAACTAGTTTAGGGACAATAACCCATGTGTTATTCTTGCTAAAAGACATCATCTTATCATCCATAATCTGTTTCTACATTTGAGCTTCAGGACAAGATATTGCTTTTTCATAACTCTATGGATCAAAACCCTCTAAACTAGAAGGAACATTGAATACAAAGGCAATCATATCAGTACCTTCTGGTTACTCACTATGAGTATCAGCATCGTCACCTTCAAGGTATCTAGTTAATCTCCTATGTTGTTTCATTTCCGTGTCTCTTGCTAACCAGTAATTACCTAAAGAATCTTGCACTCGTTGAGGTAAGGGTGTTTGTGCTTGTGATTTCTCAATTTCACTATCATCTTGAGTGTTATACTCTATCTCAAAAAGAATTTGGTTTCTTTCCTTAGATGCTACCTATCTAGCTATATGATTTCTATTAAGCATGTACATCTCATGTTCTCTAAACACCACATCCCTACTAATCACACGCTTAATTAGAGCTTTTAGAATCCAAAACTTATAACCTTTGACTCTATCTAAGTAACCCAAGAAGATACACCTCATAGCTCAAGCCTCTAGTCTTCCCCTTCTCGCATGAAAGCCATGTTGAAAATCAACATCAACCCAATAAATGAAGTGGTTGAAGGATGTAAGAAAATAAATAGAGTGGTTGAAGGATGTAAGAAAATAAATAGAGTGGTTGAAGGATGTACAAAAGAGAAGTGTGTAGATAATATTTGTGTGGTTAGAATTATTTATTAGTTTTATATTTGTGTGATGTAGATTACATAGTGAAGACTATAAATAGCTTACCTTGCATTTGGTTTAATCATCCCATCAAAAAAAAATAAGTCTTTGTATTCTTAGTTTGAGTGTGAGTTGAGAGTTTTCTCTTTGAGTGTTTGTATTTCTCTTTAATTTGTGAGTTGTCTTTGAAAGGTGTTATAGTATCTTTTATTGTGAGTATAATACAAGTAGTTTGTTTACTTATTTAAATCCAATATTAATAAACTCAAAGTTATGTATTCTAAATTTTACTAAACAACCCACATATTTAAACACTGTGAGTTCATCATAATTTGTTAGTTTTACACTCTACCTCTCTTCAGAAGTTTTAAATTATAAGGCTAAAGATGGGCTCCTGTATATTGAATAACAGGCTGTGTAAAGTTTCTTCCCAAATATATTAGAGAGACTAGCACTCAATAGCATACGCTTTACCTTTTCTAATAGGTTCTTGTTCATCCATTCTACTAACCCATTTTGTTGTGGGGTATAGATAGGGGTAAAAATTTGTGCAAGCTGGGCTCGTTCGAGCTAGCTCGAACTAGCTCAGTCTAAATTAATCTAACCTTAGTTCAATTTGAATTTAATTCGAGCCAAGAAATATGAGTCCAAATCTAAACCAAACACAAATGTGCTAATCCAAACTGACACAAATTAGACCAAATTGTTAATTACATGTGTTTTTTAGTTAAGTGAATTTTTTTAATAAGTCAAAAAATATATTTAGTGTTAAAACTCATTAGCTCAAACAACATTATATGAAATACAAAAAATAGGAAAAATGATAACTCATCGGCTTAATATTTGTTCGTTGTATTTAATAAGTAGTACTATTAGGGTTAAAAAATTTAAAATATAATTTTTTTAATGAAAGTGGATGAAAATATATTTTTGGAGTTTTTTAATGAATTTTTTAATGCAACACCAATCAGAATAGAACACTTAAATGTCACGCAAGCAAGAGAAGCCAATCGAAGGACGCCGTATATACCAACTGACTAGTAGTTACCAAATGGATTCCACATAAGCAAAGGGAAACAAATGGCATTCACTCTAAGTTTTGTCGAGCAATCAATGAGCATATCAAGCGTCATCATAGGATTTGCCCTTTCATTCCTCCAAGACACCACGCAATCCAGATTAGCAAATCAACTCTCGTCATTTGTTGCTAGTTTAACCTGTGTTAACCAAAATCAATCTACATAGTCACGTATCGTGTGTTAATTCATCTTGTGTCACTCACTTACCATATGTCATGATCTCATTGGCTAGCACTGTTTAATTTTCTTTTCTTTATCTCAACCTTTGATCTAAAATTGATTTGACAATCTAGATTTCATTTGAGCCTAATTTAACCATTAATTACAGCATAAACCCTAATAGCCAAATTTTAAAAAAATTATCAATTTTTGGTGCCAAAATAAGAGAGAGGGGGACAAAAGTTCAATAAAAGATACAATTTTGGTGAAGATTCAAGAGGAGATTTATTATATTTATTATTCTTCTCCTTTCTTTATTAATTTGCACTTCTTTCTTATTGAAAAACATGATATTTATGAACACAATAATTTCTAGCTAATTTATTAATCTAGAAATCTTATGATCCCAATTTTCTACATGTGATAATCTAATATTTTTACCCCAATTATGATATCAATTGAATTACATTATTTAATTTGATTTTTATATTATTAATTGTTTAGACATAATTGATCTATAGAGGCAATTAAATAGATTTGAGATAATTATTTAATTGTTTGTCTTAATTGAATAACATGTATGGTTTCTAGGCATAATAGTATGCAATATAATTGACATAAAAGTGTGACTAGATTAATTACTATATGGTATGTAATTTATTTGAGAGAAAAATACATGCTAGATTATATTCAATTGATCATACAATTGATTGGTAATTTTATTAGAGGGATTTTATTAATTTACATTCTTAGAAATTGGGGGATTAAGTATTCTTAAATATTTTCTCATATATCTTTTTAGTTACTAATTTTGAGTTAATTAATTACTATTATTTAATTTTAGCTCTTTTAATTTTACTTTCTCAAAACATATAAAATTAATTTGTACTTTTTAGTTTTGAAATCGGTTTATATTAATATAATCTCTTTGTGAACGATGTTTTCTTATTATTATATTACTTATTTACGATACATATACTTACGTACCTATTGCACACAATTGGTGTCGATGAAGGAATGATGTTACAATAACTATTCTATTGAGCAAATGGTAAGCTAATACTGAATGAACAAATGATACATTGAGCAAAGTCCATATATAGAATATAGCAACACACACACCCTCATTATATTATAATAACTAGTCAATCAAAAGACAAACATACATTAAGTAGTAAACATAAGTAAAATAAAGCTAATTTTTAAAGCAAGAAGTCTATTTCTAAATCAATTAGGCAAATTTTAGTGGTAAGAAAATAACCATTAAGGTATTACAATCTGAATTTTATTAGCTAACTCTTTTTAAAGATGCTAATATGTTTCGCATGCATTGTGATGGATATCAAAGGATAAGTAATATAGGCAAATAAGATGAAATGCCTTTAACATCTAATTTAATTGTTGAAATTTTTTTATGTATGGGGGATTAACTTTATGGGTCCTCATTTTCCATATTTTAGAAATAAATATATTCTAGTTGCTGTTGATTGTATATTCAAGTGGGTTGAAGTTATACCCATTAAAATTGTGAAATTCTTGAATGAATTAATATTTAGCAGGTTTAGGACACCTAGAGAATTAATTAGTCATAGATGGAGCAGTTTTTGCAATAAACTTTTTGATGGGTTACTGAAGAAATATAACATCACATACATAGTGGCCACTCCATATCATCCATAAGCTTTCAGAAAGTGAAATAAGTAATATGTAAATCAAAAGGGCTTTGGAATGCACCGTGTGATCTTCAATAAAGGACTGGGCAATCAACTTCAAATATGCCTTATGGGCATACTACATAGCATACAAAAACCCATTGGGATGATCCTTTATAGGTTAATCTATGGAAAAGTATGTCACCTACCCATTGAACTCGAACATAAGGCTTATTTGGCATTTAAATAGTTAAACATAAATTTAGATAAAAAAGGAGAGAAGCAATTGCTCCAAATCAATGAGCTTGAAGAGATTATGTACAAAGCCTATGAAAATTCAAAGTTGTTCAAAGAGCGTACTAAACGTTATCATGACAATAGATTAATTCGTAAGTCTTTTATTCTTAGAATGAAAGTTCTTTATTTAACTATCATTTAAGAATATTTCAAGAAATATTGCAGACCAGATGGAATGGACCATTCACAATTACCCAAGTGTTTCCACATGAAGTAGTAGAGTTAATGGATTCTAAGACTCAAGAAATGTTCAAGGTAAATAGGCATCATATGAAGTCTTATTTAAAAAGATAATAGAACACATCAGAAGTTGACTACATATGAATATGTAATCATTAACATCGCGATGATGGTGCCTCTTGTTTAAATGTTAAACTAAGCGTAGATGGGACGCAACTCACCATTGTATGTAATATTATTTCCTTTAATTTAATTGTTTTCATTTTTGGATTTTATTTTGTTTGATGTAATTTTTTTTATTTTCTGTTTATATGAACTATGTTATTTAGAATTATTAAAACTATAATTGTTTGTTGAGATGTTTGAGAAAACACATAGCATTTTGTTTGTGTATATTAAAATATTTGAGATGATGGATGTACCTAAATTTGCAACATCAATAATTGAGTACGAACAACAAATGGTTAATTTTTCTCTTTTTTATTCTTTACCTTTAATTTTCATTTGTTACATTGAAGGCAATGTGTTTACATTTATTTTTAGTATTTTATTTTATTTTAGTTTATTTGCTTAGGGATTTTAAGTTTAATTTAAAAAAAATTTCTTACAAAATTATTGTCTTTAATTAATTTTAAGCAAATAATTGAATATTTGCATTATTGGATTAATTTCTTGGGCATACCATAGAGTAATGTGATAACTAGTTTATTTTTATCATAATTTATATTTCATGATAAAATATTAAAATTGAGATAAATCTAAAATTTGTGTTTAGGAATCAAATGGTAGAGACTTACTTGAGAGAATATTTTTGAGCCTATTATCGTTCCATTCTAAGATATATATAATATTTTTTCTACTTCTTTAAACATTCTTCTTGATTATTCAAATCGTTGGATAATCTCTATAGGTTTTGTAATGAATGCTATAATTTTTACATCTAATAAAGTGTCATATACTTATTTTTATTGCTTAAATTGAATTACTTAAGTATAAATTGAAAGTATATATATCTTTCTTCTTTCATACATGTCTTCCAAAAAAGATATACATATGGGGTTCCTTTAAACCGATACAAAAGAAAGCCAAAATTAATCACTCACCAAAATCATACAAAATATGTACAAACAATACCTGGTCCAATCTCTTAAAAAAAGAAAAAAATCAATAGTATAAACTAAATAATATGACCCAAAATTAATACATAATTGGAAAAATACTTCAATGTTGTGAGAAATGACTATTGCAAAAAAAAAAGAAATGAAATAAATTTCCTATAAGTCATTGCATTTTCATTCATATCTTAAGGCATATAATTGAAATTTTTATTTGATGATTTTAATTGATACATGAAAATAATATGTGATACCTTTATAAATACTTTCATTTGATTCCTTTCATGAGATCAATATTACGCATTATTTTGAGCATTTTCTTCTTTAAAACATATGAAAACATGTAGTTCATTTGCTTATATAAATTTTATTCGAATATACCTTTGATTGAGTGCTTGAGCTATAAGTATCAGTATAATGTTGAGAGTATGATTTGTGAGAATTAAAGTCGAAACAAATTCATATTCTTAACACCAAAATTGGATAAATCAACATTGATATATTTTTTATATAGAATATGAATTTATGATTTTTAACTAATTTTTACAATAAATTATGATTCTTTGGAAATTAAATTTTAATTTTTCCTTTTAATTTTAATTATGAACTTAAAAGATACCAAAAGCATGAAAAAATTTGTTATTTTATTTTTTTTATCTTTTATTTTAATTTTTACTTAGTTTAGTTTTAATTTTTTTTATTTTATTTATGTGTTATCTATTTATTTTTGCCTTTTTCTTTTAAATTTTTACATTTATTTTTTATATTTTTGGATATCATTTCTGAAAGTCCTAATGAGACTTAAACTCGTCCACTAGGACAACTCAGGGATTTAAAGGTTTATTATATATGTTAAACGCAACCATATCAATCTACGAAAATAATTTAGGATAGTTTTATTTATTTAGTTTTTTTTTTTTTGTTTTATGCTTTCCTTGCTAAAAGATTAGCAAGAAGTTGATTAAGGGTTGTATGAGTGCTTGAAAAGCATTAAATATAAGGTGATTTATATGCACTTTAATGTATAAATAGATTTTTATTTACATAATTTTAAAAAATTTATATTTTTAACATCATATGTATGTTTTGTTTTTAGGTATTTTTTGCTTCAAAATTATTCAACTGATAAGCACTTTATATTTAGGAGAATTTAATTTGAAAACACTTAATTACAACCATGAAAAATAAAGAAGATAACATATGTAAGCCTTACATATATATCAACAAAATGCAAGGGGGTTGAAATATAAAAAAGGTTTTATAAGCGCAAAACAACATAGGCCGTGACAGTAGCTAATGTGTGATGTGGTGTGAGATAATTAAATTGTAATTTAAATACGTACCAGATTGATGCATGTCACGGTGGGGATAAATATGTGCTATAGTGCCCGACCATATCACCCACATTTTCTCTCTTTTGTGTGTGCTCCACTCTATAAATAGCTACTACTATTTTTGTAATCTTCATTCCTCAGCTCCCAACTCTTTCTTTCTTTTAAGTTTTTTTAATTTTCTAATTTTTCTTGAGTTCTTCTCTCAATTTAAGAGTTGAATAAAGTTTTAGTTAATGTTTATGTTACAAATAGTTTAAATTAGTTTTTCACATTAAGTGACAATAATAAAGAGATTTTTCAGATAATAGAGCATTACAGAAGTTATCTGTACTAATACAATTGATACATTAATTTTAATCATATTCTAATTATAGATTTAATTGTATGTATTGTTCTAAATGTTATATTTAATGTACTAGTCATTTATTAAATTGCACATGTGTAACTGATTGTGATAATGAGATTTTAGTTATGTTATTATGCTTGTGTAATATTAAAATAGGTAAATATTTTTAATATTTCTTAAACACAAGTTATTTTCTATTCAAGAATTTTACAAATTTTTTTACATAATAAACTAAAAATATGAAAGTAAGTTTTAAGATTTAATTATCTGGATCTTATTTAGAATAATACTCTATTTCAAATATTTTTATAAAAATTATTATTTGAAAATATAATGAGAATATATTTTTTTGTAATAGACTTTAATATCTATTAGTTAGTTCTTAGATACATCATTCTTAAATCCAACTTTAAGACCTTGAATGAGACTTTAACTTGTTAGATCCGATCTAATGCAACAAGTTAAATGATTTGTTAATTTTTCATTAAAAAAATATAATTTAATTGAAATTAATTGATATACTCGACCAAAGACATTAAGTGACTTTAATTAATAATGAATATTAGACCCGATAAAAGGTGTTATTTTTTACATATAAAAAAAAATAAATAAATCTGGGTTTATATTTTATTAATCTAATTAATTTTACTAAACATAATTTACTACCTAAATATCCTATTAATTCTACGTTGATTAATAAATTGCACATATGTTTATAATTTGTATAAATTTATTTATCATTCATCTTTTATTATTTTATATTATTAATGTCAAATTTTTAACATAATATTTATTTTATTTTTTGTTTTTAAAAATTTTGTTGAACTATTTAATAACAATATAATTTCTCTTTACATCAATTTTAAAAATATATTTATTATTTTTTACAAAGCGATTCGTATATTTATAAATTATTCAATATTTATTAATCTTTATAAAATGATTCGTGTAAATATGAGTTATTTAAAAATATAAAATATTGTATATCAAATTTTGTGCATTAATAACCACGCGCAGAATATCTGCTAAACAGTTCAAACAAATTCTCGTTGTTGAGATGTTGGTATGAAATAGAATTAAAATACCCATATATTTGGTTGTATATAAAATCCACAAATTGAAGCTTATAGCGCGGATCAAAAACTATGACTATTGACAAAATCAAGCTAAAATCAGACCAATACTTTTCAAATTTTGAAAGCATCTTTCTACCCATATTCTTAAAATAATCATTACTATGACTTGCCGCCTTCTTCAAAACCACGTAGCAATTGGTCACTTCAGGAAGGTATACATTTGCTGTTGGATACCATTACTTGCCTTGTTCTAATGTGTTTTTAATTACATTGGCTTTTTCAATCTTCATTCATATAACCAAAGTTAAAACAATAAATAAATTAATTAATTAATTAAAAACTATAACACCCAATACAGTTTTACCAAAAAAAAAATTAATTATGTGGAAGATACTTGGGAACATTTCTGATCAATTCACATGTCTTCACCAAACGAGAGATATTGGATCACTATTACTGAATTAATTGACCAGAATATTACTTTCCAAAGTCAAAATTTTAACTCCTTATATCAAAACCAAAAGTTAGCTTTAGTGGAATCATTTACGTAAAACTCCAATACATACATAAACTAATATTTATTATTACAACCAGCTTCGTAAAAGCCAAACCAGTCACAAAAATGTTATTTATACGTCACATCATCAGTGTTGAATTCAATAAACACTGCAACACAATTCAACAATCACTGCACCGACGTCAAACATTTCTTTCAATATACACGACGCCTAACAAAGATTGCAGAACCATGCAATTCAATCACATGCATGTGGAATAAGAATTTGATATTCGGTTTCATATAAACAATGTAAATATCCATACAAATTAAGTTAAAATATACCGTAAAACATTTATTTTCTCTTCTCGATTATTTCTTCAAATATTGATTTCTTCACAGATTTGAGCCCAAGTCGCTGCTTTTATACAAATTTAAAACTCTTGTTTTCAAAAACAGTAGATTTCTTTTTCTCTAAAATTCTTACTCTCCGAAAAAAATCTCAGTAACACCCGCATAAATATTAATTACAAACATCATTTTTGCAAGAATATTTGTCCCCCTAATTTTAACAGATTACTCTAAACACAATTTCGAACATTTTGGTAAAATTGTAGTAGAAGAAAACCTCCACACGTGCCTTCACGTCACGCCCGAAGTCGGGTCCATTGCACGCGCGCTCCACGCGCCTACTGCCCTGGAGGTCAAGATGATGACATGTCATCCCACGGCTTCTGGGCCGCTTAACTCGCTTGCTTCGGTGATGGTTTTGGCCCACCAGACATGAGGCCTACCGATTCGTCTGGGCCAGTCCTGGCCAATGGTTTCCATGAACCCTGGGTTTTCTGCCTACGCTTTTCCTATTTTTGGCCGATTCGGCCCATTTTAAAGGTCTCAACCCTGCTTTTTCTTGCTCGGATTTCTAAAACCGTTTTGGTTCATTTTTTCAAGTTTTTAATCCAATTTTGAACCGGTTTACTGGTTTTTGATCCGGTTTAGTATAAATATATATATATATATATAAACAAAAAACAAAAAAAAAACAAAAAATTTAGTTCTAAAATTATTACATCCTTTTCTAGTTTGTTTTCCATAATATCACGACAGAGGGTATAATTTCATTACCTATAGAGCAATCAACTCCAACCTCAAGCAGGAACCTCCGCTCACCAAGGCGTGTGTTTAACGCCGAATTGTTCTTACCGATACTAATTATGATGTTTCGTCTCAAATAATGGAAATGCATATTGCGTAGATAGAAAACTCTCTTATATTCATGACAAAAATTTGCAAACTTAAAAAACATCAAACAATTATAATAAGTGGTATGTAGAAAATCAAAAGTGAAGACGGATCCTTACGTCAACGAAGTCCAAATCACGGTTTATATTTACGCATACCTACCGCTTCTTGAAATTGGGGTGCTTTGGCAAAAGCATTCTATGATGGAAGTTGATGAATTACGGTGTATTTGTCTTAAACCAAAAGGCATTTACTTCCATGACAAAATGAAAATCACTATCGTATTAGTATACGAGAGTTGATCAAATTTTTCAAAGAGCTGCAGTACCATCGCGGATAAGGCGTCGGTCATGAAAGACTCTAACGATCTAATATCATATCAAGAGTCCGTTGAAAAACTAAGGATACATATTTTTCTTGTCACGGATTAGATGATGAATTTGGAAAGGTGTTCAGGAGAAATTTTATAAAAGAAACTATACCAGATTTAAGGTTGTTATTCGATTCGGAGCGTAGACGCCGAATCTCATCAAGGAAAAACTGGAGACGCTGACGCTTCGCTATGATTTCTAAAAATCGTTTTTTCCAATCAAGAAGAACGGCGGGTGACTGATAAATCATCATTTAAATGTACCCATTGTCATCAAAAAAGGGTCATACTAAAGAACGATGTTTTGAACTTTGTTGGATATCCTGATCAAGCGATCACAACCGTGACTTCTGAAGAAAACCCACGACAAATGTCTATTGCCACCATTGTCAAACAACAAAAGATCAAAGTTGCAAACTCCTCAAAGAAATATTGGTAAGATACTTAAAGTTTTTTCTCATGTTTTTAATAATACATGGATAATTGATTCAGTGCAACTGATCATACGACATTCGATTCTAGACAAATCTCAAAACCATCATCACACAAACCGTTTGCACGGCTAATGGTAACATAACCCCATCGGGGAAAGATCTTTGTCTCTCACTAGTACTTTGAATTTAGACTCAAGACTAGTTGTTCCCTCTTGTGAGTATAACCTTATATCTATTTCTCAAATAACCACCGCTTTATCTTGTTTTGTTATTTTTTGGCCTCGACTTTTCAGGTGTTCAAGGACATTCAAACAAAGCAAATGATCGTCGTGGTGTTAGGCAAGGAAACCTCAGATTATTTGGACTTTAATTCAAAAATCATGCATTGGTAGCAATTGATCTAACAAGGATGAATCAAATATATGGCTATGGCACAGAGATCAAGGTTACGCTTCTTTGGATATTTAAAGAAATTATTTCCAAGTTTATTTTCGAGCTTCGATCTTTCTACTTTAAAAATGTGATGTCTATGAACTAGCAAAAAGTCATCGTTCCTCATTTCCGTAACTTTAAATAAAAGTCCATTTCGCTTATGGTTATACATTCTCGTAACGGGTCCTTCCAAAGTCTCCACTTGGGAGGATCACGTTGGTTTGTTACATTTATCGATGATTTTAGTAGAATGACTCGGGTCCTGCTTAATGAAATCTAAAAGCGAGGTAAATGTATTATTTAGAAAATTTCATAAAATGGTTCGTACTCAATATAAACACAGATTCAAGTTCTACGTAAGGGACAACGATGAGAATATAAAAGTTCGAGCTTCAAGAATATCTTAAAACAGGCGGATTATTCATCAAACTACTAAGTTGATACACCTCAACAAAATGGAGTTGCAAAAGAAAAAATCGACACTTGTCGAAGTTGTCCGTGCCTCATTGATCAAGCTAATATGTCATTATCTTATCGGGGAGAAGCAATAACTTCGCCGCATATTTGATCAATCTACCTTCTAGTCCCATTAACTTCCAAACACCACTACATGCCACATCAAGCAATTGTTGCACCAAGTGTTCCAAATTTACCTCCTCATGTCTTTGGTTGTGTGGCATTTGTACACCTACATAAACAACAACGTAGCAAGTTGATCCACGAGCAATACGTCAGGTTTTTATGGATACGCCATACAACAAAAGTGGTACCTGCATATCATCCTCCTACAAAACAAATGATTACCACCATGGATGTTATTTTTCGCGAAGATACAATGTATTTTCATCTACACCTGACTTCAAGTGAGTACAACCATGTCAATTAGACTTTACATATAAATTGTTTCCTAGCGAAGAAAACCAAATTATATGCGAGGAAAATATAAATAACTTGAATTTAGATGGTAATAACTCTCAATATAGAAAAGACTCAAGTGAAATGGAATCAAGTCCTCATCAACTTCAAGATCATCAACAAGTTCCTTACTACCACAAAGTTGAGTACGAGTTTCCTTCTCCACAAATCATTGCCGATATACCTAACCAATCGTTTGTCGAGAATGTTCCAACTATTGAACCAGCCTAGAAAAATACTTCCATCACGCCCAACAGAGGTATTCCTAAAGCCATGTATTTAACCCTCGAGATTTCTAGTAAAGTCAAATATCCCATGAGTAACTATATGTCTAAACATCGTTTGTCAAAATCAAATGTATCATTGTGAATCAATTATCTCGTTGTATCTATTCCCTAACCAGGCTACATGCAAGTTTTAGTCGACCCCAAATGGAAAGATTCTGGCGAATGAAGAACTAAGATCCTTAGAAATAAATAGAACTTGGGAACTTGTCGATCGTCCACCAACAAAGAAAATTGTTGGACGTCGATGGATTTTTTCAAGAAAGTATCAAGCATGGTATGATTGAACGCTATAAAGCAAGATTGGTGGCAAAAGGATACACTCGTACATATACGGGATCGACTATACAGTAAAACATTTGCGCCTATAGCCAAAATTAACACCGTTTCGAGTCTTGGTATTCTAGCTACAAATTTAGATTGGCCATTATATCGCTTTGATGTAAAAAATGCCTTTCTACATGGAGATTTAATTGAAGAAGTCTACATGGATTTACCACCAGGAATCAAGAAATTCAAAATCCATGATGAAAAGGAGTGTAAATTAAAAAAATCATTGTATGGATTGAAACAATCCCCAAGAGCATGATTTGGTAGGTTCACAAAATCAATGAAGGCATTTGGCTACAAACAAAGCAATTCAGACCATACTTTATTTCTGAAAAAAGGATATGGTAAGATCACTACACTTATTGTATATGTTGATGATATGATAGTAATAGGAAATGATCTTGAAGAAAGGAAAGCTCTCCAAAGTTATTTGTCCAAGGAATTTGAAATGAAAGCACTGCATTCCTTAAAATATTTTCTTGGGATTGAGGTTTCTCGATCAAAAGAAGGAATCTTCTTATCTCAAAGAAAGTATGCCTTAGATTTATTAAAAGAAATTGGTATGTTGGCATGTCAACTAGCTAATACACCAGTAGATGAAGGATTAAAATTATGTATTAAGGTTGATCAAGTTCCAACAAATAAAGAAAGATACCAAAGGCTTGTTGAAAGGTTGATGTATTTGGTACACACAAGACCAGATCTTGCCTATGCTTTAAGTATTGTCAGCCAATTTATGCATAATCCTGGAGAACAACATATGAATGCAGTTATTCGTATTTTGAGGTATTTAAAGTCCGCTTCCCTGAAAAGGAGTATTGTTTACTAAAAACTCGTAATTCCAAAGAATAGAAGTACATACCGATGTTGATCAATGGGCCGATCAATAAATGATAAAGCGATCTACATCAAAGTTACTTCACTTTTGCAGTGGGAAACCTTGTAACACGGAGAAGTAAGAAATAACATGTTGTTGTCACTGCTCAAGCGCATAGGTCAATACGTAGGTATGGCACTCGGCTTTATGGTGCCTCAGGGTTACAATCTCTTGAAAGATTTGGGGATATCCTTCTAAAGAATCAATTAAGTTATTTTGTGACAATAAAAAGTATGGATATTGCTCATAATCCAGTTCAACACGATCGTACAAAACATGTTGAAGTTGATCGATTCTTTATTAAGGAAAAGTTAGAAGAAAATTCATTGAATTGCCAAAATTTAAGTCGAAGATCAATCGTCGACATCCTCACTAAAGTAGTCTCATATCGAATATTCACAGAGTTTACAAGTCGGGCATGAAAGACATCTATGCACCAACTTGAGGGGGAGTGTTGAATTCAAAAACAAGGCAACACAATTCAACAATCATCAGACCGACGCCAAACATTTCTTCCAATATACACTTGCAGCCTACCAAGTACGTCAGAACCACGAATTCAATAACGGGTGGTCAGAAATAGTAATTGATATTTGTCTATATAAACAATGTAAATATTCGATACAAATTAAGAAAATATACTGAGAAAACATTTATTTTCTCTTCTGGTTATTTCTTCAAATATTGATTTCTTCAATCAGTTGGGGGAATGAGTCATGACGGTTGGTAGTTCAAAAAATACAAACAAATGTTTTCTCCAATTTTAACATAGCATGTTAATATTAATGTGTTATAACATTCTTTTTAATTTAATTTCAAGTTAAAGTATTGTCAATCAATCGAAGATATAAATTATCTCCAAAAGACAACAACTCTATGCCTAGTTATGTCATTCTATCTACAAAACTTGTTAGAGTTCATTGCAATACTCACCCATTATCATTCCTCAAATACTTCAACTTATTAGTACCTCCACGTGGACATTAGTTTGTAAACAGTTGAAATACTATACATTGAGATTTCAAGAAATAAACCTAGGTTTTTTTAGTGGGCCATCCATGAATGATACAAAGTATCTTGACCCATTTAGAGAAGGGTGTTGTGATATAAGTAATTTAGCTTTTCACTAGTACTAGCCTCACTTTTGATGAATTTAATCCTCTTTAATTTCACTAATGTACAAAATGGCTAAGTCTTTAGTAGTCATTTGTCCCAACAAGCCCTACTTATTCAGTTCTTGAAACCCTCTCTTCACTTATGTGTTATAACATCTTGTGCCAAAGGGAGATCATGTCATCTTTATCTTCTATACAATGGTTACCATAAGTCTCTCTATAACTCCCTTGTGAAAATAAATTTCATTGCTCTTATACCTTCTAAAGTAAACCATTGATCCTCTAGTCACCTTGATCTCAGTAATGAGACCCTTAAAAATTCAAAATCTTCATTAGCCATCAATCACATTGAAATAAGGTTTCTTTTAAGTAGAGGAACATACCTTATACCTTTTAAAGTGTTCTTCGTGCCATTAATGAACTTGATCCTCACATTACTAATGTCCTTCACCTTGCATTCTTGTTCATTTACTATATAGACAACTCTATTCTCCACTGGTTAATACACCTTAAACTAGTGTTTGTTTGGTGTCATATGGTATGTGCTACCTGAATCAAGAATCCACACTTAATAAGAGTGTTTGTTACTGATTGTGAGGGTATCAGTACTCACATACCCATCCTGCACTACAAAGCCTTAGCATTAGCATCATCCGTATTTTTATCCATGTATCTCTTCTTCCTCTTAAAACACTCTTTCTTGAAATGTCTCTCCTTTAAGACAAATGAACCATTTGTAGACTCTTTGATCTAGACTTATATCTTGAATGAGAATTACCATTCTTGTCTCTTTTCTCATTTCTGCCTCTAGCCTTTAAAGTATCACCACTACTTCTAAACATTATTTTATTCTCAAACCTCATCTCAAGTACTTTAGACCTTGAAGCTAAAATCAATATTCTAACGTCAAATTTTCCCTTAGTTATTTAATTGTCACCCGAATTGCAATCAAAAGATTATGGTAGGGAATTAAGCAAAATAATTACTTAATTTTCATCACTTATAGATTCACGGATGTTTGTTAACTCGATGTTGATTTTCTTGAATTTATCATGTTTCAACTCTAAAGCCTTAGAAGGATCCATTCTAAATCCAAACAATTTCTTCTTCAATAAATTTTTATTTGACAATTTCTTTCTCAGAAAAAGGCTCTTAAGTTTCACCCATATATCAAGGAAGTTTATTGAACAAGATTGGCATCTTCTTGTGCCATAATCCAAAATCACATATGCCATCAAATTTATCCATCTCCTATTTCATCCACCATGTATCTATACACATGTGTCTCTGATTTTAATATGAGCTTCCCCGATCTTAAAACCAAGCTTTGATACCATTTCTTAAATAAATTGAAACCGATAAAAACTACAACAATCACAATTTAAGAACAAGAAAATGAAAGCTATTGATCAAAAACATCAAATTGATATTTATTATACATCAAGAATTGATTATATAATAAGAACACTACCAAAGGCTCAATAACACACATATTCTCCCCACATTGACTTTCCTTAATTGTTACTAATTCCTTTTACCAGGGTAAAGCTAGCTTTATACAAGCAAGAACTTACATTCATCTTACTCTCTTCTTGATTACTTTATCACTAGTTCTTTCCATACTTTGAATACACAAGAGAATGATGATTACGACACATATTTAACACCCTTAACCACCTATCTTTTAAATAGCTTCTATTCTAACAAACATAAGCATATTAGTCACTAAAAAAATAATAGTATTTCATTAGTCTAGCGACGCAAGTCTTCATGTGTGCTCCTCGAGGCTACATCATCACACATACTCATTTTAAATATTATATAGTAGTCATATCATCTCTTCATTTTCTATTTGATCATGGATCCACTATCTTTGATTCATAATATAGTTTCAATGGTACTAAAGTTTTCCCTTCACGAGCTAACTTGAGAGTTAGATTAAGAGCAATTAAAGAAAATCCATAAAATTGAGTAAGGGTGAACTAAAGTGACTAATTTTTTACAATCAATTATGAACAGAATAAAGAATCAATTCGATAATTTATAGTCGATTTAGTATGGAAAACTCATCACTAGCCTTGAGCCTTAAGCCTTATGCTTGCTTCTGCTCATTTGTAGACCAGATTCTCAACACCAAATCAATCATGGATATTAAAAGCCCTTTGTACCGAGTAAGAATTGAGGGATCACTTTCATTCACATTTCTTTCTTCGTTAAAAGCCTTTCTCTTATGTCAGGTTTGGAGAGGATGAATTGAAACTTCCTATTCTAAGTTAGGTCTAGAGTTTTTCCTCATCACCATTTGTATTCTTTATCACATGGTCATTCTTTTGTATGGGATGTGAAATCTTTCTTTCCTAAATCCATTTACCTTGCACCTTGCTAGCCTAATGCAAAATTTGAATAAAAAAGTCAACCAAGGAAAGCAATCAAGCAAGTGTCATCCTAATGTAACCTAATGGCATACAAATATCTATTACAAAAGGACCAACAATGTCTTATTTACAATATTCTTTGCATCTCAAGAGAAGCAATCAATTAATGACTATCATATCTATTAAGAAAAGCCTTAAAGCTTGGTCAGGGAGAAAGGACTAAGGATCAAACCAATGGAACCTAAAGGATATATAAGTTGTAATTAATAAGTTGCATGCCGTCGTACTGATTAATGAATTGACTTATTACGTGGAAAGTAACCTAATAAATGCTTAAAGATTTAGTGGGAAGAATTGCGGCTAGATTCTATACCAACATATTCTCTCTATTAAAAAAGAAAAAATAGAATTATAAGGGCCTCTGTGAGATAGATATGAAAAGGAAATCCATCCAAGCCAATCTCACTAGTAGGTAAGGAAAAATGTCCAACTTGTTCAACACTAAAGCCCTTCTTTTTCTCTATCATCTTCGTATTCTAGATGGGATATGTACAGTTACGTTCATCTTCTTCTTTTTTTATTATTTATTCTTACTGTCTTTGGTTACTTGAGCAAATTATTTTCTTTTATTGTAACTGAATCTCCAACAAAAAGAGAAAACCTAATCGCGACACATAGGCTATGTGGAACGAAGGTTATAAGAGCTTATTTCACGGCTTTATAAGACTGCATTGAATTAACCTAGTAAAATTGCTAAAACTTTTTATCTGAATCTCTGGAGCTCACAAAAGACCAAGATAGCAAGCTGTCTCGATTCTGAATAAGCTTGGGATATTCGTTTCCTAAATCTAAAAGAAAGCCGTTAAAGCTTTTGGAGTCAAATATTTCTTCTTTAAAGCCTGGGACTTCTTCTTTATGACTCGACTCATTATTTAATAACACTAAGCCAAAGCCCAATTAGAATGACAGAAATAGGAGAGTAGGGACGGAGAACTAATGTCACCAATTGAATTAGATATCTTGGATCATTGAATAGACAAAGAGAGATGCTCCTAGTGCAGCCCAAAAGCGTATTCGTTCAAAGAGCTAGAAATGACTTTCTTCCCACCCATAAATCATAGTAAGTTCATATTCATCCAAACACATGATAAAGAGCTTTAACGAATTGCCAAGAACGCAATCAAACACTAAAGCCCTCAAGCAAGGATTTTCTTCTTTATAATACATAAGAAACCATCAAAGCAAAAGAAAGTACATTCCCCGAAACAACATAAACAGAAAGATCGCTCCATTCATTTGCACTAGAAAAGCGCTAAGCCCAAAAGCCACATTACTCTCCGCTATTATTTAAAAAAGAAAATAATCAAATACATGAATAAGCAACTCGCCCATTAATATGCCATATACAATTCAACACCAAAATATTTTTGGATCTGTAAGTGCTTATCAATCTCCCATTTCAAGTCACACGTTCATACCATGTATCGATCGATTAAAAAAAAAATTTGTTACACAACCATAGAATAATTCTAATTTGTATCGTGTTGTAGCCCGACCCCTAACTATGATTGGCTAAATTACACCATTTACGTAGGGAACAAAAATAAAAATAAAAATGTGTTACTAAGAATTGATCATTAACTATATTTTACATTTAGAACTAGTATTATTTCTTACAATATTATAAGAGACGTAACAAAAAAAATTACATAAATTCCTCATGATTACCACCCCCTATATTGTCCATTGAGCGCCCAAGTTATAGATATCATACCACAAAACCCTAATGTTTAGAATGAAGACGGAAGAATAAAGATGGTATCTTACCACGTATTTGAACTTTGTATAGATTCCCAAAGGTATGAAAACGTATACACACTGACACAATACGACAGCTGTATAAATATAAATATGTAGCGAACACTAAAAATGAATAAGACAGAACAGATACAGTTAAGGAAAGAAAGATACAACTTTCATAATCCTTGTCGACTATATACTCACATCATTGGTGGCCCATTCTTATAATGATTGAAGGCAAACAAAAAAAAAAGGAACGAAAGATAAGAAAAAGATTTGTCGAACTAAAAAAAGTGTAAATTACTAATGACCTTGTTCTTCACTTCAGGGAGTCTGCCAAGGAGTAAGGTCCACTTATCTTCGACAGATCAATCCTCAAACTCATGCATGTGATCGAGAAGATAGTTAGCAGCCAGTTCCTCGTTTTTGTTGCAAGCAAAAAAGACCTCCAACACAGTTGCCCTATCAAAGCCCATTGCTTCAAGCTGAAAGAGAGAGATGTGAGAAATGAGAACCAATAGCAAACTCGGTCAAGTACATAAAATAGCCAAGGAATCCTACTAAACTTTAGATAATCAACAGTTAAAACATCAAAATGTTCATAAATACAATCATATGAAGGATGGATAAACAAAAAAACATTGCATGTGGAAACACAAACAATATAATTTTTATAACAACATCCTTGAATATTGATAAAGTGAAACAATGTTTTTTTAGGACACAGTGAATAAGCTATACAACTGTCTTTGCACGTATAAAATGCATTGATTACACTATGATAATGAATTAAAAACACGTAGAATTGGCCAAAACATGTCATTATGATGTGACTATATCTAAAATTCATGCTAATCGGTCAAAACATCTAGAATCCTTGAGTCTCTCAAATTTACACAAAAGTGGTTGTTGCAACCATTCCCCATTTGTAGTTATGGGACAAACCCATAGTCACTTCATACTAAGATTTAGCAACAAAAGTTAAAATATTATCATGTAATTAACTTCAGATAATTAAAAAAAAACTTAATCATGTTTTAGTTTTAAAAAGATTGTCCAAAATCATTACAATGGACCAATGGTACCTAAAGCATTCCAATTAGAACAAGAGAAGAGTACTCTAGAAGTCACTTTGTTTGTATTATTTAGACACTATGGTCAGATGGCCTTTGCAAGGGAAACATAAGTCAATCGATTTTTAAAATTAGGATAATTTAGTCTAAGTCTTTTTTTTACTGTAAAATAGATAATTTAGTCACATAACTTTGAAATTATGTTACTAAAGTGTCCCAATTTTAACAATCGAATGACTTGTGTATTCCTTGCATATCAAAATGTCCTAATAACACAAACAAAATAACTTGAAGAACTGATCACCAACAATAAGAAATTATTTTAAGTCATATATCAGATAGTTGAAATTGATAATTACGACTCAATTGTGCAGGCAGGGAATACTTACACGTTCAATGGCCTCTCGCTCCTCAGGAGTGACAGTCACTGCCTGAGGCATTGCAGCTGTTAGCTGCCCAAGCACATCCCTAGAGCAAATTGTTGAAACGATAAGCATCTTAAAATCCATAATCATTCATAAGCAAAACAACTTTCAGAGTTAAACTCGCACAAGAATTAAACGAAGTAGAAAAATAAAAAGCCTACCCTTCTCCACCTTCCATGGGTTCATTGATAAGGCGTAGGAAGTCAGCTTGATGCTCTTGGATTAGCCTCATCAGATGAGGATTTTGTTTCCCCAACTCTTGGAGCATTGGCTGTAACAAAAATTGTATCAGATAAGAGCACAGGAAAGAAGGAAGAAACCATATCTAGGAAATGGCATATGAACCTGTAATATTTGAGGATTTGCCTGCACCATAGCTCGCAATGCTTGGAACTAAGATGGATCAACATAAGATGAAGTTAGATGAAGAAACAAGCCTTCAAATTAATAAAGGATTGGAGTTTAAGATTTTGGAAGGAAGAAGGGAATTGAAGAAAACATGCATACCACCGGGCTCTTGCCAGGTGGAAATGCAAAGTGATAACATTCACCCAACTACTGCAAAAGTTTAACTTTCAACAGCTTTTGACATGAATGGGTGAAGTTGATTGGTGGCAATAGCCTACCAAGTTGCATGCAAGCTTTTCCTGGAAAATCAACACAAAAATAAAGGAAAGGAGAGTACTTGTTGACTATTTCGCAGAAAATCCAGGGTACCAGCACCGGCAGCACCAGAGCCCATGTTAGGAAGGCCCTATTTTTTACATTTAAGAATTAAGCACCACATAAACAATCTCAAACATGAGCAAAGAGAAATGACCCAATAGCTACCTGAGGAAAAAGATCTAATGGGTTGGAATTAGGCCCGCTTGAAGGAACAATTGGTGGTCGTGCTGATTGTGGGGATTGAGCTGGAGGGTTTGTAGCTAGTGCACCTGCTGGAGCTTGGGCCACAGGTGGAGCTTCCGCTTGCTCAGGAATACCCTAAATTTTGCAAATAATTATGAGCACCAGTTATCATAAGAAATATAGATTCATAATTTCTTTTATATTATCATATGCTTGAGGGGAAGTATGATGATATTTTTGGTATATCTCATTTATTTGATTTAATTTTACATTCAACTCAATTTTATTTACTAAATATGGAAACTAAGCAATAAGTTGAACTCTTTATTACTTTCCTTGCAACTAATAGTAACAAGTTTTCTACTTCTGCAGATGTTTAAGAATTTAGCAGATCAGAAATTGTAGAGCAAGATTTTACATAAGTGGAGAGTGTTAAACCAAAAAAAATGAATTAAGATATATACAAAAAATATTGACCTACTGCCCCTAAAAGCTTATGCTTTAGAAGGAATGTAACCAACATGAAATTAATTAATCATGGGTTCAAACCCTTGCAATCTGCATGATGAAAATATTCAAGTAATAGGACCAATAGTACCTGGTTGATAGAAAGTGATAGGACAAACTAAAAATAAAAAAGGAAATAGCAGATAAAACAAATGTTAACCTATCAATATTTTCAACATCGGTATAAGCAGTAATCAACATAAATTTAGGACAAAGCACAATTTATCATGCACCAATTAGAACCTGTAAATCATTTAAGTCAATTTACGTACGGAATAGAGATAATCGACAGCCCTCTCAGGGTTGTTGTAAGCAGCACGAAGAGCTCGAACAACAGTTTCCCTATCCCAAGTCCCTCCACCCATGTCCAGAATTTGCTGAATAGCTCCCTCCAAGTTGCTTCCAGCAACAAGGTTAGATGCTGCTTGGCCATATACATCAGTGTCGATGCTGCTCCCGAAATAGTTGAGGGGGGTTTTAGAGGCCAAAACAACAATGAAAGCAAAAAATAGAAAGGGCAAAAACTTTATTTAGAAAAACAGATAATTAAAGTAGGACATGTCCCAGCATGAAAATAGGCAACATGACAAAAAGAATAGTGCTTACGCATCAGCAGATGGAGCGGGAGCCAGAGCGGGAGCGGGAGCCAGAGCGGGAGCCAGAGCGGGAGCCAGAGCGGGAGCGGGAGCGGGAGCCAGAGCTGGAGCGGAAGCCAGAGCGGGAGCCGGAGTAATGCCAGCTACAGGACTGAGAAATCAAGCCAAAATTACCTTCACTGAAGTTGCATAAAAATTGCAAATATTGTCATTCAACAAAGGATGTAAAAATCATGAAAGGTCCTGACTCACGATGCTGGTGTAGCTGCTGGAGCCTGAGCTGTTGTTGAAGAAAGAGCTGGAGCCTGAGAAGGGGCCGTAGCTTGAGCAGTCTGTTAAATAAGTAAACTCTATGACATCGCACAATATAAATAACTCAGTTGAAAAATTAAAAATCAAAATTGAAACACAGAAAAACATGGTCAAGAGAGACAAGATGAGCATACTGGATCCATATGCATTACAAAAAGTAAATAAAAATAAAGTGAAAGAGACATCAGCCTCAGTGCTTGGAATGGTATCACAGCCATGTAGATGACTGCAAAATCATACCATAAATTAGGGCAAGCAAATAATCCAATCAATCTGCTTAAATCGAGAAATTTGATCCGATCCATAGGATACAAATCGGATTGGATTGTAATATTTTGCTGTCAAATCAAATCCGAATTTGAAAGTATACGATCCATTCGGATTCGGATCGGATTTGAATTGACATATGTTATAATCCGCTACAATCCAATCCGATCCAATTACTATTAAAATTATAAATAAATGCATAATTTATTTCGTAATATTTAAATATCATACATATTACAATTACATTAAATTACTATTTTAGTTTAAAAATAAATATAAATGTTAAATACCTATAATAATTTAATAAGTGTCCAAACATACTTCTTATTCTTTTAATTTTCTTAATTGCAATTATAAATAATATATTTTGCTAGAGATACACCAATTTAAAATTTTAATATTATGTACATCGTATTTTATATATGACAATAATTCATAAATAAATTTTAACTTCAATTCGACCTTATCTGATCCTAAAAAAAATATGATATGCTCAGATTCAGATTAGTTTGTATTGATTATCATCAGATAGGATTAGATCCAGATTGAAATTCCTCAAATCCGATTTGGATCGAATCATATTCAAATTGCTAAAAAACAAGCAATTTAGATCTACTACTCATCCCTACCATGAATGTTCTCAAAGTATGCTGAGAGAACCAATACACAGTGACTAAAGAAATAGCAAATTGATACTGATTTTGCCCTAACATAGAATTAAAACTAAAGTGAGTAAAGAGAATATTACAACCAGCAGTCACAGGAATGATTAACGACACACAAACAATCCAAAATTCATTTGTATTACCTTAGTAGGTGCAGTAGATGTTGTTGAACCTTCAACAGGTGAGCTCTTACTCTGGAAATAGTTTGAGCATGTAAAACAACCAGTTCAAACAGATTATGACATAAAAGCTTATGTGATAACCATAACTGTGCAATTACTGAAAAGATAAATAAAGGTTATATTTGGAGTTCCTTATGGAATCGGACACAGTGCAGTGGGTAGGAACATTTAACTTATAAATTAGAACTTCCAGGTTTGGCCAGCCAATTTTATAAGATATTACTACTTATAAAGTAGACAAAAGACTTTCTGAAAATCAACTCTTCTTCATAGGGTAGAGCTATCAAAAAATTCAATTTTTTTCCCTTGTCGGATAGTTGTTGAATACTTGATCTTGATATAAGGAACAGATTAGAGATTTTGTACAATTCAGTGAAACTAAAATACGTACAATTCATAAAAAAAAATTATATCTCTAAATGCTTTGAAGACCAGTGTTCTTTTATCCTAAAATTAAAGTTAAACCATCCCGAAGGTATCAAGTATAAATATCTCAAAATATAGCTATCTTTCCTAAAGCATAGAACAGGAAATTACCTTTGACAACATTATCACGACAAAGCTATTTTCTTGAACTTTGTTTTCATCCAAGGTGGTGCCATCTTTGAGGACTTTCCCTTGATGAATAAGCATCTGCTGTGCAGCAGGATATACATCTGTACCTTGAATGTTTTCTATATTTTTCTTCACATCATCAACCTGATAAAAGGAAATATAAAGTTTCATAAAGAAAGAATTTTAAAAAACAAGAATAATAATAATAGCATTAATAATGCCATGTAATAGTGTATTAACATGAGAAAATGACAGAATTGCTCTAAAATCACAAAAATCACACACTAACATTTTAAAAAAAAAATCATGTCAGCAGATTACACCTTAACTGCATTAACCAAAATGTTATCTAAAACTAAAATCATACAAATGTAAATTGCATATTCTCTCTAAGCTTCTCGATAAATACGACACCAAAAAATACAAATAAAAAAATCTATGATGTACATGTGCAAGTGAACGCATGATCTCGCTGAAATTCAGCACCATAGGATGATCAAGATCAGAAAACCATTCATCTGAATTCTCAAGTAAAGTTAACCTGCCATAAGTCTCCCAATTAGTGTTATTCTCCATGGGAAATTGATTGATAGCAAATAGTTTCATGGTAATCAGGCTTACATGAGAATTAAAAATGCAAAGGGGAAGTTTCGGTTCCAGATAAACAAAGGAAATCCCAGTCCATCATTTCCTTCAAGACATAATTCATCATTAAACCCTATAAGTAGAACAATCGAACCAAATTAGATCTGATCCTATTCCTACCTTTGATTAAGTCTCTAAGAGACTGATGCAAAGTGCCACTAAGAGGAGTGAATCCATGTGACACATTAACATAACACATCATTGAATACAGAATACATGCCTAGTAGAAACCTAAATCCCAGGTGTAGTTTTCTACCAACCTCAATAAAACTATGCGTCAGGCAAGTCATAGCGCACTCAAACTATATCATATTTTATCGGTAAAACTTCCAGGCGAAGAATAAAAGAATACTGAAGAAAGAATCGTAAACTACAAAAGTCAGCTGCTACTTTCCAAACGATGGAACAAGCAATCAGAGGCTCAGAGCAAGCAAAAGGATTAAATGAATAGGCCAAGTACATTGTGCCATCCCTTAGACAACAAACAGCATCGAAGTCACACACTGTTGAGTAACACTTTCAAACCAAACTCCACAGGTCAACATGAGACATTCGGATTAAACAGTTATAGCGTAGTCTCCTAACCACAAAAATTCAAATTCGACTCCCAACCAAACTGATCCCGCGCGGGAAGAACGAAATACTGAAAATCAAACCAGCTAGTTAATCAAAACCGGATAAAGAAGTGCGAGATTAAACCCTAATTATCAATAAATTATAAGCAAATTAAAAACCAGTGTAAAACCCTAGCAAACATCCCAAAGTTCCCATCAACCATAATTACCATTCACATTTTAAGAAGTTTGGAAACTTAAGAGTACGAAGAAACGCCAAAGTAACAAAGAGGAACAGAGGACGAACCTTATCTTCAGGCTTTACTTCGATTTCGAAGTGAGTACCCTTAAGAGTCTTTACGAAAATCTTCATTTCCTTTTCTTCTGCTCGATCGTCGTCCTTACAGCCTTGGCTTTCCACTCTAAGAAACTTCGAAACTCCGATCCGAAACGAATTGTCAGATAAGACTAAAAAGTTTAAACGAAAGGTTAACCGAACGAGCAAGCAAAGATCTTGCGAGAAAGATGCACTGGATGAAGGGTCGTATTTACGCGAACGTAAGGTATTTTATAACACGCGCGTGACGGGAGTGTTTGAGGCCTTAACAGTTAACACTAAGCCATTACAAAATGATATTTGAGTAGTTAATTTATATCTTTTTATACTTTAATTCTATTATTATTAAAAAATATGTATAAAAATAAAGTTAATTTTTTATTTTATTTTATTTATTTATTATTGTATTAAATTATTTTAATTTAAATAAATTATAATTAAAAAAATTAAAAAAATAAAAAATTATCATTTTTCTTCACTTTTTAATAATATAAAAATAAAATATCACAAAAATAAATACAATATCTAGCTCTTAATTGTATAATAAGTAAAGAAAAATAGATATTAGGTAAGAAGGAAAAAAACTTAATATACCAGCATGATAAATCAAATCAAACCGATAAAAATGTGTAGTTATTTCGGTGTCACTGGTTCTATTTCATTTGTTTTTTAAATTATAAAAAATAATATTCCAAAAATTTATCAACAAAATAATATTTTAATAAAATAAAAATGATTTTTTAATATTAAATGAATTAAAATGATAATATTTTAATTTAAAATATACTCAAAATAAAATAATATATAAGAATTTTTTTTAATTATAAAAATGTATAAGTTACACATAAAGTTTATTATTTTGTTATTTAACCCTTTTTTATTAAAAAAATTCACATATATGCATGTAGAGAATATTGACTTCATGTAACTTTTTTTCATTTCAATAATATTTTTTCAAAACTAGTAAAAACTCAATGTAAAATTTATAGTTTCATACTAATAAATACCAAAATATATTTGCTACATAAAATTAATAAAATTATAATCTGTTACATCCATCTCTAGTTGTTTGATATAATTTCATTCTACAATATATAAACTCAACTCTAATTTTATATGCAACATGTTACATCTATTTTTATATTTAGATGTAATCTATCACATTTATTTCTAACAAGATCGCTAGAGCTTTAGTGATTATGTAACATATTACATCCAACTTTACCTTTAAATTTAACATGTTATATCTACCTCCTAATAACATTTTTTTCTCTTTATAGCTCTACTACATATTTTTGGAGTACGAAATTACAATTTTATCCCTTGATAATATCTATATTCTTCTAATCACCACTCTTATTTTTATTATATTCATCTACGTTACTCTCTTTTTGAACTTGATGTCATTCCTAAATCACCACAGTGGCATGAACATCGTGTTTTGTCAATGAAGTTGAAAATGCCAAGCACAATAATAGGGTTAAAAATGGATTCATAACATATGAAGTTATCTAAATATAATTTCTTATTTATATGTTGTGTTATTATTGGTAAGAGATTAAATATAAGTATAATAGGATCTATGTATTTTGAGTGGTTTTCTTAAATATAATAGGATCAATGTATTTTGAGTGATTTTCTTTATTAATTTGTTAACATAATAATGATTTTTTTGTTTTGAAACTCATTAGCTAATCCATGTAATTATATTGATTACTAATGATCTACTTAATTACCTTCGATATTCATCTCTTTTTATAGTAAAGCATCCACTAAATGTTTGAACAAATGCTCAAGTGAATACATGTAAAGAATTCTGAATATATAATAAATAAAACTAATCAATGAAGTTACATAATATGTATACTATTATATTCATATATATCGTTGTATGTAATATGTTACATTTAACGTAATTTTGAAAAATTGTCGGATGTAATATGTTATGCATACTTGTATCTCTGTATGTAACTTATTATATCTAAATGTATCTTTTTATGTAATAATTTACATATGTATCTACATTTATACGTAACATGTTATATATATCTTAAAATTGATTTCACAAAATCTTAGTTAATTTGATAATAATATAAAAAGAAGATTAGTACTTTGATAACATGCTATAGTGTTATTTTAAAATTACATTATTCATTTTAAGAATTTTAGTTAGACACGAGGGTTATAAAATATTATAATTTTTTTTTAAATTATGGTTTAAAGTTTTATAGAAGTCACTTCAAGTTTAACTTGCTATATCAACCATGATATTTGTATATAACGTAATATTTTTATTTTTGAATGTAACATATTACATCATCTATATCTTTGTATATATAATGATCATTTTTTTTAATATAATTTAAAATTTGTTATTTTTGTGATCTACTATATCTAAAATGTTATTTTCATTTTTATCTTTATTGTAATACATTAAATGTACTTGTATTTATATATTTAATATTATATTCACTTATATTTTTATATGTAATATATTGCATTTACATATATTTTTGGATGTAAAATATTATATCCACATCTATTTTTAGATTTATATTTGTATATAACATATTATATATACATTTGTCTTCGTGAAAAATATCCTTAAAACAAATAGTTAATTAATGTGTTACTTTAATTACGAGTAAATATATAACAATAATTATTTTATTATCAAAAAGTTAATTAATTTATTATTTTAGTGAAAAATATATACATGTAATAATTATTTGATGAACAATAAATATAACACTTTGTGATAGTGTCACACAATTGAAATATGAGTTATAATTCATTTAATAAATAAATTAAATATAATAATACGATACATACAAACTTAACACATTATTATATATGAGTGATCTCAAATACAATAAGACGATACATATGATTATCTATTTAATGATTACTCATTAAATGTATAATCATTAACTCTATAAATTATCACGTTTAATATAATAAAAATAATTGTATTTTACAAAATGATTACTCATAAAAATGTATTTATTATATGAACGTTTTAATATTTATTTATGTAAAAAATAACAAAAAATATAAAATATGTATTTATAATATAGATATTTTGATATTTATTGGTATAAAAACTAAACAAGTGGTTGTCGATAAAATATTATAACTTTTTATATATAAAGATATTATAAGTGAATTAATTGCAGTGTGAATTATAATCTTTAATATAATAAAAATGATTATTTATATAAAATAAATATTCATAAAAAATATTTATTAGAATAAAAAAATAACAAAAAATATAAAATATGTATTTATTATATAATTATTTTGATATTTATTAGTGTAAAATAATTAAAAAAAAATGATTTTTGACTAAAGATTGGCTTAAGATATAATAAGTGAATTTATTTAACACTCATTAAATATATAATTTTTAATTATAAAATATATTTATTATATATATTTTTTGGTATTTGTTGATGTAAAATTTTATAAAAATATTAAATATGTAATTATTGTATAAATATTTTGATATTTATTGATATAAAAAAGTTAAAAATGTTTAGAAAAAAAAGGGCAAAGAAACGACGTAAAAAAAGTTCGAACAATTAGGAGGACATCGTGGCATTTATATATATATATATATATTAATAATGTTATCAATAGATTTTTTAAGTTAACAGTGGTGGTGAAGACAATGTATATTAGAAATTAAATTTAATACTAAAGTTATAATAAAAAAATTAAAATAAATTTATTTTATCAAAATTAAAAAGATAGTAACTAAATTTTAAGAAAAAATTAAAGAATTAAAATGTAAAATTTATAACAAGATAAATACTAATATTACTTTTTATACCCATAATCTTATATCAGTGTAATAATTGTTTTAAAAATTATAAAAAAAATTCTAATTTTTAAATAATATTGATACTAAAACATTAGGGACCATTAGTGTTTGTTCCTCCAAATTTATATTTTCCATACACTATTCATGGAGCCCTAGCCCCTAGGACATATATTGCCTCCTTATTACTCCAGCCGACAGGGGAGATGAAAAACGTCATTAGCTACTTTGAAGAGAAGATTAAAAAAAAAATTATTTACTTGTAGAGCAATAACTTATATGATACGTAACCACATATTAATAAAAAATAAATTTAATTATATTAATTAATTAATAGATAATTTTGACGTTATTGCAAATAAAAATATTCGAAGACATATTAATTAAGCCAACTCCTCTTTAAATTTACAATACTCACAGTAGATAATATTATTTGTTTTTTAATTAATTATTTTTTCTTTTTATTATGTTTTCCCTGTAGATATATTTGAAGTTTGATTTTAATTAACTCTTTTAGTTATTAGTATTTGTAATCTTTTTCGGTCTGCCGTGATTAATATAATAGGTTTTTATGTATTTATTATTTTATCTTTATTTATAATTATTCATTTATATGTATAATCAAATTGAATCAATATTTTACTTCCTATATATTTATTTTATAACAAAATAAAATAAACCTAACGAGGGAAGAGCAAACTCCTATAATTATAAGATGTATCTCTCCGGCTCTCACCCATCAAAAATAAAAAATAAAAAAGGTAAAGAAAGCTAAAAATAACAAATAGGTATATATTTGTTTCTTTTATCACAATATTGATCGATAGTACATTATAGCATGTTTTCATTTATTAAATTATCTTTTTATCACAAAAATATTATATTTAAGGAAATATTACATTATATATTATAACCACTTATTAAAAAGAAATCATTCCAAAATAAGTAGTAGTTAGAAATAATATTTTTAAACATATTAACTCTAGCTTTATTCTTAGAATGAATATGATTAATTAGTTTGAGTCATTTTAGTTTCTTGACTTTGTGTTTTTTTTATTTATTCTTATTTTAACAAATTTTTAATTGATATTTTTAAAGTAATTTTATTTAAATCATTAGTATTTATTTTTACTCAATTTAAATAGCATTGATTACTTTAATTAATTAAAAATATTGAAATCGATTAAAATGAATACTAATAACATAAATAATTATAATTTAAAAATACTAATAGATAATAAATTAAAATGTTTCATTTCAACTTATACAATTAAGAACGAAAAAGTAAAGCTAAAACTTGATCAAACCTACCTTAATTTACATTACGTTAAATTCAACACTAAACTAATGTTTCTTGAAGTAATAACTAATCTATTATTGTAATTATTGGCAGATATACTTTATGTAATGTGGTTGATATTTGGTGTAGCACAGGTAATCTAATTCTGTGAAGGAAGCTGAATTACTCTCAATCTTAATGTCTTTGCAAATTGCTTTATCAGTTGGATTTTCATCATATAATTATTGAAAATGACAATAACAATATTATTTAATTCAACCATAAACGGATTCGATCATTAGTCCAAAAAAAAAAAACTTGAACTTTTGAAAGCAAAAAAAATCCATTCGATCAATTATTTACACAATAAATTAATAATATTTAAAGGAAAAAAAATTGTCATTTTCTTTGAGAGCAATTCCATCCATCCATTTATTTATCCAATAAATAAATAATATTTAAAGAAAAATAAGAAATTAAAAGGCATCATCAAACAAAATGTATTGCACAAAAAATATGTCATTTTCTTTTATAGCATCTCTCTTTTATTATACAGTAGATATTTATATTGCATGTCTATCTTTTGTTTTTATTTATATGAAATATAGTATTAATGAAAATCATATTTTTAGATGATTTTTTTTAATTGAATAATAAAGTTATAATTCATTCAACAATATAAAACTCGGCCCCATTTGAAAAGAAATTTGGTTTTGCCTTTGCACATAAATACATGTGACTCAAATTTAAGGCGTTTTTGATGTTTAACTAAATTTTATATTAATTTTTTTAAAATAACTATAATACTCATATATTACAAATGTGCTACATATCTTTGTAACACATACTTATTGGCAAGTAAACTTAATCGTTAACAGTTTAATTAAGTTTTGTTATTTTAAAAAACAATATTTAAAATTTTGGTTTTTATTTTTTTATTTTTATTGTATTAAATGAAACTACATTGATTCGCTAATTTAAACTAACATTAATAATTTTTGCAACCATTAGAAAATCTTAATTTTTTATACGTGCCAAATGAAATTAATTAGCTAAAAAATCTAAACCAATTAAATCTTAATAATTTGAATAATTTTCTAGTTATTGTTATTTTACTTGCTTTAACAAATGGCTTCATGAGTAATCGTTCATGCTAATTAGTAATTAGTATAGTGCATGTGTTTTGGTTGGTTAGAAATGAAAATACAAGGGTAAATACCACAAAAACCTTTATAATATTTGATTACATATAAAGTATTTCTTAGAAGTTGTATTTTGTGCGTTGCACATCCTCAATGTTTGAATTAATATTAAGGATGATGGTACCAAAATTATACCAATGTTAAAAGTATATAAAATTAAAAAATTTCTTAAAATCACCTTATTTGAAGTAATATTTCATTTTTTTTATTAAAATCACTCAAAATTAAGAATTATCACAACTATATTAGGTTGTATTTAATAGCAATTTTGATAAAAAAAAATTGAATTTACATTAAAATATTGACCTAATATGACAAAACAATGTCTTACCACAATAGCGATAAACCTTATTTTAGAATTATTTTTGTACAAATTAAAAGCATTAACTTAGTATAGTAAGATATATGTCCAATGTGAGAAGGTTTATTAATGACATACAATGTCGTGATAAGTTTTACTACAACAAAATAATATCTTACAAGAACAATCATAACCCTTACATTAGTAACTATTTTAGTAAAAAAAAATATAACACAAATGTTTTACTAATTTAATAAATCTTCTATAAAACTCCATTAACTTTTTTTGTAGAACTATATCATTAATTATGAAAGTATATAAGAAGTAAAAAAATGAAAAAAAAATCATAAATAGAGCATATGAATACATATAAGCAAAATCTTTTGAATTGTTATATGTTTAAACATATGTAAACGCATATTTTTTTATTTATAATTGATTTATAGAACATATATCAACTCAAAAAAAACCTATATGTGTGTTCATGTATTTTATTTTTGTTATTTTTTAAAATTTTGAACTTCTAATATTTTTTTATAATTAATAAATTTATAATATCATTTCAAAATATTAATAAAATTTTATATAATTTCGTTATATTTCTATTATCCTTTATCCTAATATCCCAACATTAAGGGGGGCAAATTTAGTTAGATGGGCAAACGTGTATAAGCTAGCAGAAAATCAATAAAAGAATGATTAAAACAAAAATATCAAATTAAATTAAATTAAATTAACTTCCTTTCCTTTTTACTATTCTTCCTTGCACTTAAATATTTAAGTTTATTTTATTCTAAACTTGTAAATGTTTCTTGTGTAAAGAAGATTTAGTATCCAAATTAATTTAATAATAGAATGGATTACGTACTCTCTGAGAATATTTACTCAAAATAAGAACTAAACATAAAATTAACTTGAAGTTAGTAACATAATATATCAATTTTGGTAGTATATTATTATTCGAAGGTTCATTCTTTTTAACATTTGCTTATACAAATATGCAACGAGAGTGGTTAAAGGATTGAGTGAAGGGCCGGAAATACAATAACTTGTCATTTTATTTGATTTTTTTTTCATTTTTAATATATTTTCACTATCAATAATTATTTTAATAGATTACTTATTATACACATTAATTCACTTATTTGAAATTGATCGTTGATATAAAACTAAACTTTAAGAATGTGGAAGTTACAAAATACACCTTCTGGAAACTGCTTTATATTTAATCAAACTTAGGCAAGATTTATGATATTTTGTCATTTGTTGATATATACTCCTTAGAATAACGCTATACATCTGAATTTGTTAATATTTAATAATTTAATTACCAAAAAAAGTTAGTTATGAGACATACTCATGATTACGTAGTCGACATCTAATTTATTGTTTGCATTTGGGTAGAAAGTAAAAGTAATTTTGAAAAATAAAAAAAAATATAATTATAAAAATAATATTTTTATTATCAACGCTTTTTAAATTAAAATTATTTATATATTAAAATTTTTATTTAAATTAAAGTCAAATTTTTATTGTTATAAGTTTTTAAAATATTATTTGTTTGTAATTTTTTTCTAATAATTTTATATATATTTATTTGTTTTTGTTGTGAATTGTTTTTATTTTTATTTAGATTGTTAAGTTGCTACAATATGTTTTCTCATAATTTGTATTTAAACATATTTTATAAAAATTGGTTCTAATGATATTCTTTTAAAATATTATTAGTTAGTTTTTAGAAAAAAAAAAATTAGATATAGATCTAGCTATGTTATTTCATGTTAATATTGGAATCAAATACAATAACCAACTAGATTGTTTAAATAGCTGGAAATACGTATTACATATAGATTCATTTAAAACCGT
Organism: Hippophae rhamnoides; assembly: GCA_033030585.1. NCBI lineage: Eukaryota > Viridiplantae > Streptophyta > Magnoliopsida > Rosales > Elaeagnaceae > Hippophae > Hippophae rhamnoides. The sequence goes on from CM065434.1 coordinate 42,396,877, forward strand.
TATTTTAAAATACTAGTGCATATCAAGGAAGTTTCGAGAAAAAGAGAAAAAAAAAACTTGATATAACTAGACGAACTATATTGGAGAGCCAACGGCCAAAAATTGGAATAAAATCATATTAGTATTATAATTTTATTTAGATTTTTAAAGTAATATTTTAATATTAATTTAAGATTTCTTACATGTATATTAATACACGCGTCATATTTATTTATCTCAAAATATAAAAATCGTTTAATTAATTGAATGTTTTAATTTTCTAATGTTTTGATAAATTTTTATTTAAATATTTATAAAAATTATGTGTTTGATTGAAAAAATTCATTTTTTATGATTTGATTTTAAAATATGTTTCATCAAAGCTGGTGAGCAAGGAAGAGAATTTTAACTATATATTTCGATGATATTTTTAACTAATTTTAAACATATTTATAAGTTTTAAGAGATTTAATTCGTATGAACTTAAGAATACAAGTCATAAATAATACTTTGATTTCTATGGTTTTACCTATGAATTGTTCAATAGAACAATTAGAATAATAAGGTGATAAAATACTATAAATAAATATTTAATATTTTAAAATTTATATGATATAAATTTTACTTATTTGAATATTTCAATTCATTAGTATATTTTATGCATAAAGATACATGGGATTACCAATTTAATGAAAATAAAATTTTAAAAAATCAGTTATTTTTTAATATAATAAAATTAATTATAAAAATATCAATATTTTTTCAATATTGATAAATCCCATATATATATATATATATAATTATTTAAAAAATTAGATGTTCTAATATATATTTTGATGAGATTATTACGTTACGTAATCAAAGGTAACAAGATATAATTGTAAAAGTATTATTACAATAAAAATCTTTTATATTGAATAATTAAGTGAAAAAGATTTAAATATTTTATGAAGATAAAATGGCATTTATGAAATTAGTCTTTTTAAGTCCTACAAAATATTTCCTTCTGATAGTTTTAAAATAAACCGAAAAACAAAGCCATATACAAATCGGTTTCAATCGCTATCCCCTCCGTTCAAAAACAACGGTTTCTTTCTACTTTTCCACACCGCCGAACTATTGGGCAGGTAAAGTATCGTACCGCCACGAGAAATCGGAGTACTGTGACGAATCAAAATAAACATCAGAATAACCAAACAACTCATCATCATAACTAACAAATTCGTTATTCGCAGCCGTAGCCAAATCAAATGAACCGTATTTCTGAACCTGATCATCTAATTCTAAACCCCACAGATCGTCAATTCCAGAGGAACCGGACGGAACTCGGATTAACTCAGTCTCAACCGGCTTCGATTCTTCTTCAATCGAGTTAATAGATGGCGGCAAACCTAGCTCGTCATCAGAGGCTTCAAGAAGGTACCCAAGGTTAGGTTGTGACTCGCCGGATTCTAACGTCAGATCCACAACCGGTACCGGATCCGATGCCGGAGATTCTGTAAAAGGAGCTGATATTTCTTGCTCAAGGCTCCTCAACACCGAGTCGAGATCTTGAATCGACGGATAAGTAGCAGCATCGGTTTCGTCGAGAAAATCAATAAGATCCTCTCTGAGTTTCTTGACGTCGGCCGAGTCGTGTTCCGAGTTTCCCGAGTCATCCCGGACTCGCTTTCTATCACTATGACCTTCCATTTTAAAAATCGGAAATTGAAAATTATGAAGGAGAATTAAAAAATCGAAGAAATCGTAACGTTTCTACAATAAACGTTTTCAAAAACAATGAACAATCAAATGAAGGAGTTAAAAGAAGTGTGTTGTGGCGAAGAGATGAGAATAGGGATTTATATAAAGGGGACAAAGGAGAGATAAAAGTTAAAGAAGAGAGTTGTAGCCTGTAGGGGTAATCAAACAACTTTATGATAGTGACGTGGCAGGGGTATTGCGTGTAACTCTCCGTCTTTTTCTTGTGAATATATAATACTAATGTCATGTTTCATTTTTATTTTTTTATTATATTTTTTTTGCTTTTATTTAAATTTCGTGGTAATTTTTTTATTTTTAAAAAAATATTAAACTTTTTAATAAAAAATAGAATTAATATTTGAAAATTATAATTTTCATGTTAATATTACTAATTTTAGAATAATTTAATAATTTTTACTGGTTTGTTATAAAAGTCATTCTGCTAATAACCTTTCTTGCTATGACAATATACTTTACCTTTGATGTTTCTATAGCAAGACTTGATGGTATTAAAGTAATTTAATACTGAGAATAATATTAATGTAATATAAATTATTATTATAATAAAAATATTTTATTAATAATAATTTTATTTAATAACAATAAATTATTTCTAAATTAAAAAAAATATTATTTGATAATAGTATTTATTTTTATAAAAATTTAATAATAATAATATTAAAATATAAATTATTATTGATACAATAATATTTATTTAATAATAATATATTAAAATATAATTAATATTAAAAATTAAATATATATTTTTATTATAACAATAAAAATTTATTTTATCAATCTCATTAAAAAAAATTTAAATTAAATTATAAAATCAGTTTCAGTTCCGATCTTCAAGTCCGCTGACAGTGGGTGGGTCCCATTTAGCATAGTCAATCCCGGCACTTGCCTATTATTGGCTATTATTATTTGGCTCGGCTCGGCTGGGCTCGGCTGAGTTAAGATTACTACTATGTTTAAGCGTTTGTTTGGTAGGAAATGAAAATCAATCAGTTCCTTTTTTATTACTTTGTCATTGCGTGTGCGCGTGTTAGGTATAAGGGTGTTTTGGTCAAATTGATTAGCTGATTTTTTGTTGATTGGATATTTTAATTGTTTTTCAATTCTTATTGATAATATTACATAAGATCGCCTTTTTTTAAGGAATATTTTCGTTTTTTACCTTCTCATGGTTTTAAATTTATATTAAAAACACCTTCTACTTTTGCGTGGGCATTTAAAAACACAATTATTGCGATTTGGATGATTGATTTTTAGAGGTTAATAAAAATTGTTCTTTCTTGGAGTAAGTTATTTATTTTTAATTATTATTATCCTATAAATATAATTAGTAATTTTTTAATAATAGAAAATTTTAATATAATTTCTAATTTATTAAAAAAATGAAAATATATAATACATGTATATTTAAGGGTAGCATTTGTGGTATTTTTTTATAATTTATTCCAATAAAAAAATTAACATCTTTTTAACCATAGTTTTAAAGTTTTTAAATATATATTTTAATATTTTTTATACTAATTTTATATATTTTTTATTCTCTCTTCATTGTATATCAGTTTAAGATTTTTATTTATTACTACATACTACGTACTATTTACTATGTTCGCCCATATTTTATGCATATTTTGTCTTAGGAAGAAGATATGCATTTTTTGGAATTTGTTTACATAAAATAAGAAAATAGTATGCATTTTATGTGATTAAAATAATTTATATGTATAAATTAATATATAATCGTGTCCATTAAACTTATAATCATAATATTATAAATAATATCAATATCATAGAGATAATTTAACTAGTATTTTTGTTTTTTGAACTTTGATGAGTCTTAGACTTTGTTGTTATTAAAATCATCATAAATACTTAAAAAAAACAATAATAGAAGTAAAAATCTTAATCTAAGCTGACTAATAAAAAATATAAGGAAAATTGAGCTAATAACCGATAAAAAAGAAGAAGATATATTGAAGAGACGGTAGAAGGAGCAAAAATATTAAAATATTTATTTAATGATTTAAAAATGAATAAAAAAAGTTGTAAATATCATAGAGGATTAAATAGTAAAAAGTATAACAAATTATTTCTATTAAATGTACATGTGTAAAAAAATTTAAATAAAATAAAAATTTCTATTAAATAGATGTTTGACTATAAACATTTTACTCATGAGTTTAAATGTGGTTCACTTTTAACATATGTTCAAATTTGATTTTGAAGGATGTTTTTATTTAAGGTAGGGGGACCTTGACGGGGTGTGGAATTGTAGTTACGGGTAGTTGTTATTTAGTGAAAGATAATTATTTGTAAACATTAATTTTTGCACTATTTATATATTTTTTATTTATATGTTACAAAAAATAATTATTTTATAAAAAGAGAAGTTTTTTTTTTATATATAATTCTTTAGTATTACAATATAAGTCATATGTGCATAATATATATACATTTTGTCTGGTTATTCTCTTCTTATTTGATTTAATTGGGGATTTGTTTCTAATTTTTTGTATTTTTTTTTTCTTTCTGACAAATGTTTCCCCAAATTTATGTATGGTTGGGTTTTTTTAGAAGACTTCTTTAGGTTTTGTTTCTAATTTTATTGATGGTTAATTTTATTTTTTTCTATACAAAAAATAGATATATTTTAAAATTTATGGATGGTTTCATGGTGACTGTTTTCCTGGCAAACATTTATAGTTGGAGGATTTCGTTTTTAGGTCAGATTTATATCTGTGGGTAATGGATAAAATAAAATGTTAAATAAACACAATTTTATTTTTTTAAATAACTTAATAATTTTTAAATTATATTAGACGTAAAATTATGTCTAATTAACATTTACAAGAATAAAAAATTTCTACTTATCATGAATTTATAATAAATTATAAATGATTAGGTGTATTATTTTTTATAAATATAAATTAACTTATATAATTGTATTTAATAAAAAATTATTGTGTTAATTATAAATATAATTATAATATATTTATTATATATAAAAATACTTTAACAAATATTATTGTGCCGTATAAGTACAATTTACAAAGTTAAAAAGTTCTTTCTCATGACACAAACTTTTATCTTCGGGTGTAGAATTATTAAGGGTTATGTTATAGCTATAATTTCAAACATGATAATTGTTTATAAATTTACTTTTATTTTAATTATAATAATATTTGTTATCTTAAAAAAAATTATTTTTAGCATTGTTGGTAAATTTTATGTATATGTTGTATAAAAGGTTTTATTTTACTATTTATATTCAAGATTCATATATTTATAAGTGATTTTAAAAAAATATTTTTTATTAAGATTTATACACAGATTTTATATGAAAATTTTTATAAAGTTATTATGAAATTTTTTTTAAAAAAATAAATTAATATTATAATTATGTTTATTAAACTCACTCTTTTCATATTGGATATATAGTTTTGTATAACATAATCCAATATGAATAATATTTAGTCACAATTATAAACCTCAATTTGGTCCCTATTCTCGTGTCTTGGTAACAATCAAATTAATTTTATTTGATTAAAGAATAATTTTTTTTAGTAAGAATTCAATTTTTATGTATAACTATTGTTAGAAATATTTTAAAAATATTTGTTAGAGTCTAATCATTTGTGTATTCTTTAGTAAATTTTTACAATACCACTATTAAATTTACACATAGAACATAGATTGCATATCATGATAAAAAAAATTAAAATAAATACCAATATTTAAATTAAGATGAATATTAGTACATTAAAATGAATACTTTTAAGATAAAGAAGGAATATTAATACATTAAGATGAATAAAAAAGTTAACACATAAAACATAAGAAATATTAATAATACATCCTGATATTTTAATATTTATTATATTATAATTAATATAAATATAAATTTATATATTGTTACGGTACACAGTTATAACTCAATTAGATAGTTGATATTATTAACCTTTTATGTCACACACTAATCAGTAATCACTAGTCTTTATTATCTAAGCATAGATCACCACCAATATTTTTTGTTTTAATACCCAAGTTCAATATAAGATTTTCTCTACATCGTTGATGTACATAATCCTACTCCGCTAAGATCTTAATTTCATATTATTCTTCGTATTCATTTCATAAAATAAAAATATAATGTAAATAATAATAATAATAATAATAACAACAATAATAATTAAATTTTATAAAAAAAAATTAAAATATTGATATAATTACAAATAATTTTTTAAAATTATAATTGAAGTAAAATGATTTATTCATGATAATGATAATACAAATTAAAAAATAAATATTTTTGAATTCCAAATTAGAAAAATAATTAATGATAATACAAATTTGTAAATAAAATAAAACATTATAATTTATTCACAAGGGTGCCGAATGAATAAGCCTACATGTCCAAATGATATTCATTTTATTCTAAATTAAGAATTAAATTGGATGCATGAATATCATAATTCTTTCTCGTTACTAATCATGACCTAAGATTTAATTATTTTTATTTTTAAATAACGTGAACAAATTACATCAAATATTATATAATATAATAAAAGATTAATATTAAACTTAACAATAACAACTTATTTTAGTCATTATAATTTTGTGATCATGTGTTAATTACGGGTGGGTGGGGTTAAATCAGTTTTTTTTTTTTTTGGAAAACACAAATTATTTACATTTTTAATAACGGGTGAGTGGGGTTAAATCAGTTTTTTTTTTTGGAAAACACAAATTATTTACATTTTTAATAATTTTGATTAGTAATAAAGATGCTAGCATATATTTTAAATAATTTTTTAAAACCAAAACAATTATTTATCCATGGTTGCAATTTGAAAGTACTTGTTAGTGTTTATTTAAGTTTACTAACTACTTTTTTAGAAATAAAAATCCAACTGTAATATATAATTTTAATATAAATAATTATAGGTATAAATTAAAGTAAAACATAAAAATAAAAATGTATATTAGTAAATAAAGGTATTCGTATTCTTATAAGACAATAAGGCTATATTTAAATATTTGTTAATGTATCTAATCACTTTTGTCCTTTTATTTTAAAGTCTTTAAGGAGTAAGTTTGCTTTCGAGGGATATTTTTCTACAGTAGATTTATTTTACTTATATTTTATTAATTTTTTAAATAAAAATATTTATTTATATTATTTATTCACTTAAATCTTATTTTTTATCTATATATTTATCTATGATATTATATTTATACCTATAAAATATGTATTTTTTTTTGTAAATCTAAATATTTTTTTAGGATTATAGTATTAAAGATCATGAAAATTACAACATGTTAATAAAATTTTATTTTTTTAAAAAAATAATCATTATATCAGTTCGAATAACAAAATATTCTAATGAAGAATTTATAATAGAATGAAAGATAAAAACTTAAAATTTACTATGAAATATTTAATAATATTTTTAATTTTAGTTTAACAATTTTTATTATTGATGTATATAGATGGATGATTTATTATCTAAATTTTTATTTTTAATTTTTTAAAAAATTTAAAAAAACTCGAATGCAATATATAGTTTTGACATAAATAGTTGTAGATATAAATTAAAGTAAAGCATTAAAATAGAGCTTGTATATACTATATAGCGGCAGTACACCGACTCTTTAGATATGTTAATTATTATAGAAATATAATATAAAAAATTAAGTATTGGTTAGACCCACTTATACGGCTATAGTCGGTCGTGTTATGAAGGAATTTTCCAACGTTAAGAATTTTTAAAGTAATTTCTTATTGTTCTAGAAAAAGTAAAAAGGAAAAGTAAATTATAAAAGCCACGATTAGCGCAGTTTTTTTTTTACGAATAAAAATTATCTATTTCATTTAACAAAAAATATATATTATAGTTTATGAATAAACTCACAAAAGATAATCATGAATGGTATACAAAAAAAAATATTAGATAATAATGTAAATAATAAAATATTAAAATAAATAAAGAAGTAACTAATCATGAGAGTAGCTTGTTTATAAATATGATTATATACTTATATCTAATAGAGCATTATACAATCTCCATGGTATAAATGTTAAATTCATATAATTCGTATATATATTTATATTTATTTTAATTATATTATATCACATATTAAATTTGTTTTAAAATAATTTTATTTTTAATTTATTTTATGATATCATAAATAATATATATACAAATATATATTATCAGCATTACACATCATCCCAGTTGATATAGCTGGCCAAAGTTGTATGATTTTAAAAATACAATTTATAATAATAATAACTAAGGAAAGACTAAACATTCCAACTTGCGAAATTTTTATATTTTTTAAATATAAGATGAGTTTTAAAAGAATATGATAGAATATCAATAATAAATATAATTAGATTTATATTATTATATTTCATAAAAAGTTATCGCCTTTTCAACTTGGTATGATTCCGATCAAAATGGAAAAAGCTTATTCGCCGTATTATTATAAGTAGGAATTATTGAATGGCCATAGACACGGTAATCTAAACAAATTAATGTAAGAAGAGATGAAAAGGAAATAAGAAAACATAAATATTTTCTCTAGTACATTTTTCTTATGGACGAAGAATTCTCTTGATTCTCAAACTATACTTATAATATAAAAATATATCTAATAAAAAAATTAATATTATCATCTTCAAATTTGTAAATGCATAATATTGAAATTCAATTTTTTATTTGACATATCAACTTTTTCAATGAACCTATCGTTGTCGCATGATTTTAAATATGTTAGATTTCACTTCTCGAACAAGATTTTTTATAAACAAATCACACCTAATTCTTGATAAAACTTAATAACTATTCAGTTTTAAGTAGACGATATATTCTTCCTTCACAGAATAATCTGATGTAACTTGGTTTAAGTTTTTTTTAAGGAATAATACCCATGGTTAGGAGTTAGTGTGCTTTCCTATTAAGTGTAAGGCTTTATTGATGCGAATCAAAAGGTTCCCGTTAGTAAATGAGTCCTTACAACTTATGTGCATGATCTTAGGAGTAGTCATTCCATTTTCAACTTTTAATTTTAGGTTGTAAGGTACAAAATGGATTTGTAACCTCACTTGTTTGCCAAAGGCAAACCTAGTTTTCTACTTATAACCTGTGACAGTGATGTATCTGGATCATAACTTTAGCTTGATATTATTGTTGAGATCTATTTAAATGAAACGTATTCTTTCTAACTTTTTTGGTTATCTCTGTCTAATTTTGAAAGTTGGATTTATATAATCCCATGTTTGTTTTGGAGTGAATGGAATGGAATCAGAATTGATTCCATCCATTTTGTGTGTTTATTTGGACGGAATGGAGGGCGGAATGGAATCTAATTACTAAAAGAGAAGGAATCACAATTCATTCTTCCACCTTTGGTAATCATTATTCTATTCCCATCTAAACTTTTTTTTTTTCAATTTTATCCTCACTTAAAATATAACCTTAAATTCAAATCCCAAATTTTCAAACCCAAAATTCCAAAACCCAAAACCCTAAACCCAAAATTTCAAAACCCTAAATCCAAATCCTAAAATCCTAAAACCCTAAACCTCAAATCCCTAAACCTTAAACCTTAAACCATAAATGCCAAAACCCTAAAACATAAATCCCAAATCCCTAAACCACTAAACCCTAAATCCCAATTCCAAATCCTAAAACCCTAAATCCTAAACCTCATATCCCTAAACCCTAAACCTTAAACATAAATCCCAAAACCTAAAACCCTAAAACATAAATCCCAAAATCCTAAACCCTAAACCCTAAATTCCAAATCCTAAAACCCTAAACCCCAAATCCCGAAACCTTAAGCCTTAAACCCTAAACCCCAAATCTCCAAATCTCTAAACCTTAAACCTTAAAACATAAATCTCAAAACCCAAAACCCTAAAACATAAATCACAAAACCCTAAACCCCAAATTCCAAATCCTAAAACCATAAACCCTAAACCTTAAACCTTAAAACCCTAAACCCTAAATCCAAAATTCTAAAACCCTAAACTATTTTTAGAAAAATAATAATTTTAACCCTAAATCTTAACCTACAAATATAACCCCAAATCCTAAATCCCGAAACCCTAAATCACACATCCCAAACCTCAAAACCCTAAACCCTATTTAGAAAAATAATAATTTTAATAATATATTTCTTTTTAATTAAGTAATATTTATTTAGAAAAATAATGATTTCAATAATGTATTTTATCTGACGAAAAAATAGTAATTAAATGACATTATTTGAACTTTACAGCATGTAGGGGTATTAAGGTCATTTACAGCTTTTTTCATTCCATTCCAGTGGCAAACCAAACACTATAATCCTGATTCTGAGCTTGATTCCAGTGGTCAAACCAAACAAAATTGTTTCCTTTCCATTCCATTCCATTCCGATTCCGATTCCCATTCCATTCCATTCCGATTCCGATTCCCATTCCATTCCACGAACCAAACGCCACCTAAATGTCAAGGCTTTGTCCAAGTGCAGCTATTGAAGATTGATAGAGAAACGTATTCACTCCTAACCTTGCTGAAGCTCAAGTCTAGGCTTTAAAGCTTGGTTGTTATTTGTTAATGCAAATATTTGTTGACTTCTTTCTAGAGCAAAGTTTTTGGGTCATAGAGAGAACACGAAAATGTTTATTAGTACTGTGACTTAGGATTATAAGGAACAATCACACAAGATGTGAGTCCCAAAGTGATTGAACTTCTTCTTTTTAAAAATAATACTGAATAGTTCTCTTTTTCTTTTTATCTTTCCTTTTTTGATTTTTTTTCTCCAACTATAATAATGAATCTAATTGTTGGTGTTGACATAGCCACGAAGATCTCACTAAACACTTTATTAAAAATGAAAATTACAAAAAAAAAACTAAGTAATTCTAAATCCTTATCGCTTGTTCTCATGGTTCATCAAGGATGTGTCCTTTGACACATTGTAGCATTCTCGAGCTACCCTTTATTCTCCCAAGATTGTCCTACCTTTGCAAGTGATAAGTCGATGATATTGCCCTGATATCATATGGTCATTCCAATATGTAGTTGTAGGTTAAAGGGCAATGGATCATAAGGAAATTGATCATTAGTGTTCTAACATACAACCTTCTCCAATGATCATAGGAAATTCTACACTTATTTTTGTAGTAATAAGTTTTTTGAAGAATCCAAATAATGGTATCATCATGGGTTAGAAAGGGTGCTAAAGTTTTATTTTTTCCAAGCATCCATGAACAAGAAGTCCACCTAACTTCACGTATATAAAGAGTGACGAAAAATGCATCATCATATGGATGCACCAATCACTTAGCTTCATTCTCGGAAAAATCCAAGTCTTATTGTAATAGTTGCGGGCTTATTGCCCATTTCCTAGCCTTATACGATGCTAAGTACTTCTTTTTCTACAGGTAGCTCCCTAACATGCACTTTTATGGTATGATTTGAATCTTCGCCAATAGGTCTTCTGAAAATCATGCAAACCTCCTTAACTGTTAAGGATTCGGCTTCTTCTGTTTGATTTATAGGTTCTACTAATGTCAAAGGTCTTTTTGCTAGTACAAAGTTCTTCAACATTACCTTGCAAATCCAATATTCAATTTCATTCTTCATTTCCTAATAGTCCTAAGTGTTGTGCCCATAATTCCAATGGTATTTGCATAGTTTATTTTGATATTTATTAGTAGGGAGACCTTTTAACTTCTTAGGTCCTTTAAAAAATCTGATGCTCTGGACGTGCATAAGTACTTGTTCTTGAATAGTGTTAAGGGGAACAAACTTCTTGAACTCCACCCGAGATAGGAGTTCTCAGTTCTTTTAGGCTTTTCATAGCCGTTAGATTTTGATACAGACTTCTTAATGTCTTAGCATCGAGATTTATCCTTAATCTTCCACTTATGGGAATAGTTTTTCTACCCGTTCTTATGATGTCAAGCCATATCCTATATAGTTATTAATGCTGCCATTATTATGTTCATCTTCTTATATTTCAATGCATGTAGCTTCTTTACCAATTTATTTCATTGAAACCCCACGTGAATGGCTTGCAAAAAGGTGTTGATTATTGAGGATTCAGAGCAATGCTTGATATAGATCTTCTCATTGGTGAAGTGGTCAAATAAATTTTTAAGGGATTTGTTGTCTTTGCAAAACAATCCTATCAGGTTGTGGAAGTCTTTGGTAGTCTCTTTTTGTAAATAAATGAGTAAAGAGCTACTTCAAGGTTCGATATCATATTTGGGTTTTTCTTCTTTCCAAATTCATTAAGAAACTCAACACCAAACATCATCAACGTGGGCATACAAGTTCACCCAATGTATGATTTCATATGATCTAGAAGAGTTAGTTTGACTTGTTGTAGATGTAGGTGCTAACAGTTTTGGTTGCTTAAATTTCTCTCTCAAAGGATTAGACAACATTTCCAAGATGAAAGGTGCATCATAGTTCATTAACTTATATTAGTCATAACATTAAATTTATTTAACACAAACGTTATAAAATATTGAATCTAATTTTTGCACTCATTATATTTATATTTATTCAATTATTATGATTGTATTTTATCAATAATTTATTAATAATAATTTTAATTAATGATAATAATAATATTATATAATTAATATTAAAAATAAAATAGATTATTTATATAATATAATGAAAATATCATCATTATTATAATATTATTATTTTAGGTTTAGAAAATGATATTATAATTATATTTTTTTTGTTAATATTGTATTAAATGTATATAAAAATATATATATTATTTTAAATAAAACTAATATTAAATAAATTATTATTTTAATAATAATAAAATGTATAGTAATCATATCGATCGGTTTGAATTTTAAAAGTAATAATTCAAGAAAAATCTAGAAAGATTTATGTGTTTGAGATGAGTGGGAGCCACGTATAGAGGTGAGTGGTGGTAAATGCGATCACATGATTTTATTGACTATTATGTGGTGCCAGTGTTTTTTATTTATTTATTTTTCTTTTGTTTTGGTTTCACGTCTTTTTCTTTTGTTTTGGTTTCACGTTCACGAGTTATCTGTGCCTATGGGGCGTAGTGCAAGACGAAACCAATGGCGTGCGTGGATCCGATTTGACTGGTCTCGTCTTTAGTTTCAGAAACGACAAAATTTACCTATTTTACTTCTTCGGATAATATATAGTTATTTTATTTACTACAAGAAAAATCATACATTGATATATTCTATTAATTAATTCTATATTAATTTTTATAATTTTTTTTAAAATGATATTTAATAATTTACGTTATTTTATAAAAAAAATTATTATAAATAAAATTTAAAAAGTTATAGTTATTAATTGATAAAGATGAATATTAAAAATTAATAATTTTGTAGTAATTTATTAATGTAAATCAATTATATTAAAAATAAGGTGTATATTATTAAATTTATCATATAAATATTTTTTTATTGGATATATTTATTTAAAACTTTAATTGACAAGTAATTCTAAGAACTATTTTTTTTTAATTCCCTTTGGCTGTATAACGTTGATTATAAGTGATGGCTAGGGTTATCCATATAAATTATTTAGATAAGTCATTGATTTAAATTACTCAAACGGTAATTATATAGTTTTATTTTATTTTATTTTACTAATTATTTATTAATTTTAAATTTAAAAATATAAGAAGATGATTATTTTATGGTGGTTATGATAATTTCTTAATAATAATTGTTAAACTTATTAATTGATAAATGCAATAGTATATTATATTATATAAAAGTATCATGCAATTTTATTATAAGATTTATATTATCTTTTATATGTTATAAGATTAACAACATTAAATGTAAATTTTGCTGTCAGTTTTGATATATCCTTGAGCGCAATAGATAAAGTATTTGCTTGACCGTGGTTTTACATTTTTAAGATTTTACTTATCTTTATTTTACCGGATTATAAATTGAAAAAGAATACATAAAGAAAAAACGAAGTGGTGAAGCTAACAAATAGATAAAGTAAAATATGTATAATAATTAATTGTAAAAATTAAGAATAATTTAAAGAAATTGTAAAAGAATAACACTTCTAAAAATGTTTAGATAAAATATAATTTTATTAAAAATTAAACGTTAAAATCTATTTAAAAATGCATTAATCTAAATATATCAACGATCAAAATTTTTAAACCAAAACTAAAAATCTTCTTATATAAATGGAAAAAACTTGAGGTTTAATCTTTCGTTCTATTTTAAGATTTTTCAATCGACTCGTTGGATACTCCAACTTATATCTTGGTAGTTCTTCGAAAAAATAAAATCTTAAAATCATATTATAATTTTTATAATCTATATAAGGATATAGATCGATAATAATACATAATTTTGAAATACATAAACATGATATAGATCGTAACAAATAAATACTTAGATTAAAAAAAATCACCATAGAGTTAAATATAAGTGAAGATTCAACATAAATATGTATTTATATTCAAAATAACTAATAAAAAGAAAATAAATACAAGCAAAATAAAACTACCCGAAAATGACTCACGTAGAAGTAAATCTCTCTCCGATAGAAATCAAACTAACTTTTTAAGTGATTTAGAGAAAAATATAACAAAACAATAATAACACGTTAATATTGAAATGTATTTAATTAAACGACGTTTAATATTAAACATGTATAAATATGTATAGTTAAATTTAAATAATATTCAAAATAAAATGACGTGTCATACCATTTTTAATAATAAAAAGTATAAAGTGAATATATGTGATGTTATTTTGTGATTACAAATTTTAAAGATGTTATTTTTGTTATTTTTTAATAAATGATAATAATATGTCTTGATAAAATAATATTTAGATATATTCCATTAACAACAACAGTATTAATATTAAATTAATAAAAATCATAAAATAATAACTATTTTTAAATAAACAACACATGAATTCATACCCTTTAAGAAACTAGTTAATTTTTAGAAATATGATGATATTTATATATTTTTATTTTACATCATTGATGATGTTAGACTTTATTAATTAATATTAAAAAAATAAAAAAACTAACGTTAACAAGTAGAATTCACTTATAAAAATAATTGTTGATAAGTTCTTTAAAAAAAATGTCTATTCTTTCAAAATAGTATCCTTTTATATGTGCTATTAAATTTTGGTAAATAAGAATTTCCATTGCATCTGTTTTTACAATCTCATAAATTATCATTTATTTGTCTAAGTCGATTAATATTAATTAAAGCACAACTATTTTTAAGAAACCATACCGAGAGAAATATATTAATAATTAGATTATATTTTATTAATAATGTTTAACACACTATTTTTATGTAGCTAAATGCGAACTCATTCTTATATAATAATCACAAGAGAAGATTATTTTAAAAAAATATTTGTAAAGTTATGTTACTTAATTAGCCATTGCAATTCATATTTTGAGTTTTGTAACAATAATAATATTATTTCATTATTTTTGTTATTATTATAATAAAATTTTATAAATTATCTATTTTATCTTTATGACTAGTTATATATATTTTTTATTAGTGGATAAAATTATCATTAATAATAATTTATTATGATAATAATAATTTAAATTGTATTAATATTGTAACCATATATATATATATTATGATATTGAAAGAAAAATAATATTTTAATTAAAGATTATTTGATTATAATAATATATTTTATATGAAACTAATTATGTACGTTGTAGTTGTCTTATAATACATTAAAAAAATATTTATAAATATTTGACAAATTTATTAGTTATTATAGTTAGAGTATTTAAATTGAATATTTTTTGTGATAATTTATTCGTTTAATTTTAAAAAATTGACATTTAATCTACTAGTTTTCACAAGTGATATTTTAATCTATATGATCAAATTTTAAATTTTTAAAAATGTTATTATTCTTTGAAAGAAATTTTAACATAAATATATAATAAAACATTTTTTTAAAATAAAATTTTTAAAAATAGAAAGAAAAAAAACAAAAAAGAACGTAACATTAATCATTTATATCAATAATATCATTTTTTAAAAATAATTACCTAAACTATTATTAAAAAAATACTAAACCTAACTAATCTATAAAAAAAATTAATAGTAAATCTGCTCGATCACCAGCTTTTTTTAATTCATATTCTTGGGGTATATTTACTTCTTATCTATCATATTAGACGATGTGAGTATGCAAGTCGGTTTGAAAAGTATCATGCACTATCCAATATTTTATGAGGTGAAAAATCACGCTAATTATTTAATTTATATAAAAAATATTATTTAATTATTTAATTTAAATAAAATTATTGATGAAATTTCTACGATAAATTAAGATAAAAGACGATAATATCTTTACTAGTTATATTTGTAATTTTTTTAGTTTAATACTACGAGGACAAATAACTGTTTAAATTTTTTTATTGATAATTTTTTTTTAATTATTTTTATAAATAAAATGATTAATAAATATATTTTTACTATTTTATAAATAAGATACGAAAACATTTAAAACTCTGAAGCGTGAATCTTATTGTTAGTATTCCAATCTTTATTCAGGGAGACCGAATTTATTACGCAGTAAATTCATTGTTTAGATTGAGACTTTTTAGGTCTATACACTTTCACAAGAGAGAGGAGATATTTTTGATTGCTTTTCAAGTACAATACTTTAAATTAATAAAACATATAATAAATATAAATATTTTCTTTAAAAAATCCATATTTTCTAATTTATCAAATCATCTAACAGTTTAATTAATTTAAATAACACATTAACATATTCAAGTAATAAATAAATTGAAAACGCAAAAAAAGTAATAAGTAATTCGTCGAGATACAATAATCTTATATATTGTACAAAGATTATTATATTAATACAATTTAAATGATTATTATTAAAATATTAATTTATTAATAATTAATTAATTTAATAATAATAATAATAATAATACTATTTAATTAATAATTTAAATAAAATAAATATTTTATATATTTTATTTTAATAATAACAAAAATATTTGTGATAATATTGATAATAAATTTGAGAATTATTTGCTTGACTTTCATGGACATAGGAATCACATCTAACTTGGAAAGAAATAACTCGCCACTAGCTCGTAGTGTCGTGGTGGGTCGATCGTTATATATTCCACCTAAAATTTGAGTGAAAGCTATTTCCAAACCAATCTTCCTCTTTTATTAGGCATAAATTCCCATCCATCTTTCCTTGTCCAGTATAATTCATTATATGTAATTTATCAAATATATATATTATTCATTATTTTTAAAATATATTTATCGTATTTTTTCTCAATTTTTTATTAAATATTTATTTTTTAAAATAAAAATTAAGTTAGCCTTAAATTTTATTAATTTAAAATATCATGTTATTACATAGTCTAATAATAATAAATAATTTTAACTTGTTTATCTTTTTTCTTCAATTTTTGGCTTAAAATTTTATTGGTAAAGCTACTTTTCTCTTCTCTTTACTTGCTATTTAATCTAGTGGGGTATATATATATATATAATAGAAAGTTAATTTGACCAATTTATAAATATATGGTTATCTTTTTATTGCATATTTTATAGAAAGATAAGTTGATGCAGGTAAATTTGGTTTTTGATTAATATGATGTAATCTACTCTTATTTTTTTTCCCCTTATTTTAGATAATGATGAGTCAAACTAGGCGGGTAGACATAACATTAGAACATCATTTGATCAGAATGTCTTCAAAATATATAAACGTGTTCAACTAGATTACAGTATAATGTGGTGCAAAAATTGAAGTGATCATACATGAGAAGATAAGTAGGTTAGAATAAAATATTGGAAAACGATAACTAAAAGATAATTAAAAAGTATTCATATTACTTAAAATAAAATTAAAGATAAGTATTTAAAAATGTAACTAAATACATGTATATTAATTAATTTTATAATTGAGTAGTCGATTTTAGGTGACATTTTATTCTAAAAATGAAATCAAAATCGGAATGAAATGTAAATAAAACAATTTTGTTTGGTTTAATCACTAGAATTAAAGAAGAAATCAATATTATAATATTTGATTTACAATTGAAATGAAATAAAAAATACTGTATATTACTTTAATATCCCTATATTCAATATACTTTAAATAATATCATTTAATTATTATTTTTTCGTTAAACAAAATACATTATTGAAATCATTATTTTTCTAAATAATTATTTCTTAAAAAGAAAATATATTATTAAAATTATTATTTTTCTAAATAAGGTTTAGGATTTATGGTTATATTCGTGAGTTAGGATTTAGAGTTAAAATTATTATTTTTCTAAATAGAGTTTAGGGTTTTAGAATTTAGGATTTGAGATTTAAGGTTTAGAGTTTATGGTTTTGAGATTTGGGATTTAAGATTTAGGGTTTAAGATTATATTTGTGGGTTAAGGTTTATGATTAAAGTTATTATTTTTTTTCTAAAAATGGTTTAGGGTTAAAATTAGAAAGAAAAAAAAATTGTGATGGAAATGGAATCATGATTTTTTAAGGGAGAGAAGAATTTGATTTCATTACATTCCTATTTTTCAGCCCAACCAAACACAAAAATGAAATAAACCAATTCTGATTTTATTTTATTTCCTCCAACCAAACATAGCATTATAGATCTACACATTTTTCTTAAAAAAAATAAATTTTTAACTGTTCTTTATAACAATGAAATATTATATAATACTAAAATAATACATGTGATATGAATACCATAACTACTATATAGATAATTAATAACATAATCTTTATTTTAACACATCATTAAAATAGACATCAATCTTATGTCTCTATACATTAAAAGCTCACACCCTATTAGATATATTAAAGTTTAAATTATTTAAACATTAGCATATCACTTTTAAATAAGCTTAACCTTATATGATAATTTACAATACATAATTATTCACATATAAACCTAACGTTAGATTAAGGATCCAACAAAATAATATTGAATTGTTAGAATTGATCCAATTTACAGAGAGAGAAACAAGCTAGAAAGAAATCAAAGAGTTTTGTAATATGTGTGAATCTCTTAAGGAGTCCATATATATATAGAACATTGTATGTATACGTGTCGATTACATAGGACCTCCACATCATAGCGTGTTAGATGGGTATAAGACATCTAAAGTTTGAGGTCAACCATACTATAACTCAGCTTGGAGGTCGGTCTTCTAACACCAGGGCTTCCATGCATAGGTAAGTCCATGCTACTAGTGTTGTTGTGGCGTGGGCACACATAGTTTCTTCTTAGATGACTTCGCCTGACGGCTTGGGTTTCAAATTGGGTCAAACTATTAGATATTTAGGGCTTCAGGTTGATCCACATGTCTAAACATTCAATTCCCCTACTCTTTTAACTTGGGTCATAAATAGGGTTGGAAGCGTATTGCTTGAGCAGGAACATAAACCGTTTAGTTCCCTTAATAAATTCTTGTCAAATGATTGGAGATAGAAACATGAACCTTTATATAAGGAGAGCCATACTTAAACTCAGTCCAAGTAAGTCGTGCTATTGGCCAAAGCCAACAAGTGGAAGGGCGAGGCTATTGACAAGGAGCAGAAATTGTCCAAGGCCAAAGACAAATTGACTGATATCTCGAGGCACTTCGAGGAACTCAAGAGGCTTAGAGAAAGACTTAGGTTGAGGTGGAAGCCAGTAGGCTCGAGGAGAGTAAGATGAAGTGTGAGTTTGAGGAGATAAAAGAACAACTCTTCTCGAGCAACGAGATGGGATATAACCTAGCCATGGACTCTTTCAGGGATGAAACTAATAAGAAGAGCCTGAGGAAATACTACTCTAAGATTCTAAATATCCCGATCACTCCCCAATACTTTCCTACCTAAACCCAAGACAAGGGTGATAAACACGGCTCAAACTCTAGTACGGGTGATAATGGACCCGAGGTAAGGGATGGGGAGGGTGGCATGTAAGACCTCTAATATTGGCACTCGGTTGAGCCTCGTTATATTCCAAACCCATCTTATCCATCTCTTTAATATACTGGGGACTATACACACACACATATTTTTGTTAAGCTTGATATCGTCAAAAGCTAGCACTTATAACCCTTTTCTTATTAACGGGAGATAATTGATTTTAAGAACAACTCACATATATGCTTGTGTATTTATGGCATTTAGAGTATTTATTTATGATGTTGACTCATCTTCTTATTTTAGAAAATTATACTTTGATTAATGTGCAATATTTTTGGTGGTAATAGCTCCATACCTGATTATAAAATAGGACGATCAATTCTTTTTTAAAATTAGAAGTAAAATAACCATATCTTTAATTGAGTTTTCCTAAAATTTAAACAACAAAACAAGTCAAAACAATTTTTTACTAAGTAAAAATTAAAAGAAAAGTAAGAAGGTAGTATGATATATCAAATAATGAGATTCATAAATGTTGTTTTAAAAAATATTTAAGTTAGGTTATAAAAAGTTAATTGAATTTATATATATTTTCTTAAATTTTTAAAATATATGATTTTATTTTTAAATTTTTAAAAAATTAGTAAATTTTTTAATTTTTAAATCTTATAATTTAATCCCCTAATTTTGAAATTTTACACTTGTTTATTAAAATAAAATTTTAAAAATTAAATAATATTATTTAAAATTTAATAATTTATATACTATGTTTTAATAATTTAATTAAAAGTTAAAAACTAATCAAACACGATAACCATATGTTTATTATTTCACTAAACAATAAGAGGAGAGTAACGTGGTGTTTTAATATTAATTTACTGTTTGTGGCTTTTGCGAAGATGCATAATAATTCTTGGTTTGTTTTGATTGGTCGTTTGATATATGCCAATATTTTTATATTTTTATGGGAAGGTAAATTACACAACTTTTATTTATTTTAAAAATTAATTTAAGTCTTATTATTAAAAAATGACAAAATAAAAATAAATTTATATTTTTATATTTATATTTTATAACTCTTTTAATACTAATTATTTAAATTAAAAAATCTATATTTAAAATAATTATAAAATAAAATAAAATAATTTTTTTATCTTTATATAATCATATTTTAATATTAATAAAATTAAACGTACAAAAATAATTATATAATTTAAATATAATTTTTACAATAAATAAAAAAGCCTTTTTGTTTTATTTAATTTTATACATTAAATATATTAATAATTTTTAATATAAATATACTTTATTTATATTATTATTGTATATATATTTTAATTATTTTTTATTAATTTAATTTTTGATATTTTTTAAAATAATTTAAATCAGATTAAATTAAACTTTATCACGAGGAGAATGATAAACGTTGAAGAAAAATTGTCTTAAAGAATAAAAAAATTATAATAATTAAAATTAATTTAAAATAATTAAAATATTTAAATAAATTTATAATAAATTGATAAATATATTTAATTTATAAAAATAATTTACGTACGCGTTTTCATGTGAATAGGTAAGATTAAATTATTTTAATGAAACGATATTTTGATATTTTTTAAAATAATTTAAACTGTATTATATATATATATATATATAAAATAGTACAAGCATTTGCATAAAGTAAATAGATGTATTTTGTTACATACATATTTTTTTTATGTAATAAATTATGATATAATTATAATTGATAAAATATATATATTTTAATTTATAATTAACTTTTCCATTTTTCTTCTAACAAATTGTCAAAAATATCAGACTAGATCCTCACCGATGCTTTGCTTTAGCAATTGGTTTGTGGTGCTGATTGTCTGTTATTACTACGGCTTCTTTTAGGTGTTGTACGACTCACCAGGATAAGGACGATAAAGTCTTTAAGAGAAATTTTTCATAAAATACTCTTAAATTATATTATTTATATTGATTAATTCTTTAAATTAAAAATAATATTATTTAATATTTTAATTATAAAAAATCAATTACGAAAAATTTTTATTATTATTTTTATTAAAATTTTAGTATTTTTACGAAGTGATTAAGTACCATTAAAATATTAATTTTTAATAATAATAAAATGATAATTAACAATAAAATATGTATTTTGATATTTATTATTTTTTACTATTATATTATTTTTTTAATTTTTTTAAAATTAAAATAAGTAGTTAAATAACTTTTTATTTGAATGTTTTTATTGTTATTTTTTTTAAATAATTTCGTATTAAATTTTACTTTTATCCTATACTCATATTTTAATATTATTTTATTATTTGATAAAATAATAATATTATAATATAAAAATTATTAAAATAATATAATTTATCTTTAATTTATATTTTTTTATAAGTAATGGATTAAATGAAAACACTACACAATATAAATAACATTAGACTAATTGTCTTTATTTACACAAATGATTGTTAGTTTCTTTGTTCAAAAAATGTTATTAAATCTTTATTTTTTATAAAAATATATCACTTAAGTTTATTTATTTGTGAAAAATATATCAAGTAAGAATAAAGTTAAATTTTTATCTTATTTTTTATTAAATATAATAAAATATTACATATATGTTTATATTTTTTGATAGGTATACACATAAAAATTAACATTTAATTAAAAAATTATTCAAACTTTTCAAGAAAATTTTTTATTTTAAAATTAAATAATTTTTTTATTGTCTAATATCCAAAGTCACACATTAGCTAATAAAAAATAATTTAAATTTATTTGAAATATTTGTTAAATATTTGAGTAATTTTTTAATTAAAAATTATTTTGTTAAATATATGTCTATTAAAAAAATACATACTTGTATTATATATGTTATTCTATTATATTTAACAAAAAAAAATGAAAAGTTAAACTGGTTCTTAAGACACATTTTTAACTAATAAAGGAAATTAAAAACACATTTTTTTTAGATAAAGAGCAATCTCTAAGTCACGTAACAAAGGGACATTTACATAATTTTTCTTTTTGATAATGTCTCCACAATGTTTTAGCTATGGTGGTCTCAGTGACATTTGTAGGGATAATATCTATTAAATTAAATATTAATATAATATTATTAATAATGTAAATATTATTGTGATATTGTAAGTAAAATATCAAATAATATTCATAAAATGTGTTTATAACATGTAATTTTATTTATTTATATAATAATTTGCTTACAAGGTTAATTCCTTTTCGGTTTCAATACAAGTGCGAATCACAATATATATTGTTTAATTTGAAAATGTTATTTATTTTTAAAAATATTTATGGGTAGATATCTTTATTTAGTTATATTTTTTAAATTATTTCTTTGAAATTAGAATATTCTTTTATTTTACCAATAAAACTTATTTTAGATATATTTACGTGTGGATGAAATATTTCATTTAACAAAGATATTATTAATTACTTTGTATATTCACTTTTCTTTCCTTTTGGAATATTAAGAATTACAATCGTTTAATCTAAAAAAATTATTTATTTTTAAAAAATATTTTATCAATTAATATCTTTATTTAGTTATATTTTTTTTGTATTAGTTTAGAATAATTTTTTATTTTGACAATAAAATTTATTTTAGATATATTTACTTGTAGAGATGAAGTATTTCATTTAAACAAGATATTATTAATTACTTTTGATATTTTCATATTTTTGAAAAATATTTCTACTAAGAATTATTTGTGATATTCTCATATTAGACACATTAATTTATTAGTCGTCAATCTTCCATGTGTATGGATGAAAATCTTCCACTAGTATGTAAAAGAGTAAAAATAGGATAGGAAAAAATGTAACGAAGTGAAATAAAATCAGTAAATATTGATAAGAATTAAAAATATAATACATGATATGATCGACTAGTAATAAGGTCTAATTTGTTACTAAACTTTCGAGCTTAAATAATGGTTTAGTTGATCCAAGTAATCTTATTTCTTTTCATTCAACAGAAAAAGAATAAAAAAAAATCCCACCTTTTTTTTGTTTTTTGTTTTTTTTTCTTTTTCTTTTTCTTTTTACTTAAAAGGAAAAATAGGGGGAAACTTAATCATAACAATATTGAGTGAAGGGATTCATATATCAATCCGTAAATTATATTTGTATTAACAAAAAGGTTCCAAAATATTACATTTTAATATTTTCATTCCCAATTTATTATATTTTAACTTATATCTTAAATTAAAAAGTGTGACTAATATATCAAACTTATTTCTCTAAATTTGTTAATTCTTGAAATTAATAATAATTCGTTGGATATTGGATAGTAAAATTGAAAAAACCCATATTGGATAGTAAAATCATATTGTTCGTTGCACAATAATAATTTATTATTGATAACTTTATACAATAATATTAATAATAAAATATAATTAATAATAATAATGATAAAATAAAGATTTTATATATATTTTTATAATAATAATAAAAATAAAAAATAATTATGATAATATTATTGCTCAAATTATTTACAATAAACTTGTAAAGGATACCCATAAAAAAAACTATGAAAAAAATGAGGTATATTCTTCTATACAAGAGCCAAGTTAATATTTTTATTTTTATTTTTTAAACTTTGTGAGATAAAGATCCTTAAAAATTATTAAAAAACTAATTTTAAAAAAAAACTTAAAAGCTATTGAAAATCAGTGGATATTACTTTTATATATATATATATATGAGAAAGTATTTTCTCTTTCTTTGTGCAAAATACTTGAAATTTAAATAAAAGATGTTAAGTTTTAATATTATGTTAAAAATTATTAAAAAATTAACATTTTTAAAAGTTTTAAGTTAGAAGAATGCAAACTATATTTTTATACATTATTTCATGCATTTTTCCATTAAGTTGCTTTAATTTCGATAAGTTTAAATAGAAAGAATTGAAGAAAATTAAATAAAGAAAAATTAAAAAAAAGAAAAGAAAAGAAAAGTTGTCTATCAAAATATAAGATGAAGTTTTTAGTTATGGTTTATATATTCAATTTCACATAAACGTCTAAAAGTTAAGTAAGAAAAAGGGTAGTCAGCAACAAAAGATTATAAATGTGAAACCTAACAATAACGAAGTAGATGGCCAAACCAATCAATATGTGAGAGACAGACATCACCCCACTAACTGGAAAAGGAATGGAAAAGCTTAATGGAATCATATTCTGAACGATGTAAAGAAAAGAAAAGAAAAGAAAAAAACATGCATGATGTTGCCTATCACTCATGAAATATCATCCATGTCCCACCACATGCTACATCACATGCATATATATATTTGATACGGCCAGACAATAAAATAATTGTGAATATATATGAATGACTTGTTATCCTAACTAAAATAAATAAATAAAAATAAAAAGCCTTTTTTATGAATTGCACAAATTAAGGGTTCAATCCCTGATACGAGTGTCATATATATATCTATAATTTAGATTTTTTTAACATGATGACGAGAATGTATTTTCTTGTATAATTTTGAATAAAGACGTAAAATATCTTTAAAAAAAAACTATGATTCAATACATGTATTATTTTTAAATATATATATATATAATATTACTTGTATCTATTTTTTACATATAACAACAATTATATATACATATAAAAGATCACTGAGTCATTATAAATTATTACCTAATTTTTTTTATATTTTTATATACAACGGTTGTTATTTAAAGGTATTGTTTATATCTCCACTCCTTAACAAATCTTGTCAATTTAAATGTGAAAGTGAAAATATTTTATAACTCGTTTATTAAGTTAGAAGATAGTCATGAATGATTAAATTAATGGAAGGGGAATAATTTAAAGGGTAGAACTTCTTTTTTGGGATATTGACTAAGTACTAAATAGCATTAATATTGGCAAAGTTATTATTATTTTTTTCTTTCTTTCTTTCTCAAAACTAACAGAGTTTTTATACAATTGATTCGAATGATGGCAACTTCATCTAGATTAAACCTAATGAAGATGAAGTCCACTCTATCTGCATTCAACAAGATAATATTCTATTTCATATGAGTCAATCTAATAAAAATGAAGCAGAAGCCGACCTAATTTATAATTAATTAAAAAAAAGTAATTAATTAGTGGTAAACAGTTAGCCAATTACAGGTTACGAATGGAGAGAGAGGAAATGAATTTTATCTATCATGTTTTGAGAAAATAAATTTTAACTATTAAAATATATTATTTAAAAAGAAAATATTTTATCAATATTTTATTTTTATATTTTAGGCTTTATTATGATTTTTAAAAATATTGTTTTAGATGTAAAATATAAAATATAATTATATTTAAATTAACGTTTATTTATGTTGGGGTTATTATTTTTATGACTTTTGATTCACGTTAGTAATTTATGATGGGAAACAATTTCATAGGGTTATTTTTTATTAGAACCTAGAGGGTTGTTCAATTTTTTGTTTAAAAACTATATTTTTAAGCCTATTTATTTATGAAAAATGTGTCTGATAATTACATAGTTAATTTTTTATTAAATATAATTAAATAATACATGTGATTTATGTATGTTTATATTTTTTGATATATATATATATATAATGAAATAATTTTTAATTAAAAAAATTACACAATTTTTTTAACAAATATTTCTATCAAACTTAAATTAACAAGCGTGAATTCAAATAGGACTTTGGTAGACTTCAATGAATTTTAAAAATTTTAAATGTATTCATTTAAATCTTTTTTAAGAGTTTATAAAAGTTTGGTTATATTCAATTAAATTTTTTTATGAACTTTTAAAAGTTTATAAATATCTACAAATTTAATTGTATTAGACTTCAATGAATTTTAAAAAATTTAAATGTATTTATTTAAATCTTTTTTAAGAGTTTATAAAAGTTTAATTGTATTCAATTAAATTTTTTTATGAACTTTTAAAAGTTTATAAATATCTAAAAGTTTAGTTGTATTCAATTAAATTTTTTTATGACCTTTTAAAAGTTTATAAATATCTACAAATTTAATTGTATTCAATTACTATTTTTTAAAATTTTACAAAAATATTAAGGTATTTAAGAGGTTAATAACTTTTAAAAAAAATTCACCTAAACTTTTAAGGATTTTAAATATTTTTTTATATCTAAATAAAATCTACTAGAAATAACATTTTATCTAGTAAGATTTATGGAGACTTTTTTTTAATTTATAATTAACTAATTTTTTTTAATTCTCATGTACTAATCCTTAAATAAATAAATTTTTTAATATAATTTTATTTTAATATCTATTAAGGATCAATGATTTTATAATAGTAACTTATATTATAAGTTAAGCCAGACATTTGCCTCTTTTAAATAAATACAAGTTCAATTATGCTTTTAGGTAAACTCTCAATATTTTCATAGCTTAAAAAAACATAAATTTTATTAAATTTTCTAATAAAATACATCATAATATATAGTGTATTTTTGATAATTATAAAGGATTTACTAAGAAATTATAAAATAATTAAGAGTACATTGAAAAAGTGTGAGTATGATAAAAATTTAAATATATTAAATTTTATAAAAGTCTTTAGAAGGCTTTTTAAAATTTTATTTAAAAAGTTTGATTAAATTTTCAATTAAATATTAATTTTTATTATATATATCAAAAAATATAAATAGATTTGATATTTTATTACATTTAATAAAAAATATGATGAGAATTTAATTTTATTCTTATTCGGTATATGTTTTATAAATAAATGAATTAAAAAACTATTAATGACTATCTTATATATTTAATTCTTTTTAAGATGTTTACTATATATACATATATATTAAATTTCATGAAAAAAGTAAAAATAAAAATCTTAAGGTTTCCTAGCGGAATCAAAATGGTCTCAGAGCGATTTTGGAACAGAAGGTTCGAATGCTATTGAAACGACGGAAATTTTTAATATTTTTTGATTTATGACTTTTAGGGCCTATAAATGGAGCGTTTATGTTGAAAAAGTCATTAGTTTGATAGAGATTTCAACATTGTTTTAGGAAGGAAAATTAGAGAGAGCTACTTAATTTTTGAATGGTTTTCCTTCCATATTTATTAATTGTTCCTACTTTTTGCTTCTTCTTCTTTTTAAAAAAAAAAAATAAAAATAAAAACAACAAGAACAACAACGTCATGGCCTAGCTAGAACCACTACTTGAGGTGGTGACTCGATGTTAAAGTTAGTGAGCACAATGCTAAAGTTTGTCAATAATGTTGGTAACACATATATTATTCTTAGATTTTCATACTAATTATAATATAAATTCACTTGATATTAACATTTTATAAAGTAATTATATGAATCAATTTAATCCCTTCAATTTTGTATTTCATCTATGATAGATTTGTGAATAAAAGATATAATATATTATGTATTTATGTCTAATAAAATATTATATATATATATGTACGTGTGTGTTTTTGATCACATGATTCATGTTTTAAAATTAATATAAAGACTATTTTTCTTGATATGATTAGAAAACCCTACATTTCATAAATAGAATTTTATTTCATAGTTATGTAAATAAAAATAAAATAAAATAATAAATATATCACAAAACATAAAATAATAGTAAAAATCTACCACAAAATTTTACAAATATTATAAATTTATCATTTTTGTGATAAATCTGCTGTCATAATCTTTATAAGTGTTATAAACATTGCTTATATTATATATTTTGTTGGTAAAAAAATATTTATTTATAAATTTTACTATAGATTTATATAATTAATGTAAAATTTAATAATAAATTCGTTATAAATATAAGATTTATATTACTTATAATTTTTTTCAATTTAAATTAAATAATAAATTTATACAAATACTCGTACATTTTGTAGTCAGTTTACTCATAAAAATTTATTACTCTTCCACCATCTTTTGGTCAAAGCATCTTGCTGTTGTTATTATTATCATTTTGATAATACAAGCATCTTGTTATTTGACACTAGACAAATCTGTCATGTGTAATGTCACGTATGTGTTAATTACTAGAGTCAAAATACACCCAACATACATTGTCCGAATATTATGAACTTTAATATAAATTTAAATGTAAATCTTCCATGATTGAGGCCAATGAGATTAGCATCAAGTAAAATCCATTCAATTTTATAAAAAAAAAAAAAAATTCAAAATAGTCGATGATCCAACATATCGTCAGGTTCGGATTATATTAAAGAAAGAATCCATTTATTATAAATTTGGATATGTTAATAAATAATATAACATAATATTATAATATTATATTTATTTTATATATAATAATATCAAAAATATAATGTTTACATTTTTTATCAAAATAATAATAAAAAATTATTTATTATAAATAATAATATTATTATAATTAATATTAAAAAAATAGATGATATTGTGTACAATGTTGCAATATTATCTCTTTTTTTATTAATCTTTATTTTAAAAATTGATATATATATATATATATATTTTGATTAAAATATTAAAAAAATATCAAGAGTGTCATTACATTGTAAACAAAATATGGTTATAAAAAAATCATTTTGTTGACCAAAATATTACATATATTATGAATATTCTCTTAAAATTATTGATAAAATATTTTATATTTATTTTGTATATATTTTTATTTATATCTCATTTTTACTTTATTTTGCTAATTTTATCTATAATTTTTTACAATTTAAATTTTATTATGTAACGTAAAAGTTTATCTATTTATAATAAAATATTGTAACGGCAATCCAAATGATTGTTTCAGATTTTAACCAATCATTTTACAATATTCTGATTAATCAATTAATTTATTGATCAAATTAAATAATATAAATTTTATAAATATATATTTTAAATAAGAAATTATTTTTCCTTTAAAATCCTTGTTTAGATTGCACTTTAATTCAATTATTATTCCTACTATTTTAATGAAAGTTTTTAGGTTATAGGTCTTGATCGGTGCACGAAAATATCCTAATTAAGTTGTCATATCTGCATCATCCTCTTTATTTAATAGATTAAATATGAGTATTATTAAATAAATAATATATATATATATATATATAAACTAAATCTCAATAAAATTTATAAATTAACTTGATGTTAGTATTTGAATAAACAAAAGAGCTAATAAATATTAGAACATCGCACCACTGAATCGCAATACAAATACTAGGGGCTATAGAACCTATATTATAAGCTATAATATTGTCATCTTTATAAATACGAGAACAATGAAATTTCCTTGAAACAATTTTCGATAAACAATTCACCAAAGAAAATTATACATTAAAAGTGATCAAATTAAAAAAAAAATAACTAATATAAGAATAAAATAACAATGATTTAACATTAATTTGAGTTAATGAATTTCTTATTAATTAGTATGGGCTTAAAATTTTACATATGTGTTCTACTTTAACTAAAAAATTTACCACCTAAAAGAGATAGCATATATCACTGCATAAATGATTATTGTTAATTCTACCTTAAAAGCGTACGAGATCTCAAATGAAATACAAAAACATCCTTAACATAGGATTTTGATGTCTAAAAAACACATATTCAATTAAATTACCTTAATGACCTAAATTCACTATCATTTGTATTAGTCTTAATACATTCTAAATTAGTTGATTTCCTAATAATCTTTGCAATCCGTGGAGTCTATTGTAGAGTGTCTTGTATTTATAGAAAATAGGACCTAAAGACCATCCATTGCATTTCGTATGAATCCAAAAAATAATAATTTATAAAAATATAAGTAATTAATTATTTTAATATTTTATAAATAAATTTCATGATTTTATAGTTTTCTTTAAAAAATTTAAAGTTTTTATTAATAACAATAAAATTTTAGACATTTTTGTAAAATTTAAATCTCGATTTTTGAATCAACGTCACATTTTAAACTTTAAACTAATTTGATAGTGAATTATAAGTTGAAAAAAATTTATATTATTTTAACTAATAATTATTTATCATATCAATTATAATCATGATATAATAAATGAGATAAAGAGTTGTTATATATTAAAGGCTACATGGATTATAATCTCTACCAAAAGTAATAAATAAATAAATAAAAATTACTTATTTTTTTTCTATCAATGTATAACTTTATTGGTAATATATATATTAAACTATTTTTTAGCATTTTTATATAATGACATATACAAACAAAAAAAATTAAAAAAAATAATAAAAATAATACTATTAAAATTTATATTAATAAAAATAATATTTTTTATATCAAATTCATATATTTTCACTGTATATAGAAGAAAATGAGGAGACTAAACAATTGTTGTTTAAATATTAGAATTTTTCTTTAACGATAATTCTACATATTAGTGAGGAATAATATAATAGAAATTCAAATCGATTAAAGCTCAGAATTTTGTAGTGGTAAACTGACCACTCTGGATTGTTTCTAAAATTTCAAAACATAAAGCTAACTAATTTTGGTTTAGTGATCTGCTTAATTGATTTTTGGTTATTCTTTTAAATATGCTCGCAAAAAATAAAAGTTAAGTACTATATGAATTATTAAAGAAAATATAAATTTGAGCTTTATATTTTATCATCTTGCTTATTTGAGAAATATTTATTTAATCTGCCAACAGTTCTTTCACAAATTTGAAGGAAACCATTTAACTGGAATATTAGTCAGTATACGACGTTAGGTTTCTTTCATAAATTTGATGGAAACCATTTAATTCTAATTTAGTCAACATAGGACGTTAGGTTGGAGCTTTTCTAAAAAAATTATTGAAAAAATAATAAAAATATCATTTTATAAAATTTATAAATATAAAAATATCCCCTTTAATTTATATATATTTTTATTTTAAAAAAAGATTTACATCATTATTTTATGTTGAATTGTTTCAAATTCAACTTATGATAATTTAAATTCATAATGTTAAAATCTTTTAAATTTAACTCAATTTAATATTATTAAAATATTAGTGTTGATATAATTACTTATTTGTTATTTTATGTAATTTTTAAAAATAATAATTGCTATCAAGAGTTTAAAAATAAGCAATTTAACAATTATAACTTATTATTTCATTACCATTCTAGTCCTTAAAAGTTTATTTTTATGTGTCAAAATATTACCTAATATTAATTTATTCGATTTGGAATCTCGTGATTTTTTTATTATTTTTGTAATTTTTAATTGTTCTTTGTTTTTCTAGACTAATATGAAATGTAATTCACATGTGTTTTTTAAGAGTAATACATTGTTTTTAATTAAATACGTAAAAATTATATGTATATGATTGGAATTTAGGTTTAAGGTGTTGAGGTGAGAGTCATATCAACTAAATCATAAATTAATCTTAAAATAAAAATAAAAAATCATGATATTTAAAATTAAATAAATTCATATTATATAATATTTTAAGGTTTCAAAAAATTATTTATAATTTGTTATATAACAAGAAGCTATGTCATACATATTGATAGAAACAGATTTAAATATTTTCTAATAATGGGCACCTATATGTTATTGTTGTCAAATTTCAACAAAATTATGAGTTTTTTAATTTTAAAAAATTAACCCATGTAATTCACAAATTATTTTGGTTTTTGCAAAACAATTATAGTTTTATTAAGGAGGAGAAAGGGTTATTTATATCCATTTGTTTAGGTTTTATGGGTTATGTAGTCTATTTATTTAAAAAATATATTTTTTAGTCAATTTATTTATAAAAAATGTAAAAAATTATGATAAAATTAAATTTTTATCTAATTTTTTTGTTAAATATAACGAAATAACATACGTGACATATATATGTTTTTATTTTTGATAGACATATATTTAATGAAAAACAATTTGATGAAAAAATTAGTCAAACTTTTTAACAAGTCTTGACAATGAAAATTTTGATTAGTTTTGAAAAAAAAAATCTTAAAAATTTTTAGTAAATTTTAATTTTTTAAATATATATTAAAAAATATAAACATATATATAATTGATGTGTTATTCTATTATATTTAATGAAAAGTTGTATGAATTTTTTTAATTAAATTTTTTACTAACAAATAAATTTTAATATATTTTTTAAACCCATAAAAATATTTAAAAGCAACTTTTTAAATAAATAAACTAAATATAATTAGTAAAAATAAAGTAATCATTTAAGTTCACTTGTATATGAATGAACCCCAATATGGCACACTTATTATTTTAGTAATTTTAATAATTACGTTTTCTAAATACATAACAATTTATACGTAGAAACCACTTTAAGTAATAAAGAAACTACTTTTATAAACTAATTGAATTCTAAAGTTTTTGAGAAACGAAACAGGTCGAGCATTAAAATTTCGAATAAATTGGGTTGTGGAAGCCCATTTACTAAGAAAGAATTGAGCTCAATTTTGAAAACGGGTCCAACCTAGTTCAACAAACTTAGAGGCCCGCATTTTTTTTTATACCTGCTAATGGATTAAGTATCACATTAATATCTTGCTCCCAATAATATATATATTTATTAAAAGGGTTTAATTTACAATGTTGTGTTTAAATAGAATTTTTATAGATTTTAATAAATTTAAAATTTTCATATATTTATTTAAGACTTTTTAGACTTTTTAAAAGTTTGTAAAAATGTATACAAATCTATATTAGTGTATTTAAAATATTAATAAATTTTAAAAACTGCACTTAATAGTAAACTTTTAAGGATTTTAAACATCTTTTTTGTATAAACAAAAGTCTATTACCAATAATCTTCTCCCATGATATTTTTGTAGAATTTTTTTAACTCTTTTTTCCTTTTTTTATCTCCTTTTCTTTTTACTTGACTCTTGACTCATTCTTTTATTTCATTTTTTTTTATAATTAGTTAACTTTTTTTTTATAATTCTCGCATACTAATATAACTTTCTTTTAATTTTTATTAAAGATTAAAGATATCACAATAATAATAACTTTTATTATAAAATAAGTTAAGTCACTCTTTTCAATTAATACAAATATACTTTTACTCTTACTTTTATGGAAACTCTAGAGATTTTTAATGATTAAAAAGGAGTATATATTTTATTAAATTTTTAAACAAGATACACATATTAAATTTTTTTTATAATAGTAAAGAATTCATTAAGAAATTAGAAAATAATTAAAATATAAATGATAAAAATTTAAAAAATATTAATTTTTATACAAGTTATTAATAGATTATAAAAATTTATAAAAAAAGTCGTACAAATTTATTCAAACTGAATTTTTAAAAATCTAATAAAATATAATGAAAAAATGTGAATATGATAAAAAATTAAAATATATTAATTTTTATAAAAATTATTGATAAATTATAAAAATTTACGAAAAAAGTAATACAAATTTATTCAATCTTAGTTTTTAAAAATCTAATAAAATATACTTTGAAGTATTTAAAAGTCTATTAAATTCTACTTATTTTTAGAATTTAAAATCTATTAAAATCTTTTTTAAAATTTAATAAATTATATGTTAAAACCTTTAAAAATCTATTACAAATTATTGACTTTTAAAATTTAAAATCCATCAAAATATCTCTAAATTTTAATTGAACACGTCATCTTTATTTCCATATTCCATAAAATAGTTTATTTATTGTTCAATTAAAATTATAATCTCATTAATCTATGTCAAAAATAAAAAAAATATAAAACAATTTTGTTATTTATTTTATATTTTTTTTTTCTTTTTTTCTTTTCTTCTTTCCCTTCGTTACTTTGTTTCTTCATTCCATATAAAAACAAAAAAATTGAAAATTATATATATTTTTCCCCTTTCTTAACCTTTACTCCTTTTTTTTTTTCCTTTTCTCTTTTCAAGAACTTGTCAGTCCTCCCAATCTTGCTAGGATCGGTTTTCTGTTAGCTAGATATTATATGTAATTGCAGAGTATATATATATATATATGATTAAATAACTTTTACCATTTATATTATTTTTAGATTAAAGTGTCTTAAAAATTCTTTAGTTTAGTTTCCTTCTATCTTTTAATTTATTACAATATAAATAATATTATTTAATATTTTAATTTTGTAAAAATAATTAATGATAAATTATGTTATTTTAATAATTTTAATAATTTTTATATTAATATTATTTTTATTATTTTTTGTTAAGTAATTAAATACGATTAAAATACGATTACTTAACAATATTAAAATCACAATTAATATAAAAAAATTAAATGAATATTTATTTTTAATATTTATTAATATACATTATTTTATTTTAATATTTTATTAATTATTAATTATTATTAAAATTTAAAAATATGTTTAATAACTTTTTATTTAAATTTTATTATTATTTATATATTTTTAAACTATTTCGTATTAATTTTACTTTTATTCTTATTAAATATTATATTTTAATTATATTTAATTATTTGATATAAATTAATAAAAAATTAAATAAGAATTTATTAAAATAATATAATTTATTTTTAACTGATTTTTTTACAAAACCAAAAAACTAAATGATATTATTTTTAATCTACAATCAAATAATACAAATAACTTATTTCAAAAAACTTAATTAATACCTCCCATAATTTTTATTGTCATCAAATTTCAATAAATGCTAATCATATTCAATAATATTTTTATAGAAAAATATTGAAAAAAATAGTATCAATATAAAAAGTTACAAACAGTTAACAAATTAGATAATAAATAACAATTTTTTGAAAAGTTACAAAATCAATCTTAAAAGGATCAGAGGTTTAATTCCTAAACTCTACCTCCACATCTTAAATGAATTATAGTTTTAATTAAAAATATATATTTTTTTAAATTTTTCCTAAAACTTAAAATTAAAATTATTTTTATACTTTACAAATATTGACTTGTTATTTTTTTCAATAAAAAAATGAATCATATTCATTATTAAATATAGCCAGCTTTATAGTATAAAAATACAAAGGAAACTACTAGGAAGTAGGTATAATAGGGTGCTAAATAAGATGTAGAATACTGATAAAGTAGATCCGACTTAAAAAAAAACAATATAGAATATTAACGAAAGATTTAAGATTTTAATTTAAAATAGATAAAAATAATTACTAAATATACATACATATATATATATGTAATTTAAAAAATATAGTATTTATTTGATTTGAATATAAATATTATATTTAAAATTATAAAATTTATAATAATAAAAATAATATTTTAATAAAATTAAATCGGTTTTTATTAGACATTTTTGAATCTTTAACGAATCTAAATAATTATATTTTAAATTCAACAATATTTAATTAAATATAATTTAACAATAAATAAGTTAAAAATCGCAGTTTAAATCGAATAAAATTCAATTAAATGATTTTTAATTAAAAATAATATAATAATTTTTTTAATAAATTTTAAAATTTATATAATTTTATTTTATTTAATTTTTAATCCGTATATATTAATAAAATAATATTAATTAAAATATTTTATTTTTTTATAATTAATCAAAATAAAATAAGTAAAAATTTTAAAAAAATATTTTATAATATAATTTTAATAAAAAATAATATAATATATATTTATATTTATATTTATAAAAATTATAATTTAAATAAAATAAAATAAAAAATAATAATATTTTATTAAAAATTTATTAAAAATATTAAATAGAATATAAGATAAAAGGGCATGTTTCATGGAAAAAAAAATGACAATTATTTATAAAATAAAGGTAAAACGTGAAAAATGATACTTTGTCGGTCCAATAAAGTAATTAAATAAAGCAATTGGTTGGTGTGCTGAAAGCATTATTACATATTCTCAAGAATCGAAAAATCGTACAAGATTTTAGACATTTTGCCATGATATTTATTTTGCTATATAAAAATATAAGTAAAATATTATAAATATTAAGATAATATCAATTAAATAGTAAAAAATATTATTTTTATCAAAATATTATAAAAATTATGTGCACAAATTATAAATCAAACAATTATCACTTTGATATTTTAGATAATATTTTGAATTTTTGTATTTTGATAAGAGTTTTTTTAAACTTTTTCAATTTTTTGTTTAAAAAAGATGGATATTCTTAATATTTTGGTAAATTTTAACCTTTTCAATACATGGAGGAGATTCTAAACATTGGGTATGAGTAACCCTGTACCCCATGTTCTAAGAATTTGACCAAAAAGCTAAGTCATATAATATTCAAAAACAAGGAATACCTCTTTCCGGTCCATAACACTAACTGCAAAATAAAACTATGGTTTATTTTTTTTAATAAAATTTATGTTAAGTTTTTACTCCAATCCTACGTATATCTAATTTATTTGTGCATGACCGTGCAGCTAATAATAACAATTTTTTTATTTTTTTTTTATTTTTGCTATAGATGTAGTAGAGCAAGATGACACTAGTTCAAGATAAAAACATAAATATATATATTCACTCGTTGTATTTTAGTTTAGTTTAATTTTAATTTTAATTTTTCTATTTTTACATTTTTATAAAAATTAAATATTAAAATAACTTGTTTCATTAAATATCATGCGATACAAGAATTTTTTGAGTAAACTTACCAAAGAATCGTGTATTTATTCCATTCATTATATCAAATTATTTTTAATTTCGTTTATATTAATTAATTTATATTATTATTTTAATAATATCAAAAATAAGATAATTAATCGATAAATTTAAATAACTTATATACTACATCATATCACATTAATACTTTTTCTCATTTTACATGCTACCGTGAATAATCACTAGTTTTAATTTTGTAATATGTAGATTAGGTGAGTAATTTATTGTGATATATTTATAATATAATAAAATAATGTTAGTTATTTTATTTTATTGAATACAATTATATAAAACTTATCTCCTATTGATATGTAATAAATAAGGAAGCGGATTATTGAAGAATATATACAAGTGATGTGGCTAAATAGGCCGTGAACTTTTCTTTTTCAGATGTGTTATACAATATTGGTTTTGTTGCTGGTAATGAAGTGATAGGATGTTAGTTAGGAATTATTTTATCTTTAACTAACTAACTAACTAACTAACTAACTTTATCATGAACTCTTAATTTTATTTTTTGTTCACGCTTTAAATATGAAAAGGATTGGAGTTGTTTAATAAAAAAACCACCTAATGCAAATATGTAATAAATTGTAACTGCGCATTCTTATTATTTAACAGTGCAGTGTGTAAATCATGAAATTTATGTTACAATTACAAGTATTATTTTAAAATGTTGCTTCAATAATATTTTACACGATTCCTATTTATTTTTAGCAAAGAAAAAGTATTTAACTCGAACAAGGAAAGAATCCATCGAACAATAAGACACAGTAATAGGATAAAATTATTTTAATTCTTTATTTTTATAAAAATAAAAATAAAAATGTGTTAAAATTATAAACGAAATATTAAAAAGAGTAAGATTTTCTTCATTTTTCGGTACTAATTTACCGTCTAAAATACAAAGAAAATTATTTTCATTTCGTTAAAATAAATCTAAAAATTACAGGAAGTAAATAATAATAATAATAATAATAATAATAATAATAATAATAATAATAATAATAATAATAATAATAATAATAATAAAAACAGATCTAAAGCAGTTTAATAGAGAGCTAAGCCGAATCAAATTCTGGATAGGCATTTAAATCAAAACCCATATTCTGATCCACATCCTTCTTCTTCCTACCTTCCGCTTTAACGACGTCAGAGTCCCGATCATTCTCCTTCAATTTCTCTCCATCCATTACATCCCTCAACACCTGTCTTTCATCAGCCAGTAAATTACAATTTCCATCACTTCTCTTCAATTGCCTAACGGCGGCGTGCATTCTCCTCAGAATTGCAAAGAACTCATCAATTTCCTCGTCCGTCGCCGTCGTTTGGACTCCTTTAATGTCTTCCCGGGCCTTCTTTTGACTCTTCGAAATGGCGTCGTTTTGTTCTTCTCCAACCTTTCCTCTCTTCTGAGCTCTCGTTGTTGCCTTACCGTCT
The DNA here is from genome assembly GCA_033030585.1 of Hippophae rhamnoides. Taxonomy (NCBI): domain Eukaryota; kingdom Viridiplantae; phylum Streptophyta; class Magnoliopsida; order Rosales; family Elaeagnaceae; genus Hippophae; species Hippophae rhamnoides. Next base: position 42,435,602 of record CM065434.1, read on the forward strand.
GACATCGTTTGATGTCAATTTTAACTGTACAATTCTATCTGTTTGTTTATAACCCTACCCTCTCTTCACCAGAAAATGCAATCACTCAAATACCCACCTTTTGCTTTATCTAAAGAAAATACCAGACAAGCTACAAGGTATTTTTGCAATAAAATGTTAACCTTACCGACTCTTTTGTGTTTAGATTCGTGATGTTTCATTTAGTCATCGACGCGTTGGCATTTTTTATTATTTTCAAAATGTATTTCTCTTATGATGTGTAAAGTTGCAGTTTACTTCGTATTTATTACATAATATTAAAATCATTAATTATATAATTTATTTATAATAATCATGTATTTAATTATAAATTATGATTATATACTATATAAAAAATTTATAAAATTAAATAATATGGTTCAACTGTATTTTAATTGTTCAAGTTATTTTTTTTAATTTTAAATTATAAAATAATGTTTTTGAATTTTTATTACATATCAAATTGAAAATAATTTTTTTATTTTTAAAATATAATAAAAAATAAGATAAAATAAATATTAATTTATATAAATTTTATTAAAATATTTATAATTTATTTTATTTTATTTGATTATATTATATAATTTATCATAAAATATTATATATATTAATTATAATATAATTCAATACAATTTAATTTAATCTAATATAATTATACTTAATCTATTAAGCTAAAAATTACTATATAATCTATCTTATATCTATAAAGACAAAGTGACGTCATATTATAATCACTTAAAATTTTAATTATATTTTTTGTAAAAAATAATTTAAAATTTTAATATATATGGAATAAATTGTCCCACCTAAAAATTTAAGAATTAAAATTTACTAAAAATATAAACTTCTGGAACTGCATGAGTGCAATTTTCGTAAAAATATATTAAGTATCAATATCAACTTGAATAATATTAAATACAAATAAAATTTTACTTAAATTTACATCCATATGAGTTTTAGGTATCACATTATAAAATAATTTTAAAAATTATGAAGATATTTGTTTTTATAAGATACACTATAATTAATATAAATATATATTTACTTATATTTAATATTTTCTCCTTACCTATTAGGTGTATTTAAAAATTTATCATCCATAATTACATACGTTAAAAAAAATGAATTATAAATGTATGTGATTGTAAAATATGTTATTTTAAAAAGTTTATCTTAATATAATAATATATAACATATATACAACTTATACTCGAGACAATATTACTGTAATTTAAATTTTATTATTATATTAATAAATTTTAACACAATTTTATTTAAAATAATAATTTAAAAATATAATTACAACATGATAGAGTAAATATTTTTTAATGATATGAAATCCAGTTTTTTAATTATTTGTTTATTTTCTAATCTAATTTTTTTTAGAATGTAAATAATAATTTAAAAACATAATTATAATAAGATAAAATAAATATTTTTATAATAATAATAATAATAATAATAATAGTAATAATATAGTTTATCACTTCTCTAGAATTATGATTATTGATTAATACAATTTTACATCGGAACGATGCTACATATTATTAGTGATAAATATATTTTTGTATCTATAATTTTATATTTTTGATATGTGTTGTCATTGTTTAAAAAATTATAAAAATAATTTAATTTTTAAATAACATTGAAACTGTTAGAAATAATGAATGATTGATTTTATTTTATTCTGTTAATAAATGAATATACATAGTGCCTTTATATAGAAATTACAAGTAAACTAGATATGAAAAAAGTAAAGAGATATACATTATATATATATATATTAATATATTACTATATATACATTAACAGTCCCCTCAAACTCAAGGTGGATGTGAGACCAACTTGAGATTGTCAACCAAATTATGAGTGCGTCCTTTGGGAAGTGCCTTAGTGAAGATATCTGCAAGTTGATCATTCGAGGAAACATGGAAAAGCTTGAGAGCACCACTGATAAGATGAAAGCGAAAAAAGTGACAATCAATCTCGATGTGTTTAGTCCGTTCATGGAAGACATCGTTGTGAGCAATATAAATGACACTCTGATTATCACAATAAAGGGGAGTTGCAGAGGATGTGGACACACCCAAATCCTTAAGGAGCCATCGTAGCCAAAGGAGCTCAGATGTGGTATCAGCAAGAGCACGATATTCTGCTTCAGTATTGGAGCGGGCCACGAAGGTTTGTTTCTTACTTCGCCAAGAAATCAAAGAAGAACCAAGGAGAAAGCAATAACCTGTAGTAGACCTGCGATCAGTGGGATCTCCTGCCCAATCAGCATCAGAGAATGCACGAAGTACTAAAGGAGACTGAGCTGAGTAGAAAAGGCCATGGAAGATAGTGCCTTTCAAGTATCGTAGAATACGTAGAACAACAGCATAATGAGTCGATCGTGGAGCAGACAGATACTGGCTCACCTGATGAACAACATAAGAGATGTCTGGACGAGTAACTGTAAGATAAACCAGGCTGCCAACCAATCGTCTATAAAGAGAGGGATTAGACAATGGTTGCCCCTCTGATGGTGTCAGATGCGCATTAAGTTCAACTGGAGTGTCAACAGTCTTGCTGTCAGTGAGTCCAGCTTGAGATAATAGGTCAGATGCATACTTTGCTTGAGTAATGTAAAGACCATCTGTGGAACGAGTGATCTCAAGACCCAAGAAATAGCTTAAATGTCCAAGGTCTTTCATCTCAAACTACTGACTAAGAAAATCCTTGAGTTCTTGAATGCCATTGAGGTCATCACCAGTTATGATCATATCATCCACATATAGAAGAAGCAAAATGGTGCCTTTATCATTGCGACGAAGAAATAAGGTAGAATCATAAGGACTGTTAGTGTAACCCAAGCAAAGGATAGTGGAGCTAAACTTGGCAAACCATGCTCGTAGAGCTTGTTTAAGGCCATAAAGTGCACGTCGAAGGCGACAAACCTTATTTGTTTCAATAGAAAGACCAGAAGGAGGTTGCATATAGACTTCTTCATGTAAATCCCCATTAAGGAAAACATTTTTAACATCCATATGAAAAAGGTCCCATTTACTAGTAGCGGCAACATCTAAGAGGATACGAACAGAGAAAATACGGGCAACTGGAGCAAAAGTCTCTTCATAATCAATCACATACTCTTGTGTAAAACCTCTTGCTACAAGACGAGCCTTGTTTTTATAGATATACTTACTACCAACCACAGATTAACCAAGAGGGAGAGTAACAAGATCCCAAGTATGGTTTTTGGTTAATGCATCAATTTCTTCTTTCATTGAAATTTTCCAAGAAGGGTTAGTAGATGCCTCACGATAGGTGTGAGGCTCATGGAGTGTAGCAAGGGTAGTGTAACAATGATAGTCAAGTAAATTTGTAGGAATGGATCTTATCCGAGTTGAGTGGCGAGGTGGAATGTCTTGTGGAGGTTCTTCAGGCAGAGCAGGAGCAAGGGACCTATGTTCAAGGTGGGGTAGCTCGTTATCAACCTATTCTTCTACGATCTAACTAGGAGAATCATCAGAAATATCTGAAGATTGAATAGTGAAGTCCAAAGATGGATTAGAAGTATCTGTAGAAGGAACAAAAGACTCATTTGGAAAAATTTCTAAAACATTTGAATTAGTTAGGGAAGAACGAAAGTGAGAAAGTTCAACAAATAAGCGGTGTTCCCAAAAGACAACATTTCGGGAAACACGAAGACGATGTGAGACAGAATCATAGCATCGATACCATTTTTGAGTTTCACCATAACCAAGAAAACAACAAAGTCTAGATCAAATGAAACAAATAGATCCGAATGAGCGAAGGTAATGATAGTTAGGAGATGATCCAAAAAGGCACTCATACGTAGTATGATTATGAATGACAGCGCTTGGAATGCGATTAATGGCATAAATAGCATGAAGAACAGCTTCACCCTAAAATGGGGCAGGAACTTTGGCAGAAAGAAGAAGAGCACGAACAGTGTCAAGAATATGACGAAGTTTTCTTTCGGCTCGACCATTTTGTTGAGAGGTTTCTGGACAGGTTAGATGATGTACCGTGCCATAGGAGTGTAACAGAGTTTGAAAAGAATTTTGAGTATATTCAAGAGCATTATCAAATCGAAAAGTTTTGATATGTTTGCAGAATTATGTTTCAACCATTTTTGCAAAGTTACTGTATATTGGTAAGATTTCAGAACGAGATTTCATTGGAAAGATCCAACTATAACGAGAATAATCATCAATAAAAACAACAAAATATCGAGATCCACCAATACTAGTAACAGGAGAAGGTCCCCAAACATCAGAATGAATTAACTCAAAAATACTATTAGAGATAGATTTACTATTATTGAAAGGTAAAGCTGGCTGTTTTCCTAACTGACATGAAGTACAATCAAAATTGTCTTTGGACACAGAACCCAATAGACCTTTAGAAACTAACTGTTGTACCCGAGTGGATGGGGCATGACCAAGACGAGAATGCCAAAGTGCGAGAGAAGGTAAGGAAGAAACTGCAGCAGTTGCAGCAGCAACAGAGGTAGGAGCAATAGGTGGAAGATGAAGATTGTTTACGGGAAACATACGCCCAACCCTAGGACTGGTCCCAAGCTCTTGCCCCATCCTCGGATCCTGCACAATACATTCAGAATAGTAAAAATATGGCGATATCCTAGTTCAGCTAATTTTCCCACAGAGCATAAATTTTAGGATAGGTCAGGTACATGGAAAACCCTAGGGATAGAGAGGGAAGAGATCAAAACAAAACCTAGACTATTCCCATGAATGGTGGAACCATCAACTATATGAATATTAAGGGGATGTGGTGCAGGGTCAAGTTTGGAGAATAAAGATGAGCGTGGTGTCATGTGATTGCAACATGTAGAGTCAAAAAGCCAAGTTTGAGACTTACCGGGTAAAACTGAGAAAGTAGTGGAAAGAGATACATTACCAGCCATTTGAACAGCCTGAGTTATGATCTTCTGTAGTTCAGTGGAGGAGAGGTTAATAGTGGATTTAGAAGACTGGGACTCTACTGAACTAGAAGGCATCAACGAAGTAGGCTCAGTATTAGCAACAACAGCAGTGGATTTGTTACGACGGTAACAAGTCTCAATGGTGTGGCCATAACGCTTACAATAATTGCAGAACCTTTTATTGCTCTGCCTGTGACGATTGTAAAAGCCAAAGGAATCACCTGATTGCTGAGGTGGCTCAATGGTAGGAGCATGAGGAGTAATAGCCAAAATATTGAGCTTATTCTGGGCTTGAAAGGTTGTAAGTCGAGCTTCTTCTCTAACCAACTCATTTACAGCAGCATCAAAAGAGGGAGGAGGAATGTGATTAAGAAGCTGACCTTGGATTGGCTCAAAGTCCTTATGGAGTGACATAAAGAACTCATAGAGACGAAATTCAACCCTAATTGTAGCATATTGATGAGCATATGTTGAGCATGCCCAATTTGGATCACAAAGGTCAATTTGGTCCCAAAGGAAGCGAAGTTGATCAAAGTAGTCATTAATGGATTGCCCTGGTTCCTGTTGAAGTTTATGCAATTCAACTATTAATTGATATTTCATGGATCCGTGAGTAATGGAGTACCTTTTGGCCAACATATCCCTTGCTGATTTGACATCATCAAAACTGCCCAACAGATTGGAGATGGAAGGAATGGAAGTATTCTGAATCCATGTGAGTATCATGTGGTTGTGACTATCCCATTCAATCATGCGACGAAGGAAAATAGCATCTTCTTCACTTACTCCTTTAACAGGAATGATAATTGCACCAGTACAATAATGCTAGAGCATACGACCCTTAAGAAAACTGCCCATAGCTTGAGACTATGACAAGTAATTCTTGGTCCACTCAAATATAGTATTGATAGGGCAAGAAACAAAAGCATCCTTTTTATCCATTTGAAAACACAATATGCAAAAATAGACTACAAAAATGAGGTCTACGCGAAAAACTGGGTAGGGTGGACTTTTATTACAAAAGTCAACGGCCAGCACAGTCAGCACAGTCAACGGTCAGCGCGGTCACGGTCAACGGTCAGGCCGGTGCACAGTCAGCGGGGGTGCTCTGTGACGTCAGCTAAATGCAATGATGACATCAGCCCTATATAGTTACTAGATAAGAAGGCAGCGTGTGTAGCGTATGGATTTGACGTGCTATTGCTGTTGGTGGCGCGTGCGGGCGCGTGATAATGAATTATGTTGCAATTCGCCCACGGTTGTGTAGATCTGGTCGTGGCGATCACAATGGTATCTGCAGAAATGTCGTCGGAGTAAGATTTCATGGCGCGTTTGGTTTCAGTGGCGGCGCGTGAAAAGACGTGCAGATTGTTTGGGTGGCACGTGAGGGAGCGTGCAGTGTCCGATGGTTGCGATATTTGCACGGTTGTGTAGATCTGGTCGATCTGATCATAATGGTATATGCATAAAAATTATCGGAGCAAGATGCACGACGATGACAGTGGTTGGAGTGATCTTTTTGGTGCGGAACTCCTTAACAACGGCGACTGTAGGCCCGGAACCTAAAGACAACGGCTGAAAGACGTCGAAGGTTCAACGGTGAATAGTTTGCAGTGGTTATTGTGACAACGGAAGCTAGAAGGGTTGAGTAGCACCAAAAAAGATAAGAATGCTAGAAAGATAATAGCAGTGACTCTAATACTCTGTTAGAAATACTAAATGATTGTATTCTATTCTGTTAATAAATGAATATACATGGTCCTTTATATAGAAATTAAAAGTAAATTAGATATGTCAATAAATAAATATACATGGTCCTTTATATAGAAATTACAATTAAATTATATATGTTAAAAATAAAAAGATATAAATTAACATATATATATATATTAATATATTACTAAATATATATTAACAGAAACATTATAAAATTTAAATAATATAAATATAAAATTTAATGTAAATTTTTTTTATTTCCTAACATTTTTTTGTTATCTAGAGATATTATTGAGTATGATATTTATTAATCATATTAATTTTTTCTCTTAATCATATTACCGACCTATAAAACTACTAATTTCATTTATTTAAATAATATGTTATCGCATAATCAAATAATACAAAACTAATAAATAATTTCTGGCATTGTCAATACTGGTGAGTCGTAGCAAAGTCGTGAAGGTACATCAGACATCATTCATTGCTTAAATTATTGAATATTGATTGCTTTGAAAAGATGGGTTGATGTAATTTATATTAATAAAATTTAAAATTATCGTCAATTTATATCACATATTTTATTGCGTGGTGTAAGGATTAATCACTTTTCGGTGACAGGGGTGATGTCATATAAAGTTATTAAGTGACATCATATAATAATAATAATATATGAAAACTAAATAGAAATGTGTATAATAATAAAAATAAATTTTAATAGAAATAATAAATAATTAAAATAAAATTTATAAAAATATAAATAATTTAAAATTAATTTTTTAAAATTTTTAAATAAAATATAATAATAAATAAAATAAATAATTATATAAATATATAAAAACATTTTAGGTTTTTTTATATGCGTAGAAAAAATAATTATTTTATGTTATTGTTAGAATGATTTATATTTTATTTTAAATTAATAATAAAATTAAATATAAAATATTTAAATATACTATTAACTAAATATGAAGTACGGTGGTAATCAATTAATACTAATATAATAATTTATATATGAAAATTTTATTTTATTTATATTATTAATTATATTTTAATGTTATTATTAAATAAATTTTTTATTAATAAAATATTTTTATTAGAATATCGTTACCCATTAATAATTAAAATATTTTATATATCATAAATTTAAAATAATATATCATAATATTATTGATAAGTATAATTAAATTTACATAAATATATAAAATAAAAATAATATATTAGTTATAATTGTAATATATTTATGTTGTATAATAATATTCTTAATAATTTAAATTTTATTATTATTATTATTATTATTATTATTATTTCAATAGAAAAATTATATATATTGTAAATCTATGCTAAAAATTATAAAACTCATTTGATTAATAAAAAGTTTTTAATATTTAATTTTTAATTATGGGTACATGATTTAGTAAGGCAGCTATAAAAGAAATTTCAATAGAGAATAAATAATACATGATAATATTTATACAAAATATAAAATTAAAAAACTCGTTTAATTAAATAAAATGTTTGAAATATGAGTTTTAATTATAAATGTGTAAGTTAAATAGGGATCTAAAATATGATAGATGGTAGTACATATAAAAAATATAAAAATTAAATATATTATAACTTTATTCGTTATAAATAAAGAATAATAATTTTTTATTATTTTCTTTCTTTACCAAACCTTTTAACGTAACCAAGGGGACACAAGGATTAATAATTATGTTTTATTACTAAATCTGGTGAAATAGCATAAATAAAACAATAATGTTGATTATGTATGTGATGCTAATTTATTTGTGCATGGGAAAAGTAGCTACAAATAAAAAAATATTACAAAGTGTTACAAAAAGATAATATGATAATACATAATAAATAATCAAATTATAAATCTTTTTTTTATTTTATAAAATTGCTACAAGTTATTAAGTTAATATCTCCAACACATTTAAAAATATATGATAATATAAAATAAAATGAAAAAATTGATTCTTTATATTCATTTTTTTAAAACAAAAGAACTTAATTGATATAAAAAGATTAAATTATTTTTTTGACATGATCAAGGGAGTTGTATCGTGATATATTCAAGAATTTCAAGAGAAGTTGTTATATTAAGTGCATTTTTTAAAACAAAGGAATTAAATTGATATAAAAATAATAAAAAGATTAAATTTTTTTGACATAATTAAGAGAATTGTGTTGTAATATAGTCAAAAATTTCAAGATAATTTGTTACATATATTTTTTAGGGTAAAGTAGTAATTGATATAGTTTCAACTTAATATACTTAATCTTTTTTATTATTTTTATTTTAAAGTAACCCTACTTGTATAAAAAATTATAAATAGTTGTCCAAATTAAAATGAAATGAGTTTATCTTGTACTATTTTTTTGAACTTATGAATTGAGATTGGAGATGAGCTAGTCTTATTTTATGAAGATTGACTAAACCATTGTTGTTATATTTTTATTAAAATGAATGATTTTATTACAATAGAGATAAAATATTTATTTTATTCATATAAAATATTTAAAATTATAAATTAATTAAATATAATAATTAAAATTTATTTAAGTGAATGGATCGTGACCAACCCTAATCAACCCTTAACCATGTTCAAGTTATTAAGAGTAATATTAAAAATACATAAATTTTTCCTCACATAAATGATAGGGCATTTTTTATATCAATTAATTAATGTCTTTATTTAAATTTACGTAATGTGAAACAATAAAATAGACAAGGACAATCATACAATCAAAAGTCACATGATTAAACATAGAAGCATTACAAGCTTTTTAAATTCTTCAAAGATCATTCGTCACAATAACAAGGAGATTGTCACTCTCAATCTAGTTTCCTTTTCAGTTAAAAATAACGTGCAAGCTCAAAGTAAAAAAATATGCAATAAAATTAAGAATGTTAATAGAAAGTAAGATATTAGTGCAAATCGAGTTAACATTCTGAAAACCTAACAAAAGATAGCTAGCAGTTTCTTGTTCCAAGGAACACAAGGACTACTGAATAGATTACATGCAACGTTTATGATTTATAGCGTCTCATATTAGCAAGATTCAAAACATATAACACCAAATAAAATATTTAACATTAGGTTGGTATTTAAGTTTCCAAAAATGCATTCGAAGATGTCGAGTAGGATGTACTTGAATTGACCTAGAGGCATGATCACCCAACCCAAGAAAAACTTGCTAACTAGACTAAATAGTATAACTCTCATGGAAGGAATGATGCTAAATCAGATAATACATGTAACTAGGATTAAAAGGCATATTTAAGATAATGTTTGCCTATAAGGAATTAAATATATGACGCACAAGATTTGCATTCCAAGTCAAGTGTCAAAGTTGATAAAGTCCCTAACAAAAATATCATAACCACACTTTCGAGAATTAATACAAAAGCTTGGAGGGGAAGGACGAAAATGATCAAAGGATCATCCCAAATATATAAGAGTAACTAAACCAATTTTCTAACATGCTTCTGTCAACCAATCTCCAAATCATGCTCGACTTGTCCAAATTTGCATCACTAACTACCATTACTAACTTTAACCTTATTGTCATTACTATTAAATAAAATTATTTATAAAAAAAAATTATGACAATAAAAATTAAGTTATATTATATGGCCAAATTATAATGATAGTCTTTGTATTTTTTTATTCTATATTTTTGTCTATTTATTATTTTTTACCATTATTTAATTTTAACAAATTGAAATAAACTTAAAATTGTTTTTGATTTCAAATTACTAGTCCATTTTAACTAGTAGGATTTTCAATTAATTAAAGTTTAATTGATTAGATACTTATTCAATTGAGTTATGATGAGCTAGATATGTGTTCAATTTAGCTCTATCGAGTGACATTATTGGCTAATTAAAATATGATAAATTAGATAATTTTTTAATTAGTTGAATAAGTGTCCAATTTGACTCTTATTATTAAGGTTACATGTCGATTAAGATTTGATTATTTTGTTATGTGCCTAATTTGGCTCCAGTGAGTAGGATTATCATCTAATCAAAATTTGATTAATTGAACAAATATCCAATTTAGTTTGGCATGTGTCCAAATCTACTCTTACGAGTATGGTCAACAGCCGACCAAGCTCTAATCAATTAGACAATTGTCCATTTAGTTGGATATGTGTCTAATTTAATTATAATGAGTAGGGTTATTGGTCGATCAAACTCCAATTAGTTGAACAACTTTTTAATTTAATTAGACATGTATCTAACTTGGTTATAACGAGTAGTGTCACTGATCGACCAAACTTTGACTAGTTGGATAGCCATCTAATTCTAACCAGTTAAATTGGACAAATATTTATTCAAAATTAAATCATAATTAATAAATGAAAATTAATGACATATTTGTCACTTTGTATAAAAAGTAAAATGAGAGGGGTTATGTCTAATATTTTTTTATTAATATGAGATCATTACAACATATAACCTATCAAATTATCGCTTATAAAAACAAATTGCAACAATAAAAATTAAGTTATATTATATGACCAAATTATAATATTATTCTCCCTATTTCTTAATTTCATAGTTTGTTCTACTTATTATTTTTTAGTATAATTTAATTATTTATTATTCAATTTTAACAAATTAAAATATATTTAAAATTAAGCACCAGATGTTTAATTAACATAAATTAAATATTTTGATTATATCAATGATATGTTTGTAATAAAAAAATTTAATAATAAGAATGTAATAAATTTAATAATTTATTAGTGAAAAATGTATTATTTTCTAAAAAAGTTTATACGTAATTATAATTCTGGGCTTCACTCAACTTTATTATTTTTTTCGATCACATTGATATAAATTTTATTAATTTAGAAATGAAATTTACGAATTATTGGAGAGATTCGTATCGAGTAAGTATTGTGAAGTGTCATTAGCTCATGCAACTATTAGATAGATTGATGATCAATAATCAACATAGAATATGTACATGGTTTTAATTAAATCAAACATTATATTCTTGAAATATTTTTATAATATAGTAAATTTTTTATTTGTTAATATTATAAAAAAAATATTACCATGTATTCAATATTTGAATAATATCATCTACATATAATAATAAATTCATTGTAGAAGAGTTAGTTGTGCCTCTCAAATATATACAATTATCATACTTGTTCTTTTTGAACTCATTCTTTAAAGCAAAGTCGTGGAATCTCTTATATCAACATCTTGATGATTGCTTCATGTTATACAATAACATCTTCAAGAGACACATTATGTCATATTTGTGTTTTTCAACAAACCTTTTGTATTATTTCATGAAAATTTTATCTTCAAAGTAATCATGAAAAAAAGAAATTTTTACATCTAATTGGTCAAGTTCTATATTATTATGCACAAAAAGAGATAATAATAATCTAATGGAACTATGTTTAACAACATCTAATTTTTTTTATAAAGTCAATGCTTTCTCTTTGTACAAACCCTTTTGCAATAACTCTAGCCTTGTATCATGCTTGCTCGACATCCAACACACCTTCCTTAACTTTGTAGATCCATTTATTACCTATGATGTTTTGGCCTTTTGGTCGATGAGCTAATATCCATGTCTTGTTCTTGTATAAAGAACTCATTTATTCTTCCATTGCCTTCCTCAATTTATAAACACATTTTCTACTCATGACTTCTTCATCGAAATTTAGCTCAAGTCTAGAGATCTTTGACTATATACTCAATACATAGGCAATAAGGTTTAACATATAAGGAGTCATTTTCCAGTTTAGATGACTAGGGCTCAGTGATTGTTTCTTCTTATTTCGTCTCCATACCACATATATAATCATTAAGGGGTACTTTTATAGTAGGATTTTTTGGGTACCTAAGCTCACCCATGGACTGATTATTAAATACTAATGGCACCATCTACAAACTAACACTTCCATGTCCAAACTCTTGATGTGAATAATTGGTTTCTTTGGAAGCTCCACTCATATACATCTCATCCTCTTTGACGGTTACATCTCTACTAGTAATGTATTTTATAACATCACCATGTCATAACTTATAATCCTTCACCCATTAAAATATCCCAAAAATACACACTTAAATTCCCTTGGCTTAAACTTCTCTTACCTCACATATACATATGCAACATAATCAAAAATGACAAATGTTCATATTTAATAGGTTTGTAAAATCATATCTCTTTCAAAATCTTGAAGTTAAACAATGCCTTAAAACACCTATTAATAAGGTATCTAGCTATAGCAACAACTTCCACTCAAAATATTTTGGGCATGCTTGCATTGGAAAGTATACACCTCATTCTCTCTAAGATTGTTCTATTTCACTCTCTCATCCAAATCATCTTGTGCTTTGTGAGACCATTCTCTATTAAAAATATTGTGAAAGTCTTATTCCAAAACTCCAACCTATTGTTGGTTCTCAAATACTTAACATTCTTTCTAGTTTAAGTTTCTACAAGTTACTTCGATTCCATAAATTTCTCAAAATTTTCATATTTACTTTTCAACAAGTAAACTCACAACCTTCTAAATAAATCGTCAATAATAGTTATAATGTACCTTGCACCACCTATTGATGGTGCCTTCTCCAAGCCCCACAAATTCTAATGTACATAGTCAATATATCACATCCTTTTAGCTTTGTCGGTGTGAACTTCACTTTCTTCATCTTGCCAAAGATATAATGTTGACAAAGTGAAAGCTTATCAAATTTATTGTCACCAAGAATCTTCTTCTTGGATAATTCCTTCGACCCTTTTTCACTAATATAACCCAACTTTTTTTACCAAAGGTTAATATTCTCTTTTTGGTGGCTAACCATGGTAACATTTATATCTACTGTTGCATCCAAATAATAAATTCCATTTCTTTGTATACCTTTGAAGTATACTAAAGAACCTCTACAAACCTTTAATTGGTCATGCTCAACTTGTAGCTTTACCTAATATTGCCTAAAGTATCTAATAAAATCAAGTTCGTCTTTAATATCGGAACATGCCTTACATTCTTCATCACAAACATTGAACCATCATTGAGGTGAAGTCTCACTGACCCAACTCTCGTCACGTTGAAAGGATGATTGTTTCCTAGCTGCACAATGCCATCATTTATTTCTTTATATCAACAAACCCCTCCTTATAAGGCATTATGTGAAAAGTACATCCTAAGTCCAAAATCCATATACCTTCACTTTTGCTTGATGAAACTGCAAGTGCCTCCACACTATAATATCCCATCTCACCAATCGACACCAAGGACATATCTCCGTTACTAGTATCTTCCTTAGTGATTTTATCTTTTTCCACAAATCCCTTTTGAAATGCCTCTTCTTGCAACATAAGTAGCATCTCACATTATCTTTTAGGCCACATTTTGATTGATATTTTGATTTAATATGAATTTGGCTTCTTTCTCCACCTTTATCGCGTGAATGCAAGGATCAACTCTATCTCTACTACCACCAATATAAAGCTTCTTTGTCCTAAACTCTAGTTCTCTTGTTCTCAAGTGAGAGATAACTAGGTTCAAAGAGATATAATCTCTTCCATACTTGATACTCGTCTTCTCTTCTTAATATAAATCATGTAGATTGTGTAAAAATAAGTAAGCAAGATTTTTATTGCAAAAACCCTCTCCAATGTTTGAAAGATCATTGAGATTCTTTGAAACTTTACCAAGTTAGACTCCAAGCCTTTTTCGCATATTCATTTGAAACTTGAATAATTGTTCTTTCAAATAGAATCTTAGAGACATTGTCTATTGCATATAAATCTTTTTCAACTTCTTTCATAATGCCTTCACAGTCTTTACACTTTGAACCTCACGAATAACATTGTCGTGCAAATTCAAAAAGATTAACATGCAAGCAGTGAACGACACTTTCTTCTTTTGATAATATGCAAATCCCTTCAAATACTCTAGATTCTCATCTAAAGTTTGATCTACCATTTTTACTAAACTAACAAACTATTCATTTTACTCTTCCAAATATATAAGTCCCTGATCTCATCTCATTCTCAATTTCCATCCTACTTATTTTTAATATCAAAGTTGTTTGTAAAACACAACTTCGCACCCCAATATCAAATCCATAAAGTTCACACATAACATCCACATAATAAATCCAAGCCGAACAAGGCTTTGATATCACTTGTTATAAAAATAAACTTATTAGATATTGCAAATATTGAGCAATTCAAGTATAATGCAAATATCTAAGTAAGCATCCAATAAATATATTTTAAAAAACACATTATCAAGCCCCAAAAATGAATATTAATAATAATAATAGAAATATAAGAAAAGAGTAATAAAGAAAATAATACATCAAATTAATAATGGTTTAACCCAACCAATGCGGTGAGTCTAATCCACTTTATTAACCCTTTAAAGAGATGAGTTCTACTAGATTCAATATTGGAGATTTGAAAACTTTGAGGAGAAACACTCACTCTAAAGAATAGCACTAAAAGAGTCCTCATAAGCTCTTAAACTCAACAATAGTGGAAAACCCCTTCCTTTCTTTTCCAACTCTCTTGTTGATGCTCAAATGCTATCGTAATGTTCTAGGGCACACAATGGGTACTTATACATAACTAAAAGTACATTTATAATAATGTACAGCCAAAATTGAGCCTAATAGTGAAAACCTCATACCTAATTTGGTCATTTCGCTTGAAAAATAATTTTTCATCTACGATGCTCGATCGATTGACTTCAAAATATCATTTTCTCCCTTTTATGCATTGTTTTTAGTCCAACCTTTGATACTTAATCACTCAAGAATTCAAAAAAATTGTATCATAATAGAAAATAATTTTAAACACGTGTTCAAAAGTAATAATATGTCAAAAATAATATCCTTAAAAGGGTCACCTCATCAAATATTTCCTTTATTTATTTTCAATGAATGTCATACATATACATAAGTTTACTATATAACCCATATAATAAAGACTAATTCTATTTTCAGAGCAATAATCACTATTATCATATCAAAAAAATTATTTTTATAAATAACTTTTTAAAAGTATAAAGTTTATTGTGGAAAAAGTGTTTATTGCACTAAAATCAATTCTCTTAATTAACTAGCTAAGATAGATACAATACTTATTTGTAACTTGAATCGTTTATCTACAACTCAAATTGATCTAAAAGTCTGAGATTCATGTCATTCACGACCAATGTCAAAATGTTTTGTCTTTAACATGAAGGCTAGAATGCTATTTGCTTAATAATTGATTGCGTTTAAGTGTTCCCATTATAATGTCTTTTGATAATCTTTTGCAATAATGTATTAGATTTGGTCATTTAGAAACTAATAGGCTCATTTTTAAATCAAAGAGCTTAAATAACTTGAAATATTGCCTTACCATAGCACCCTTTTATTATTTTGCACGTTTTTCCTACCTAACATTGTTTTATAAGTGATTTTTTTATGATTTTATCCTTTAATAGTATTTTAATTGTTTTTGTTTAACATTCCAAACTATTCCACCTAATTCTTTTGTATCTCTCTTTTTCCTCCCTATTTTGATCACCATCGACGGTAATAATGACACTCCACTTTAATAACACCCACAGTTGGTCTCGAACGCTTTGAACCATTGGAGAATCTTCTTTTCCTTATTGTCATCTCTATCTTTCTCTTGTAAAATTTATTTCTCTAATTCTCAACTTTATTGTTTATTCCAATTCAACTATTTAATTTTTCATTTATTTTTTGATCAAACTAACGTTCATATTTAAAATTCTTAATTTGATGATCTATTCTAATTTTCTACTAATTTCTTGTACACAGATGATCAAATTAGGACTTGTTAGGGTTCGATAAATAATAACTAGGTTAGAATTGGATTAATTGCAAAGATAATCGTAAGAATTAGAGGAGAATCAATCTGGATCTCACTATTGTTTGGCGTCAGCACCACCAGTTAAAGCCAACATGGGACTTTAGTTCTTTCTTTGCCATAACAATGCACCTCAGACTCACACTCTTCGGTACTTGTCTAATATAGAGTCTGTTAATCGCCATCAAGAGACCGATCATCTTAACAGCCAAGCTATTATGCCTACTATGGAAAGCTCTATTCAATCTTCAAATTTTTGAGTTGCTCCACTTGTAGAGCCCAAATACTTGGCTTGCTACTTGGTGGTTAAGTACTCGTGGTGAGGTCGTTATAAGAGAATTCTCTACATATCTAATGCCTATATTATCACTTTGAACCTTTCGACTTTGATTGTCACCAATACCTATAAAGTTGTTAATGATTTTGAGAGTGTAGCTCCAATTATTAGTTACGATGACAATTTAAATGAGTTTGTTGCGAAAATAGATTTAAGATTTTACATTAAAAAGGATGAAGTCAAGGTTCATTTTTATTGTCATTGTTTATTTATTTGCATGCAATATTTTATATACATCATAGTTCTGGTGTACTCCATGTGTAATATGTTACGTACACCAAAATTCCGTATGTAACATATTACATCAATCTTTATCTTTATATATAATAGGTTATATATATTGGAGCTTCATATATAATATGTTTCATACACCCTAATTCTTGTGAGTTTCAATTTTGTTTGGAAGTATTAAAGTGATTTTAGTAATTTAATTATATTTATGTAATAAAAGTGTACGTTTTGAGCCTTTTTAACTGGTTTTGAAAAATTGTACCTAAAATGTAAATAAGAGTTATTTAATCCCGTGGTAATTATTATATGAAAAATTCTAGTTACATTCCTAAATATTTTATTATCTAAAATGATTAAAGATGAAGTAATTAAAATTTCCTCATTATTTTCCACTTGTCCATTGCAACAAGCCGCGTGTCCCTCAAGCTTGCGTCTTGAGTTCCCTTAATGGTGTTCAAATCAATGTCAAATGGGCCAAAAAAATTGGCCGGTGGAAAAGTAAAAAAATAAAGAGAGAGAGAGAGAGAGACAAAGTATGATGTATTAAGTAAAGATATCATAAACTAGCAGTTGTATATAGAAAAGGATCATTGTCTCAAGGCCCAATACTCCAATCTATAGTTTTACCTATTTTTTGGATAATAAAAGACTAACTGCCATAATTAAAGTGCTTAGGAGAACATATTTCTTAGCAACCCTTCAAAGTTCTATAGCAAATAAAATTTTGCTTGATTTGAGATAGGAAAATGATTTATGTATGCATCAATCCAAGATGAACCACCTTAAAGAATATCACATAACATTTCACACAGAATTTGGTATATTTTATCAGTAATTAGGCCCCTTTATAGATGTTGTAATTTGTGTATTGGTCTCTCTCTAAAAACTTCCATTTTCTTGAATATAATATAAGGCTTGCTGCTTACAAAAATGTAAATTATGTGTAGAATCTAATATTTTAAATAACATACATGATGATCACATCGTTGTAGCATAGTAATATTAAAACTTCTTTGTGAAGCATAAATAGCAGAGACTAATGATTCAATATTAAAGTATATAAATTGTGTAATGTTATTTAAAAAAAAACACACACATAATTTATTATTTATTTATTTTTCTTCCCAAAATAGTATTCAGTAATTTATACCAACTAACTTCATCTAAGTATACGTTCCATTAAAAAAAATAAACATTCAAAAATAAAATAATTCAATATTTTAAATAATAATTAAATTAAATAATATTTATAGTAAAAATATTCATTTTGAAGGTATACTTCTTTTCTTTACTTTTTTGCTCCATGAATCATTTAAATAATATATTCACAATATTTTAATTATTATATATGATAAATGTTAGTAGTTTTCTCTCACACATGTACACATATATATGTATTATATATATATATATACATATATATATATATATATATGTATTTTGATTGTTTTATTTATAATTTTATTTCTATATCAATCCAATATCATGATATAATTAATATAATACTTATGAATAGTAATATTTTAACCTTGTTTAAACTAATTTCACCTATCCATCTATTAATAAATATAATACTTTAATACATAAAACATATTATTGGTATAAAATAAACTTATGTTATATGACATATGGTAAATGAGCATATTTAGGATCATGGTTCAAAAATCATTCCAATGAACGTTGAATTATTAGATAAATATAATTATTAGATAAAGATTCATAAAGATAAATATCTATTAATTATTTTGAATAGATAACGATAAAAAGATAATTACAATCATAGATTAAAATCTATTTTCATGAGTACATGGCTATACATATATACGACTAATAATTTTCTCTTCTTACTTTCAGACATTGTTAAAAAATTTTAAGAAATTAGAAAGTCTTATTAGGTCGTATCTTTACACATAACCTCCATGAAAGAGATTTCCAAAAATTACGAAGATGAAGACGAGGACCCAAATTTGCTCCTCCTTCATCTACAAGGTTTTAAAACTATAGTTACTTTCAAAATAAAAAAAAGGAAATAAGACTTTGAACGTGGTGATGTCAAATCTATTGATAGACTTTGAACGTGGTGATAGATACTTGAAATTTTGACTTTCTTATACTTTTAAGAGTTGTTGAAAAAAATATAGTTGCGAAGGATTTCAAGATTCTCATGCAAACGACAGCAAATGATGAGCTTCATCTCATCGTATATTGAGATATATGTAAGTATTCAATAGATTTGACTAGATTTTAAAGTGAAAAATAATATATAACTAATAATAAAAATTTCAAAATATTCTTTCGTATTTATGTTTCGTTTAGTGATAATATGTAGTTTTAATCTTCAATTTAATAATTTGATATCTTGTTAAAATAAGATTGATTTTTATTATATGTTATTTTTATTAGATATTATTAAAAAAATAACTATCTCATAAATTTAAAATAATAATAAAAAGATCAATATTATTTCCATATATTTATCACTATCACAAATATTAACTTAATAAATTATGAATGCATTTACATTATGTTATCTTAATATATAAACCTTAGTTTTCGTACTAGATTAATTTTATATAATGTATAAGTAATATAAATCATTAAATTTAATATAATATTAATTTGATATGATATAGAAGTGATATAAATCATCCAATCTTAAAAAGTTAATTTTTAAGAAAGATAGTATGAATGGAATTTTTTAGTATTTTATATTAATTTTTTTATTTATATTTTAAGATCACATAATTTATATATTTATTATTTAAAAAATATAAATATAATGTATATATCAAAATAAAATTATTGAGATATCATGTTAGATTTTTTTTAATGCTAAGAGTTTGAACGTCTGATTTGATATCACTGTGAATACTATTATTGGCAATTGTATTATGTTAATGTATTTTACTTTAGATTTTTTTAAAGGAGCGAAGGATAATAGAATTCTATTATCCTTAAAGTATATTTAATTTGATAATTATTTATTAAAATAATATAAATTTATTATATTTATAAAAGAGTTTTCAAAATTTATGCCAAATTAAAAAAAAACAATTATATTAAAAATTATTTATTTATTTATTAAAAATAAATATAATAAATATTGAAATAATTTAACTCAAATATTAAAAAAGGAAAGAGAACTACGGAGAAAAACTTTACATAGCAGACCGGTATCAAACTTTATTTGAATAGTCTAGGAATGGATGGAAAAGAATGACACAATTATGATAATAGTTATATTTATTTTTAATTTTTTTAAATTTAAATAATAATTATAAGTTATGATTTAGTAGATATATTTTATTTTAATTAAAATATTTATTTCTTAATATTTATTTAAAAATATATTTAAAATAAAAAAATTATATCCTAACATAATATCAACTCTAGGTTATTATTTAAAATATTGATATTGATATTAATTTTACTTTTTAATTATTTAAAAATTATTTTTACGAAAAATAAAAAACATACGTAAGAATAAAAAAATTAAATATAATTATTTAAAATATTATACATTTTAATATAAAAAATATATTTTTTTATGTAATTATATATATATATATATATATATTGTATTTTGATAACATATTTATTATTAATTTTTAATAAATATATTAAAAATAAAAATACATTTTTTAAATTTAATAATAAATAGATTATTGAAACAATAAAATAGGACGTGATAATAATCATATAATTTTAATATTAAAATAATTATATATTCACCTAATCAATTATAATTATTTTATAAAAAAAATCCTTTGATTTGTACGAATAATCTTAAATTCCATTGTTCATATCTAAAATGTCTAACCTAATGGGATTTTCAACCGTCTGTATCAAATTTTATAATCAAATTTTTACTAATTTTGAAAATATTAAATATTATATTAAAAAATATATACTTTTTATAAAATAGAATATTTTTTTTATTGTTTTTACCCATCATTATATTTAAACAATTAAATAATATATATTACTATTAATTAATCAATAATAATTAATTTAAGAGTTATATTATTAAAAAAAATTAAAAATTCATTAAATAAAATATTATATTTAATTAAAAATACATATAAATATATATATTAATTTAATAAATTATTATATTTATTTCATAAATATTTAATTAATACATTTTCAATTACTATGAGTTTTTCTATATTTGTTTTTTTTGTGGGCAAAGAATTTTGAAAAATGAGAAAAAATTTAAAGTAATGAACAAGGATCTCAAGATATATTTAATCAATAATATAATAATATTGAAAGATTTATGAATGATTTACTCAATTATTAAATTTTTATTTTTATTTATATTATATTTTTAGATTTACGTTGTGTTAGTAATTTTTTAGTTATTTAGTATCATATATTTTATTTTAATTTAATAATTTTTTTTTAAAAATAAATCAGTGTGAAAAGTGTGGGTGTCAAATTTAATTCATTATTATGTATCATACCAAATTTAACTTAAGATTTGGAATAAATTTTGAACAATTTTGTATCAAATAATAAATATTTTAATAAATTTAATCATTTGATGCAGTTAGAGTTGGCAAAAAAATCTAAATGATTTATTAATATTGTAAAAGAATGTCATCGGTTAGATTTAACAGAAGTGGATAACATAAACAACAAACAATACCGGCTAGAGTCAATTTTAGGATTGATGCACCGAGAATCACGGTTTCGACTTCGTCACTTCTCCCCAGCATACGTTATCTTCAATAACCGGGTCCGTTGCAACACAATTTCTTTTTTCTTTTAAAAGTTAATTTTATTTATTTATTTGAGTTATTTTAAATTTATTTTAAAAAAATCGTTTAAAACCACTATTATTGGTGGATAAATTATAAATAATATTTTATATAAGTCCCATAATCCCAAAGTTATATATATTATATTTATATTTGTTTTAAATGGATATTTAAATCTTATATTTTTATTAAATAAAGAAAATATTTTGAGTAAGATTTAAAATTAGGTTTATATTAATAAAATAGGGAGTCGAATACAAGATAAATTTTAATTTTTTTTTTTAAATAAGATACATGTTATTTTGTTATTTAAAAGTTGTAATTTATTTATGAATTTTTAGATTAATGCACCAAGAACCACAGTTTTGATTTCATCCCTTAGTGTCCACTTATTATCGTCCATATCGTTACTTCTCTACGCTAAGTTCTATAGGGGGAAAAATTATTCATTATTATTATACATGTTACTCAAAGTGAATTCAATACAACTTTGATTAAGTTATTTTTTTTTATAAAGTGTTGTACAACTTTAATATAATTATAAAATTAAATTTTTTTTATTAATTTAATTGATTGTAAGCATGCATCTATTATTTAAATATTTTTTTTATGATATAACTTATGATACAATATAATTAATAAGATAAATAATTATTAATTAAAATAATATATTATTTTTTTAACTTATAATTAACTAACATATTAATTATAATAATATAAAAAATTAAGTTTTTTATCCAATTTCTTATTAAGTATCAATGAATATAGGCATTTGCATCACAATTACACAATTTCCTCTAATTTGAAAAAGTAATTTAGTTACCGATTAAAAAAAATGCATAAAATATTTTTTATTTAAAGTAGGTAATTTTAGTTACAATTTTTTTATAAAAAATATAATATCGATTTTTAAATTTTAATTAAATTTACGTATAATTCTTTAAATTTTTAAAATATATGATTAGATTATCAAGTTTTTAAAATTTTACACGCATATTTTTAAATTTTTAAAATTTTTATACATTAATAACAAATTTTTAATTCACAAACAAATATTTTATTAACAAATTTATAATTTATATGAAAATTTTAAAAATTTATGAAATAAACTATAATATTTAAAGTTTTAAGTATCTATGTTTAAATTTTTTAAAATTTAATAACAAATCATATATATATATATATATAAAATTTTAAAAATAAATATAGTTAAAATTTAAAGAATAATAATACAATTTAACTTTTTATAAAAGATGTATAAAAAGAGTAATGGCCCTCATTTATAAAAAGAGTAATGGCCCTCATTTAATAATTTTGTATTGCATGTGAGAGCTGAGGGCAGTAAAACAGAAAATTCGTAATAGCTACTAGCTAGTGCCCACTGTTATGAAATTACAAATGAATTAATTCTTCATTTTGATATTTCTTTAGGGCCATTTTGCATATTTACCATCCATCGATTCCATCCTCTGTCTCAAGCTTTGTCTTTCCTTTTTATATCGAAACGAATCCAACAGTGCTCAGAGCCTCATTCTTCTTCCACATTCCTCACTCGTTACTTATTAGTGATTAGGAAAAAATAATGTCTTCTTTTCCTCCATTACTTTCTTCTTCTCTTTTTGGTCTTCTTTTAATTCTACTTCTCTGCATTTCAACTCTAAACTCTGCCTCAAATGTGACATCAAAAATTGGCCAAGGTTACCGTTTAATCTCCATTGAGGAGACTACTGATGGTGGGTTTCTGGGTCACCTTCTGGTCAAGAAAAAGAACAAAATCTACGGTCCTGACATCCCTTACTTGCAGCTGTTTGTTAAGTAAGTATCACATTTAGTAAGAATAATGTAAGTTACCCATTTGCTCAATCTACTATTTTGTTAAATCTTTTCTTGGTTTTTGAATTTGAAGGCATGAATCAAAGGACCGTTTGAGAATCCATATAACTGATGCGGAAAAGCAGAGATGGGAAGTCCCATACCAGCTTTTGCCCAGAGAAAAGCCTCCAATTTCAAGACAGACTATTGGGAGGTCGAGAAAGAACCCATTAACAGTGTCCGAGTACTCTGGTTCTCAGTTCTCATTCAGTTACACTGCAGACCCATTTGGGTTTGCGGTGAAGAGGGTTGGTACAATTAATATGGGCCATCCACAAAGAAAAAAAAAAAAGAGGGAAGAAGAAAGTCTCTAGCGCACCGAAAGAAAAGAAAGAAAAAAAGAAAAGAAAAAAAAAAGAAAAAGTCAAAAATCTCTCTGTGTAATCCGGAGGTATAGACGTTTTCCTCATATAGTTCTACCAATCTCAAACAGATCGTGTTTTATAAAACAAAAAGAGAGCGTAGAGAAGCTTTATGAAACTTCGGTATAAATTAAGAGAAATTAATTCAAGCTTTTATCCACAAATCAAGATACATATTCATTGCAGATTTTCAGAAGAGATCCACCTGGCGCTGCCACAGAATCCCATCTTATTATAAATGTTTTTGCCGCCCACGGTCCCGCTATTACATTTTCATTTCAGCGCTTTTTCACGCAAAAATCTTGCCATTTTTATTCTATTTTGATTCGTAAATTATCCCGGCCACAAAATATTTATCTCTTTAAAACCATCCATTTTTCCCAACAAAGCCAGATTTAGCCAAGTTATTTTTAGTAAAGAGACCAGACACTTATACAAGACTATTCATATATACTCAGTATTGTACTATTCACTTTACTATTCACTTCGGTACTATTCATCATTTAAAAGTATCAAGTTCTACAAACCTGGTGATTGACTATTCAAATGGAGAAAGCATGTATAATATGATAAAATTAACCGCATTTAATTATGCAATTTGAAGTCAAGACGAGGATCTTATACATTAAAGATCTACTAAGCCAATTATAATGCCGGGTTTGTTAAGTAATCGATGCAGACATTGAACGGGCCGCTCGAATCGAAGCCGTCCGCTTCAAATCGTGACAATGGATCGACAAAGCATTTTTTCAAAAATTTTGCTAATGAACACGACGCTTTACGTTTTTTGGCAAAAGTCGAGAAAATGTACGCAAGGACAACCGCATTGCGTAATAAAGCAACTGACGCGACGATTAGTCAATTTGAAGTATAAAGACTAAGCACAGACGTAACATATGAGTGAGTTTCCAAGGTATCAGATCAACTCAACTCTACGTAGATGACTCAGAAGACGAGCTACAAGCGCTGTCGTAGTTCTCTACCAAAAAGTCGATACTTAGTCAGGTCGCTTAGCAACTCAAATACCGACAAGAAGCTTACCACGGATACGGTAAAAGACAGAATGTTAAACGAAGAGTCTCGACTTAAAAGATGAAGGATATACTCCTGACATCAAGCTTGTCATGCAGTAAAACAAGGCAAGCAAGAATGATGGGGAGAAGTAAAAGTAAAAATCCCTCAGAACCAAAGTCAACAAAGAGACGGCCGAAGTCTAGATAGTACGATACTAATGTCATCATCATGGTAAGCTCGGACACTTCATTCGAGAATGTGAAGGTTAAAGCGCGGAACAATCCGTAAATCGCAGCGTAAACCCGAACAAATGACACCACAACCTGCCACCGAAGTTAAGTTGTCATCGTTTCGAGATGTTGACATACACCAATCTGTACGCCAAGACACTACTGGGTAGTCGACTCAGCGCTTCCTATCATGTCACCTCATGACGGAAATTCTCTCAACCCACACTCAAGGTGATTTTGGACGTGCGAGGATGGGGAAATGATGATGCATCAAAAATTGTCAAGATTGGAAATATTTATCTGTAGACTAATCTCGACGCAGATTACTCGAAAAGATGCGAGGCATGTTCCTCGATATCCGCCTCAATTCTAATCTCTACCCAGATGATGCTCGATGATGATGGATACAATAATTATTTTAAGCGAGGAAAGTGGAAGCTCACCAAAGGCAACCGGTAATAGCTAAAGGCAAGAAAGATACATCACTCTACATCACGTAAGCCACACCGTGTGTAGAAGTAAATGCCACAAGGAAAGAAGTTTCTACCGAGCTACGGCATACGCGACTCACGGCTACGAGTGAAAAAGGTCTCAAAATTCTTTCCAAAAATGCAGGTCTTGCCAGAATGAAAGGTACACCCTTGCAAACTTGTGTTGATCAGATATGGAAAACAACATGTAGTTGCATTTCGTAGTCTCACACCATCTAGAAAGGAAAATATTCTAGATTTAATACACACGTATGTCCGTACAACGAGTTGTAAGTCATTGCAGGTGCTCACTATTTCAGCGACCTTCATTGATGACCATTCAAGAAAAGTATGGACTTTTGCTTTGAAAACTAAAGATCAAGTGCATGAGTTTTCTGCCAGCTCCATGTAAAACCGAGAGAGAAACCCGCACGTCTCCGTTGCGCATTGCGTATAAATCAGCGAGTATCGTGGACCATTCGAAGAGTACGCAGGTTTTGGCATCGGGGCCGGAAAAATCGCACTCAAAGACACCTCAACACAACGTGTCGCAGAGAATGAAATGTAACCATCCGTGGAAAGAGTCGATGTACGCTCAAATGCAAAACCGCCAAACACCTGTGGGAGGCACGCGGATGCAAAGAAGGATGACCAACCTTTCTCCATCGGGCCTACCGAACTACGACGCACCGGAAAGAGTTTTTGGACTGGGAGAGACGTTTCTTACAAACACTTGAAAGTATTCCCGTAGAGCATTTGCTCACATCCCAAGATACGAAAGCCGGTCCAAGTTGGATGGAAAAGCGAAACAATGTATCTTTACGTGGATACGCCCACGAAGAATTTGGCTACAGACTTTGGGATCCTATTAACAAAAGGATTGTCAAGGCAGAGACGGATATTTCTCAAGAGCAAACAATCGAGGACTTTGAGAAACTCCGAGAAACCACAGCCGATGAAATTCCGGCTAACCGGGACCCGCCTCCACCAATAAATCCCGATAACGGGAGTCACACTCGTATACCGATGATGTCAATCCACTGAAACCGCTAGCCTGTAACCGTAACAAGTCTCCCGAACAAGTCCAACCGTAAGGCTGCATACGAGATCTACCCGAGTACGACAACCTAGTCGTATATATTCTCCTAACGAGTACGCGATGCTAACCGAAGGGAGAATCCGTAGACTTGGCGACAAAGCTATCACCGATCAACATAAGACCGAAATGCTTAAAGCCATGCAGAAGAAATGAAATCTCCCGTACGAGAACCACACATTCGACCACGATGAAACTACCACAAGGAAGAAAAGCTCTCAAGAACAAGCAAGTACAGTAATCAAAAGTGAAGAAGGCACTCGCAACCACGCTATAAAGCAAGATTGGTCAGGAAAGGATTCGAGCGTAAGAAAGGCGTTGACTTCGATGAAATATTCTCACCAAGGGTTAAAATGTCTTCAATCCGAGTTGTTCTTGGTTTGGCAAGCCTAGTCTTAATCTCGAAGTTGAACAACTGATGTAAAGACTCCAGATTCTTACATGCGATCTTCACGAAGAAATCTATATGCGAGCAGAACCAAGGTTTCCAAGTCAAAAGCAAAGAAACGTTGGTACGTAGACTAAAGAAAAGCTTGTAATGGTTCAAGCAAGCACCAAGACAAGGTACAAAAAGTTTGACTCATTCACATGGAGAAAATGAATACAAATGTAACGACTATTGATCAAGGCCTTCATCAAGAAATTCTCTCACGGTGATTTTATTATTCTTTTGCTTTACGCTGATGATATGTTAATCATAGGGTCAAAATATTGACAAGATTAACAAGTTAAAGAAGGAGTTGCAAGTCCTTTGCAATGAAGGACTTAGGACCCGCCAAACAGATTCTTGCATGACGACACCGCAACATGTGCAAAAGCAAAAGATCTCGTTTTCCTGAAAAACGGTACGTTGAAAAAGTTCTCAAAGATTCAACATGAAAGCAAAGCTAAATCATAGCTTGTCCACTTGCAAGACACTTCAAACTTAACGTGAGTCAATGTCCCTGCTTGATGAGGGATAAATCGTGATGAGCAAGGGCGCTTTACGATCGGCAGCCGCATGTATAACGACGCTACGGTATGCATTCGACTGCATATCGCACATTGTCAAGGCCAGGAGCCCATTCCTATCAAATCCTGGAAAGGAACATCGAAAGTACGTCAAATGGATACTCAGGTATCTCAAAGGAACCTCCATCATTGCTTACGTTGGTAATAATAAACCCGTATTAAGGATATACATTCGCATACGGGTCAAGCGACGTGACACGAGGAAATCTATATCCCGGTACCTAATAACATTCGAGGGGAGTCAAGCTTTACGGCAATCACGATTACAAAAGTTGTATTGCTTTAAGTACCAATTACGCAGCACATTGCAATCACCGGTTGTCAGGCGAGATCCCTGTGGATGAAAAAGTTCTCTACAAGAATTGCATCGTAACCAAGAAAATTACGTTCTTTATCGATAGTCGTAGGTAATTCATCTTAGCAAGAACCCAACCTTCCACTCAAGGTCCAAACACATTGACGTAAGGTATCATTGGATTCGTGATGTGTTGGAACATAAACTAATCAAAGTTGAAAAGGTTCATACCAATGATAATCAGGCGTATACGACGACAAAGACCGGTGACTAGAGAAAACTTGTTATCCGTAGAAAGATTGCAGTGTAATTTAAGAGCTATGCCCCACATAAGACGGAGGAGATTTGTTGGTCCAATTAACGTGGGCCATCCACAAAGAAAAAAAGAGGGAAGAAAGTCTCTACATACCAGTTAAAAGTGAAGAAAAGAAGAAAAGCACAGAAAAGAAAAGAAAAGAAAAAAAGTCAAAATCTCTCCGTGTAATCCTGAGAGAAGGATGAAGCTTTTGGCTATATAGCCTTAGCTTCAATCTCAAACAGATCGTGTTTGAGAAAACAAAAAGAGAGCGGCATATAGAGTTTCCGGTAAACTTTGAGAGAGAAATTAAGAGAAACACTCATGTTTTTATCCACAAATCAAGATACATATTTGTTGTATTTTGTAGAGATCCACCCGGCGCCAAGCGCGTAATCCCATCTTATTATAAAGTTTGCCGTACCACGGCCCCATTTTCATTACTAGCGTTTTTCACGCAAAAATCTTTGCCATTTTTATTCTATTTTGATTCTAAAAATTATCCCTTGTACTGCCAAGGAATATTTATCTCTTTAAAACCATCCATTTTTCCCAACAAAGAGAAAGTCAGATGTACAAGTTCTTTTCAATTCTAGCTCTTAAAAATCAGACCCATTTGGTGAAATGGTGTTTAAAGATCAATACCTTGAGATTTCCACCAGATTGCCTAAAGATGCTTCATTGTATGGGTTTGGGGAAAACACACAGCCTCATGGGATCAAATTGTATCCTGGTGATCCATACACTTTGTATACAACTGATGTGTCAGCCATTAATCTCAATACTGATTTGTATGGTTCACATCCTGTGTACATGGATCTTAGGAATGTGGGTGGAAAGCCTTATTCTCACGCTGTTTTGCTGCTCAATAGCAATGGAATGGATGTGTTTTATAGAGGCAATTCTTTAACTTACAAGGTCATTGGAGGTGTTCTCGATTTTTACTTCTTTGCAGGTCCAAATCCTCTCGATGTTGTTAATCAGTACACTGCATTCATTGGTAGACCAGCTCCCATGCCTTACTGGGCTTTTGGTATGTTTACTTCTCCCCCATATACATTAGTTTACCATTTTAAATCTCTTAGGTGCTATAAGAAATGATTTTTTTTTTTATAAAATCATTGATTCATTGTTGCGTTATCATGATAAACAGATAAACATAAAATGATTAATGTTCTCTAGAAAACGAGGGATTTGGCCTATTCTAAAATGGTGGTTTATTATCATAGTTTTGGCCAAGATGTTGGTTCTTTTGGACCTTTATAATATCAAGTTTGCATAATCATTATATTTAATCGATAAATGAACATTGTTTGAAGGGATATATGAGATCTTTAAGGAACTAGGACCATCTAATTAGCTCTAGCATGTGGAGAATCAATATATGTTGCTTATGACGAGTGTGACATTGGTATTACAAAACATGTTTTGTTTTCTTCTAATCTAGGTCGTTGGGTTGTTGGATTTACTGATTTACACTTGTCTTTTAGAGGAATTTTTAGGCCTCGAAAATTGTACATGTTGATTGTTGATTAAAGTTATATAGAAAGTTAGATCTGCATAAGGTCCTACAGAAAGCTCAAAAGCTATCCTCCGTTCATCAGTCAAAGATTTTTTGTTTTATTTAACCAAAGTTCAATACCCTTTTCATCAGAAATCTTTGACAACTAAGCTGTGGACCCTATCAATGATTTTCTTCTCATTTGTGCAATTTATGTCGGTAGAAGAAATTAATCTGGTTCCATTGCAACAACTCTTTAGAGTAGCTACCCATCTAAGCCTTAGAGTAGTATTGATATTTTTATTGCCAATTAAATCTCATGTTATGTAGAAGTTTGCTATCCTGTTTTTGTGCTTGGCTTTTTCTTGAAATGAGATGAATGCACTGTAAGATATGAGACTGCTCAACGTAAAGAATGTTTGGCAAATAGGCCAGACAAAAAACAAAGAATGTTTATACATATAGATTAAGACATGTAGAAAAATTAATAATAATGTTATTAACAAGTGCTTTAAATGCTTAAAATCTCAATACAATCTATAGAAAAAATTTAATATCTGAAAGGATTAAAACTTATCAATTTCATGTTCCAAAAATCTTTTTATTTATTCTGTTTTTTTGGTAAAGAGAAGAATCAATTTATTCTATTTTTTGTTCTTTGCTTTGGATTTTTTTCTATGATTTCTATCTCTTATTTTTTATTCTCAAAAGAATATCTTTTTTAAAGACAAAAGCAAGTAATTATAGAGAGCACGTAATTGAAAGACAGTTTTTTCTTTTTAATTATTATTATCCAAAACATTTTTATTTTCTTCTAAAATTAAAATATTTAGATAATATTTAATGAGTTGGATTTGGTATATCCATGGACGATCCATTTGGACCCAAGTCCAAAATCCAATATCTCCTACGTGTACATGATTGTCTTTTTTTCTCATATTTACCATACTCACAAAACAATTCATATAAGTTAATGAATCGTGTGAATGTTAAAAGAATACCTACGTGTGTGAGCTCTATACTAGCAACTAAGTTCTGAATCAATATAGAGACATCAACTCTTATTAATACAACAAGAACATTAGTGTATATACATGGTGTCTCTAAATATCTCAGATTCATCTAACCATATTAAGTTCAAGTAACTCTGATCCCTTATAAAAAAGTCATACATAACCTCTTTGGAGTTTAATTTCATATTCATACATATATTACATTTCAATTGATGCGATACAAGTTTTTGATAATGAATATATAATATATATGTGATCCTAGATAATCTTTCAATTATCCTCATATTACTTTGCTTAGAATTGATAGCTTTCCCATCAAAGTCTCATAAAATTGAATCAAGCATGACTGTAGGTAACACGCTAAAGTGACTTAACATCAATTTTTTACTCTATGACACAATGATCATTTATATTGATTAATAGGACTCGTATGGTGATGAAGTAGAAATTCATTCGCTCAACTCCATATATGATCACTAGCACATATACTATGAAATATATGCTACAATGGAATTATCATACTAATATATAGAACCATGTCAATACTTAAAAAATAATATAAAGATCTTAATTTCAACGCCTTCAAAGCGCTTAATTTGAGTTTCTAAATATATTGTCATTGTAACAAATGCCTTTGGAACTCACATTTGGTACTAGATATAGGTTTAATGGGTAGTAGATATGCCTATTATTGATCATTTCTAAATAGATCACATCTAGGTCTCAATGTGAAAACCAAGGCGACATTTTTACTCATTTAGCTATTATCGCAGTAATAAATTAATGTGTCTCATCTTTGCTCACTCCCACTTAAGCGCCATAAGGTGATTGTATATGTAAGAGAGCCAATCTAACCTATTGACATGCTTTTCTAGCATATATATGTGTGCATGCTATACCAGTACTTTCAAAATGTAAGAAATTGTATATAAACATGCCTCGAATATAATATATAATGTAAAGAGTTTCAAACAAATAAATAAACATGAAATACATAAATTATTGGTGTCTTAGTATGAGCCATAAAAGGATTTTTGGCTATAGGTTTAGTCATAGGATCTATAATAATGCAATTAGTATATATATATATATATTCCAAAGTCACTTCTTCACTTGCAATAATGTGTTTAATTTTTCATGATATTTAAGATCCTTAATATATGCTAATGTAATCATGCTATAACAACAAATTGTTAAAGGATACGAGACATTAGTAAAAGTAGTGCAAGCCACAAACTCTACCTCTATAGTAGATTAGGCAACACATGATTGCTTTTTTACTACTCCAAGAGATAGCTTCTTCATTAAGGAAGAAGGCATATCCAAATGTAGATTTGCCTTCATCTATATCATTACTCCAATCAATATCAATATACTCAACAATATGCAATTTGAACTTCCATAACAAATCATGTAATCAGTAGTCCCTTTAAGATATCTTAGTAATTTCTAAACTGTTTTCTAATGAAGAAGCCCAGGGTTAGATTGATATCAACTAAACAATCCAACTGCATAACTTATGTTAGGATGAGTACACATCATACTATACATCAAACTCCAAATAACACTAGAATATGATACACGAGCCATCTATTCTCTTTCTTTAAGAGTCTTAAGTCTCATCTCACGACTCAAGCTTTCACCTTTCGCAACAGAAGTGTCAATGGGTTTACAATTTTGCATTTGAAATCTCTCAAGGATCTTATGTATAGAAGGCTCTTGAGACAAACTAAATAATCTTTGAGCTTGATCCTTTATTATTTAACTCGAAGCACATAATTTTCCTTATCCATGTCTTTCATCTCAAAATTTGAAGATGACTCCTATTTAGTGATGACAATCATCTCTTTATTAATACTAGCTAATAATATGTCATCAATATATAATGACAAAATTATTGAACTACCCTTAAAACGTTTAACATATACACAATGGTCTTTATCGATAATTGTATACTCAAAAGAAATACTAGCTCGATAAAATCTCAAATATCACTACCTAAATGTTTGCTTTAGGCCATATAGGGATCGACGGAGTCTACATTTTCATTCTTGTCCTTTCACCATATAGCCCTCAATTTGATTCATATAGATCTCTTCATTTAATTCTCCATTGAGAAATGCAGTTTTAACATCCATTTGATGTAGTTCTAAATCAAGGTGTGAAACAATAGCCAACATAAGACGAATCGAGGTAAGTTTAACCATTGGTGAAAAACTTTCCTCATAGTCCACTCCTTCCTCTTGAGTGTAATCTTTTGCCACCAAGTGAGCTTTATGTATATTAATGGAATGGTCTACCTTGTATTTAATTATGAATACCCATTTATTCCAAATAGTATCACGCCCAGGCAGAAGGTTAACCAAATACCATATATGGTTTTTTTTATGGACTCTATCTCATCATCTATTACAATAATCCATTATTCACTTTCAAGAGAAGTAAAAACTTCATGTATTGTCTTAAGCTCGTCTTTATCATGTGAAGCTACCATAAAAGCTTTCTCTTTAATCTCAAAACGACATAAGGAATGTTCCCACGTTTGCTTCCATACAACTCAAGTTCATAAGAATTTAAATCATTTTGCTAATCATTAGGCATATCACTCCTACTATTTCCAAGAGCATGAATAATTTATTCTTCGATATTGATTGAAGTATTGAGAGTAACATTTTATGGATCCTTGAGTTTATATAAATCTGAACCATTGTTCATTTCATCCTTGGTAGCAAATTCTTCTTCTAGAAAGATTGCATCACGTGACTCAATTTCAGTTACACTTTCATCTGTATACTCACCAATAAATACAAAGCCCTTTGAGTGTTTAAAGTATTGAATAAATATACTTTTCTTACCTTTATGACCCAATTTTTCATATTTATGAGAAATACTATGTATGCCAACCGTCGAACCCCAAGGTCATAGAACATTTAGATTGAATTTTCTACCAATCCAGAGTTCATATAGGGCAGAAGAAACAAATTTTGAAGGCACTCAGTTAAGGATGTAGCTTGTAGGCATTTGTTAATAAAACATCTCCCTAATAATATGTTGAAAGATTAACTTTAGTCATTATTGACCTAACCATATCTGACAATGTACAGTTCCTCCTTTTCGTTACATTATTTTGTTGCAAATTATAAGGCATCGTCATTTGTCTCATGGTTCTTTTCTCTTTACAAAGCTTTTTGGATAGCGTCTAAAGTAATTTAATGCCTCAGACTTATGAGAGATAAAGTAGATGTGACCAAAACGTGTAAAATCATCTATAAATGTGATAAAATAGGATACATCATGCTTTTCCTTCACATTCATTGGGCCATATATATCATAATGGATAAATTGTAATGGTTCATAAGCCTTTTTAGTGTACACGTAGTTTTCTTGTTGCCTTTCCCATAAAGTAAGTTTCGCATGTAAACAAGATGACCTTAGCAACTGGGTGTAAAAGGCCTTCTTTAACTAACATAGTCATTCTTTTTTGTTTTATATGACATAATCTAGCACGCCATGTCATAGAATCAATATCACAATGTGCAATAAAATAAATATAGTCATTGATATTATTATTGTTAGAGTAATCAAGTTTAATACAATCAAACCATTAGAAATATAATCACAACCATAATAAGTATGTTACAAATAAATATTTACACTATGTATATCAAACTTAAATACAAATCCTAAACTTAACATACTACTTACTAAGAGTAGATTTTGTCAAACTCTAGAAATGTACAAGATATCATGGAGATATAGAGTGCATTCACCACTCATGTCCAGTTTATAAGTGCTAATGCTAAGCACTTCTACACTAGATTCATTTCTCATATAAATTCTTCTGCTACCACTAGGAACTCGACGATATTCCAAGTATCCATCCATTTTCCTTGCTATATGGTCGGTTGCTCCTGAGTCTACAACCCAAAAAAAAGGAGAATGAACAATAAATACTTGACTAGATAAAAAACATTCAAAGCAAGAAAATAAGTTAGGATATACCTCATTTGGCTCAATGCATTCATAAGAAAAGTGTAATAACTTTCCATAGTTAAAACATGTCAGTTTTGATTTGTCTTTCTTTTTACTACTTCTCTTGTCTCTTTTGTGCTTGGGCTTATTTTTCTTTGAAACATATCTACCACCATATCTTCCTCTTTTCCATGATGCATATATAGCTTTCAAGTGTCCCATGTGAGCCAAAATAAGTAATCAAAGCAAAGTTATCAATATGATCAGCCTTTAGATCATCTTCTTCAAGCTCTAAGTGATGTGAAATCTCATTGAAAGGTTTTGCTTTTATGGTGCATCATGTTTTATTTCATTCACTCATGAGTAGGTTAAAGAGAGCGAATTACAATTTGAACTTGTTATTCGTCAATAAAATGATGGCCAATAACAACAAGATCACATATCATACTTAACATGATTCTTTAATGTTGACTAATCATATGATTATGTTTCTTTTATAGGAATCAAACTTTATAGTCAAGTCTTATAATTGAGTTAATGAAGTAACACAAAACCTTTGTTTGATGATCATCCACATCTCATAAGTAGTTTTATAGTGTTCAAATTTACTAAGAAGATTGTTTGGCATCTACTCATTATAATATAGCATATATTACGATCTTTATCAACCCATTTTTTATAGGTATTAACATCACGATAATGTTAAGCTATGTTACTTTCCTCAAGCTTTATCATGATGTGGTCAAATATTTCAAGAACACTTTATTTATTTATTGAAGAGATATTGAATCTTGATGTCCGAAATATCATAATTGTCACCATCTTATTTCTCACATCTTATTAGATCGTTCACAATGTTTTTGGAAGCTATAAATTATAAGTTATACTATCAAAAATTTGTTATGCTTATAACATCTCTTGCATTTAAATGACTTTTTTTTATTAATTATTTAATTTATGTATAAAAAATTTAATATATTGAAAAAAATTCAATCAAAATAACTCCTACCTAGCATAACATTCATATACATGTCATTTCTTGATATATCATAATTATATGTTTATAAAATAATTATACAAACATGTTTTCAGGTATTTTTAATAAAATATTATTATGAATAATTAATAAATAATTATGAAATATATGTATATAAAAATATATAATTTATTAAAATATTTAAAATTATATTTAAATATATATTAATATATATTATTATTAGTCAGAAAGATGTTCATAAAAAAATAATCATATTACAATTATTATTATTGATCATTCTTTACGCTCACCAGTGATAATAACAGTAAATAAAATATTAATTTCTTAATATTTAAAGATAATTTTAATATAATAATAAAATTTAATTTTATTCATATCAAATTTTATTAATATTTAAATATAATAAAATCACTAGTGATTATACTCAGCGAGATCAGCGAGACATATTTTTTCTTTAAATACAGATTTAATAAATTTCTTAGTTTCTTAATATTTAAAAAATTATAGTACAGATCTGACCCTTTATATTAATAATTTTCATCCAACGAAAATCCGAATCTAATATATAATATTATAAGTAAGAGAAAAAAAATAATTTGTCACATCACACGACCTTTTCTTTTCTATTTTCGATTCTTTTCTTCTTTTTTAAATGTATTATATAAAAACAAAAAGAACAGAACTCCAACGATTCCTTCTTTTCTTTTTATTTTATTATTTAATATTTAAACTCTATTTTGATTGATATAACAAGTCAAATCAGAATTTTTTTTAATGTATATATAATTATAATTTTTTAATCAAAGTCAGAATGTACCGACTTATACCTTTATTTTTGTTTTTTTTATATATATTCCGTCGGTGTTCCCAGAAGAACGAAATTACAGTTTCTCTTCATAGCAGTATCAAAAATATTACTTTAAAGAATCATAACTTTTTAATAGTTAAACAAAAAAAAAAATACAAATAATATATCATTACAAAGTTTATAAAATATATATTTTAATGATATAACTTTCGTTCAAAAAAATTTTAAAAACCCAATAATCCATTTAATTAAAGATTACATTTTTTTTTAAAAAAGTTCTACATATTTCATGGATTTAAAATATATACAAATACAAAAATATTCATAATGTGCCTGATATTAATATAGAAAAATTAATAATAATGTTTATAGAATACCTTTCACTAATTGAAATGATAGATTCGATTCTAATTGCTTGAAATCTTTACATAATTAATAGAAAAATTCTAATATATAAAAGGATTAAAACTTATCAATTTTACTATCCAAAATGTTTTTTATTTATTCTGCTTTTTAGTAGAGAGAATAATCGATTTATTTTATCTTTTGCTCTCTGTTATTTTTTTTTAAATCCAAAACAATATCTTTTCTGAAGACAAGCAAGTAGTTGTAGAGAACAAACAATTGCAAATCAGTTTTACTTCTTTTTAATTATTATCCAAAATATTTTTATTTTTTTAAAATTAAAATATTTAGATAATATTTAATGAGTTAGATCGATCATATCCATGTACAATCCTTTTGGATCTAAAGTCCAACATTCAACAATACATAATGAACGCACCATATCTCAAGTCACAAGTGTAAATAACTTTAAATAAATAACACCGATTACTGTTTGATCTTAAAAAAATAAGATGCATCTCTTACCTTTGAGCAGGCAAAGAATGCACTTAAAGAAATTTTTGTTGTCATAATATGGAAAATGAGAATCAAATTTTTATTCCTCTCTTAATCTTGATCCTTGTAGGTTTCCATCAGTGTAGATGGGGATACCATAATCTATCAGTTATAGAAGATGTTGTTGAGAGTTACAAAAAGGCTCAAATTCCATTAGATGTTATTTGGAATGATGATGATCACATGGATGGGAAGAAGGATTTCACCATCAACCCTGTAAATTACCCTCGTCCAAAGCTTTTGGAATTCCTCAACAAAATACATAAAATTGGCATGAAGTACATAGTCATCAATGATCCTGGAATTGCTGTCAATTCTAGTTATGGTGTATACCAACGAGGTATTGCCAATGATGTTTTCATTAAGTATGAAGGTGACCCCTACATAGCTCAAGTTTGGCCTGGAGCTGTTCACTTCCCGGACTTTCTTAACCCCAAAACAGTTACATGGTGGGGTGATGAGATTCGCCGGTTCCACGAACTTGCCCCTGTTGATGGCCTCTGGATTGACATGAATGAAGTGTCCAACTTCTGTACAGGGAAGTGCAAAATCCCCAAAGGAAAGCAGTGTCCAACCGGAACCGGACCAGGTTGGATATGTTGCCTGGACTGTAAGAACATTACAAAGACAAGATGGGATGATCCGCCTTACAAAATAAATGCTTCTGGAATTCAAGCACCAATAGGATACAAAACCATAGCTACTAGTGCGGTCCATTATAACGGTGTTTTGGAGTATGATGCTCATAGTCTCTATGGTTTTTCTGAAACCATTGCCACTCACAAAGGCCTTCAAGGTCTTGAGGGCAAGCGGCCTTTTATATTGTCCCGCTCCACTTATGTTGGTTCAGGAAAATATGCTGCTCATTGGACTGGTGATAATAAGGGTACTTGGGAGGATTTGAAGTACTCAATTTCAACCATGCTGAATTTTGGTTTATTTGGTGTTCCAATGGTTGGTTCAGATATATGTGGATTCTATCCACAACCTACAGAAGAGCTTTGCAACCGTTGGATTGAAGTAGGTGCTTTCTACCCTTTCTCAAGAGATCATGCAAACTACTACTCACCAAGACAGGAACTTTACCAATGGAAATCAGTTGCTGAGTCTGCTCGCAATGCTCTCGGTATGAGGTATAAGCTCCTTCCTTACTTTTACACATTAAACTATGAGGCTCATGTTAGCGGAGCTCCAATTACCAGGCCACTTTTCTTCTCATTCCCAACTTACACTGAATGCTATGGATTGAGTACCCAGTTCTTGATTGGAAGCAGTGTAATGGTTTCTCCGGTTCTCGAGCAGGGAAAAACAGAGGTTAAAGCCCTGTTTCCCCCTGGCTCATGGTACAATTTATTCAACACGACGCAAGCCATTGTGTCCCAGGGTCAATATCTTACATTAGATGCACCTTTGCATGTGGTGAATATACATTTGTATCAAAATACCATTTTACCAATGCAGCAGGGTGGTATGCTAACCAAAGAAGCTAGACAGACACCTTTCCACCTTATTGTAGCCTTTCCGGCTGGTTCAAGTAGTAGCAAAGCACACGGGAACTTGTTCATTGATGATGACGAGTATCTAGAAATGAAACTTGGAAATGGTTACTCCTCTTACATTGATTTTTATGCCACTTTAAGTAAAGGAACCGTGAAAGTTTGGTCACAAGTTAAGGAGGGCAAGTTTGCTTTAGGTGAGAATTTGATTATTGAGAAGGTAAGTGTGTTGGGATTAGGAGGGGGAGTAACTTCAGCACTTGAGATTGATGGAAACCCAGTGATTAGTGGTTCAAGCATTGAGTTGAGTTCCGTGGCGCAATATTACCTCAAGGAGATGAAAGATAGTGAAGAGAAGAGCCAGAGTGTAGTGGTGGAGATTAAGGGATTGTCACTTCTTGTTGGAAACAACTTTACTATCACCTGGAATATGGGAATCAGCAGTTGAGCTTAGTAGGTTCTCTATGTGTGCTGAGTCCACATTTTAGGCCCTTATATTTAGATTTATATTTAGATTTATATTTTGTCAATTTCAGAGTTTTCCCCCCTTGTTAGAGTATTAGGCTAGTTACCTAGTGTTTGGTGGAGAGAAGAAACAGCTTAAGATGTGCTCATCCCTTTGCACACCAAAAAAAAAAAAAAAAAAAAGAAACGCCCATAAATAGCGAGGTTTAGTTTTATGACTTGTTTAGGTTTATTTCAATGACTTGTATTCGATTCTGTCAAATTCAAAAATATAATGTTAGCTTTCCTGAAACCCTTCCATGTTCTGTAAATTTCTAAAGGGTGAACAGCATGAGGGTCTATTAGCTTACAAAAATAGAGTACATAACTCAGCATAATTTTTTAATGATCACGTACATCCTTTTACTTTCATAAAATTTTATTAAGCTAGAATTTTTCATTTGAGGGTTATGTTATCAAATTGGTGAGAGTAATTTTAGAGGGATAATTTTTATTTAGGTTATTAAATTTATGATAAATAATTAAAAATAATATTATAAATTTGATTACATAACAAACACACTACAAGATCTTACATCGAAATCAATATAAACTATGTAATCCATTACAAAGTTAAAAAGTTACATTACTTGCTACACTTATCTAACATATAGCATCTCTTGTGCCCCTTACCCATTTCTAAACCATCTTTCCAAACACATTTTTTTACCTTACAATAAAAACCCAGTTATATTTGTAACTCAAGGAATGGAGAGACTAATACCAACAATCACTTAGCCACTCTTCTATCTGAGAAAGGTTACATAAAGTAATCTACAAAATTCACAAAAAGCTTAAAAAAGTTGAGAGAATTGTATCATAATTGTGAGGGAATAATGACGGATTGTGAAAACCGTTTTTTGCCCCTTTTATTAATACTACACGTGGTTTACACATGAATTGTTATATATATATATATTATTTTTCTTTAATTTTACCATCTATTATTGGGAAAAAATTATTAAACAAAATCTTTACCATGAGCAGTAACTTTTTAAAATTTTAAATTGCTTTTAACCCGATCACACATTTTTTTTTCTCGAATTAGTTCAAAGATATAAGAATAAGATATATATTATAATAATAAATTTTTTTAATATTATAAGTGTCTTTTTATTTAATTTGTTCAATTTTTTTTAAAATTTAAAATAACATATAAAGGTTAATAAAGTTCATTATTTAAAAGTATAAGAATATTTTTGTTTAAAATTATTTAAGTGTATTTAAATTTTTATATATAATATAGATATATATATATTAATACTGATAATGTTAATACCGATTTTTATCAATATCAATAATTAGATGTACTTTTACTTCTCGTGTACTTAGAACAAAGAACACGCCATTAAAGTCATGAATGTGATGACCTTTTGGCCCTCTGATGCTAAAATAAGTAGGGATAATGAGAAGAAAGAGAAAATTAGTATTTATTCTTATTATGCAAAGAGATGTACATAAATATACAAGGAGAGAGTATAGACTTTTATATCTGTATTTATTTTCAGTTATCTTAAGAAGTTATAAAGTTCTATAAGTTAAGAAGTTATGTTTTGATGTTGAATATTGGTAAATATTTATAGGAAGAAATGTAATTATTGATGACTCTTACTCATGGTAATAAACTTATATTCAAATGTTGAAACTTTATGTGCTTAATTATCTTATTTTTGGATAATTAAGAGTTTAAATATTGAATATTTATCTAATTTGATATTTAATTGATACTAATACTTATATACTAATTCATTGTTGATTAGAATGGTTTGTGAGTTATTAATTATGACTTCTTATATTATGACACATGGCGTGAACTATTTTACACTTAACAGATAGTATGAGCCAAAATACAACATAAAAACCTATAAAAGAGTTAAGGTCTCTATAAGTCCTATAATTCTTCGAATATGCATTTTAATCCTGTATTTTTATGGTATATATTTAAGGTATTGTAACTTATCAAAATATATATTTTAATTTTCTATTTTTAAAGGTATACATATAGATTCTAGGGTCTTTTATCTCTTTAAGTTTTAGTCAAATCCAAATATTATTTTTAAGGGTAAATTTAAAATTTTGAAAAATAACACCAAATTTAAACTTTTACATTTTAAAAAAAATTAGAATTTTTTTTTCACTTCAAATTTAAGATAATTTTTTTAAAAATAAATTTTTTAATATTCATTTAAAAAAATATTAGTTTTTGTATTTTATTTCTCAAAATACCCAATTTACCGTTAGGAAAAAAAATTATTTAGACTTGATTGGAATTTTTGAAGAATTAGAATATCTTATATGTATATCTTAAAAGATAGAGTATTAAAATATATACTTTAAAAAATAAAGAACCAAAAATATACCTTTTGAAAAATATTAAGATTTGTAAAAACTTTAACTATGAAAAAAAAGATAAACAACTTTTTGATTTATTGAAATGTATCTAGAATCTTAATTTATTTTCATAAGAATATACTTTTTGATTAAATTTTATTCTTTCTATTAATTAATTGATATAACAACTAATTAAATGATATGATAAAACTTATTTAATTATCATATCAGTTAATTATCTTACGTGAGAATTAATTAATTAACGTGATATAAGTTAATCATAAAAATATATTTATAATAAATAAAATAAAATTTTAGTTAACTTTTTATAGAGAAAAAAATTTCAAATAACTTTGTTTAAAATAGATAAAAGTTTAAATAACTTATAAACTATTTACCTATATAAAAAAACAATTAAAGCAATTTTTACAAAATTTATTTTATTTTTCCTATTGCAATTTTCACTCTTTTTTCATAGGATTTTTTGTATTATTTTTGAAAAATTGCATAAAATAATATTTTAAAATATTTTATAATAAAAATAGTATTTTATTAATATTAAAAGAAATTTAATTAGATAATATTTAATATTTTATGAATTTAAATGATTATAGTTTAATTTGAATAAAATTTAATAAAATTTAAGTTTGATGTCATTAAATATGAAATAACGACTTTAATATTTATTATTTATAAAAACGTACGAGTTATACCTAAAAGGACAAATTTAAAAAAAAAATCAATTTTGTTTTGTTTTTATTTTTGTTATACCAACACTTGTATATACACATCTTATATACATGTCATTATTGAAATTTATAATTAACCTAATATTTTTAATTAATTGGAAAATAAATATGAAAAATTAAATATAATATTAATTTAATTAATATTTTAATATAAAATG
This sequence comes from Hippophae rhamnoides, assembly GCA_033030585.1. Classification (NCBI taxonomy): domain Eukaryota; kingdom Viridiplantae; phylum Streptophyta; class Magnoliopsida; order Rosales; family Elaeagnaceae; genus Hippophae; species Hippophae rhamnoides. Next base: position 42,478,570 of record CM065434.1, read on the forward strand.
TATTTGTTATGCATTATAACATTATAAATATACAATAGTTTTTTTTATTTAATATATAATATAATATTCTCTTAAATAAATAAATAAAATGTGACAACTGTTTCTCGGACCGTGGTCCTTTTAACAAAAATTAAAGTTTGTCTTCAGGTACATGAATTTTTGAATGTCGTAGACTTCTAAGGTAATTTAATGGTTTAGCGAGAAGAAAAAGAGATATATGGAATCTGCTTTCGTCATAATTGTAAATATTATATGATAATATTAGTAACTTGAATAATAAATAGTTTAATTTATAAAATTACTTTTTAAAAATAAATAAATAAAAATGCAATAAATTTTATTATTTTAAAAATTAAAAATATTTCTTCTTAAAAATTTTAAAGCATAACTTAAATTTTTATATAAAATACTTATAAATCAAATTTTTATATAATATTAATCATAAATACATACGGTACAAAATTTATTAAAATTTTAAAATAATTAATATTAAATTTTAATTTAATTTAAATTATAATAATTTTATTATTATTTAAAAAATATTATACATTTATGCTATATTTTAAATCTGTATCAATAATTCAACGTGAATTATTTATTATTTAATTTATAAAAAATCTTTAATAGAATAACTAATGGGTTGATATTTTAAATAATTTATAAATAATTATAAATATTTAATATATTAATAATTTATTATTTAATTTATAAAAAGAAAAATTTAAATAAATTATAAGGAGTTAAATATAATAATATTCAATATTTTAAAATATATAAGTAATTTTGTGTAAAAATTTATAAAAATATGATTTATATTTATATATAATGTAGTTAAATTTACTAAAAAAATATATAATTATATATATGGAAAAATATTACCAAAAAAGTACTTAAACTATAAACTTATTTTTTATAATAATATAGTTGCATTTCTATTAAAGAGTTTTAGAATAAAAATAAAGATAATTTTTTTATTTTAATTTTTAATTTTTTAAATTGTATTGAATAAAGAATATTATAACTTAAATAGTTTATATTCGAAAGTATTAAAGAAAAAATAAAATAAATAAAAATAAAAATAATAATTATTTTTTATATGGTTAATTTTTTTACTTAAATTATTATAAAAAATAATTATATAATTTAAATATTATTTTTATGATAAATGTAAAAAATATTTAATCATTTTTTCAATATTATTTTTATGATAAATGTAAAAAATATTTAATCATTTTTTCAATATTATTTTTCTTATGAATCTCTTTTATACTTCTTAAAATTTAGACATATATTACACAATGTCTATATTTACTTCTAGAATTCGTCACTCACAGTCACACTTTCTTTCTATGAAAATGAAAGGGTAACTTCTAAAGAAGAAAATATCAGTGGCACAATCGTAATTCAGGTGAACATTGACTGTAGTATTGACAAAAATTGCGGTAAAAGGTAAAAATTATAAGTGTTATAATATTTTTTTTAAGTATTTTTTATGTAATAAATTATAATATAATCATATTATTAATTAAAATAATAAAATGAATTTTTTATTTAATAATTAATTAACATATAAATTATAATAATATTTTATTTTTACATATATAAACCATGCATATCTTATCATATTATAAAATTTTGCTAATTATTGGGTGAAATTTTTCTTAGACGAGCGTGCATCTGTTCTTTTCTATAAATGACCAGGAGGTACAGAACTTCGTTGTTATCGAAACGGGTGTGACACGCGCGTTAAGATAAGTGTTCGTAGAAACGGCTGCCACCGTAAAAGACACGTACCTTGCCTGGCAGCATCGTAATATAGAGCATTTTTGGTCGCAGTTTTTTTTTTAAATTAATCTAAAACAATAGGGAAAAATTTATAATAATAAAAATAAATTTTATATTTTATAATAAAAAATATTTAAATTAATATTAAAAATAATTGTTTTATTATTATAAATTTTAAAATTATTATTTTAATAAAATTTTACTGTATTAACCACACAATTCTGAAAAATATAATTTTATTTTATATTATTTTTTCTACCATATCACTTGGGATATAGAAAAATCGATATATGTATATTGAGTGCTTTTTAAAAAAAAAAATAAAAAATTATATAGTAATTGTTTAAATTGTCTAGCCAAAATCTAATTCCAATTTGACCTCTTAATAAAGGTGTAAATGGCCTTGAAAAGCCCTGTGGGAACATAACACCGGAGACTGGAATGTTTCAGATACGTAAACTGTACAGTAGAGTGGAAAGTTACTGTTTTGAATAGAAGGAAAATAGAAGAAGGTATTAATTAATTTTAATTTTTTTTTTTTTGCATTTTATTTATTTTTGTTGGTTGAGATTTTCAATAAATCTGTTTTTTTTCTTTTTATTGGAAAATATTTTTTAACTTGCTGATTTATTTTAACGTTTTCTATAGAGATTTGCGTCTTTCAATAGTTGTTAATGTAAATATAGTCGGTTTTGTTATTTCTATCTGTTTTACTAGAAAATTTTACAATAAAATTATATTCTTTATTTATTTTTATAAAAAAAAGTGTTAAAAATAGTGACTAAATTACGTTAACCTGTCTCATTTGAGCAGAATTATTATTATTATCACTGTTTACATAGTCTATAAAAGTCATTGGCGGAGTCTTTTGTCATGATTTAGAGAAGAGGCATTATTATTTTTTTAAGTATATTTTCTATTAGATATTTACTTTTTATTAAATATTTATTTTTCAATTTTTTTTTATATTAATTTAAAATTTTATTGAATTAAAATATTACGTCAGATATTAATAAATAATTTCTCTTTAAGGGTAGATCGTAGCCAGAGATTTTTAATCCTCATTTTCTTCACTTTATCAGATACCCAATCCCTCAATCTGTCTCTCTGTAAACCCCTTTTTGAGATTTTTGGGTTACTACCAAAGTCTTACTCTGTTTTGTGCTTTTGCCCTCTGTTTAGAGAAACGAAGCCGCAGGAGGTAGGAGAGAGGGACTGGATGATTTTTTTTTTTGTTATTGGTAGTCTGTTGTTGCTGATGAGAGAAGAGAGAGGTTGGAATGAGATTTATTTGTTATTGGTAGTCTCTTGTTGCTGACGAGAGATAATCAAAGAGCTGGTTGAGTAGTGGATTTATGTCGGCTGGGTTTGATTTGGTGGTGATTGGAGCTCCGTTGAAGCTCTGGCTTTCTACTGTTCATTTCTATTGCATAGCTCTTTGTTTTATGCTTCTCTGCTTCTTCAGGCAGAGTTTCAATCTGTTGGTTCTTTCTGTTTCGATGTGTATTAGACCAAAAAGGTAAATGGGTTTTCTTCTTTTATTCTTACCCTTCTCATAAACCCTTCGATTTTTGTGAAATTTTCTGACATGGGTTTCTGGGTTTTGTGTTATGCAGGACTTCTTCTAGAGTACAGTGTTTTGGGGATTTTCACATAAAACGGCTATTCTATTACCTGTTTTTGTTCTTTAGAGGGAGTCTTACTTGATACTACTTTTATCTTTCAGTTATTTTCTTGCATCTTTTTCCGGGAAAATTTTTGGGTTTCTTCTGAGAGGGTTTTGAAAGATTTTTTTTTAAACAAAATTTTGGGTTTTTGTTTTTTGGGAGAGGTTTTTGAAAGATTTTCCAGATATGCGTAAACAATTTTCGAAGAAGTCACTGGTTGTTGAACAATCTGAACCGATGAGAAAAATCCGCATTATCTGTTCGGATCCTTATGCTACTGATTCAGATTCTAGTGAAGATGAAGGTTATGGAAACTTCAACAAGAAATACAAGCAAATTATTAAGGAAATTAATGTGCCCATTTTCCCGAGACCCTCTAAAGTGCTTCAATCTGAGAGTTCTTCTCAGGAAAGTTACAATGTTGTCAAAACTTCGAATATCAAAAAGAGGGTTTTGTCGAAAACTTCATCTTTAAGAAGAAAATCTTCTTCGCCTTACAAAGGTGTTCGACAGAGGAAATGGGGCAAATGGGCAGCTGAAATTCGTGATCCTTTCAAAGGAACTCGTTTGTGGTTAGGTACTTTTAATACCCCAGAAGAAGCTTTTATAGCTTATGAGACCAAAAGGCTCGAATTTGAAGCTATGGCTAGGGCTTCCTCTACTTCTGAGAAAAGCAATAGTATTTCCTCTTCTAAGTTATCCAAGTCAGAAAATCAACGATCTTCTTCTGAGGACTCTGAGAGCAATGTATCTCACACTTCACCATTATTGTCAGTCCTCGAAATGGACACCTCTGTTTCCAATGCAACCTCTGTTTCCGATGCAAATTTGCATGCTTTTGATCTGAGCAAAGAAGAGGAGAACAAAGTGAAGGATGTTGATCCCAATATTGCGAAATTGCAAATACCCAACATGGATTTGGATTTCGTGGAGGAAGAATTATTGGCTTCTCTTACATTTGGTCATGAACTGAACTCAACTCCTGATATGAGTTCGTTTCTCTTGGAAGATATTGGCCAATTCTTTAATGAATTTAGCTGCATTGATGATGTTCAAATTTGTGGGTTTGAAGATAATGAGCCTAGCAACCTTCCTGATTGTGATTTTGAGGACCTTTGCAACGTCGACATATCCTGGATTAACGAATCTCTCAACATATCCTGTGTCTAAGTTTTGCAGCTATAAGTTATCACTACTATTACTATTAGTTATGTTTTTATTTGATGCAAGACTTCAAAATTAGTATTAAGAACTTTGAAAAAGGTTCTTGAACGAGTTGTTTATGTGAGTGAGTATAGATTAGAGTCTTTGTCTCATTTTGTTAAGAGGAAAGGAGTCAAGTTAAGAGAAAGAATCCTTTGGGTTTTCTTGTGCTATAGAGCCGTCCAAAGGGTTTGTACTCTAATCATATTGTTGAGGTTGAAATTGTAATGGTTTTGATTTTTGATTTTTGCTCATTTCTAAGTTATTTCTTTATTTCGGATGACATTTAATGAAGCGCATTTAATTTTCCAATATACCGGACCAACTCTTCCTACTTTCGTATATTGATAGTGTTTCATTTATGGTTCAATTTTTTTGTTGGATTCGGTTGTTGGTTAGTGTGCTCTGTTTTAAAATCTGCCTATGACATAGAAATTTATAGCCCTCTGATGAAAGGGACAAACCTCGTGTTCTTTCAGTAATTTCAATGTGAATTTATAAATAGGCCATGAAAATTACAAATTCCTAATTCCCCGATTCACACAGAAACAAAAAAGTGGTTATGCTGTGTTTTTGATTGCTCTGGTTTTTTCTGTGTGAAGACGGTGAATGGAATATTTTGTACAAGTTGGACTAGTGAAGTAGTAAAGTAAGTTTAATTAGTAAAATGGTTCGGTTTAGTTCGATTTGGTTCGGTTTAGTTCGATTTGGTTCGGTTATACGGTTTGATCCGATAAGGATCGGTTTTTAGACACACAGTGAAGTAGTAAAGTAACTAGTGATGTTTTTTTTTTTAATAATAATATACAGCTCATAAGTTTTTATATAGAATTATTGTAAAAGCTATGGTTAAAGTGGCTAATAAGGTTGAAAAAAGGAATTCGATGACTGTTATGAGGGTCAGTTTTTCCCTGTTCTTTTCTAAAGAAGCTTATAGAGGGTTGTACTAGAAAGTGTGGGTGTGGGCCATGAACTGGATTGAAGTCCAACAAAATTAGGTGAGAATTGTACGTTAAATGGAATAAACTAACACTTCTATTACTATGATAGTAAAAATTGTAAATATGTAATGTAAATTCACGTAAGATTAAAATAATGTTTAAATATTATTAGTGATTTATTATCAGTTAATTATGGATATAAATTTATTATCAACTTTTTTATTAATGATATAAATTTAATACAAATATATAAAATAATAATTTAATCTTTTAAAAAATAATATAATAATATATTTATACTATTAATTATAATTAAATTATATTTTATCTATTGATATAATTAGATAATATGTTTATAAATTTTAATTTAATAATATATTTATAATTTACTTATTAAATGTATAAACAATAATTTATCGACATTCTTAATAATTTTACGATGATTTAGTTAAAAAATATGAATATCATATTTTGATATCAAAATGTATAAAATAATAATACCGATAATATTTACGATATCATATACATTTTCATCCTTAATGATAAGTGGGTAATTATAACGAGAATGAGAGAAATTTAATATTATATATTCATCCATGTATTATTGATTCTATAATTCTTTTATTTACGTTTGTATTTTGTATTTATTTTTATTTCTCTTTAAGTCAAAAATTAATAATTTTACATTAATTTTAAATATATTTAGAATAATTATCAATAGGTTTTAACTTTTTGGTCTAATAGTATATTTGATAATTTATAAGTTAGTTTTAATTTTTTTTTATTTGAATAGGTTATTAGATATAATTAATTTAGTCATTTTTTCTAATAGTAAAATCTAATTTTTTTAATAGTATATTTCTTTATAATATTCTTAAAATAACATTAAAATTTAAATTTTTTTTAATTTTCAAATAAAAATACTTTTTTAAACGTTCGAGTCTTTTTTATAAATATCTACACTTAAAAATATATAATGTTTTAAAAATAAATTAAAATTACATAAATAAAATAAAATAAGAGAAATTGATAGTATACATAAATTAAGAGTAACATAAAGATTAAGAGAAGAAAAATTGAGATAGATCGAGAAAAGAGGGAAGAAAATATTTTCATAAAGAATGAAGATCGAGATGGGAGAGAAATTATATATATTTTTTAAAACGGATGAGTTTTATATTTTTTTCTAAATTATTTTCTTTAAAAAATCAAATATAATTGACCATATTTAAAAATTAATAAACTAAACGTATTTTATTTAAAAAATAAAATTAATATACACTTATTGAGTAATTACAAAATTAAAATAACCGTTTTCCTCGTAAAAATCCTAAAAATGAAAAGTATTTTCCCATGAAAAGTAGTCGTATTAGAGTGGTTTGCTGTATCCCACTTTATATTGAGTTAAAGCTGGTAGTTGAGTCGTTGACTAATGTGGAATTTGCTTGGTGACAAATCCCCAATGCGTGTACTTGTTGGAGCTTGACATGTGAGACCAATGTAGCGATAGGCCCCTCCTTTTCTAGAATTTTTATACTTTAAGAGCATGTAATCACTTACAAGAATGATAAAAATAAATTAAAAAATAGATAAATATGAGAATAAGTTATAATAATAATTAAATATTAATATGATAATTAATTATAATAATGATGATACAATTTTCTATTAGGTGTGGCTTTTCGCACATGTGCCTATTTTTTTAAATTAATATAATTGATTTTGAAATTTTTAATCAATTTATGATTATTAAAAAACAACGTTTAATTTAATTTATAATATCTATTTGAGTTACTAAGTTTGATTGAAATTTTTGAATTTATAATTATAATATATTATGAAAATCTTATCATATTAAAATATAAAAAATATATCATATAATTTAGTTTAAAATTTATTATAATTATATATTCTATTTATTTAATATCTTATCATTAATAATAAATAAAATAATTTTAGTATGTATTATGCGAACATAAAATTATAATTTTTTAAAATTAATCATTAAAATTTTTTTGCAAAATAAATCTAGAAAAATTAAATAAATTAGAGTGTGATTAACGAAATAACGAACAACAGATCAAACTGTATAATATTATCAATAAAGAACATGAACATGCATTGTATATAATAATGTAACAAAAATTATTAATTAAAAGATTTTGTATCAATTTAATTTAAGAATACTGAACGAGTGATTGTTAAGTAAGAGTCTTTCGTAATTATGTTTAAATTTTATAATTTTAAATAAATTAAAATTTATAATATATAAAATAATAATTAAAAATATATTTTAAAAAATAATTATATATATTATGCTCGGTTCGGTTTATTGGGTTTTTAGAACTCATGTCTTTGACCAAATTGATAAGTTCGATTTTGATTTTGATTTTTTTTTAATCTATTTGGATCAACCAACCTAAAAATAATAGATTTGGTTTTATATTGTAATTAGATTGGTTAGTTGATTTAAAAAAAAAATACACGGTTAATTTTTATAATTTTTAAAGTCTATTATAGAATTTTCATAATGGATGAACAAATTAGAATTTTTGTATTGATAAATATTAATATCATTTAACTTTATACAAAATTTTGTATTCATATTTTAAATATTTTATTATGTATCATAATTATTTTTTTTATAAATGATTTAATTTTTTAAATAATATAACATCTGATAAAATTTAAGTAATATAAATACATAATAAAATACAAATCTATGTGTCATAACATTCCAAGTTTTATATAATTTTATGTGATTAAAATATCAATAACACAACTATTAATTAAAAAATAAAAAAGAGTAGCACAAATATGTTAATTTTAATGAAAATGAACTTTAAATTTATACTTATTTGATAGTGTAATACTATACATTAACTTTAAAAAAAATATATATATAAATACATTTTTTTTAAATGTATCAGACATGCGGGATATATCTTGCTTGTGTCTCACATTTTTTTGAAAATAGATTTTTATTTGTTTTTTTGTTAAGATAATAAATTAGTTATGTCTTAATAAATAAATATGGATCTAAAATAAGTTTTAATTAAAAAATAACAAACTTGGAATTACAATTCATCCTTAAAAAATTATAAAATGTTTATTTTAAAAGAGGTATTAATTTTTTTCTTTTTTATTAAATAAGTGAAAAGATTAGCTAATTCCTTAATCCTACCAAAAAACATTAATTATAATGTGATTATATAAATATATCAAAAAGGAAACTAATTTTTTTTTAACTCTGATAGATTTATACTAAATAATAATATATGTTAAAAATAAAATTTAGTTAATATAAAGAAATTTTAACAAGAATATTTAGAGATAAATATGGGAAAGTTCCATTACCTATTATTATAGGAACCATTGTTGAAAATACGTTATATACAAACATAACTCATCTATTAGTTAGGCAAGAACAATTCAGGAGCCAAGACTCTTTATACAAGAAATGATATGTATTTTTAAAGAAGATTAGGACAAACCTTGGAATAATGGTCTAAAAGACCATGCGTTAAGAAGGAATATATATCCATGCCTCCTTTTAAGGTAGTTCTATTATTCCATATAGCGAAATCATCGACTTTTACTAGTTCTGTTGCATTGTTTGTTCAAAGGTAAGTGCAACACTAGAAAGTTCAAGAAAATCTCCCTACAGAGAGCATGCACTTTCTACCATTGCAGAATATTACAACTAATATCATCATTGTTGTGGACAAAAGCAATAAATAACGGTATATGAATATATCAAAGCGATAAAATAAACACGCAGAATTTACGTGGTTCGGCAATTCGCCGGTCGAGCCGAGTCAAAAGATATTATTCGAACCGAAGTAGAAATATACGTAATACATACATTTCTCACTAATAATATCTCTCAAGTGTTTCCCAAAACTCACAAGTATTTTCTCTTTTCAGCTCATATACTCTCTCGATTTTTCTCGATTTTTTTGCCTTGTTCTTCAATGCATGAACTCTTCCCTATTTATAGATGAATAAAGGTTCCCTTTCCCTAAAATGTGCCATAATTTAAGCCTTAAATTAGGCTACCAATTTCCTTAAATTATGCCACTAATTTTCTTAAATCATGCCACAAATTAGGCCATTAATTTCCCTAAATTATGACACTAATTTTTTACTTTAGCCAATATTCTGTCAATTATTGGTGTTAATTGTAATAGTTTCTGTATTTCTGTATAAATAACTCTTCCTATGTATACTAAGAAAATAGAATATACTTCTAACCCTACCAGTTGTTCTACTTCCCTAATTTATGGTTCACCAACAACATTGTCTGCCATTTCCTAACTCCACTAACTTTGTTGTCTTCCACTTTCACTGCACACGCCAACACTCCTCCTCAAGTTTGGTGCATATATGTCTCTTATGCCCAACTTGTCGGTGTTATGTAGTTCCTCACGACACAGATTTTCAGGAGTATATCGCCCAATTGATCTTCCGATTTAACAAAAATGGAAGCTTAATAATCTTTTCTTCAAGATTCCGTTTGATAAAGTTTGATCCACTTCAACGTGCTTCAGGCGATCATGTTGAACTGGATTAGAGATGGCAATGGCCGCTTTGTTATCACAAAATAAGTTCATTTCAAAGGTGTGGCTACACCAATCTCGCTAAGTTTTTTCAACCACAAGTGAGCTCACATATTCCTCGACCATTCCTCGAATTCACCAAAGATCGATAAGGCAACTACCTTTGCTTTCGCTTTCTCCCATGTAACAAGATTTCCACAAAAGTAAAGTACCCAAAGAAGAGATTTCCTATCCTTCACATTCCCCGCCCATCAATCAGATATCCAAGGACTTCCAATCGACCATTCTTTGAAAACATAAGTCCTTTCCCAAGAGAGGATTTTAAGTAACGAAGTATTCGCACGACCGCATCCATATGGTCTTCACTGGGCAAAGGTGAATCGACTTACGACACTCACAAAGATAAGCATTATCGTCGAGTGCATGAGATAAATATATGAGTTTACCTACTAACCGTTGATATCTCTCCGTTATCCGCCGGTACTGTCCACATATTCCCCGAGTTTATGATTTTGAACCATTGGAATATCGACAGTTTACAATCTAGTAGTCCCCGCCCGCAAGAGTCCAGAAAGGTATTTCCTTTGGGAAAGGCATATGCCTTTGTTTGATCTTGTTACCTCAATACCTAAGAAGTACTTGAGCCCCCAAATCCTTCATTTCAAACTCCTTTGATAGTTTTTCTCAAGCTAGAGATTTCTTCTTATCATCCCTCGTGATGATCATGTCGTCACATAGACTATAAGTACGTTATCTTCCCCAATCGATGTTTTAGAAAAGAGTACGACGAGCTTGCTTTGTTGGAACCCATATTTCTTCATCATTAACTCAACCTACCAAACCATGCTCTAGGTGATTGTTTTAGCCCATACAATGCTCGTTGTAATCTACATGCGCTTTCTTTTCTCGATGTAACAAGATATCTCCCGTGGATATCCATATAAATCTCTTCTTTAAGATCACCACGAAGGAAGGCATTTTTTACGTCAAGTGGTGCAATGGCCAATCTAAATTTGCCGCAAGAGATAACAAGATTCTAATGGTTTTTAGTTTAGCCACAGCAGAAGGTTTCTTGATAATCTATCCCGTGTTTTTGTGTATATCCTTTTGCTACAAGTCTCGCCTTGTATCGATCAACTAACCCATCTGCCTTTATACTTAATGGAGAAAATCCACTTCAGATCCTACCACTTCCTCCTCGAGGCAACTCGCGAACACCTACATGTGTTGTTTTCTCTCCAATGCCTCAAATTCCTCTTTTATAGCGTGAGCCCATTTTGGATCGATAAGGCTTCTTCAATGCTACTTGGAATTTGGCACGAGGAAGTGTTTGTAAATGCCCGATAGGTTCTGATAACCTTGAAGAGATACATAATTTGCTATTGGATACTTGGATCGCCGTTCTTCTCTTTCCTCGGGGAGTATCGATTTCGAGGTTTGCCTGACAGACCGAAAGGTAAAACATAACCACCATGATGTATCTATAGCATTAGTGTGCGTGTGATAGATGACTTACTACCTCGTGAGTATTCTCACAGAGGATCATCAAGTACTGTAGAGCTGGATGGGTACATCAATCACTTCATCTTCTTCAAGGTTCAATCATTACTTCAAACGCCTTCTTGGAAGTTCAAGTCTGGCTCAGATACTATCTCCTCCATATTATCGCACGATCCGAGTACGTTTGGACTAGTATCTAATATTTCAACATCAAGCCAATTTTGTTCTTCACCATAACTCTCCTCCGAAGAAGCTGAATTGGAGACCCATGGATGAAAAAATATTCGGATTCGAGGAAAGTGACATCCACAATATAGGTTCTTTTAGTAATTGGATCATAGCATCGATAACCCTTTTTTTGTACACCATACCCCAAGAATACACAATGGACAAAGACATGGATCCAACTTAGTTCGCGTTGGATTTTTGGAGGTGGACAAAAGCAACACATCCAAAAATTCTGCGAAGCATCAAAATAGTAGGCAAGGGAAGATGATCGATAACACCTTTAATTAGTCTCAAATTGTAAGGTTTTTATGGGATACGATTCAAGATACACCGCCAGTAGTAATGGCATCACTCCAAAGATTTATTGACAGTATACGTGCACCGATTAGTAAGTGCCCGAAATGTTTCTAAAATATGCCGATTCTTCCTCTCCGGGTCCCATTCTCATATGGGTTTCAGGAACATGAGGTTTCACGGAGAATACCATGTTGTCTAAGTACGTCCGAAATTGTTGAACATACTCCTCCATTATCGATCGAAGTATCTTAATTTTTTTCAAAATCATGTCCGAATCCATGGTGTGAAACAAGTGAAATGTAGCAAATACTTCATCTTTATGTTCGAGAAGGTAAAGCCATGTCATTCGTGTACAATCATCAACAAAATAACAAACCAACGATGACCGGGATGACGTGAATGACCGTGGAAGGTCCCCAAACATCGAATGTACTAAAGCAAAAGGAGTCACACTTTTATTCATGCCATAGATAAGACGCCCTATGACTTTTGCTAGATACAAATATCACATTTGAAATCAATGTGTGATATTTGAAAATAAACCTGGTGAGTGGTTTTAAATACCCGAAAGATGGATGCCCAAATCTACGATGACATAGCCAACTGTCGTTCCTTGTTACCAACAATGTTTTGTATATGATCGGGCTCTTCCTGAGCCGAGGTCATCCACGTAATATAACCCTCCTCGCCTAGTACCACGCCCAATGATCTCCTTGGCAGAATATCCCTAAGGAAAAAGTAGAATACATTAGTACTACAGCTAAGATCCGAAGTGACCGACTTACGTACATTAGCCTCATTTGACAGAGAGGGTACAAGTAAAGTATTAGATAATGATAACGGCGAGATAAGGTCACCGTTCAGCCTCCCAGAATCGGGTAAGCGACCCCATTTGCATTGGCAACACGATTCCGTCTTGTCGGGTTGCTGGGAGAGACTGCTCGGGGTCAAATGTCAGCGTGATCCGTAGCTCCAGAGTCTAAAATCCAATCCTCATTATCACTACGAGTATGAAATGCTTTACTTGAAATACTCCGATCTCGGGAAGATCTCTGGGATGCAGGAATAAGTGATAATGATGTAGTATTGGTAGCCACAAGAAGCAATTTTCCCGTGGCTTTCCCTCTTTTCTTTGTTTCAAGATCATTCCACCATTCTCGATACCCACGTAGTTTGAAGCAAGCTTACTGTGTTTAGAGTTTCCACAATGACCACATTTCACACAAGACGATGTATTTCCGTGATTTCTTGCCTATCCAAAAAGGTTCCCGGTTTTGGTAAAGACGGACATTGGGTGTCCTCGATCCCTTTGTAAGCCATAACCGCTCCGGTGTAGTATCTCGCACCGTGATCATTACTGTCGCTTCGATTTCTTCCCTACGATGAATCCATAGGCTTGCTCCACCGCAGGGAATGGTTTCGATTCAAGACATCACTTCGAGTTTTATCCAATCTATCATCGTTCATCAAGAAAGGTATACACTCGATCTTCCCGTACGATGGAGTTGTATTTTTGTATATCATTCGCACACTCCATTGGATTAGGACTACGGAAATCAATTTCACGCCATAACCTCAAGGTCATTATAGTATTTTTTCAATCGATCCACCCGCTCGCTTTCGCACGAGTAACTCCCGGCGAAGATCATATACTCGAGACGGTTCCGTCCCATCATAGTGTTGGTAGCAGCAGTAATCCCAAACCCTGCTTCGTACTGGGAATCGGATAAAATTTGCAATCATGTAGGTCCATTGAATTGATTAATCATCCTTGACAATGGCATTTTCAAGGCCATCTCCTAAATCGAGGGTCAGCTTGCAAGAGGTCGAGGAAAATCTCCCATTAATATATCCCTATTGTCTTTGCCAGATATACATCTCCACCACTCCCGGGACCATACAAGTATAGTTGGATCCTCCCAACTTGATACTAATGGAGAGCCGACGATTTTCGCCACTGAGGTCAGGAGTCGATCCGAGCTCGTTAGAACTTCCGTCATTTTCGCCGTCAAATCTTCCAAAATGAAATTGGTGGTTAAATCTCTTGATTCCGTCATGAGATCTAAAATTTTTTTCCTTCCGTAACCCTAATTTTTTTCCTTCACACACCACTATATATACAACATTCCGTAACCCTAATTTTTTTTTTCCAAATCGCGCAGCTGCGCCTAACCCTAATGTTTTTCCTATTTCCTCTTCACGCAATTTCCTCTGATTCTTCCTCTGATTTCCTCTGATTCTTCCTCTGATTTCCTCAGCAGCCTTCCTCCGATTTCCTCGCCAGCCTTCCTCTCGATTTCCCTCGTAGCTTCCCGCGTTCTCAAAGACCGTCCTTCCGAGTTCCGCAGTTCTTCTTCGATCAAGGCTTTCTTCTAGAACTTCTCTTCGACCGCGTTTCTCGCCAGCTCTTCTTCGATCGCGTTTCTCAATCACTTCTTCTTCGATCAAGCGTTTCTCAAATGCCTTCTTCACCAAGGCGTTTAAGAGCTTCTTCGATCAAGGCGTTTCTCAACAAAGAACCTCTCTTAAGAGCAATTTTCCTCCTTTCTCAATCAACCAAAAAGGTTCACAGAAGAAAAGGAATCAAGCCGTTTTTTTTTTTTTTTATCGACTAATGCTATGCGATTTTTCCTTCTATCACTTTCAGCTTTTCATCAATACTTGGAACCATCTTTATCATCAATCCTGATCACCCAAGAAAATTGTCTTTTTTTGTTTTACGTAATCAGGTCAAGAACAATATTAATGCCCCACAAGAAGCACCTCAAATGGAATGTAGGAACTGTGATGACTCCAACGAAAGCACTTGAACGGCTACCCCAAATCCCGCCAAATAATCACTAAATATGCAATGATTAACACAATCTGTTGAGCATATGACAAATCAACTTAGCAGGTAACTTATTCTTTCATTAGGACAACCAATAACCCTGCTCTGATACCATGTCAATTATTGGTGTTAATTGTAATAGTTTCTGTATTTCTGTATAAATAACTCTTCCTATGTATACTAAGAAAATAGAATATACTTCTAACCCTACCAGTTGTTCTACTTCCCTAATTTATGGTTCACCAACAACATTGTCTGCCATTTCCTAACTCCACTAACTTTGTTGTCTTCCACTTTCACTGCACACGCCAACATATTCAACAAGAATCACAAAGAGATGATGATAACAAAATGAAATTAACCTGCAATCTTGTTCAGTAAGAAGAAAACTTAAAATTTGAATTAAATTAGATTGATATTATGCCAACCTAAGTGAGAAAAAATCACAAAGAGAGAGAGAGAGTTAAACCCATAACACTCAACGATTAAACAAAGAATCGGGAATGAGACACATAATAGAAAGTAAATTAGATTTTGGAAGAGAAACAATTGATACCAAAGAAAACTCAAAACTTTGTAGGGAAAATTACCTTTTTACCTTCAAAGTTAACACTTTCTTAACTCTATTCAACTTTAAGGTATCACTAACATTATTTAAACAACGAGTGTCATTGCTGAATATATCTAAAAATTCATGGATATTGTTAAAATTTTACCTGTATTTTCAATTTTTTTAAAATTAATTAACTAAATTATTATTAAAAAAATCAATGAATTTAAGTTACCGATTCTAAAACAATATTAGATACATATACCTATTCATCTGTACCGATATAAGTGGCTTACAATTTATACAAGCTTCTTCTATAAGTCGTTGTCAAAGTTTTTGAAGTTATTGCAATCATTTTGCTTTTAATGCAAAACTATTTTTTTTTTAAACGTGATCAAAATTAGTAATTTTTTCAAAAAATAAAATCCATTTAAACACGTATAAAAGTAACATTTATAGTTCAAAACTTTACTATAAGATGTAGAATTAATGGTTCGACACAGCTTCGGTTTCTATTCATCATATTGAAGTTTTCGAACCTCCGTAACCCTTTGTGTTTTTTAATGTGTACAAAAATTAAGAATTTCGGAAATATATGTTCAAAAGTGATTAGTGAGTTAAAAATAAAAACACTTTTAAAATAAATAAAAAAATCTATTTATGATAAGTTATGCTATTATCACAACTCATGTCACATTTAATTAAAACTTAAAAAAGTAACCCCTATTATTTTAACCATAAACAAATACTATTTTAAAATAGGTTATCTTTTGAGTTAAATTATTTTATACGAAGTAATATAATTATTAATAATTTCAAATAATTTATAATGTTGATAGGATAAAATTACTATAATAAGTCAAATATTAAATAAATATTTATTTTATTTAGGTTGATAATGGGATTAGAGATTGTAATAGATATGATATGATTCAATCCAGTAATGATCCCTTTCAAAAAATCCAACCTGATTTTATATGTTTTGATATGTAAATCAGATAAATCAAATCAGTTATTAGATCAATGTATATCTATGATCTAATTTAAATTATTTATTTATTTTTTAAAAAATTAAAATATTATTTGATGTGATATAGTGTATTACATATTTTAGATTTATAAATTTAAAAAATAAGACAACACTATATATAGTAGGAAAATACATTTTTTTAGAAATTTTGTTACTTATATATAATAAATATACTTCAACTTTTATTTAAAATTTTCATTAATGTTATAATCATATAAATTTCAAAAAACTTTATTACTTTTTTAATAATTTTTTTCAATATTAACTTAATCTCGTATAAAATTTTAAATTGACCATAATTTACACATTTATTCAATAAAATCAATAAGATTTTTTTTATTTATAAGTAAAAAACTAAAAGTTAGAAAAAATATCGTTTATAATAAATATAAAAAGAAATAAATAGTTATAAATATGATAAGATTTAAATTTTAGTTTAATAAATTTAAATAATAATAGATAGATTTATTAAATTTTTAAGAGAAAAAAAACTCATTCATAAAAATGTAAAATTAAAATTTTATAATAATATGTTAAGAGTGTGTGATCTAATTTAATTCATGTATTAATTCGTCTTGATTTAATTCTATTAAAAAATTATCCATTTTTATTTGATTTAGATTAAATCTCATTCGGTGTAAAAATTTAATCCAATAGATATTTTTGCCATCTTTAAATAAGATTAACTAAATAAATTATAATGTGTGATATGCTCATAAATTTGCCGTACTCATAAACTTAAATTGGGCCATTAAGTTTTGAGTTTTTATTGGATAGTTGTATCATGACTTGAACATATGTGCTGGCGTCAAGCACGCAAATTATCTCAAATGTGATTGGTCTTGTATCTTCTACCTACTGAATCTTAAATTATTACAAGCATGTATCACACATCTAATCATATATTTGTATTATTGAAACAAAATTATTATTTCAATTGTTTGTAATATAATATTTTAACATTTATGGCATATGAGGACAAAATTCTATAATTTCAATTAAAAATTATTATTTTATACAAAGAAAATGAAAAAAAATAAATTTAAATTTATAATTATAAAAATAATTATATATAAATTTAATTAATTTTTAATGTTTTTTTTAAATCAAATAATTTTATGTTATGATTTATGTAAAAATTTAAAAAAATATATTTAAAAATACAAAAAATAGAGTTAATTAAATTTATTTGTCGGATTGATCGGATTGATCGGATTGATCGGATAGTTTACGGATCGGATTGAGCGGATGTAAGAAGTGATCGGATCGGTTGCGGATTAGGATGTTTCAATCCGAGCGGATGGTCGGATCGGATCGGATGACAGTAAAATCAACGGTTTCGATCCGATGAACACCCATAATTACAAGCATGTATCACACATCTAATCATATATTGTATTTATTGAAACAAAATTATTATTTCTATTGTTTGTGATATAATATTTTAACATTTATGGCATACTTGGACAAAATTCTATAATTTCAATTAAAAATTATTATTTTATACAAAGAATTTAAATTAAATTGTTTAATAAATAAAATAATAGAGGCTAAAAATATATTAACTGTCACATCTATATTTAAAACATATTATGAAATGAGATTTTTACCCACAAGGTCACTAAGAAAAGCACATGAACCAAAATAAATTTCAATTTCATAAATTTCATTAAAAAATAATTCCTTGTTGTTTAATTTAGTTATTAGAATCAAATATAGAAACTAATACATTTTCTCAAACATGTAGAATTTTTATAAAAAATTAAATTAAACTTTATTATTAGCTATCAAATATATAATTTAAATCAAAATTTATAAATCTAATAGGCTAATAATTAAATTTGATAAATCATAACTAATGATATTTATTAATATATTAAGAAAAATTTAAACTTCTACCATTATTTATGTTTTCAGTTTTCCAATCAAATATTTGAATGTTTTAACTTATATATTTGAGATTTTTAAGAACAATTTAATTTTAATATTATATTATAATCTTTAAAAATTTAATTTAAATTTCTAATAAAACCAATGGAAAATAGATATAAATATAAAAAAAGTCATGTTAATAAATAGATTAAAAAATTACCTTAAAACAACAACTAAGTGAAGAAATATAAATATGTATTTTTTATTTAAAATAATAAATAAATAAATAACTGACAAAATATATTTGATTGTAGAGGGGCTAGTACAGAATGAAATTTTAAATTGCTCAAGAAGGTTTAGAATTGTGAAACGAGAGCAGGTTGAGCATGAGGAAAATTAAAGATTGTAATATAATTAACATTACTTGATCATGTTTCCGCAATACAATATTATGCATTTCTCATAGAAAATCGATAGAGTTCAAACAATAAATCTAAAAAAATAATAAGCAACAGCCGCCCACACGCACAAGTACACAGGAATTCAACAACGCCTATGGACTCAATAGTGTTCTTAGAGTATTATAATACTAACACGTGCATTACCTTAATAGGATTCAATGTTTTAACAAAATAGAGAGGGAATGTCTAGAGAGGCCAGGCTTGTATATGTAGGTGCTATGGTTAGGCGGATCTAGGATTATAATAAATGCACAAAAAATATATAAAAAATAATTTCTTATTTTTTATTAAATAAAAATTATATATATATATATATATATATATATATTTAATTGAATTTATAATGTGTTTTTAATTATGGAAAGACTAAAATATAAAATTTAGGAACTATAGTACAATTTATGCATAAATTTATCTATATAATATGTAAAATATTGTTTGTTAAGAAATAAAAAAGAGACACACGTTGTAAAGTAAATGAGTGTTATCGATGTTTATAAACAAAACTTTTTAAGTGTAAATTAGTTTCTAAACGTATTTTCTTTCGTTATTCAAGCCGAATAATCTTCTAAGCTTCGTGTTAAAGTATTTTTAGGATACATTATTTATTTAAACAAGTTAGAATTCATATTGTACATGTAGAAACATTTGGTGTATATATTGGTCAATTGATTGAGCAGTAAGTCTATCGATCAAAGTGATAGATTAATCGTTATTGGATCAATCAAAAAGGGTTTCGATCGATCCTCATTGGTTTAATCGATGGAGCCTGTAGGATTTCAACTTAAAACTCAATTGTATACTCAAGTCAAAATATTATTTTATCATATTTTCTCTATTATTATTACTCTTTGGATTATTTAATGTATATAATGATAATTTCTCTTTAAACTAATATTAGGGTTTCATCTTACTTATACAAACAACCTAATGCTTACTGTTTAAATAACCACACATGTTTTATTCTTTTAATTATTGTTTTGTGTTTTCTTTCTCAAAACGTTTTATAAAAACTAAACCATATTTTGTTAAGTTCATTCTTGATTTAATTCATCAAACATTGTGTGGTTACATTTAATTGATTAATATGAAGAAATCAATATTTGAAGAAATAATTAGAAGAAGAAATAAACGTTTTCTTCAGTATATATTTTCTTAATTTGTATTGGGTATGTACATTGTTTATATAGACAAATATCAATTACTATTTCAACAACCACTATGATTGAATTATATGGTTTACAACTGCTTGGTAGGCGCCGTGTATATTGGTAGGCGTTTAGCGTCGGTACAATATTTGTTGAATGAGTTGCATTATTTGTTGAATTCAACATAATAAACCTATTTTTTTATAATATTGTGATTTCAACTTTCATTTGAAAGTTTTCTAGATGATTTAATTTAATTGATTTATTTTTGAATCTTCTAGCAAAAATTTTTCATAATTAAATCTACTATAGATATACTTTATACTTGTTTTTTTATGTTAATTTTTCAAGTGCTAACTGAACATGTTTAATTGCTCATGTGATTCAAGAGATCGGAATGTTGGTTCGGATCTGTACAACTATCTTGTGAAAACTGTAAAAAAAGCGACAACGTGTAAGTAGATTTCATTGGGGACTTTATTTGTAAATGGTAGTATAAGACTTAAACTTGTAATTGAACATTGATTTATCTAGTGGATAGTTAGAGAGTTCAGTGGATCAGTAATTTTCCTTTTAAGTCATTGTTGTGACTTAGGTTATTTTCACTTAAAATTTTATGTTTCAAGTTTATCTTTATTTTTACTTTACATTATTTACGTACGATTACATGTCTGATTATTTGTTGATTTTTAGTTAAACTTGATTCAAAAAATTAACTATTAACACTTCCTAGATTAATTAGATATGTAAATTTAATTTTCACATCCATCTTCTAAACCATCTACAAATTTGTCCTTTCTCACAATTCACATAAATATCAACTTAAACTTTTCTTCTCTCATTTTATTGCTCACGTTATTTTTGGGATGTGTGATGTAAATTTATAAAAGTCATCAAAATGGCCAAGAAGGCAATTTAGGCACCGAAGGTTTGATGAGCATCGAGCGAGGAGGTATGAAGAAATTTGAGATGTCAGGATTTGGCCTACACAAGTATGTGTGTTTGGTGACAATCAAGTGCCTATACGATGGATCAATCCAACTCTGATTGGGTTCTAATATTTTTTAATTGCATATACTTTATACTTGAAACCTTGGACGTCATTTGAGCACCTAAATTATTTCATTGCGAGAAAAATCACTAGTTTATTGAAAAATTACAAATAAGGGAATTTTCATTGTTCCTTGTTGCACTAAATTGAATTGGTAATTATGTAATTGACATAAGGAAATTATTTTCTAAGGTTAAAAAAGACATTTAGGAGTATTGAATGTGTTGCTTAATAGAGAAAAGTGAGAAGCATTCTAATTTATTGGTGGTGGAAGCTTGGTTTGTTTTAGAAAACTCTTGATATTGAGCCTCTTAAGTGTATAACTCTCATTTATAATCGATTGTAGGTCTAAGAAACAAATTGTATCTTCATTGAAAGAGTGTAAAGTTTTGGGTGTATTCTTTGAAACAAAGAGGGATTTGGGTGTAAGAGTTTTTTTTATATTAAATAGATAGACGGTTATATTATTGTGTAATATATGTTGTAATTCCTTTTTATCATATTAAAATTTTTCATGTAATTGGGTGTGGATATAAGCTCTTAAGTTTATAAACGAATAACTTTAAATCTTGTGTCTCTTTTATTGTTTCCTGTTCATATAACTATTGTTATCTGCTCATATAATTTTTTGATTGATTAATTGGTGTCTGGTGTCATTGTGGGGTTGGTTTCTACTGGGTTTTATATATCAATTGCTAATTATTTGATTGGATTAGCAACAAGTTTACGTGATAACTCTGCGGTAAACTAGTGACTGGGCATAACTTTTATATAGGAAAAAATAAAATAAAATAAACCACGTCACTAGATCATGAATCTTGTTAGGACTGATCTAGCAATCATAGATTCTCAAATATTGCTTTGTACTGCAACTTGGAGCTTGATTTTATTTTAAAACAATAATTTTGAAATCAATCCCCCCATTTCATATCTAATCCTTTAACTGATTTCATCTAGATATTAAATCTATGTTTAGATTTATATTGGGAGATATATTTTCATAAATATATTAATAAATAAATGGATAAAAAATGATATTTTTTATTTAAAAAAGATTTAATTACATCACATAACTCTAATTTACGTATGAATTTTTATTTTTAACTCATTATTAAGTATATATATTTTTTTATATAACATATTTTGAGATTTAAAATTAAAATAACGTGAATAGGTTATATTAAAATAGAAAGATAAAAAAATACCCTTTCTTTTAATATTTTTAGTGCTTGTCCATAATTTGGTAAATCTCTATGACTCTACCCGATGAATGATAAGTACTTTAGAATTAGATTATTTTGGAAACATCAAACAAGTGATAATCTAAGATAGGCAGTAAGCTTCAAGCAGTGGAGAGTGGAGACAACACATCATGTGCTGCTAATAGTTTAAGAGATAATATAAAATTAGCATCGTGTACGTCAGTACGTGTACCTAAAAAATAAAAATCATATAAAAAATCAAAAGCCTGTCTTTGGCCTTAAAAAGTTTAAATCTCTTACTTAACCTGTTGTATACACAGTACACACACCAGCCATTAAGCCTTTGTGTCCTTCAAAATCTAATTAACTTAATCAAAATTGTACTGACTTTTTTGACTATTGGTCGGCTATCTTTGTTATTCTTTATTAATATAAATTTTTTCATAGTTCTTTTTGTAAGTTTCTGCGCGCATCTAGAAAATATTAAATACACACATCCAACAAGTGGATAGACCAGGCTTCAGTTTTTGGTCCTCATGTTAACTGAAAGGCGTAATACTCTATTAATTTGTTTTATGATCTTCATGAAGCAGGCAGCATTATGATTTATGAGAGTCCAGTCATAAGCATCTTCATATTTGTTTTATACTCGATTAATATTTAATTATGTTCATTTAGTAACGTGATGATAAGATTCACATTTTTTTGTATTTCATATCACGTACTTAAATCATATAATAGGTTTTTAATTGTTTCATTATGGCTTGGACAAGATTAAGATCTGGTTTTGAATTCAATTTTAAAGAAAAAATAAATATTTGTTAGATACCTTCTTAAATAAAGATGCTATACAATTTTTTATTAAATATTCTCTAATTGTTGTAAAAAAAAAAAACAAAACTTCCAAACTTAAAGCAGGGTACAATTTCTATTTTTCCTAAATTCATCATCGAATTTATATAATGCCAAAATGTTGAACCGAGGTCGGCCAATGTCTAGAGTAAATCTTGAAAGATCCATTGCATGATTAATTTCTTTTTCTGGTTTACACTGATGCTTAAATACGGACATATAACCATGGTAGGATTTTTCTGATGAACAGAGGGAGAAAAAAAATCCACTAGTACTGTTCTTATTATATTTTATTTATTAAAAAAATAAATCTAAAAATACTTAAATCTTAATAAGTTTTAACCTGTAATTTGAAACTAGAGAAAAAATCTTATCCACCAACTGCAATCCTTTTATATAAAGTGTGAAATTTAATCCTTTAAGGGAAGCAATTTGCATTGAGAATTCAAGATATTTATGAGCACGAGGAAATGTCTTTAGCATTATTATGGAAATAACAAAAGTAGAGTTACAGAAATGTATGCATTGTGCGTAAACATTATACATGAAAATCATAGAAATCCTTTGTCTTGGAAGCTTTGGATGCAATCATCAAACATTTGGTCAAGTGTTTTAAAAGCGGGAAAACCCAAATGAGCAATTTTACTTGTGTCCATGCTATGTGGGTTACTGTCACCTTGCTCGTTGCCACACCTGTAGTATTAGGAAAAAAAAATTATATGAGACATGTGCAGGCATAAATGGCATATCTTGATATTTTCAAGACATATGTTAAGAAATATAAGCAAATAGGTTCTATGCTTTAATAAAATGGTTCGTAATGTCATCCATGCACATGTTCCATGTAAAACTTTCTAACTTGTTGTAATATTAGTGGCATAACATGTTATGTCATTTTTCACATTTGTTTTTTCTTTTACAATGATTTATATACATACAAAGGAAACAAAGTTTGTTTAGGATTGTTGAACTACTCACTTGTTTTCATATGGATAGGTTGGGTATTTGGCCCTAAGCATTTCAATGATTTGAGACCAATGAGCTACAGAACTTGAACAAACAAGCCTCCCTGATACTCTGCTGTCCTCCATTGCTAATATATGAGAAGATATCACATCGTCAATGTGCACGAAACCAACAGTTGTATTTGGATATTCACCTCTTAAACCTAATATCAAGTCACAAAAAACTTATTGGAACAACATATTGGTTGAACTTTACAGAACGTTTTGGGATTAGGGTTCAAATCATCCTATAACTCTTTTACATATAAGGTCACTTTAGTCCTACTTTTAAGTGAGTAAGTGTAGTACTGTAATTTTGAATAGAATCAATCTAGTCCAATTTTTTTTAAAATGATATTTTTTCAAATATATAATTGTATTTTTATTAAAAATAACATTTTATTTATAATACTCCTAAAAATAACATTAAGAACCCACAAAAATACACTTTATCATCTTTTGTTTCCAAATAAATATAATCTCTCTCATTCTGAGAATCTCTCAGCATCTCTATTTTTCTTTATTAAAACTATTTTTTATCTTATAATTTATAAATCTAAACTTTGGAGATAACAATAAAATTTATAATGTTTATATGAATGAATTAGAGGTAAACAAAGAGATGTATAAATTAAAATGAAATTTTAATTAATAAGGTTCATGTTAATTAATAAGATTCATGTTACAATCCGTTACTTTTTAAAATCCATTCCATAACATCTTCACTTAATTTGTGGTGAGATGAGATGACAATGAGATAGTACTAATTGAAATATCTTATTTGTTCCTGAATAGACTAAATAAGACAAATAAAAATACAAAAATAATAGAAAATATTATACATATTTATTTATAAGGTAAGTTTAACAAGAAAAATGATATAATATATGTTTAAAATTACGCTTACAAAATGAAATGAGATGATATATAAATGAAATGGGACTAAAGTATCCTTGTGCAAAGAGTAACCGGACTATTTGGACTCTACTCCCGAACGATCATTCAGTATCTTAAAATTGTACATCACAAGAATGTTCAGAATCTTGAATTGTGGATTTATCAGCTGTATTTGTGTTAAGATGATCTATCTTGTGGGTTGCATCCAATATCAATTTCCATATAAACTCAACTACTAGAAATTTTCTATTACTTAGGCTAAGCCTCATAGCTAAAAAGAAATCTGCAGGCTTTTAAAGCAGAAAAAAAGTTTTGAATTTAATGGTGCGAGAAAATAAATTCATGACCTAAAATTGGACTCGGTCAAATGGAAAAGAAAGCACTCTTCTATGATCATGTTAAAAGTCTAACCTTTAACAATTGACAGTATCATTTGCAGTGTACTGGTAGGCTGAGGTGCTAGTAGAGGACCAACTACCAAAGATGGATTTACCACAATTAGATCCAACCCTCGCTCCTTTGCAATTCTCCAAGCCTCCTTTTCTGCAATAGTCTTCGCATATGCATACCAGAGCTGCGTGCAAACAAGATTATTCTCATAGTCAAAAGCCTTACAAAATTATGAAAACCACAACTTACGAGCCTATTTGCTTTTGCTTATGTTAATTGATATGATTTCAATCAAAAGCGATTTAATGAAAAAATTTGAGGAAGAAGCGAAAAATATGATTTTTGAGCTCTGTTAACACAATTTTTAAATTCTTCCTTTTCCAGGAGCGCTTTCTATAGGGTCTTAGAAGAATACAGTGACATATCCTATATCCTATTGATCAAGGCTAGCAGTATCAACATGTTATCAAAACATTGTGCGATTTGAAAATGAACAAGGGAGAAAGTGTAATTACATTGTATTGTTTGCAGTACTCTGGATCGCTCCAATGTGACTCATTTAGGGGACAGACTTGTTGCACATCGTACCGAAATCTTATAGAAGAACAAGAAGAGGTGATCACAACCCTTTTAACTTTAGCTTTGATGCAGGAGCTCAACACATTCAAAGTACCCTTAATACTTGGATCAATCAAAGCAGCCTACAAAATTTAACATTCTTACCGATCATGTCTGCGTCAAGCAAACTAAACTTTTATACTAAGACAGGAGGTTTATAAAGTAATTAATAAGTGTTATTTTATACACATTTTTAAATATCAATTCTTTTATAATTTTACATATTTTATTATTATAACGAGCTAAAATTGTTTATTCGTATCTATTGAAAAATATTAATTTTTAGATTTTTTAGGAAATGTTTTATGATTTTTATTTAATCGATAAAATAACTTAGAAAGAAAGTGGATATATTTAGCAAACCATAGAAGCTTCTCCTCCTTTTAAGACGTGATAGACACTAAGGTGTCGTTTGGTTCGTGGAATGGAATAGAATCGGAATCGGAATCGGAATGAAAACAATTTTGTTTGGTTTGACCAATGAAATCAAGCTCAGAATCAGGATTATAGTGTTTGGTTTGCCACTAGAATGGAATGAAAAAAGCTGTAAATGACCTTAATACCCCTACATGCTGTAAAGTTCAAATAATGTCATTTAATTACTATTTTTTCGTCACACAAAATACATTATTGAAATCGTTATTTTTCTAAATAAGTATTACTTAATTAAAAAGAAATATATTATTAAAATTATTATTTTCTAAATAGGGTTTAGGGTTTTGAGGTTTGGGATGTGTGATTTAGGGTTTCGGGATTTAGGATTTGGGGTTATATTTGTAGGTTAAGGTTTAGGGTTAAAATTATTATTTTTCTAAAAATAGTTTAGGGTTTTAGAATTTTGGATTTAGGGTTTTAGGGTTTTAACGTTTAAGTTTTAAGGTTAATGGTTTTAGGATTTGGAATTTAGGGTTTAGGGTTTTGTGATTTATGTTTTAAGGTTTAAGGTTTAGAGATTTGGAGATTTGGGGTTTAGGGTTTAGGGATTTGGGGTTTAGGGTTTAGGGTTTAGGGATTTATGTTTTAGGGTTTTGGGATTTATGTTTTAAGGTTTAGGGTTTCAGGGTTTAGGGATTAGGGTTTAGGGAATTGGGATTTGGGGTTTATGTTTTGGGGTTTTGGGGTTTAGGATTTAAGGTTTTAGGATTTGAAATTTGGGATTTAGGGTTTAGGGATTTGAGGTTTAGGATTTAGGGTTTTAGGATTTAGAATTTGGGAGTTAGGGTTTTGGGATTTGAGGTTTAGGGTTTTAGGATTTTAGGATTTGGATTTAAGGCTTTGAAATTTTGGGTTTAGGGTTTTGGAAGTTTGGGTTTGAGAATTTGAGATTTGAATTTAAGGTTATATTTTAGGTGAGGATAAAATTGGAAAAAAAAATTTAGATGGGAATGTAATAATGATTACTAAAGGTGGGAGAAGGAATTGCTATTCCGTCCAACCAAACACACAAAATGGATGGAATCAATTCTGATTCCATTCCATTCCCTCCAACCAAACGTGTGGTAATTATATCTCTATCAAAATATCAACAATCATATTTATATCTTGATTCAATTTTTCCCTCTTACAAATATAAAACGCCTACAAAATAAGGAGAGTATCAGAATTAACAAAAATAATATAACAATTGCTACTAGCAATAATAGAAATTAAAAAGCATATCTAAGATAATTTTTAGAAGAAATTTGAAGATCTTTATAAATTTTTGTTAATCCTTTTCTCTTTAGTTTTTCATGATAATAATGTTGATTCTCTGGGAATCTAATTAATTTAATAACATAATACTCATCTTAGTCTATGGTTTAATTAATTTAATGTCATAATAATTTTAATTTTAATTCTTGATTTTTAATGCGTGTTAATTATATGTTTTAATGCTAAAATTATATACGTATGAATTAGAACAATTAATTAGTTTGTTATATGAATGTATTTATATCTAATTTAAGATATTAGTACGTAATCGTTAATATTTTTATTCAAAGTAGTATTTTGTGATTGGTGTTATAAGTAGGGTTGAATACTTTCACTAAAATTTAAAAGATTGTTCTAATCTTAGGTGGTTTAGTTATAATCTTTTTATATCTTACTGTAATAAATGAATTAAATCTATTAAGCATATTTCTAGGTTGTTCATAACTTAATTTGATTAATAAATATACCTTTAATCAATTACACGATAAGAAAAGAAAAAAAGTCTTAAACATACTTAGATTTTTAAAGTTAAAGTTAAAAATTCAAGATTTATTTTAAATTATAAAAATAATTTAGAACTTCGAAAATTAATTTACATTGTTAATGAAATTGTATATTATTGACGAAAATAGTCTCATAATTACATATCTTTTACTATTTTTGTGTGACATATTTTATTATTTCATATTATCTTTTTCAAAAACAAAAAAAAACATATTTTAATAATCTTAATTAACTTAGCAACGAAGAGTAATTATAAGTAGATATGTTTACCAATTTTTAAAGGCATGATAACTTTTATTTTTAAATTACTTATCAATTATACGTAATAAAATATATTTGTATTTTCTAAGTCATGTAAATAACATTTCTACATGGGTATCAAAAGAATGAAACAATTCACAAATTTATAACAGACCCAACAAAAGAGTCAAGGTTTTTTTTATGACATTTCAATCAAATTCATCGACGTATCTCATCATTGAAAGCCAATTCGTATCAAATTTCAATTTCAATTTGAGTACAAACTAATTGGGTCGGCTTATTAAAAGAAACATTAGAGAAGAGCCTTTTCAGTGTCTCTAGTTTTACCTGAACATGTTCATCATAACGAACAAGTACGGGTGATGCAATATGAAAAACCCCATACACCCCTTGAACAGCTTCATCAAAGCTGCTTTCTACCATCAAATCAGCATTGAAAAGTTTAAGCCTCTCTTGGGCTCCATTGAAATCAAATAAAAATCCAACCTTTCCCACATCCCCTTTCCAAAACAAAGAAATTCAATTAACCCAGCTTGTCAAAAGATCTCATTAAACTTTTACGTGGAACAAAATATGAAGCTGAAAATTAATATATGTACCTGGATCTCGCACTGTGGTACGTACAGTATGCCCCTTCTCTAGCAATGCCTTCACAAGATAAGCGGCTACGAAGCCAGTTCCTCCAGTCACACAGTACTCTGGCATTTCTTTCTCTAAATGAGCTATTTGACTATTCCTTTCTTCTTCTTCTTACACTAAAGCTCTCCAATTAGTTAAATCTTTGTTTTGCTTCTTCTCCCAAGTCCCAATAATAAAGATAGAAAATACAAGCAAAGTGCATCTCAAAATTAATTTGTTTTTGCTAGCGGTATATATAATTAATTTATTTTTTATTGGGTGGAGCCAGGAGGATTAGTATTTAATTAGTAGTGGTGGCTGACTCATGCTTTACTTGGTAGGAAAACATTATTGGCTTTCTTAATGTCTTGACGTTGGATATTATTTATTTTTATTAAAGTACATTTACAATCAATCCGATTATTTACTCTGTAAATCTTCTATTGATTATTTATTTATTTTTTAAATAAAAATTTATGTTAATCTTAAATATTATTACTTTAAATTATCACATCTTACTCTAAAAAATAATAAAAAACTCTTCCTCACCTTAGTGCTCTTTAATGAGAATTTTTGTTTTGTTATATTATAAAAGTATAATAGAAATATAACTAATCACAATTAAGATGAATTATAAAAAGCTATTAGAACTTGTATATTAATTTAACATAATATAACCAAATATATGTAAAGTAATCAAAGAAAATGATATAATAATAAAATTTATCTATCAAAATTTTTGGAGATGGATCTCAAACATTGAATAAATAATTTAAAAAGGTTAATGATATTGAATAGAAGAAACATGACAATGAACCCATATGAATCATTATTCTCTCTCTATGCATAACAACATGAAACATAAGAATGAAACGAAAAAGTCAAAGCATACATGTAAAAAATCATTGAAAAATATGTATATAAAGATGTGAAGCTTGATAAGTGCTTAAAAAATACTTACATTTGTGATTTTATTGTACTTAAATGAAATAAATAGATTTGATTATAACATGTGTTATGTGATAATTTATGTAAATCTATATGTTTTGAATCACATGCGTGTTTTGTTATATTTCAGGCGTTTTTAGCTTCAACATGTATAAATTTATCAACACATGAAAAAAACACTTAAAGAACTTAATTTGCATCTTAGTAGCTTAAAAGATTAAGTCATGTAAGCCTTACAAAAAGAACCAACCAGTTTGTAAGGCGTATAAGGAAAATTTGTAGAAAAAATGAAATGTGCTACAACGAAGAAAATAGTGTGTCATGGCACACACTGTTCGGGATGAAATGATTGGGCATATCGAGTTTTGTGTACCATGGTGCGACTTACTCAAGTTGAAATGTATGATGACTCTATGAAAGTATAATTATTAGTGTTTTTTGTTTAATATTTACTCGTTTTATTCAATAAGTAGTATTTTTTGGATTAAAAATATTAAAATATGAACTTTCTAGTAAAAAGAGATGAAATGTATTTTTGAATTTTTTTTGATTTTTTTATTGTAGGATAAGTTAAAAGACACCACTTAAACACCATGCAAGTATATGAGTTAACCAGACAAGCCACGTGGATGCCATGTAAACAGAGGAAGCTAATCGCGCAATGTCACGTGTAATGAGTGACACATGACTCACCACGTGTCAACATGATGTTCATTTAGAGTTTCACAATACGATCAACAATTGTGCCACCCATCATCACCTTATTTGTTCATTATTTCCACTCGGGTGCCACTTGATCTCCGTTCGTAAATTACATATCACCAAGTGGTGTTGACTCAATGTGCGTTGATTGAGACGAGTCTATTCCGCCATGCTTCATTTGCTGATTCATCCAATATATATATATCGTGCCATATGTCATGTTTCTATTGGCTAGTACTATTAATTTTCTCTTTTTTCATCTCAGTCCTTGATCTGAATTTAATATGACAATTCAGATTTCATCTGAGTTTAATTTAATCCTTTAATTTCCCTATAAATCCTAAAGAGTTACAAAAATTATTAATTTTTTATCAGTTTTTGGAGCTAAGAAGAGTGAAAAATTCAAAAGGATATACAATTTTGATTTAGATTCAAGGGGAGTTTGCTGCTACAATTTAAGAGATTGATTTTATTTTTTTTTCTTCTCATTTTTTTTTATCAATTTTTATGTATTTCTTTATAAAAAATATGAGCTTTATAAACAAAATTATTTCTATCTAATTTATTAATCTAAGGGTCTTATGAATCCATTTTTTAACATGTGATGATATAATATTTTATTCCAATTATAATTGTAATTTAATTATATTATTTAATATGATTTTTATGTTATTAATTGTTTAACCAATAATTGATTTATAAAGATAATTAAATAGATTTGAGAGAATTATTTAATTGTTTGTCTTGATTAAGTAGCATGCATAACTTCTAAGTAAAGATGTATGATTCTTTATATATGTGAGAAATAATTGATGAACTTAATGAGTAGTACACAATTTAATTGACATGAGAGTGATTAAGTTAATTACTATATGATGTGTAGTTTATCTAAAAAAAGATTAAATGTTAAGTTAGATTCAATTGATCATTTAATTAATTGAAAGAATTTTAACGATTTATATGTTTAAAAAATTAAAAAATTAAATATTTTTAGATATTTTCTCAATCTCATTGTTTTTTGGCAGTGCAAGTATGTCAAAACTAGTACGAAAGTTATCACGAATGGTGGCTTTTTAAAACGAATACATGAATCTTCATTTTACTGATGTTTTGTGGAAAGTCATTGACCAAGTTTAATCCCTGCAATATGAATAGTGATGATGGACGCCTATGGAATATTTAAAGCAAGGGAAAAGGGTACATTCGAAAAGGAAGAAATGGAGTGTAAGTCACATTTGATCAAAAGGTGCCACCATGCAAGAAGAGTTTCATCATGTACACGACATGACGGAAGTGAAAAAAAAGAAGAAGTCCTAGTTGAAACGTTGGTTGCTCCCTCTACCTAGCCTACTTAGTATGAATGTTAATGTTGCTATTTTTGTACCAGATAACAACTTGGGCTTTTGGATTTATGATTAGATATTCGATTGGTGATGCTTTTAGTGTTATGACTGACTTTATTCAAGCATCCTTTTCCCATCTTGCGGTTGAACTCCATGTAATGTGTGACATGGGTTATAATAGACATTATGTTAGAGTCTAACTCTTTGAAGGACCAAATCACACTACCCATTCTTTAACTGGCTATATAATTTGTAGTGGTTATAAGACTCAGTTAAAAGAAGTAATTTCTGCTTCAAGTATTTTACCAAGACCTTTTTCTTTCTACTTTCAGTTAATAAAAGTATAACATTTGATTTTGGGAAGAAGAAAAAAATGATTTAGGAGTTGAAACAGCAATGTTTCGATTTTAAAATTTAGTGTAATTAAATCATCAAAATTTAATTTTGTTTAATATCAATGTAAAGTGAATGAAAGTGTACTTATTTTTTTAAAAGGTAATTAGTTAAATACATTAATTAAAATTTTAAACTAGAATGTTAAAAATACTTAAATTTATTAAAGGTAGCAGTACCCATTGCCCATATTCGGACTTCAACTACTGTCTACGGTACTAACCTGTAGGGTTATTCAGAGTCTTGGATGACCCAAAATGGATATAGCCCAAATTCATATCTAGAGTGAGCTCATAGAGGCTAGGCTACGGCCCAATATTTTATTAATTATTACCGAGATAATCTTGCGTTCAATTCAAATGTGTTAAAAGATGACGAGTTAACGAGTAATATAAATATTATTTATAATCAATTATAAAATTAATAATTAAAATACATATTTTAAATAAGAAAAAAAACTATCTTAACAATAATACTATTTTATTATTCATTAAATTATAAAGCTTAATCTTTAATTCTAAAACCCAAACACAAATTTCAAATACTAAATCCTAAATACTAGATATTAAATTCTTATACGCTAAAACTTAAATCCTAAACAATAAACATATTAGATTTAAGATTATTTTTATCTTTTTAATTAATGATTATGTTACTTTTTTACTTTTTGTTGTTAGATATAAATATTAATTATATTGGATATTTTATTCCAAATTTAAGTGTACTTCCTCGTCTTTAAGGAAAACAAACTAGAGGGAGGAGAATGTAGGTTTCACATGCTTATTTAAATGAAGAATGGAGAAAAATTTAGGTTGTATTTACTTAAGCTAAAAGGGAATGGGAGAACAATGGAAACACCCACTTCTTATGTTTACTTTACAAAATGGATATTGAAAAAGTAAAAGGAAAAGGAATCCCTCTCAAACATTTCTCTTATTCACTATTAGGGATGGGGTACGAATTATCATGTTAATAGTCATTACTTCTCTAGTTGTCTTGAATAGTTTCTATCAATGGTTGTTAGTAATGAATCAGTTTTAATCTTGATTTTTATTTATAAATATTTATTTAAAAAATTTAAAAGTTAGAATAATAATAATTCTATTAAATTATTTAAAATACTTACATTATTTTTCTTTGTTATATATATATATATATATAAAAGAATAAAAAATTAAATCTAATTATATTTAATATTAAATGTATATTATACCTCGTATTTATATATAATATAATATTAATATATATTTAATTTTATAATAACAATAACTATATTCGTGTAATCAATTTTGATTGATTTTGAAAAACATAGCCATACTTTTTTTTTGTATATAACTAATTCTTTACTAATTAAATGTTCATCCCTGTTCACTATTTTTCCCAAATTTGATTTTATACTTTCCTAAATGATTATTTCACATTCGCTTATTTTACTTTCTTTTATTATTATTTCATTTTAATTACTCTTAATTGTTTTTAATATGACTAAGTAACTTACCATATTAAAGCCAAAAAAAAAAAAATTATAGTACGTTATTTAACCAAATAATTATAAAAATGAAAATCAATATTGACTTTTCAAAAATTTTTACTATAAAATATAATATATTTGATATAAATATAAATATACATATATTTAATATTTTTGATGGGGATAAAAATATGAAAATATATGTGTGACGATGATAAAACGTTCAAACCTGCCTATGATAATTGTGAACATAATAATAATTATAGACACGTAATACCGTTGTAGAAATTGAAATAAATATTTGCCAACTTTTTCTCGACCTACCCAACCACAATTTTGGTATCATATTCATCAAAGTTAGGTTGTATTATTTCCACAGTATAGGAACTAACCGTACAGTTCGTCTTATAATTAATTTGAGTCTTCTTAGTTAAAATATAATACTTGAACATGTGTTGTTACAAACGTTTGTATTACATGTTTCTTAATTTTTCTAATAATATGTGTAAAATAAAATAAACATGATACATTCAAAAATTAAATTTACTAGAGTAGCTTCTTTGTCTTTAAAACTTCCGTCATAGTCATAGTTACTGTTGAAGTTGAATTATATTTTATCTATTTTCTAGACATATATATACCCGTAAATCATTACAAAACCATATCAAAAGATATAATATTTAGAGTATAATATCCATTCTAATGATTAAGTTAATTTCTGAAACAAAATGTCAAAGAAAATTTGAGAGAGTTTATAATATGAGCTATGCATATCCTTTTAGGTTGTGAAGACTAATTTAAAGATTTTAAAAGATGAAATAATCGTAAATAATAATTATCGATTAATTAGTATTTAAATTTATAATATTTAAATATCAAATTAATTAATATATAATTATTTATGATATTAATGATCTTTTATAAATAATAAGATAATGTTATTAATATTGATTTTTAAATTTAAATAATAAAATATATAACTGATTTTGCGTTAATTATACCTATTTAACTTTTCAATCTCATCTTCGATTAATCAAATGATGTCTTATATCCAACACAAATCCCCTAAGCTACCTGGGCCATTGCTGATGGGATATGTAGTCTAATTATCTCGCCCAGATATGGTAACTTAGTGATATTTTGTTATGGAGCTTCTTAGTTGAGTTATGGTAACTTAGTGACATTTTGTTATGGAGCTTCTTAGTTGAGTTATGCATATATATATATATATATATATATATATATATATATATATATATAGTAATCATAAACACGAGGTCATAAGCTTTCCAATGGATATTTTTATGTTTCAATCGAAATCTAAATTGGAAAGTTGTGTTTGGTTAAAATTTGAGAATAAATGACTAAAGATGAATGAAAATGCATTAACTTCAAGAGGATTATTTCATATTTTCTTTTATAATAACCATCTCACTAATTTGAAAAGGATTAGTCATAGTATTTAGTTATGTTTTTTATTTTTATCTCTTTTTTCATACATTTTTATTCTTTTTTAGAGAGTTGACCTATATACATACGTAAGTTTTGGTGAGTGGCTAGTTTTTTTTAATAAAAATCAAGCATGAATAAAATAAATGCATACTTTAAATTTTATTCAAATCATTCAATCTAACCAATGAAAATAAATACATTATTCTTCATCATATATTAAAAACCCTAACATTTGATGCAAAATCTATGAAGATCATCTAAGAATTTGAAATAATAAGAAAAGTGTTTAAAAGAGTAAAAAAAATATTTTCACTTAGAATAAAATGCTTATAGGCTTAAAATATTCTCAAAAGTTAATCTTCACTATTTGATTTCTAAACACTAATTTTGAATTTATCTCAATTTCAACATATAAGTATGAAACACATACTATGAATAATAAAACTATTTTTCACAATAATCTATAAACATATTTAAGATATCAAACAAACAGTACAAAGACTCAATCATTTACTTTAAATTAACTAAAAGCTACATAATTTTGCAAAAATATTTATGTGGACCTAAATGTCCCTAAACAAATAAACAATTAACTAAATAGTTGAAAACACGTCTTTAAATTTAAAAATATATAATTTCATATATAAAATTTCTTCTATT
Source organism: Hippophae rhamnoides (assembly GCA_033030585.1). Classification (NCBI taxonomy): domain Eukaryota; kingdom Viridiplantae; phylum Streptophyta; class Magnoliopsida; order Rosales; family Elaeagnaceae; genus Hippophae; species Hippophae rhamnoides. The sequence continues at coordinate 42,514,699 of CM065434.1, forward strand.
TCAACCGAGAATCTACATTGTTCTCAATGTGTCAAATATAAATCAAAGATAAAGAAAAAAAATTATCCATTTTCCTGAGCTCAATGTGATTACGAAAGTGATTTGGTTATTTGATAGTGAATCCACCATCTTAGTTAGTTATAATGCACATACATAATGTTAATGTTGTATACTTCTTATAAATCACATATTAATAAACATTATGAAAATAACACCTCTAAATAAAATAAACATAGTTTACACTAAGCAAATAAAAATTACATAAAATACATCAAATTTAAACAAAAGAAACATAAAATAAAAACAACTATAGCCAATTAATAAATAAAAAGAAAAAAAGAAAAAAGTTGAATATACTCGATACAATTATTGTATAAATTGCATAATAGATTTCTTGTATCATAAACTATTTTCATTATAAATTGTTTGTAGTATACTTTTATATTTATATTATCTTTTTATTTTTGTACTTGACATGTGACTTTAACTTTTGTTTTAAATAGTTTACGCTAGATATGATGTTCTTAGGATACCCTCTCACACTTTACATGAATAATATTAATAGGTCAAAAGAACTGTAGGCTAGACTTTGAGATCCAACAAACTTTAGTTGAGCAACATATTGAACCAGACTTAGAGCTTCCCTTTGAACTAATAATTATGGGAGATCACTATGAATGAGTATGCAAGGTCAGTCATTGGTACTGCTACTACCTCATTCCAACTGGATGAGGTTACCAAGAATTATGAATTGTGAAATATTTATTTTTTCATGTTACCTTCCTTTAAGGAGCTACCTAATGAAGACTTTATGTCTTTCATTAGGGACTTCTATCCCACAGTCCAAACATTCCCCTTCGGTGTACTCAACGAGGACTAGTTTAGAATGCACTGTTTTCTAAACACTCTCAAAGAAAAGGCTAAAGCTTGGATGATGTCACTCTTCTATGGTTCTCAGATGACTGGGAGGATATATATAATAAATTCATGGAAAATTTTATTCCCATAAAAAAATATCAAAGCTGAGAGAAACTATTGCTTCTTTCTCTCAAATGGAGAAAGAATCATCCCACAAAGCTTAGGATAAGGTCAAACTCTTCCTTACTAAGTACCTCTATCATAGCTACTCTTTGCAGCTATAAAACCAATTTTCTACGATGGATTGACACAAAATGTTAGTTTATCATTGACAATGCTGTGAGAGGAGATGAGAGAAAAGACAACCTTAGAGACTTATAATCTCTTTGAGATGTTGGGTGCTAACTCTTAATAGAAAATCTCTTGATAAAGAGACCTAGGGTTCATAACAATGTGGATTATGTAGTACTTTGGGACACAATGCTAATACCTACCTCTACCCAGGAGAAGCAATTACTGGACCTGAACAGGTTAATGTATTAATGGGTTACCAACAAAGACCTAAGTAGGATCCCAATACAAATATCTATAATCCAGGGTGAAAGAATCATCATAATTTCTTCTAGAGGCCAAAAAATCATCACATTGCCAAGAGCTTAGATCAATAGAGCTAGCAATATCACCAATAATTGCCTTGAAATCCTTTCAACAAACCAACTATAGGGAATAACTTGAATGCATTCATTCAAGTGAGCAGGGACAACCAATCAAGAACAAATCAAAGGTTAGACTCTATGGAGGCTTTTATAAAAAAAATGGAAGTACAAAATGACCATTTGATTGAGCACTTGTAGAAGGAAGGCAAAGAATAGAGTCCAGGTCAGAATAACAATTGAACTCGATGATGTGGGGATATTGAGTTTGCTAAATGATGATTCCTCCAAGTAACGTCTCATTAAAGAAATAAAAATAGTCTTGGATGAGAGATAATCCATTATTTTCTTTTGTTTTTGCTTTAATTTAATTTATTTTTGTTTCATAGTTATAATTTTTTTACTTGTTATTTCATTTAGTGTTAAGAAGAGAGTTATGCCTGCTTCGATACAAAATTTATCCCACCATGACAAAAGCGTTTCTACTCAAATTAGGATACAATTTTTAAAGCTCATGCTATGGCTTGCACTATGGCCGCATACATTTTCTATCAAAAATATACCAACGTAAAGCATTTTCACCCATTTTTCTAAAAAAAATCACTTTCTTCACAAAATCCCAAATTTTCTCTCCCCTCAATCACCAAAAACTCCACAAAAATCACAACTTTATCCCATTTTTTTTCAAAAAATTTACAAAAATCTCATTCCTAACTATTTCCTAGCCATTGCATTGAATTTTGTTTTTGGGAAAACCACAACTCATAAACAAATCTTCATCTTCTTCAAAAGAAATATTCTTCAAATTCATCATGCTCAACAATGAAAATAAGTAATCAATTGTTTTTGAATTTAAGTCTTAAATTAAATTCTCTAAATTTTGTGGATTAAAAAGAGTTCTAAACCCTAATTTGGACTAAGTGCGGTATGTAAAATATTTTGAAATAATTTATTTTGTGTTGTTTTATCTAGATTATGTGAGAACCTTTAGATTTAGATACTTTTGATTTTTATAGAAATGATCAAAAAAGGGATGTAAACTTTTGAGGATTATGATGAGGATAAATTTTCTAGGAATGATGCCAAATTAATATTTGAAAAACTCGTAGAAATAAACAAAGATTTTACATTGGAAAGGGGTATGGATTTTGATTTTGGGCTAAATGTCTAATTTGAGGAAATTTATGATGTAATAACAGTATTAAGATAGAAAAGGTTTGTTAAAGAACCAAATGTTGCTATTTAATCAATTATTCGAGAATTCTATACAAATGTTCTCAGCATTGTCGATAATATGGTTAAGGTACGAGATATTCTAGTCTCATTTGGACCATTTAATATTAATGCTTATTATGTGCTGATGAATAATTAGCCAAAATGAGTATGAAACCTTATTAATAGAAAGGCTTGAGTGAGGTTATGTCAATGAGAAAACTAAGGACTTTGAAGCTAAGTATTTGGATAAATTTTCCTGCATATGGAAATATTTTATTTGTTCAAGACTAATGCCCAATAGATATTATAACTCTATGTTATGACATTCAAGATGTCTATAGATGTAGGAAATATAATCCATTACAAGATTAAATTGGCTACTAATAGCTACCAATTGAGTTAATTTTTTTCCAAATTTATTACTACTATATGTAAAAAATTGTGGGTGACTCACTCAAAAGTGAAGTTATAATTCAACCTAGATAATTATTAAATACAAAATATTACGATGAACTCACTTTTGATATAGATAATGCCCAAAGGAATAAAAATGTCACTTTTTCATCAAGGATGACTATGAAATATGAAATTCATCCTTTAGATGAAATAATGACGTACATGTAAGAATATCTACAATCTTACACTACCCAACAAGTTGCATTCATAAATTGAAAATATCGTGATTAGGTGAATCATAACCGTTTAATGTATAAAATAAATGGTTACAACTTAACCATATCGAAGTAGATTCAAGCCATTTAGTAGCACCCGAGTATCAATATTATGATTTCACCTTTATACCACTAAAACAATCATGATAACATCATAAAGAACAAGGATCAGATTACATGGAGGACTGAGCACCAAATTTGTTCCAAAAAAATTTATGGGTCTTTATTTTTATTTACATGTACTTTGTTTTATTTTATGTCGTGAACTATAGTTTAATTATTATTTTGATATTATGTTTTTTGTTTCATTTTATTTATTTGAGTTTGTCTTATTTCTTATCTAGTGAACAATGTTTATTATATTTAAAACTATTTAATTTATATTTGTTTGTTTGGATGTGTAAGAAGTACGCATTATTCTATCTGTATGATTTAAATGATTGGAATGATTGATGCACCTTCATTTTTGCATCAATACTTAAGTACATTTAATATATTTTACCTTCATGTTTATATTTTTCATATTTTCATTTGTTTGTTTTTATTTGTTTTCATTGGTTTAAGAATTTTAGGTTTATTTTTAAATTTTTCTTGCAAAAACTATCATGTTTTTTTATTTAATTTTAAGAAAATAATTAAGTTTTTTCGCTATTAGATTAATTTGTTAATCATATTATAGGGTAATATGATAATTTGTTAGTTTTTGTGATAAATTATATTTTATGATAAAATGTAGAAATTACAATAAATCTAAAATTAGTGTTTAGGAATCAAATAGTGAATACTAACTTGTGAGAATATTTTGAGCCTTTATCTTTTTATTCTAAGTAATAATATTTTTCTACTATTTTAAAAAAATTTTTTATCAATTCAAATTATTAGACGATATTTATAGGTTTTACATTGAATGTTAGAATTTTACATATGATAAAGTGTCATATATTTATTTTTACTGCTTAAATTGAATGATTTATATAGAAATTGAAAATTTATGCCCTTCTTCGTTCATGCATTACTTAAAAAAAAGACATATATATGGTTACCTAAGCTATTACTAAAGAAAATTCAAAATTAACCACTAGTCAAATCATACAAAATATATACAAACTATAACCCAAAAATCCTACAAAGTTGTAAGAAATTACTAAATACAAAAAAGTGAAATAAATCTCCTAGAAGTCATTGCATTTTTTCATCTCTAAAAGACAAATAACTTAAAAAAATTTATTTGATGATTTTGATTGATGTATGATAATAATATGTGATTTTTTATTATAAATCCTTTCACTCGATTTCTTCGATATTATGCACTACTTTGTGCTTTTTATTCTTTTAACATATGTGAACATATTAGTTCATTTCTTTACGTATACTCTATTCGTATATAACTTTAAATAGGTGCTTGAACACATGGGATTAGTGTCATTGAGAATATTGTGAGGTTTAAAGTTGAAGTAAATTCAGTTTACAAACATTAAAATTAGACAAATTAATATTGATGCATTTTTTATGTGGATATGAATATGATTATCAAGTAATTGTTACAATAAATTATAAATGTGTAGGATGTTAAATAAACTTATGAATTTAAAATAGACTAAAAGTACGAGAAAGTTTTGTTATCTTTTATTTTGAATTTTTTACTTTGTTATTTATTTGTCTATTATTTAATTATGTGTTATTTATTTATTTTTATTATTTGTTTTTAATTTTTTGTATTTTAGTTTGATGATTGTGAGTATCATCTTTGAAAGCATTCATGAGACTTAAACCTGTTCATTAGGAAAATATAGGGGTTTAAAGACTTATTACATACGCTAAATGCAATTGTGTCAATCTATAAAAATGATTTAAAATAATTTAATTTTATTTAGTTTTTGTTTTTAGTTTTTCACTTTCTTTATTAGAGACTAGCAAGAAGCTACTTATAGGTTTTCATGAGTATTTAAAAGCACAAAATATAACGTGATTTTATGCATTTTAAATGTAAAAATAGATTTGTATTTGTATAATTTTATCATCCATTTTAACAAATCTATCTTTTCAAAATTATGGGTATGTTTTGTTGTTTTTCAAGTATTTATATTTTTAAATTGATTTGATTAATAAATATTTGAAGAATAAAATCTAAAAGTATTTAATTGCAACCATAAAGCATAAAAGATTAACATATATAAGTCTTACATATGCATTATTGTGTTCTTTAGTCATTTTGTAACAAAGCCTTCGAGCTTATCCATTCTCTTGAACGTGTGTATATGTTATTTTTGCTCTTTTTTTTTCTCTTTCTCTATTATGATCGGTAAAGAAGGATAGCCATAGTAGTGATTGTTATTAAAATTATTAATTGCATAATTAATATTAATGACTGTTATTAAAATATAATTAATTATAAGCTTAAAAAATTATTTTTTTTATTCTTTTAGGATCAAGATAGTTATATTGTCATGAATATTTTTGTTAATTTTAAAACAAAGCTTTTAAATTTATAAATTTTAAATTATTTTAGTATATCTGGAAATATAAAATCAATGGGATTATTATCATATCACTTTTTGTGACTCACATTAAATTTAATTTTAATTATAAAATTGACAAAAATATTATTAAAAGCAATTCAATTAACATAGAAAAAATATATCAATCAATTTCTAGTATGAAATCAATAAAAATTGTGTTACAATAATCTTACGTTTATTATAACATTAATAAATTTAAATATAACAATATCATTATTTTTATTATAAAGTGAATGTGTGTGCGTATTTCTTTTTCTTTTAATAATATTGGGAATGTATTTTAAAAGACATTAAGGTTGCATATACACGTATCCTAGTAGGCGTATTATTAAAGTGGATTGGTCAATTGAGTATAAAATTTAACAAAAACAATTGCAAGTAGTATTAAATACACCTTTTTTGTGATCTTTAATATATATTATTAAATTATTCTTATAATTAATTTTATAATTATTAAAATGATTATTTTTAATCAATCAAAAATATTAAAATTGAAAATTTATATTCTCATAAAAAGACTAAATTTTACATCTTAATATCTAATTTTCATCGTAACAAAATTATAAGTTAATATTTAACTTAAAAATTAGAATATTAAAATATTTATTTATAAGTAATAACAAAATTATTATTATATTTTTTCATAAAAGAAATAAGCTGTGTATTATAAATTTGAAACATGTCAAATAACTTGTTACCTTATAAGTTATAAAAAAATATTTATAGTTTAATGCTTTAAGAGAAAATTTATAATTAATATAATTTTTTTAAAAAAAATTGATTGAAGCGGATATATATTTATGATATATTAATAATAGTGGCCGTGGTTGGAAATGGAAATAGTGTATCATAAATACTATATAATATATAAATTATGATATCAGACCACTCATTTTAAAAGTAAAATGTATTTTAATTGTTACGGCACTAATCATAGAAGAATAATTAATTGATCGTGAAGTAAGTGACAACAATATTTTTAATATCACAATCGTTATGATTTTGACTTTACAAGATAAAAATTGCAACAAGAAATACTAAACTTACACAGTTTTGTACTGAGATCTATTCTTAGATCAATAGATGTATGTCATATATTTGTAAAAAAAAATTATTTATGAAACATTATAAAAAATACATCATACTTAATTTCATTTAGTAAAAAACTATCATATTATTTATGATTATAATATAATTATAATATATAAAATTAATTATTTTTAAAAATTAAATTTTTTAATTTTTAATATAATATTAATATTTAATATATAATTATTTATTTGAATGCAAAATTAAGTGGTTTAATATTATTGAAATTGCAACACATTTAAAGAAAATAATTATTCTCATTAACTCTAACTCTAAAGATTAATTTTTTTTATGAGAATATGTTTATTTTCTTACCACCAATTAGATAAAAATCATCATATTTCATGTGAAACTTTTTTTAAAAATTATATTCTATATGATTAAACTAAAACAATAGAAAATGATATTTTGTAGTACATATTAGTATATTACATCTTACATGAGGTAGATTTCACTTCTTGACATGGGTGGGTGGGGAAAAAAAAGTTCTTAAATATAGTACATTTTTTTTCGAATACATTTTTCGAATGTTTAATGAGTACTATTTATTATGTTGTTGTATGATTGCATCGTATTTATGGCAAGATTCCAGCAATGCTACAATGAAATAAAGTGTACGTAACTTCAGGACAGCAATATATGAAATTATTTTTCCATTAAAATTAAATCATACACATCGCTGGCTTATTTTTTTTTCCTTACAACATAAGCAGTTGTCTTATTATTAGATATACATATTTAGTAATAACAATGGGTAGTTAAATTCATTTAATCTTGATTTAATAAGTAAAAAAAAAAAGTTAAACTCGTATACTTGTAATCAGGAAATTAAATTCACAAAATATATTAGTTAAAAAATAATATTTTTTTTATATTTTTTAAAACTTATAACCACTAAAAATTATAGTATATGTATCAAATTTATAATTTTTTATCATTAAAAGAAAGTTTAAGTCAAACATTTAATATTGAATGATGACTAGTTACACATAGTTTAAGTTAAAATCCAATTATTAGACTCAACTCAATCTAAAACATCAAACAATTTAAAATTATTAGAAAGGCAAGCGTAACTAAACTTAATAAAATCTTATTGAGTTAATGGTTGCTAAGCTTATAAGCAACATTGTTGTCGAATTTCTAACCGACGTGGGATTGAAAAAAACTTAACAACCCCTTCTATACATACAGATGTGGTCTCGTAAAGTCACGATGAGACTATTAAAGACAAAGCTTAAGTCACTGATCAAGTCAGTCCCAACTCTGATACCATGTTAGAAACTCAAGTCTAACTGAACTCAATAAAATCTCATTGAGTTAAGAGTTGTCTAAACTTATAAGCAACATGCTATCAAAATCTTGGTCAATATGTGATCGAAAGAAACTTATCAGAAATGATTCAATGTTATGAAAAATATTTAAAATATTTTTTTTTCTTGTTTTAGAAAAATATATTCAAAATATAATAATTATATCGATATTCTTTCTTAAATAAAATTACAATTTTTTTTCTCAATTCATTCAAAAGTAATATGAAATAAACTGAAACAACAAAAAATTTAAATACGTTAAGTTAAGTAAGATACAATTTATATAAAATTAATTAGACTCGAATTAAATTAAAATGAGTTAAATTTAAATAAGTTTGAACTAACAACTCATTTAACACCAATATATTAACATTGACATCATATGGTTCAAAAAAAAAAAAATACACCATATGCTGGCTGGCTTTTAAAATTCAATTGGTGATGTGTTCTCTATTTCAACAAGTTTGCTTCATTTCTTCAAAGGGGTACAAGTTGTTAAACTATTTGATGGATGACATACATCCATATTATGCGTGTCCATAAAGTTTGTTGGATACGATTACTCTCTTCTATCTGTTTCACTTCAATTAGCAACTTTCAAGCATTAAATGAATGATCCATTTCGTTCGATAAAAAAAAGGAAAAAAAAAACATATACTTAATTTGCAAGTGTATTTTACACTGGTTTTTCTCTTTTTCTTTTTTATATGTATCTATAATTTTCATTATTTAAGTCAAAATGTTTGCGTCTGGAATAATTCTTCAACTCCTAGCTATATGCATTTATTGGTCACACTAACAACAAAATGTGAGATGATTCTGATTAAAAAAAAATTATAAAAACTTATAAATTTACTTATATTTTTATACTTAATAATGAATATTTTGTTAGTGAATAAACAAAATCTTGAATATTCACAAAAATCTAACTTTTTTTCTTTAAATTATCTGTAACTAATTAAGCCGGAAAGATAATTGTAAATATAAAATTATCGTTAAATGAAATTGAATTAATACTAATATTATATTTTTATATATAGAGTTAAAAATTTATAAAATACGGATCTAATTAATTTAGAGGAAGATAAATAAATTATTTTTAATTTTTATCAACTTATAATTTAATAATTTAAACAAAACGATCAGACATATAATCGTGTGTAAGAATAAAATATAAAAATAAAAAAATAACACACGATATTTTTAGATGAAAACAACATAGGTCACAATCATGATATAAAAAAATCACTGGTCCACCAGATGTCTTAACTTTCCATTTTTAAAATCAAATGTTCAAGTACAAACTTGGTCTTATCTTACCCTCCATGGGATACTGTCCCAATATACCTTACTTACGAGTTCATACTGATCTATTTTTATAGTTTTTAAGATTAACGTGAGTGATATCCAGACCAATATTTTAATAAGTTTTCTGCCAATCAGATACGTTTATGAATTAATTGGAAAAAAGTTAGCCCAAAAACACAAGTATTCACGTGTGTTATAGAACATATTTAATAACGAATAATAGTAACTAGATGATTCATAATAAATATCACTTAAATCAAATTAAGTATTAAATTATATGGCAAAAAGAGTAAACATAAGTTAAATAAAAATAACTATTTTAAACTTTAATAATTTAATTAAATAATTGTTATCGAACATAAAATTATTTAATCTAAATAATTAAAAAATTAATAAAAAAGAAAATATATAAAATTAAAAATATTAATAAATTTATTAATAAATACCTTATTATATATATATATTAACCATCTTCGCTGCGGTTGTTACATGCTGCTTTGTTTTCAATTCTTGCGTACGTACATACATATATATATATATATATATATATATATATATCATAATTGATCAACGGAACCACCCACGTGTATATATATTAACTTCATTTTATCATCTGCACAACGCCATTTAGATATATATTAATTAAACCTACTTCCGATGTAATATTCTATGGTTTCTTCCCTGGTTTCGTTGTTTATAATTTTGTTTTTTTGGCTGTTTGCGGCAACTTCGGCAGTTTCAACAATATTTATTCGGATACTTTCAACCCCATATGTCTAATAATAATAATATATTTTGAAATTAATTTTTCAAAAATTATTAAAAAAATTAATATTATAAAAAATTATTTTTTAAAACACGTCTTAAAAGTATTAAAACATATAAAAAAATATTTAATTAATAATTTAATAAATTGATTCAAATTTAAATAAATATTTTAGTAGTAAAAATAATTCTAACTTTATAAACATGTGTCATTAAATACATGAATACAATCTTATGTATCATATTTATAAAATATATACATAAAATATAATTATATAGAATTTTAACATTTATTCAACATTGTGTAATAGACTTGATAACAAGTTTAAAAATAAATTTACATAAAAATATTTTGTCATCGAAAATAATAAACACTTATAATTCTTACATTTCATGTGTCAAAATCTCTCTCTCACTACATGATACTTATAGGAATAAGATAAAAATACAATAATGTTCTAGACTTCATAGTGAAACTATCCTATGGTTCGATAAATCCATTTTCGTTGTAACTTGACAAGGTTGTAAGTAATTGAAATGATATAAACAAAGCATACGAAAATTTGGTTTGAAAGTCTTATTGTTTATTAATTCAGTTTACATAAAAATAAACAAAGCGTAAAGAACAATCATATAGTGCATGCATTCATACCAATCAACCTTAACATAAGACAAAAATGATGTAAAACATTATTATCCTAAATATGTTCTCCCCTATATGCATAACAAAATAAACACATGAAAGTGAAATATAATAATTTTTCTCCTCCTTTTTGACATTCGAAAAGGACAAACCATTGGCTAAAGCAAGAGAGCGAAACTCACTCTAAAGATAAAAGAGCAACATAAAAATGAATTAATATAGAAGTGAAACGTGGTTTAAACTTCACCTAAGCTCTATGACTCTTTAACTTAAAAACCAATTAAAAAGTTAATAAATAAGAAAAAAAATATAAATGAATAAAAATATAAAAAAATTTGTTTTAAATTTTCATAAATAACCATACAAGATATTGAACTCGTTTAACCACAAACATGTATAGAACTAATTGAGCACTCATCATTTTTTAACTCAAATTTTGATTTTCTATTATATAAATAATCAAATAGAGTAGAATATGCATACAAGTACATATAATGACATATAAACATTTATATAAGAGTAGTAGATATGTATAAACTTCCAAAATATGTCAATTAATTCATTTATGGCCTATCAAGAAAGACTAAAAAAAATATCACATATAGTGTAGAATTATAATTGAGTATTAAATCTCACAGAATAAAATATATCTACCAAAAGAGGACTTAAATATTTTTTATCTTTATTTTATAAATGAGGAAAATGATTTTTTTATTTTTTTATCCTCTATTTGTGTTTATTTTTGTGCATTCCAAGTACAAATTTTATAATTAGTCGCTTTTTGCATAATTTTTTTTTGCACAAGCTATAAACCTAGCTTGATAAATTTCACACTAATTGTGAGATAGCCCTCTCTGCTAACTGTGGTAGTTTCACATATTATAGTAGATAACCCTTTTAATACTAGGTGCATTCATACGATAAAATTTTAGAAAGTAAAAAATAGAACTTAACAAAATTTTATAGTTAAGATTAGTCGAAATTCTAGAGTTTTTCAAGAGAATTCATAAACACCAAGCATAGCATATATGTGTATTCGTGAGTGTGTGAATAATTTCATGTCAACATCGATCATCACATGTACAAGAATATATGAGTGCATAAGTCAAAATTGTAGAATAATTTATACAATAAATATCAAAATGAGTTAAGTCATTAAAAATCAAGTTATATTTCTATAAGTGTTGAATAAGTCTAATACCTTGTGAGTGAGATAAAAATTCTACTACTACTACTACTCTCTCTCTCTCTCTCTCTTGTAAGTTTAACTAATAAATAAAGTATAGACAATTAGAGATTACTCACATAGGGTCATTTAAGCACTTTAACAAAAATACCTACATAAAAGAATAAAAGACAATCAGATGGCCAAGAAAAAGAAATATTTTCTAACCAAAATTTTCTTGTAATTTCGTTTTCCTCTATCGTTGGGTTGAGACTCAATGATATAAAAAACCACTTTCTTTCATTTGATCCATTAGTAGGAGTGTGTGTTCCTAAGGATCAAACTCACTAAGTGTGTTTAGTATTTGCTCTGATATAAATTGAAAATTTATAAAATATAGACTTAATTAACTTAAAGGGTAACCTAAATTAAACGGCGAGACATGCAATTACATGTAAAAATAAAGTATGAAAATAAAAAAAATAACACATAATATTTTTAAATGAAAGCAATTTAGGCCAAAACCATGATCTAAGAGGAAAATCATCGGTCCATCAAATGTCCTAACTTTCCACTTTGAAAACCAAATGTTCAAGTACAAACTCGGCTTTATGTTACCCTTTTTAGGATATTGTTCCAATGTACCTTACTTACGAGTTTCTACTTTGTTTTTACAGTTTCTAAGATTAACGTGAGTGGTATTCATACCAACATTCTAATAAGTTTTTCACCAATCGGATACATTAACGAATTAACTACAAAAGAGTTTGCACAAAAACACAAGTGCATGTGTGTATCATAGAAATGATTTAATAATGAATAATCCTAACTAGATAATTCAAAATAAATGTCACTTAAAATAAATTAAGTAGCAAATTCTAGGACAAAAATATTAAGCACAAATTTAATAAAAATAACTTTTTTAAAATTTAATAATCAAACCAAATAATTATGGTCAAACATAAAATTATTTAATTTAATTATTTTAAAAATTAATAAAAAAGAAGCTATATAAAATTAAAAATAACAAACAAATTTATTAATAAATATGTTGTTATATATAACAATGTTCGATGTTGTTCAACACCGACACCATCATGTATATATTAAACCTAGTAAATATATATTTAGTATTACAAAAATAATACTTTAAAAAATTAGATTGAATTTTATTTATTTTACTTAAATTGTTTTGTCCTAAAGTAGCTCAATAATGAAAAATATTATCAACATTATTAAATTAATATTAATTTAGTAGAACAAGTATTATATTTTTTATTTATTTATTTCTTAAATTAAGTATATTTTCGAGTAAATTGTGCCAAAAAAAAACATTGAGCTTAAACCATGTAAAAGATTTCTCTAATTATAATCTACGGTTATTTTCTAAATACACTAAAAGTTAACGTGAGACGGTTATAATTATTAGCATAATTTTTTTTCATTTCTATGCTTGTTTGTATTTATGCACATATATATTATGCTATATTTAACTACTTTATATTTTAAAAAAAATATCACGTGACACGATATTAATAATATATGTATAAATTTATATATTTTTAATATTTTTTTATGTCACTTATGCCTAGTAGACGGCTCTAGTTACTTGATGATTCGAGAAGGCTATGAATATGATTAGGATGAGTAAATATCTATTTGAATACTTCTAAAAATATATCACGTTATACGATGTTAATAATATATGTATAAATTTATATATTTTTAATATTTTTTTATGTCACTTATGCTAGTAGACGGCTCTAGTTACTTGATGATTCGAGAAGGCTATGAATATGATTAGGATGAGTAAATATCTATTTGAATACTTCTAAAATATATCACGTTACATTATGTTAATAATATATGTATAAATTTATATATTTTTAATTTTTTTTATGTCACTTATGCTAGTTGACGCCTCTAGTTACTTGATGATTCGAGAAAGCTATGAATATGATTAAGATGAGTAAATATCTATTTGAATACTTCTATTTATAATAAGGTGTTGTATAATAACAATTGATGGGTAAATTATTATTAATTAAAGTAGTTTATTCTACTCTTTTTATCATGTTATTATATACCATATAATTTGTTGTTACGTAAAAAATTATTGTAAATAAAATTTTCTTATATTTTTCATCATTATTAATTAATTTTAAAGTATTGTTGGTATGGCATTCTAAGTTAATAATATCCATGTTTAGGATTAAAGCTTTTTCAAAATGTGGCAATCTCATACATAATGTGGTAGGCTATGAGTATGCATGTAAATTGCTCTAAAGCAATATTGTTTGGTGCATTAAGTCCTTGTAGTAAAATTATTATAACTAGTTGGATCTCTTGCAATCATGGGAGTTTTCACTCTCTCTCTCTCTCCCAGCCTCTTTCCCCTTCTAGTTGTATGGGAAAGAAAGTTGCACTCATAAATATAGTCACTGAGAGAACACAAATTTATATTCTAATTAATAATAATATGATACTTGGTAATTTTTAAAAAATTAATAATTTTTTAAAAATTAATAAAAATAATATTCTTTAAAATGTGTATCCACGTACAATATAATATTTTTTATGTTTAAATTATATATTTTTACTGTTATAAAAAGTTTAACTCATAATTTTATATTAAATGCATTTCAACTTAAACTCTTATTATTTAGACTCATTTAATATGGTTCTATTTTTATTGTTATAAATTTAAGCTGTGATAATTTATGTAATTTTCTTAATTTCTTAATTTTTAAAGTTATTTTATCTTTTATCATTACATAACTAATACTTGTATAAATATATATATAAATACATATAAATCATTCTTCTAACAACTAATTAATTAAAATTACGTTATATAATAATTATGTGTAATACCTTTATTTATGAAAATGAGCATGTGACATTTAATCTCATCATCCAAAAATATTTATTTTATAACTGTCTAATGCATACATGGTATTATCCTTCATAAATTGATGTGTCGTTCTTTTTTTACTTTACGGGCTCTATGGAAGGCCAGAAACAGCCAAATACATAATGGTAATCTCCACCTGTGAGATTTTGAAAGCTTAATTTTGATGCTAGTCAAGAAGCATATATGCAGGCTTTGGAGTTGTGATATGAGATGACACTATTGTAATGGTGTTAGATATACCTTTCAAATTAGAAAATATAGTCTTCTTTGCTTGTTAAGCTTTATGCATTTAAGGTGTCAAAATCAGATTTGAGATGAGACTTCCTAATAATTCTTCGGTGGTTATTAATAAAAATATATCTACCATCTATTTTAATTAATTAAGATGATGGTTAAAAATATTGGATATTATTTGAATTTTTCTTTTGAGAATGATCTTTTGTTTTTATTTTCGTAGTTCTAATGATTTTTCTCATTCTTTATACATTTGGGTTAAGTTCAATTGTATAGGAAAATTTTTGTTGGGAAAATCGGGTATATTTTCCCTATTCTAAGTAGTTACTATTCACTTATGATTTAAATGAATAGAACTCAAACTAACTTGGAAACAAAATAATCTTTATTGGAAATATAATCTTTAAAATAAAGCCCAAAAACAGGATATTGAAAACGAGAAATATTAAAGCGAGAAAAATAATAACACCGAGAAATTTAACGAGGTTCGGTATAAATGTTACACTAGGTATAGGCGTCGTTGACCAAAACTTCCTTTATCTCCCAAATGAATGAAACTTCAAAATTACAACTAATTAGGCAAAATTGAAATTTCAATCAATTACTCCTTCAAAGAGAGGAAGATTTAAAATTTTGGGATGTTTACAAATGGTGAAGGAGAACTTTTGTTATAGCCCCAAATCCAACACCATCTTCGTTCCTAACCGATGTGGGACTTTTCTAATTTTCTCACTAAAGAGCAATATATAACAAATCTCACCTTAGCGACTTAGTGGTTTTAAATGATTTCTTCGATTGCTAGATCAGCAGCATGGCCTTGAGTTGTAGGATGTTAATCAAGTCGAGACAATGTTTGAACTTGATTCTTTGTTACACCACCTTGGTCATCGTGCTCTGCGGGATTCTCTGTCGTACTAATCTTGAACTAGTACTCACGTGTCTTGATAATCTCGCACGAAATGATATGACGTCGATGTGCTTTGTACGTGCGTGGTAGACTTGGTTCTTTGCTAAATGAATAACATGCTACGACTATCACAAAACACCTTGATATGTTTTTGACCAACTCCCAGTCTTGAGCAAACCTCGTAACCCAAAATAGCTTCCCTTCACGGCCTGTAACTGCCATATACTCTCTTGCCTCTGTAGTGAGCAAAGCAAGCGTGAATTTTGCAAGGACTTTCCATTGGCCCAGTGCTGCTAGCAAGAGTAAACACATGTAGGTGGTTGGACGCTTATCTAAATCTCTGCGTAGTCAGAATCACAATATCCAACACGTTGACCATGGTATTATCCTGTGAAATACTAAACCAACGTTTACGGTATTTATAATATCACCGTAGAATCCATTTCCACGATAAATGTCCTTTACCAGGATCATTACGTGTCTGCTTCTACAACACCAACCGTGTGAAATGTCGGGTCTTGTACACACCACGTTCAATACATCAAGCTACCAGCGCATTTGCATATGGTACTTTTGCCATATATTCTCGTTACACATCATTGAGGAGATAATTGAGCAAGCTTAAATTGAGGAACTAGCGGAGTACTTACGAGGTTTTGTCGTTCATTCGTACCAAAACGTTGTAGTATCAGCAAAGTATTGACTCTGGGTCAAACTAAGCTTCCCCTTCTGTCTCTTGTCTCCGTACAGAGAATCTTCTTGGCTTCTCCCCAGAATCTTTCATCTCGAACTCGACTTAGTTAAGCCTTGACTTTTCAATTTACCTTGGCTCTTCGATGCGATCAACGTATCGTGACGTCTGATAAGAGATAGAGGAAAGACTACGTTTGTAGCTTGCGAAAATACACAAATGATCGTGTGTGCTTGGTATACTTTTGTTTGCAACATAGGTGATCCAAATCGTTTGTACCCGGCTTGGAGATTTCTTCAATCCATACAATGATTTGTTCGACTTCAAACCAGATTCTCTTTACTGGCTGATAAACCCTTACATTTGAGACATATAGATTTCTCTTCTAAGTCATACCGTGTAGAAACGCGGTTTCATCAAGTTGAACTAGTTCCAAATCAAAGCTGTGCTACCAAGGCCAGCAAAATTCTAATGGAAGAATGTTTTACAAGCGGAGAAAATACCTCATTATAATCGATTCCACTCCTTCACGGCGTGGCCGCCTTAGACGTTTTGCCTTGTGCGAATACCATCTTTGTTAGGAAATCCATCTTTCTTTAATACACTTTTTGCATCCAATTGCCTTCTTGCCTTTAGGTAGTTGTGTCAACTTCCATGTTTTATTCTTACGAAGGGACAAAAGTTCTTCATCCATGGCTTCCTTCCATCTTTCCAACTTCGGGGCTTCGATTGCTTCTTTATATATGGAAGGAACATCATCATGCACGACGGAAAGTGCACGGCCATCGTATTCTTAAGCGGCCGGGTAGGTCTTCAAAATCCTTGTATCGGCGGTACCTTGACATTTTGTCGTCGTGGCACATCAAGCTGAGTTTCTTGCATTCTTGTGGAGGTTCTTGGGTTAAAACCTCTTCATCGATTCATCTTACGTCAATGGAGGATCAACTTCTCTTATCTTCACTTGGATTAACAATTTTGCTTTCAAACTCCTTGTTTGGGAGTTTGCTCTAACTTTCTGAGTGCCATCAATCTTCTTAGTTACCTTTCTCAACAATGCGGTCATCAAAGGTAACATCTCTGTAAAGATTATCTTTTTTCGTTTCAAGGCACCGTAGTCGATATCCGCTTAGAACCGAGAAGGGATCCCCGAAAAAAAATGGCTTTCTTGGCTCTTGGGTCCAACTTTGATTATATTACATGGTAGTATGCAATTGAACCAAACACATGTAAGAAATCGTAATCTCGCGGGTTTTCCAGACCGTACCTCCATGGCGTTTTGCCTTCGAAGCCAGCGTGATGGTAGGCAGGTTGACGGATGACATGCGTACGTATGTCCGCGGCCTCGGCCAAATCTTGCACAAGCGGCGTTTGACAACGTACAAGAACCTTTTCCGACAAAGTCAGGTTCATACGTTCTGCAACTCCGTTTTGTTGTGGTGTTTTTCGAATAGTGAAGTGTCGCACTTTATCCTTCTTCCAGAAACTTTCATAAATGGATCATTTGTGTACTCGGTGCCATTATCGGACCTCGGACGCTTGATCTTTTACCGGTCTGAGTCTCGATCATCTTCTTCCACTTGAGAAAAATACCTAACACTTCATCCTTTTTCTTCATGAGATACACCCAGAACTCTTGGAGAAGTCATCAACGAAAGTGACATAATAATGTTTGCCACTTATGGATGGAGTTCTTGTTGGCCCAGTACATCGGTATGGATGTAATCGAAAATGCCGCACTGTATTATGAAGAAGCGGTGCCAAAGCTTACTCTTTTACGCTTCCCCATTACACATGCTCATGAAATTCCAACTTGCCGGTTCGCACGCTTTTACTGCCAGGCCTTGCTTTACTAGAATACGTAAAAGCTTTTTCACTAGCATATCCCTGACGCATATGCCACTGACTTAGTAGTTTCTAAATCTCTTTCTTCATCTGACTGGCGATCTTTGTCCCCGATAACCATTTTGCAAGGTAGTAGTACAGGGTTATTCTTGAGCTACCTTTTATCGCCACAAGTGCTTTCAGAAGTAACCTTCGATACCCACATTTTGTATGGTCACGGTGAAGCCTTTTGATTCTAAGACTCATGACAATGAGATTCTTCTTCATATCACGGAACATAATGAACATCTGTCAAGACCACTGGTTGAACCATCTTGATTCTTCAAACGAATTGTCTGATTCTGAGAAACTTTGCGTGGATAATCATTACCCGTGAAAACAACTCCACCGTCTAGTTCTTCAAAGTTAAAGAACCACTCCTTGTTAGGAGACATATGGAAAGTACATCTTGAATCAAAAATCAATCACTAGGATGAGATGATGTTGACAAACCAACCAATGCAAAATTTGAATGCTGAATTGCTTTCGGTACCACAAATCGGTGCCGCAATTTTCCTTTCTTTTGCAGCTTCGGACAATTTTTCTTCCAATGGCACTTTCCGCGACAAAAGGCACATTCATCTTTACCAAGTCTTCCTTTTGATAGAGATCTACCTCTCGCTTCCTTTATGTTGTGTTTGCGGACGTCCTCTTACAGACAATGCTCTGCTTTACTTCGATTCACTTTCTCTTTTATCTTTCTTTCTAATTTCATAACTATACAAAGCGTACAAACTTCCTCAAGACACTTTATCCTTTTGATAAGGTAAGCTCGTAATAAGATGATCAAACTCGTGGGAAGGGAGGCTAACAACATCAAGGCTAAATCTTCATCTTTAAAAGTTTCATCCATATTTAACAAATGCTGCTACTAATTGATTAAAAACGGTAATGTGGTCGTTTATTGTAGTACAGGAAGGTATTCAAAGCAGGAACAACTTCTTCTTCAAATAAATGATTTTGTCCCACTCTTTTCATGAACTTGTTACTCCAGCGCCTTCCACTTACTTGCGGATGTCTCGCTTCATGAACGTGTACTTTTGTTCTCTTGAGAGACACGAACGGCATTGTACCACACGTACGATCGGTTGATATTTTCCAACTCTACTTCATCTGCTCCATCCGGTTTCTCTTAACCCGATAGCGATGTCTGAACCTTGTTGAAGCAGAGCATATCCCCAGAACTTCGCCTTGCCACGTACCGAAATGGCCGGTTCCATCAAAGCTTCTCCCGCGCCGAACCTTGCGTTTCATCGCATAGTTACGCCGCGTGGATGGTAAGGCGGCCTTTGTTTGAAAGAAATTTTCTTCCGCCATTTCTTCAAATTACAACAACTAGCAACTATATTCCCGATAGCAAACAAACGGAATACAAACAAATGCCTAGGTAGAAAACCCGGCTACGATACCAATTGTTGGGAAAATCGGGTATATTTTCCTATTCTAGTAGTTACTATTCAACATGATTTAAATGAATAGAACTCAAACTAACGAACAAAATAATCTTTATTGGAAATATAATGCTTAAAATAAACTAAAACGAGATATTGAAACGAGAAATATTAAAGTAGAAAAATAATAACACGAGGAAATTTAACGAGGTTCGGTATAAATGTTACCTGAGTCGCCGGCGTCGTTGACAACTTCCACTATCTCCGAATGAATGAACTTCAAAATTACAACTAATTGGGAAAAATTGAGCTAATCAATTACCCACTTACAAAGAGGAAGATTTACAAATTTTTGGGATGTTTACAAATGGTGAAGGAGGGCTTTATTTATAGCCCCAAATCCAACACCCATCTTCATTCCTAACAAATGTGGGACTTTTCTAATTTTCTCACTAAGGAGCAATATATAACAATTTTCTATTCATTTTTGTTTTTAAACTTATATAGCTAATATAGATGTTTTGGGTATGTGAACGTTAATTATTAAAAGATATTACTAATTTAAAAATAATACATAAATTGTAGTGAAAATGTGCAAATATATATATATATATATATATATATATATGAAAAATAAAAAAAATATTTTTAATACATACATTTTCATTATTAAAATATATTTTTACATGTGATTTTAATTTAAATATCATTTAATTAGATATATTTTAAAGTGAAATATGATCATTTAAATTCGTTCAATATTAAACGTCGTTTAATTATTTTTTTTAATATATTAGAGTTATTTTTTTATTATTATAAATTTTAAAGATGTTATTTTTTTATTTTTTTTATAAAGAATAATACTTTATTTTTTAAATTAATCAAAAAGTATTAGTGCCATTGGGAAGTAAATAATATACAGTTATAACCATCCTACCAAAAATTTAATCGGATACAATAACACAATTGAGTTCAAGATAAGTATTTACTTTTGTTTGTAGAAAAAAAAGTACGTACTAATTTTGTTTTTTTTATTAAAATGTAAATATTTTAAAAAATTATTAATACTTAATATATATCAAAAATTTAATTTTATAAAAATATATATGGATTGTACAATATATTTAAAATATATAATTAAAAGATATAATTTTCTTTAAAAATATAATTATACATTTAATCATCCATTTAGATAGTGCATATATGTTTGTCCACCCAACAGTACTATATATATATGTTATGTTTAAAAATACATTACATGTATATTTTAGACATAATTAAAAATAAATTCTTATAAATAAGAGATAAATATCATTAATATCATATACTTATTAAAAAAAACCCTTATCTTATATTTTTTTATAACAATTTATTTTTATTATTATTAAAAAATAATCGTATAAAAACAAAATAAATTATTTTCATTTTATTCTCGAACTTAGATATGGATTCATTTAACTTAAATAAAATATAACTGAAATAATCGAGGACAAAATTAAATAAAAATATAAAAATTAATAATTTATCCTCATGTAGTCATTTTTTCTTAATAATAATAAGAATAAGTCATCACAAAAATAAATATATAACTCAAATATTATTTTTAAAATAAATATAAAAACTAGAGAACCACGTAAATAATTGAAACATATATAAAAAATATATTTAAAATTATATTAAACCATCTGTCTCCAACTTAGGAATGTTAAGAATATATAAATAGGGACTAATTTATATATATATATTACTTGAATTTTATCATGTCTTAATATTATTTAAAATATTAAATTATTTTTTTAATTTTTAAAATAATTATAAAAATGATATGATATTAGTATCCTATG
The DNA here is from genome assembly GCA_033030585.1 of Hippophae rhamnoides. Lineage (NCBI taxonomy): Eukaryota > Viridiplantae > Streptophyta > Magnoliopsida > Rosales > Elaeagnaceae > Hippophae > Hippophae rhamnoides. Next base: position 42,536,757 of record CM065434.1, read on the forward strand.
TTGTAAAAAAGCTTGCAATTTTTTGAATTGAAAATATTTCTCTTTAAAGGACAAAGAGATGTTAAAAAATGATAAAATGCAATAAGTGAACAATAATTTGTGGGTGCAATCTTTAAAGGACAAGGAGATGTTAAAAAATGATATAAAATGATTAAAAAAACATTAAAATATGTATTTAAGAATTCTAAAACAATGAAAACAATTATTTTTATTGCAATAATAAGAAGAGACAAAAATGTCAAAAATACCATTCATTAAAATCTCATGTACTAGTTACATTAGAAAATTGCACCGAAATGAAGCATTTTTAAAAATATAGATATCATTAAATTATCAATTAATAATAAGAGTAAAAAAAATACTATCAAAGTAACACACTCCATATTAAATAACTCATGCTGTGAGTTGTACAGATGAATGCTTGTGATATATAAATTTATACTCATTTTTGCACTTATATTATTTAGATTTTATCATGTGTTAATATTATCTACAAAATTTAATCATTTTTCTCATTTATAAAACAATTATGACATGTTATAATATAAAAGTTATTGATAAAAAGATGTATGTAAAATTTAGTAATATTAGAATTTCTCATGTACAAATACATGTATTTTTCTAAATCTAATTGAGACTTCAACCCAAGAAAACTCAAAGTATTCTACCCTTGAATAAGTTTATCTTCCCATTATAGGATAGATCTATTAATTAGTATGTGATGTTCCATTTGTTCATGGTATAACATATGAATTTTATAAGTTTATTACGTCTTATCCCACTTTTTTTTTAGTGAATCTGGATAGAAATAAGACAATACATAATAAAATATACCATTTGTTCAAATAAGACAAGTAAAATAATAAAAAATAAACATACTTATCTACAATAAACATGAACTTATTATAGACAATTTTAAATAAGATGTAATGAGATAACTATAATACATATAAAATATATAAAATAAGACATAAGATAGAATGAAATAACACGTTACAATGTATAATTTGTTAAGATGTTCACATTTTAATATTTATTTTCTTATCACATTTTAATATTTATTTTCTTATTGATTATTACTTACTATTTGTTAAGATTTTCACATTTTAATATTCATTGATTATTATGTAAATGACAATAATAGTTGTGACAATACCATCATTTCAAAAATTTAATAAACACGGTATTTATCACATAATCACTAAACATAATAACAATACTCTTAGAATTAGATGTGTTCAAAATTTATTTAATTTAAATTAACTTATCAGAATTGAATTAGATTAATTGAAGTTGTTCAATTTTCTCCTTTTTATAGGGTTGATTCAATTTCCCAAATTATAAAAATTTATCTACGATGAGTTGGATTAGTGAGGTGGGGTGATCACATCTCCTACCTCATCAAATCACAAATCCAAAATTTTTATAATTTTATATAATCTTGTATATTTATTTTAAAAAATACAGTATTATAATTAAAAATATATTATTTTAAATTTTTAACAACCATATATATATCAAACATAATTTTAAAATTTATATTATTTTTAAATATAATTTTATTAATTTATAACATTAAATATATATTATTTATTGGAAAAAGAAATATATATCCGATTTTCATAAATTGTTTGGAACTTCAATGGAAAGATATCCATCCCACTCTCGTAAATAATTAAAATAAGGATGAGATATCAAATCTGACACCGTTATGCCCCGTCTATAACAGTAACCAAAAAACAAAAAAATGTAACAATGACAGGTAAGCCAAGAAGGAATAGTTATTGGGTTGACAAGGATGAGCGAACAAGTAACAACCAAAGATAGAAGTTTTTTTAAAAATAAAAAATAAAAAAATACAAAAAAAATAGATAGGTTAGCAAAACAAAAGTTATGAATTAAAATCAATAAGTCGAGTGACCGTTGAGTAATGTTCATTTAATCTTCTCATCTGCCTCCTCCACTGTATCGGCCCCTCTTGCCTTTAAATCCCCTCTATACTCTCCCAACCCCCTCGATACACCCAATAACCCCAACTCATCTCTTCATCACCTTCTCCATTTTCAAAACAAACCCATTTCTAACAACAAATAAGGGGGGGAAAAATGCCTCCAATTTTGCCGGACTTCTCGAACACAGTGAAGCTCAAATACGTGAAGCTTGGCTACCAATACCTTGTCAACCACTTCATAACTCTAGCTTTTATCCCAATCATGTCTACTATTTTTCTTGAACTCCTTCGTTTAGGTCCAGAAGAAATTTTCAACCTTTGGAAATCACTTCATTTCAACTTTATCCAAATTTTCTGTTCTTCACTCCTCATAATCTTTATCACCACTCTCTATTTCATGTCCAAACCAAGAACAGTTTACTTAGTCGACTACGCTTGTTTCAAACCACCCGTTACTTGTCGAGTACCATTCTCAACATTCATGGAACACTCAAAGCTAATTTTGAAAAACAACCCAAAAAGCGTCGAGTTTCAAATGAGAATTCTCGAGCGTTCAGGTCTCGGTGAAGAAACTAGTTTACCACCAGCAATTCATTATATCCCACCAAATCCAACCATGGAAACAGCTAGAGGTGAAGCAGAGCTAGTGATTTTCTCAGCTATGGATGCTTTGTTTAAAAAAACAGAGCTTAAACCAAAAGACATCGATATTCTTATTGTGAATTGTAGTCTTTTTTCTCCAACCCCTTCTTTATCAGCTATGGTTATAAACAAGTACAAGCTTCGAAGCAACATTAAAAGTTTCAATCTTTCTGGGATGGGTTGTAGTGCTGGTGTGATTTCAATCGATTTAGCTCGTGATCTTCTTCAAGTTCATCCCAATTCAAATGCAGTCGTTGTAAGTACTGAAATAATTACACCAAATTACTACCAAGGAAATGAAAGAGCTATGCTTCTACCCAATTGTTTATTTCGAATGGGAGGTGCTGCAATTTTGTTATCAAATAGAAGAAGAGAGAGTCGACGTTCTAAGTATAGACTTGTACACGTAGTGAGAACCCATAAAGGAGCTGATGACAAAGCATATAAATGTGTATATGAACAAGAAGACAAAGATGGAAAAGTTGGAATTAACCTTTCTAAAGATCTAATGGCTATTGCTGGTGATGCTTTGAAATCAAACATAACAACAATTGGTCCACTAGTTCTTCCAGCTTCAGAACAACTTCTATTTCTTCTAACGCTTATTGGTCGGAAGATTTTTAACCCAAAATGGAAACCGTATATTCCTGATTTCAAACAAGCATTTGAGCATTTTTGTATTCATGCTGGAGGAAGAGCAGTTATTGATGAGCTTCAGAAGAATTTGCAGCTCTCTGCTGAGCATTGTGAGGCTTCAAGGATGACATTGCATAGGTTTGGTAATACGTCGTCGTCTTCATTATGGTATGAGTTGAATTATATTGAATCTAAAGGAAGGATGAAGAAAGGTGATAGGGTTTGGCAGATTGCTTTTGGAAGTGGGTTTAAGTGTAATAGTGCTCTTTGGAAGTGTAATACAAGTATTAAGACACCTATTGATGATGGTCCTTGGTCTGATTGTATTGATCGATACCCGGTTCATATTCCTGAGATTGTTAAGCTTTGAGAGAGCTCAAGAAAACAATAGAAGAAGAAGAAGAAAAAGAACAAGAAAATAAATGAACATCACAGGTCTAGTGATTGGTGGTGGACTGGTGGGTTTCTCGATTTCACTACTTTGCTATAATAAATGCTCTCATCTGCTCACCTTTTTTTTTAATATTTTTATTTTTAGTATGATCGCTAAAGGTAAGATTAAGTTGTGTATATATACTTGAAATGTTCATGATCTCTATGCACTGTTTTATTTCACGTAAGGTTAATACATCAAACTTTATTACTATAAGATATAAGATATATATTATATAAGATATATTTTACTTTATTTCTTTATTATGCTATGTACTTTTATTGTATTTTACTTGTAATACTGTACCATCATAGAAGTACACATGTTGAACCCTATAAATAAGGTTTCTTATGTATATTCTAGATACAGAATTACAACAGTATCAATACAATAAATAAGTCTTTTCTTTATTACATTTCTGTACTTTTATAATGCTATCAGTTTTTCATATACTTCTAGAATTTTTATCAAAATTTTGTCGATATTTATCAGAGTAAACCACTATCACCATAAAGTTTTTGCTCTCCCAAAACATCACCAGAACCAGTTTTTTCTTTACAACTCTGGTTCAACACTTTCTCGGCTGGTTCTTCACTGGTTCCAAGCTTGTTTTCAATCCCTCTTTCCATTTTTAAGGTTATTTTGACCTATCTAAACTCCTTTATACTATTCCCTTATATTTTCTCTATTATTCCTTTAAAATGGACCAATATGACATCCCCATATTAATCTCTAACACTCTTAATGATAGTAACTACCTATCTTAGGCACAAGCAATGAAATTTTTTTTGAAAGGACGCAAACTATGACGTCTCATAACAGGTGATATCTCTATACCCATAAAAGAAACCATTGAAATTGACTCTCTATTTGGTAACCATCTTGAAGATTGAGAGAGTAAACATCATCAAATTATTACATGATTCTACAACACCACTCTACCCTCAATCCATGGTAAATTTAGGTGTTTTGACACTGCCAAGGAAGTCTGGGAATTTCTTGAAACTCGATTCACTACCACATATCTAGCCAATCAATATCAACTTTTGACGGATCTTCATACCAAATGTCAGAGGTATGATAAAATGATTAACCAATTTCTTTCTAAGATCCATGCTATTTAGGATCAACTCGTTCTCTCTGAACCAACTTAGACAAAAAAATTGATGCTAAGATGTTTGCAACTTACCGTGATCATCAACGTCTTTTTTTATTTTTCCTATGGCTCTCCATAATAGGTTTGAACCTGTTTGGGCTTGCTTATTTCATCGCAATCTTTTTCTGCCCTTAGATACTAATGCGACTGAGCTTCACTCTGAAGAAACTTGGATTGGGGTTTCAAAATTCATACTACAAATTCTGTTCATGTCACTCCCTTTTATCTCCCTAAATGAGGTTCTAAAGATGGCTCCAAACAGTAAGGTTGCACCTACTACCACAACACCAATCATAACCTTTTCATATGTCACATCCGGGTATGTAAATTTTATTTCAAGAAGTGTTCAGGATATTTTCAAAAAAGATTGCTCTTGGAATCCCTATCAAAATGTTTCAGGTAAAACTAGTAACTCATTGATAACTATATTTTATAAAGTTATTTTCATCAATTTTAGTAATTATAATTGCTATGTTCTATTAATATTTAGTTAATTTTTGTTAAATAAATTAATATTTTCCTTTTATGTGCTAAAAATACATTTTTAATAAAATTAAATAATTTGTATCGAAAATGTACTTAATTTCATATTTTCATTCACAAATATAATTTATGATAATATAGTTTCTTAATTACAATTTATAAAAATCGAAAATATAATTTAAATTAAATTGGGCTTAATTATAATTATTAAAAGTTTAAAAATTTAATTTAAAATTAGCAAAAAGCTTAACTCAGAATTTAAGAAAGTGCAAAATGTAATTTGGATTAAATTTGTGTGTCAAAATATAATTAATAAAAGTTTGAATTTTCTCGCGTTACAGGAGAAGGCGCCACGCACCCTATTCCAAACGTGAACGTAATCGTCCGATCAAAGGATCAACGGATCGATTCGCACAGTAGTTCATCAAGCCCGACCAAGGAGAGCTCGGGTACGGAGATCTTTCTTCGCTGCCTCGGGCAGGCCAGCTGGTTCCCCACCTCGTCGCGTTGTGCCAGGGCCGTAGCAATGTGGGACCCACATGTTTGGCCGCGCTCGAGGCTCATCGCCGACCTGGTTGATCTCTTAAACGGCCCGCATTGGCCTGGAACCAAGCTTATCGCGCACCGAACCGTCTCGCGGAAAACAATCGCGGCGACGCTGCTACTAGCACTGCATCCTCATTTTTGCTGCACAAGCATCTACTACGTGTCCCACTAATATTTAAGTCGGGGAATCATGTTCCAACACGTGGCTATTTACAATGAATGCGAATGCACGTAATCCGCTCTCTTTTCCACCAAGCCTCACTTTTTCATTTCAATCTCGCATGCGCCTGCCTCGCGTTGTAAATTGCCTGTTTCACCCAATGATACGCCGCCACGTGGCCTTAGTGGAATCTTACAAATGGACCGTATTTTGACACATGGCACGCACAATGAATAAAAATGCGTAAATCCGCTCCTTGTCTCGCGTGGAATTAAAATATGTTTTTGATTTTCGCTACAGACCGCAGATTTTAAGGGAATGTCGAGGTTTTGTTTTCGATATAATTTTTTTACGCTTAAAAAAAATATATTATTTTTGATGTATTTTTTTAGCTATAAATAAAGTGATATTATGATAGAAAGTTAAAGAGTTTTTTTTAGTTTAGAAATTTTGTGTTGTTCGGTTTTGATCGCAGAACACGCAGAAGCCATTTTTTGCTTTTGGCTGTACTGCTGTACAAATATTTTCGTTACTTGATGTTTTAATTTTTCCTTATTCTTCTTCTAATTTTTCTCGCATATGTTGTAATTTTTTAATTTTTAATTAATGAAGTAATTTAATTTTTCTAGGTTGCATTTGATCTAAATTTATTAAGCTTTGATTTTAATTATTTTTTGATGATTTATAAGACGCTCGATTGTTCGTTATATTTTGTGCTTAATGCTTTTGATTATTTACTTAATTTTATCAAAACGATTATGCATAAAAATAAACTTCAGAAAGGCATTTTCAGGTATATTGCTCAGAATAGAACGACATGTATAAATTTAAGGATAGAATATACCCTAATCAGACAGCTTAATTACTCGAGAACTTAACCTAATTTGAATCTTATCAAATTTAATTCTCATGTAGATATAGTTGAATTAATTTAACGAGGTGTGTTTGTACCAGACGGAAACAAAGAGATGTATGAATAAAAAAGAAGTTTTCGGTTGACAAATTAAATGTACTAAAAAATATAAATCAAAAGAAGATAATATGATTGGAGTGGATTAGTTTGGTGAAAAATTGCAATCCTAGAGTTCTCTTATTTTATTTTTAAACCTTTTTCTCAATTAACGATTGTTTTGGATAAAATCATAGAGATACAATTTTAGTACTCAACAAACTATAGTAACAAATCCTCGTGGAAACGATACTATACTTACATATCTTTATTACTTGTGACCGTGTATACTTGCACGATTTCTGTGTGTTGCAAAACACGCAACACTCATCTATCACTACTGCTGTTTCTGAGGGAAATCATAACAAATTTACCTTTTCCACTCAAGAACGTAAAGGACTTCTTAAACATGTCCTCTTAAAATCTAATAATCCTTCCTCTATTGTCTTTTCTTTCACATAAGTAAATCTTTATGGTATTTTGATTCTATTTGTTGTAACCATATGACTCATAATACTCATATATTCTCTCACACGCAATCTTCCATCTCCTAATCTTTAATTCAAACTGCTAATGGTTCACATATGCATGTTAATGATATAGGTCAAGTTTCCACACCTTGTATATCACTTTTTGACACCTTTTATATTCCCAACATTATTCTAAATCTTATCTCTATTGATCAATTATGTGAACTTGGTCTTACTATTACTTTTTCCTCTTTTGATTGTCACAAATAAAGCAGACCCTTGGGATAGACCGTAAAGTTAGATGACTATTCGAACTTATCAACCTTCATCTACCCAATTCTCTTCATCCTTCTGTTGTTGCTTCTACTACTCTTATCAACCTATGGCATGTTCATATAGGTCATACGTCTATAAGACGTCTTTGTTCTTTAGCATCTTCTGGTAAATTATGATCTATTTCTTCTTTTAATAATGTAAATTGTTTGCCTTGTCAATTGAGAAAATAACCAACTTTTTATGTTTTAATAAAATCGATTCTACTTTTGTCTCCCCTTTTGACTTAATTCATTCTTATGTTTAGGCTCCATCCCCATATCCTACTATGGGGGATGTGTATATTTTGTTATTTTTATTGATGCTTATTCAAGATTCACATGAATTTTTCTTATGAAATATAAATCTGAATTACCCAAAATTTATTATGATTTTGCCCAAATGGTTAAAACCCAAAATTTTCAAACTATCAAATTTCTTAGAGTTGAGAATGCTATGGAATATAAAGAAACAATTTTTATAAATTTTCTTTGACAAAATGGAACTCTCTTTCAATAATTTTGTCTCACACATCTCAACAAAATGGAAGAGTTGAGCCAAAATACAAACATATTCTTAATAGTGTTTATGCTATCTTCATTTCTAGTTCTTGTCCTAAACGCTTTTGGGGTTAAGCAGCTCTTACGAATTTTTATACCATCAATCGTATTCTAATGCATGTTATTCACAATTAATCTCTTTATGAGTGTCTCTATAATACTCCTTCGTCTTATGAACTACTCAAAGTGTTTGGTTTTTCCTATTTTATTCTTCTTTACCCTCATAAACATAATAAATTGGAATCTCGTGCTCATCTTTGTTGTTTCTTAAGGTATGGAATTGAACAAAAAGGATATCGTTGTTGGGACCCTCTCTCAACTATTACGCATCTCTCGTCATGTCATCTTCTGGGAACATAAAATGTTTTCCTCTCTTTCCCAATTTCATGTCTCATCTCCTACCTCACTCTAATTTTTTAATGATCCAACTATTGATTTATTTCCTCTTGACAATGCTTCATTACCCTATCTCTCGTCTACTATGGTCTCTTTTGATGTGTCTACTCTTTCTACTAATCCTACCATTACAACATCATTTGAAGACCAACCACCTGCTTATGTAGAGTCATCACTTTGTCGTTCTACTCGTGTAAATACTCTTCCCTCTCATCTTCGTGATTACCAATGTTTCTCTACTATTTTGTCTCATTATGAACCCTAAAACTATCAAGAAGCTAGCTTTAACCCTCATTGGCAGTAAACTATGACAGATGAATTATAGGCTTTAACAAACATACATGGGATCTTATTGATCTTCCATCTAATAAACCTCTCATTGGTTGTAAGTGGATTTTCAAAATCAAACCTCATTCAGATGGGTATATGGAACGATATAAAGCTCATTTGGTTACAAAGGGTTTTACGTAGGAATATGGCATCGACTACGAAGAAAATTTTGCACCTATATCTTGTCTCACCTCTGTTCGTAGTATCATTACTGTTACTGTTGCCTGAAACTAGAAAATGTTTCAAATGGATGTCAAAAATGCTTTCCTCAATGGAGACCTAACCGAGGAAGTATATATGAAACCTTCTCTTGGATATACTCAATCACCTCATCAAGTGTGCAGACTTTATCGTGCTCTCTATGGCCTCAAACAAGCTCATCTAACTTGGTTTTCCAAGTTCAGCTCCACACTTACTGACTTTGGCTTCACTTCCATTTCTTATGACTCCACCATTTTTATTCGAAAGACCCCTACTGGTGTTACACTTGTACTCCTTTATGTTAATGATACGATCATATCACGGAATGACTCTACTGACATTATTGATCTCAATAATTTCTGAGCCAATCAATTTGAAATGAAAGACATTAGTCATTTCCACTACTTCTTGGGCTTGGAAATCTTATTTGATTCTCAAGGATATTATCTCTCTTAAGCAAAGTACTTTTCAGATATTCTTAATTAGTTTGACCTTACTAATTGCAAGAATGCATCAACACCTCTAGAAACCAATGTCAAACTTACTCCATTAGATGATACTATTATCTCAGATGCCACATTGTACAGATAACTAGTTGGTAGTTTTGTTTATCTCACAATCACTCATCCTGATATTGCATATGCTATTCATCTGGTTATTCAATTCATGTCTGATCTTCATCTCTCCACCTACTTTGACGCTGACTGGGCAGGTGACCCTATTGGTCGTCGCTCTACCACTAGATATTGTTTCTTTCTTAAGAACTCTCTCATATCTTAGCGAAAGCAAGAAACAATCTCTTGTTTCCCGATCCAGCAGTGAAGCTAAACATCGCGCTCTTACTGATACTACTCAAGAACTTCTTTGGCTCCGCTAAACACTTACTAATATAGGTATTCTCCAGTCAACCTCAACTATTTTATATTGTGACAATCAAAGTACTATTCGAATTGCTCAAAATAATGTATTTCATGAACGAACAAAACATATCGAGATTGATTGTTATTTTGTTAGTCGATCAACATGTTCTTCAAATCATTGTTTGTCTCAAATCAGTATTCTCTTCAGATCAAATAACTGACATCTTCATCAAATCTCATCCACTTGATAGATTTCAAGATTTAGTTTCTATACTCAAATTGATTGTTTCTCTTTCTCCTTAAGTTTAAAATAGTACATAAATTCATAATTTTTATGAACATATATTAGTTGGTTATCAATTCTAATTTGAAACTTTAATTTATGTTACATTTTCTGCGAGCATGTTACTCCAACTGCAAGGATTAAACCGACAACGTTACAATTTGTATTTAAATTGTCACTCTTTGTATGTAAGTACTCCAATTTATTTCCTTAAAACCTAACGAGGAGAATTATTAAGTAAATAATGCGTTACTTCACTTCAGGTAAAAAAAAATTTGATTAGTACATATACTTTTTCAGAAAGCTTTAATTTACATTAAAAAAAATCAAATGATTGAGAGTATAAATGTCATATGCTCCAAAAACAGCCAATGACATCTCCAATTTCCTCAAATGTTGAAACTCATGGAGATGAACTACCATCTCATTTGTATATCTACTATGTTATAAATGGTTTATAGATCTACTATGTTGTAACATTTATGGTATTTAATTGTACATCATAACTCATTTTTACTTTTTTTTTTAACCCATTTTATGCAAAATACATATTTTTTTGTATAATGTAAGAAACATGTGTACTTTTCATGATCAAAAATATAATTCATATATGTTTTTTAGGTAATGTAAAAACATATTTTTTGAAGGGAATTAAGAGTGAAATTAAATGAAAACAACTTTGTCATATAAAAATTATTGAAGAGTAAATGGTAGCAATTAACTCTTTCCACATGTCTCCAACAAACAAAAAATTGTTCTACGTACATGTTAATTCATCCCTATTTTCTCATGCATGCTCTTTCTCACCGTTCAGTGCATACCCAGTTGTAAAGGTTAATTATTCGGATACAAAATGCCTAGGATGGAAATATATGACTCCTAAAGAATCTCCTTAAATTCAACTGATATTTCATAAATTTAGGAAGTTTTTTTCTTTAAGAAACCTTATTTTAAGTAAGCTCGTTTTGATAATTAACATGGAAAATAAATATTTTTAATTATTTTAAAAGTAAAAAAAAACCAAGTATATCTTACCTTGTAATGTTATAATCATACTTGTCTTCGCTTATAAATTATTGTGTACTTGTAGGTGAATAGGTATGGTTATTTTCTATCATTTTTTATTGATTTCACCTTATTCAACGAAAATTTTAAAAATTAACAAAAAGTAGAAGAAACTAATAAAGAATGGTGTGAAAATAAATAAAGAATAATACCTTAAATTTATAAAAATAAAAATAATATTAAACGATATTAAATTAGTTAAAATTAACATATAATTAAGTTTATTTAGAGTTTTTTTTAGTAAAAAATATAAATTAAATATAATTAATATTATTTTTATGATTAAAACGTTTTAAAAGATGGTGATTTGAATATTATAATTAATTTATAGGGGAATTTATAATATATTTATAAAGTGAATATTGAAGTGAGGGTGATTTGAATATTATTAAGTGTTAACTACATTTTCGCGTGTAAAATGGGTCCTACAAAATCAACAAGTTTATAATAAGTACATTAATTTCAATCTTGGGTTTACATCATCTTCTTCAACGAACTCCCACTTGCATCTTATATATATATATATATATATATATATATATATATATATATTCAAACCTCTCACTAAATTTTAGTACTAGATCGAACTGAGTTATCCAAATTTGGTTGAAACTCACTTTACGGACACTTTTCTTTGTTGACTTTCTGCAGTACAAACCAAAATAACATATAATATTACAGTTATATATAATTAATTTGATTTTTTTCTTAATTATATGAGTGATTTATTAAATTTAAATTTAAAAATATAACATCAATTGTATTATTAATTTAAATTATTTTATAATTATGTTAATTTATTAATATTATTTATCATTGAAAGTATGTTGAATAATATACGTACAAATTAATTTTAAATTTAATGTTGTTTTAAAACGTGTGAGGTGTAGTGATTATTGGTACTTAAGTCAAATGTATATATAATGACGAGATTCTAATCATGTAATCTTAATGCCCATAAATAACATATATTATTAATGAGAAGTAGGTTTCAACTCGTCATTATATATATATATATACCTGTAAATGAGTAACTGATTGAATAAAAAAAATCTCTTTCAAATATTAATGGTTGTTATTTATCTAAATATAAAATATCTTAAGAATATTTTTTAGTGGAAAGAATTTCATATAAATTTATACACATGTTTTATATATATATATATATAAATTAATTAAGATGTTTTATATAATAAAATGATTTTAAATACGAATTTTTTTATTTATTTTTCAAGAAATTATAACCATGTCAAAAATTTATAATCGGTGTAAGTGAGAATTTAAGATTTCTTTTCTTACTAATAAAAGTGATTGTCCTAGATTCAAATTTAATGAGGGGTTGTTGAACTAAAAGGTTGCTTAGCTGTCTGTTTTTGATTTCTGAACAAGCAGATAGTTTCAAGTTTAGAATACGTAACTATAGACATTAAATAATAAAAGGTGAGTATACGTCAAAATTATATAATTATTATTATTTTATTAAAAGTAGTTATTTTGTCAGAGTTGTTTTCTGGTAAAAAATTTAATTTTAAAAAAATCAAAGCATTAAATTATGAGCATGAATTTTAAATTATTTTGATATTTTTTTCTTTCTAAAAATATCAAAAAAAATTTACTAATAATTTTATAAAATAGAATAAATTATAATATATGATAATCAATTCACATATTTTTAGTGTAAAAATAATAAAAATTTTGAATGATAATATTATTGTTTATAATGAATATAACACAAATTTTAGTAATATATATTCAATAAAGATGAATATCATTTTTCAATAAATTAACTTTAATTGGTGTGCGGGATTAATTAAGGTTATGGTGGGAACCGGATCAATTTTTTTTCCAAAGATAGGATTAATAGGTGTATAATTTATAAAAACTTTAAATCATGTATATAATTAAAGATAATTAGAGAATTACTTTTAAAATAATTGGAGATAATTTTTTTCTCAGATAAGTGATTTGCTAGGTGTGTCAAATAGTTACAACATGGTTACTTAATCAGTTGATTCATAATTAACATGGTTCATTAATTACTTAATCAATATATATTATGTCCATAATCTTGAGATTTGGAGTTTGACTCCCATAACCAATAATAATTTTAAATAAGATAAATGGGTTAAACTTAATATAAATTATGCCAACCTATTAAGCATAGTCTGATGTATTAGACACTCATGTGCTAGAAGCTAGTATGGTATGACATGTATAATGATTATGGAATAAATTACGAGTAAATACGACTTACTAATCACTGCTATAATATATGTTTTTTCTATCGAAATTTTAGCTTTGTTTATTTTAAAAACCGAAGTTATAGGGTTTTGGTCACAGTTTGATAAAAACCGAGACTATAGGATTTTGGTCACGGTTTGATAAAAACCGAGGCTATAGGATTTTTGGTCACGGTTATTTTTTTACTATATAAAATCATATATGTGACTAAGTTATAAATGGTGAGGATATATGTAACAAAATTAAAACTCAAAAGTATTTCTGATAATTTAAATATAATTATTAACAAAGTTAATAATTTAAGGATATCAGTTATAATGTAAAAAAGGTTATGAGTTTTCTTGTTAGGTTATAAATTTGGGAATATATTTGATTAAAGATAAAACTTAGATATTTGTTACAATATCACGAGTCTCTGATTATCTAACTGTTTCTCTACTGCATTATGCTATCACGATCTACATTTTCTGTTTCTTTTTCTAGTTTTATGTTGAGCTTTTTAAAACTTTTTTTAGGTTTTTTCCTTTTTTTTAATGAAAAATCTTTGTTTAGGTTTGAGCTACTTGATATATGTTTTCTCTATTTTCGTGTTTCTTGGAGAGAGAAAACGAAACAAAAAAAATAGAAAAAGAAAAAAGTTATGAAACAGGCAGGCACTACAAGACCAACATTAGAATTAGTTTAATAGATTCCATCGTACACTTCCTATAATATACATCTAACACTTATCAACCATTAGATTTTTTAAAGTAATCTCATCCATATAATTGATTTTAAAAATAATATATATATATATATATATATATATATATATATATATATATACATATAAGATGTATTATAAAACTTTACAGGTTACTATTATATTGCTTTTAAAAATCAAATAGTCTTCTTGTTGGCTTGTATTAAAATCTATTTTAATCAATAAGTTTCCATCTTTTTTTATCCAATAGACAATACTCCATGAATCACCTAGTAACTTCATAGTTTAATTGGTTGAGTTTGCATCTCTCAAAATAAAGGGACCATGATTGAATATCTCCAATCTCATATCCACCTCATCAAAATAGTGGTTATCAATTGATATTAAAAAAATAATACTTTCAATTTTATGTCGAAAGTTTCAACCAATATTGTTTGATTTTAAAAATAAATGATGAAAAGAGAGCTAATCAGTAAGCTATTAGCAACCCTATTAGGTAGTCCTTCAGTCAAAAACCAAGAAATAAATATTGTTGTTAAGGGGTGATAGAGAAAGCTTCTATATTAACAAGCCTACTGGATGCTGGATGCTGGTTGCTGGTGTTAGTGTTGGTGCGCTGGTGCTCTGCCTTGGTGTTGGTGCTCAACGCTGGTGCTAGTGTTGGTGCTCTATGGCGCACTGTACTGGCGTTGGTGCTGGTGCGTTGCGTCATTGTTGGTGCTTATTGCTTCTTGTGCGTCTCTACTAATTGTACTCATGTATTTTATTTTATAACAAAAGGGCTATGCTTTTCTTCTTGTTAGGTTTCAGCTTCTGTTATATATTTTACTATTTTAGTCTTCATTTGAGGTTTCATTATAATTGCATTTGTGGATCAACAAACCACTTGTTTTGACTTATTTCTACCTATTGATCCACATTATACTTTCATCTAAAGTAATATTGTACAATAAGGTATGTTCTTTAGGGTTGTGAAATGCTTATACACTATTATTCAATTTCTAAATGATCTGCATATGGATAACTTTGTTAGTGATCAATTGTTCAATATTGGACTATATATTATTGGTGTGACCCTCCCTTGACTTTTATGTTTGTTTTTAGTTTTTTTCTTGATATGTATTAGGTTCTCTCTCCCAAATACTTCAACTTTCCTTGACCCTCCCCTAGTTATTTAGGGGTAAGCATTAAAACACTTGATTGTTGTTGGTACTATTGTTGTTAAATTGATTTAAATCTCCCTGATGATAATGGTCTTTGGCGTTAGCGGCTATTGCTGTTATTTAGTCTTTGTCTTGTTAGCGCTAAGTTGGTATTGGTGATGGCGTTATCTTTGATGCATTATCATTCTTGGTAATTAATACTAAGTTTTTTTCATGTTTGTAATTAATACTAAAAAGTTAGTTTGTAATACTAAGTTTTTTTGTGTATAATAAACCATCAAATGTAATTATACTTTTAATTTTAATATAATATGATTTTTAATATTATAATTTATATTGATTTTTAATTTTGTAATTACTAATTGTATTTTTTTTTTGTAATTTATGTATACCCTATGACCTTGGTTATTAGAAAATCGAGACCATAGGATATATTTTTTAATTTATGTATACCCTATGGCCTCGGTTATTAGAAAATCGAGGTCATAAGTACACCTTATGGCCTCGGTTATATGCTAACCGAGGCTATAGGTACACCCTATGGCCTCGGTTATCTAATAACCGAGACCATATGTCATTACCTATGATCTCTCTCACTTAGGTCTCGATACTTATAACCGTGGTCATAGACCTACAACTACGGTTAAAAATCGAGACCGTATGTATGTTAACCATGGTTGTATGTTTGTTTTGTAGTAGTTAATTAACAAGTTAAGTCTACTTATTAAATCAGATTTTTTTAACATCTATATTTATTAATAAATATTTATAAATATTTTTCTTAAATTCTTATATTTTCGTCCAAATTTAACATGTATTGTAAATTTGTTTTATAATTCTTTTAGAAATCATTATATTTTCTTTTATTTATCTTAGTATTTTTATATAAAATAATGCTACAAATTACAAAATAATAATAATATAATTATTGTTAGATTTATAACAGGAAGTTGTAGGACACTATTTATAATATCAGTTATGCACTTCTTCATCCCAAATTTTAAATAACAAGTTTATTTTGTAACTATTCTTTTTTTTCCCCTTCTCTTGAATCATAAAACATTTAGAATATCAATCTAATTTAAGTTCTTAGTTTAAAGGGTAAGTAGATTTTTTCCTGCTAGTTATAAAAATACTACTAAATTTTAATATATTATAAAATTATCACTGAATTTCAACGTTATTATATAAGTTAAAAATTAAGAAAAAGTTCGTGTTATAAGTATCATCACCATTTCAAAATTCTATTATTTTTTTTTTTGATAAATTTAGTAGTAATTTTGTAATAACCATCATAATTTAATGATAAAAAATAATAGAAATGGCATCATTTTAAAAATATTATATTTATGCTAATATTTACAATCCAGTCACTATTTAAAGGTGGATTCATTCTTATTTTCCACAACCTTTGTTTTCATATCATATTTGTTTGGAATAGGTAAAAGTACCATTTTATTTTTAATACATAACTTTAATATCAGTTAAAATTATTTTTATTCATTTATGTTAATTATGTTGTGGAACCACCAATAAGAGCTCTGATATTAACCCAGCTTTAGTTTAAATATAGAAAGGAAGATGATATTTACAATGTTATATACTGTAGTGACATTGTGATCTTTATGAGGTAAATAGAGAATGAATATTTATTATTGAAAATTATGTTGAATTTATTACTTGATTTATAACTCAATTTGTAGTGCATGTTAATACTACTTATTTGAACAGTATACCTATCATTACCCATTTTGACGTAGATATAAGAAGTCAAATAGTTTAATATTCATAAGTGGTACAAAAATAAAGAAATGTTCCAATACAAGTATATACATATTTAAAAATCATAAAAAAAACATAATAAACATTTAAAAATGAAATAAATCTTATAACTTGATATATGTGTATAGATCTGTAAAAGATTTGTTGAGTATTCATGTAGTACTCCTCTCTTAGATTGAGTAATGAAATTTTATAATTTAATGAATATAATTAATGACGTTGGTTTCTACTTCATCTAGTACATGTTGGTTAGAACTTACAACAAATATAAATTAATGCTGATAAGAAAATTACGATACTAACAAGAAAAATTTTAATATTGAAAAGAAAATTTCCAATGCAAGTAAGGAAATTATGAGTAGGACAAAAGAGAAGATAAATATTTTCAAAAAATTATTAAAGTGCATGACTTTAATCATGAAAAACTTTAAGCTTCTGATTAATGAGAAAATTAAAGTTATTTAAATATGATATTAAAAAATTAAATTGAAAAATATTAATATTAATGTTAATCATAATCATAATAACAATGACCTCATGGTAATATGAACTTACAAATTAAAAAAAAGAAGAAGAAGATAATATGAATTTAAAAGTTACAATAAATATGTAAATTAAATGAAGTATAAAAAATTAGATGATTTTTTTTTTAAATAAAAAAAAGAGTAGTTTTGATGCAGTTAGTTAGTTTTTTTTTTTAAAACAGAAAATCAATGCTGTTATTATTATTAAAAAAAAAATTATCTAATGTTTTTGATTGTGCATGCCACAAAACACAGTAATATAGATGGTCTATTATTAATACATATTAGAAAAAACAGATGAAAATGTTATATGGATGCAACCATGACACTTGCCAAATATATATATAGATACAAGTACAAGCCATTAAGGCTGAACATGTGCTTTAGTTCAGTCTTTTCAAGATTCTAATCCATACTAGCTACCAGATAAGAAACACATATAACAATCATCATATGTGTATAAAGATATTATTAGAGCCTATATATCTAACTGATAATATAATATTTAACATACAAATTAATATATATATACCATAGATATTAGATAAACGTAGAGATTTGTTTCAATATCAGCACCCAAAGAGGTAAGGAGATTATCTTGATAGCCATCTTTTGGCCATATTTTTCTAAAGAAATTGGGTGCACTTAAAAGAAATGTGGGTCATCTTAGTACGAAAAGAAGCTGAAATTGTTTTGGTCGATTATCCCAACCATTGGGCCTTTGTTCTTCTTTACTCTTTTGACAACTGTCTACTTTTTTTCTAACTTACCCGACCTTTGTTAATAATAAATTTTTTAAATTTTTTAAATTTTGTGTAAAAGTTTAACAAGACTATATTTTTTTGTATTTTTAGTATAGGGCTGGCTTGAGTTGGTTTTATATAATGGGTTTGGATGAGAAATCCCTAAAATACACATCTTATATTTTAGAATTATCATTATCTATACACATTATTGGCGATAATATTACCTAGACTAAACATTGATAGAATATTAATATAAATAATCATAAAATTATTAAAAAAATATCGATTAAAAATAATTTATAATTGATTTATTTATTTTTTAAATAATTTATCATAATATATATATATATAATATTATTTCATGAAAAAAATTTATTATCAATAAAATTTATTTAGTTTTAAAAAAATTTTATTGTCAACAAAATTTATTATATAATAAATATTTATTTAATGGTATATATTTTAATAATTATTTTAAATATTTTGAGTATCTATTCTATAAATTAGATTTATTGGTTAAAATAAATATTGCATACGTGTATACTTATATATTTGTTTAAAATAGGTAATATTTTTATTAAAAATTTATAATTTTAATAGACTATAATTTTCCTGAATAATAATATTCAATTTTTTTTTATAAATAATAAAAATATTTTTAACATAATTATAAAACCTAAATATCGATATTTATAATGACATCAATGTATATAAGACCGTGAGACCATAAACAGGCTATTAATAAGGTGGTGAGGCTTCATTATTAGCAAAAGCAACATTAATAAAATATCTATATATCCTATACATAGCATGCACAGCCTCCCACATAATATCTTATAAACATAGTATGTTAGAAGTTTCACATATTATGTGAGAGGAGCTTGTGATTTTAAATAAGAATCATCAATGATTACAACAATACATAATGAATATACGATGTAAATCAAATTTCGATCAATAATATAAGAATAATATTTTTTATTATTTTTACAGTAATACATGAAATTTTATTTTATTTTAATATTAATTACATATTAATGTTATTATTATTGAATAAAATTATTATTAATAATTTATTCTTATAATAATAATAATTTATATTACATTAATATCTTTGTTAAAAAATTTATGATTTCTTTAACTACTCTTTTTAATTCAAACTATATTAAGTTCACGTTAAACTTAAAAGTTTACAATTTTGTGGTAAATTTCATATCTTGATAATTCAAACTAGTATTTATATTTAAATTTAAGATATCTTAATGATACATAAATTTATTCTTATATTACTTATATTTTTTTATGTGTTGATATTTTTTAAAATATATATATTTTTTAATTTTTTTAAATGATTATAACACATATAAACTTTATCGATATAAAAATATATTATGATTATATTATATTAACCTTTCTTATAATTCATAGTGTCCTTTTCGATCCAAAATAATATCTAAGAGTTACTCCACAAAAAGTCTTCGTCTTTTTAGTTTTTCAAAATTTTTGCTACCGACTACTTTTAGAAAAGTATATTTTCTATGAATTTGTATAAATTATTATAATATTATTTATAAATATAATTAAACTCATATAATTAATTCAATATAAAATTTTAAATTTAATAATTATTATAATATATTTATAATATATAAAAGTTATTTTTTTAATCTTTTGTCAAGATATTTGCCTTCTTCTTTTTTAATTCATTTAATGCTATTATTATTATTATTCATCTTCTTTTTCTTCTTCTTTTAAAACAGTGTTCTTACTATTCTTAGGCCTAATTATTCAACGAGGACTATCTTAATATAATTAACGTAAGAAATTTAACTTGTTGCTTTCTCAACCAACCAAATCTAGAAAATTAAATTTAAAACAAATTGAGAATTGGTCGGGAATTAAAAACCAATGGAATTGTTACCAAAATAAAAATAAAAAGGATTATAAGTATTACCCAATTCACCCTTCTCAATTTTTTGAAAATAACATTTAAGTCTAACATAGTATAAATTTAAATCATGCATCTTTATACTTACCTTTCTATTTGAATAACATCATCAAACTTTAAATATTAAAAAATTACAATCAACTTTTACATTAATATTCAACTATGATGATGTTGTCAAAATTTTAAATTAATATTTTAATCTGTTTTAAAATTTATAGTGTTCAAGATTTTGAGATATTAAGTTATTAAATATAGATAAATTTCTGATCAATTTAAGATGTGTTTTTTTTTTTGTTCTTTTCAAGTTTCGAAATCCGATTTCATTATGAACATAGATCGATGCGAAAATTTACGTTAGAATCTTTAACACTACGTGTATATATATATATTCCAAATTTTAAGAATTTTTATATATATGTGTATATATATATATATATATATATTATGATGTTAAAACTAAAATAACTAAACAGAAAAAACATAGCCACGAATAACAGCTCACTCAGAGACTGTGCACATTATGCTTCACATACTTTACGGTTTTCTACAACCAGAGAAGACAATATATTAAACAAGAGGAATCCTAACTTATGGTCCTGAAGAATGATGTTAACAGATAGTAAGAAGACTTAAAAATAATAATTCATTTTATTTTATTTTATTTTATTTTATTTTTACAAAATTTAATTTATATTTCTAAATTATTATTAGTCTGAAATAAATATTTTTTAAAACCAAATCTAAAACATTCGTACACAAAAAGATAAAAGGGACCACAAAAAGTCTCCTTCAAATATATGGAGCAGGGTAACGATGCAACAAAAAAGTCTCCTTCAAATTTTGGTGACATAAAATTTGTACAGAATCACAACATTTATTGGCATCATAATCACTAATAACTCATTCTCATCCTTTCTTTTATAGAAATCCCTATGATTCTGAAATTAACCAATTACAACACAGTTTTGATGATCAACTTCACATTCTCAACCAATTAAGAAACAGATAAGGTCTTATTGTGGGCCCAAAAGTGCAATCCATTTGTTTAAAAAAAAAAATACCCAAATTTGCAATCCATTTATATAGAGAGCTACGTATGACCCTACTTCTCTCTTATTGGTCCTGACTCATGACTCATAGCTCATAACAATTGACACTCACCTCTTTTAAACATATAAAGAAACCACACAAACCCCAACACTTTTCCTGTACAATAATTGATCAATCATTCCTTTGGCAATAAATTTTCATTTCTTCAGTTTTTTTGAATAATTTGATCATCTGGGTTTCAAAGTTTATTTTATGCGGACAATGATTTCTAGCAAGAACAAGACTGCAAACGCAGTTGGTGGCAAAACTGCTAGAGCCTGCGATAACTGCGTACGGAAAAGAGCTCGTTGGTATTGTGCAGCCGACGATGCTTTTCTTTGTCAGTCTTGTGATTCTTCTGTTCACTCTGCAAATCCATTGGCTCTTAGACACGAAAGGGTACGATTAATATCTGCATCTAATTCCGAAACTGCTTCTTCTGTAATTCATGAAGCTACTGTTTCCAAAAGTGCTTCTGGGCCTTGTTGGCATCGTGGATTTACCAAAAAGGCTCGAACAAAGCGGAACAAAATTCAGAAATCCCCTGAAATTGGATCGAACCCATTTCTATTAGTGCCTGAATTAGGTGGAGATGAGACTAATTCCCTTGAAGAAAATGAAGAGCAACTTCTTTACAGGGTTCCTATATTTGATCCCTTTGTTGCTAATGATAATCAATTTCGAGCTACTTCTGTTAATTATAATAATTCTATTGAAGAAACTGAGGCGAAAGTGAATTATGGGGCTAAAAATTTAAATGGGTTTTTAGTAAATGAGATAGACCTTGGAGAATTTGCAGCAGATGTTGAGAGTTTGTTGGGAAGGGGACTTGAAGGTGAGTCATGTTTTGATATGGAAGAAGCTTTGGGATTGACTGATTGTAGTAAAGAGAATAATAAGGAGTACTCAATTTTGGAGTATAGTGATAGTCGAATTGTGAAGCTGGAAGAAGAAGAAGATGATGCCATTACTAAATATGAAGGTGTAAATCAAATGGTGTGTGATCATGAAAAGCAGATTGGTGAGATTGAGATGGAGATGATGAGAGAACCGTTTCAATTGAATTTTGAAGACTATGATGATTCTCCGGTGTCCGGCGGCGAAGAGGAGAAGAAGGTGGAAGTGGGAACGGCATTAATGAACAACACTAGTGGAGAAGGTAATTATGAATATGAAGTAGTGGAAGGTGAGAAGGAGAACAAGAAAGACATGAAGAAGAAGAAGAAGAAGAAGAAGAAAATATTATTGAGGTTGGATTATGAGTCAGTGATCAAAGCTTGGGCTAGCCAAGGGTCTCCATGGACTACTGGTGATCGCCCTGAGTTGGACCTTGATGAGTGTTGGCCGGATTTTATGGTTAGTTCTCTCTACCTGCATCTCATACATGAGCTAGATCTCTCTTTTATATTTTGTTCAAAAACCTTCCCTTATAATTTTTAACATATTAAATTAATTTTAACTTTAATCATTCATTAATTTTTGTATAAGTTATTTTCTTACCATTTTAAAAAACATATATTTATTTATTTTAAAAAAAATATTTTTTTTTCTGAAAAAATTAAAAAATAAAATTTAATGTATTAAAATTCATTTATTACATATAATTAATCTGTATATGAAGAAATTGTTAGTTTAGAGTACCCATTTCATGAACCACACATATGTTATTACGGGCAAAACTTAAGTAACATAATATGATAATTATTAAATTAAGTATTAAAAATTTTGTAATTTTTTAAAATGATCATTTTAATTATCAAAATTATAATAATACTTATTTTTAAAAGAAATAATTTAAAAATGCATGTTAATCATTTTGTAATTTTGCTGTGTTTTTATGAAGCATTATTTATGATTTCGAAAAAGTAAGTAATACTTATTTTTAAAAGAAATAACTTAGAATACATGTTAATCATTTAAATTAATTATATATTAAAATATTATCTTAAATCATTTCTAATAATTTTATCCCAAATAAATTAATGTTTCTCTTTAAACCACTTTTAAACTATCTATTTCACTCAAAATCACTTTACTTGAAACATCTGATAAAGAAAATATATATATATATATAAGGGAACAACTAGGAATTTTTTTTTTCTCTTCTTCTCTTTGTTAATTTATGAGTTTCAGTTGTGCAATATATATATATGTTTAGAAATAGGATAATGAGAGAGGGTTTGTTATGTGTAGCAGGGTACACATGGAGGTGAAGTTCAATCATATACATATGGAGGATTAATTAATGGGGGAAACCCAGCAATGAATGATGGAGGAAGAGAAGCAAGAGTTTCAAGGTACAGAGAAAAGAGACGTACAAGA
The DNA here is from genome assembly GCA_033030585.1 of Hippophae rhamnoides. Classification (NCBI taxonomy): domain Eukaryota; kingdom Viridiplantae; phylum Streptophyta; class Magnoliopsida; order Rosales; family Elaeagnaceae; genus Hippophae; species Hippophae rhamnoides. Next base: position 42,560,708 of record CM065434.1, read on the forward strand.
TTGTTCTCCAAGAAAATTAGATACGAGGTTCGTAAATTGAATGCTGAGAAGAGGCCTCGTATGAAAGGCAGGTTTGTCAAGCGAGCTTCCTTTGCTCCACCTGCCTTTCCTCTGCTTAATTAGTCGACTTTGCTTAATTACAAATTTTAATTGCGTTTTTTTTTTGTTTTTTAACCTTTAATTGGGTTAATTATTTAGCCTGAGAATGACCATGCAGTGGAAATATAATTCCACCCAATAAAGTAGTACTTCTGCTTTGTACATTAATTAATCAACTTCGATTCCATCAACTACTTCTTTGCTTTAGAGTACAACTTGTTAATTTGTGTTAGCTACTCCCTTACTTCTTTCAAAAAGCTTAAGCTAATAAACTTATTTGCGAAATATATTTTAAAATTAGATTCAGCCATTCATGAACAATTCTTGACTATATAGATTTGATGAACTTATTTTTATGTGTTTAGAACGTAATTTGTGAAGTTTACGTCTACATGTAATCAACAAATTCCAATCCACCTTTTATTTAAAGCAATCTGCCTTACAAACAAAAAAGGTTCGTATCAAGCCTTGAAACACCTCAAGCTTTCATGCAATGACAAGAAGTACATTAGCCTTTTTCAAACAAACTGTGTCAAGCTATATCACATACATGGATTCATACAATGATTTCTCATGCATACATTAAAGTGATGACCCAATCTTTATATATAGAGGTCTCAAGTTGGGTTGCCATGTAGCTTAGCACACCTGATTATTCTTTCAGCTTTCGTGAACTGAAAATCGAGACTTTAAATAACCCTTTACTTAACTTTACTATTCCTTTGGCAACCTTACATAAAAACTGTGCAAACTTACTTGCTTCTATCTTTGACATTCTAGTTTGTTCACATACATCAATTGACATTGAAGTGTCCCCCATTTAGGAACCCCTACTTACTCAACTCTAACAATCCTCTCTCACTTATGTATCCTGACCTCTTATACTAGATGTCAATATTAATTGTTTGTTTATTGGTGCAGTTTTCATAGCATCTCCGTTAATGTTACACACTGTATTCCCTTGTCGCAAATAAAGCCATTATATCTGACACCTCTTAAAACAATTAATGAACCCTTGATTACCTTCATTACTCCTTGGTTTAATTTCATTGAACATCCTGTAGAATCTAAAACTTCCAAGAAAATGAGATTTCTTCTGAGGTCTAGATTGTTGTGCCATCTAAGAGAGTTACTTTCACTTCACCTAAACTTCTCGCCTTGCACTCACGATTATTGCCTAATAGAACTTTACGTCCTTATACTTCTGTCAATTTTTAAAACCAACCTTTGTGGGGCACATGTGAAATGAGATCCGTCACCTGTTCATTCTCTGATCTTGATACGCTTATAGCCACCACATCTAAACTTTCAAAAACCATACTAGCATTTTTGTTATTACCATCACTACTAGAGTTCTTGTCTTTTTTTCATGGGGCAGTCTCGTTTAAAGTGGCATTCCTTGTAGCATATAAAATATCTTAGATTCTTCTTGTTTTTTGACTTAGAACTGGATTGCTTTCTTCCTTTGTAATTTTCATTTCCTTTCTCAGGTCTTCCTCTAACATAACATATAAGCCCTTAAAAGCTTATGAAATTTTCTTCCATTTCTTATGTCAAGTTTCCAAGATTTTAAGAAAGATATTACAAAATCCGATTTCAGTTCTTCCCTGTCATATTTGATGGCAGTCTTTTATCCATTATAAGATTTTGGTAATGCACTTAACAAGATGATTGCCTTATCTTCTTCATCCACCTTCTCATCAAGATTTTCGAGCTGTGCGCTAACCATCTTAAGTTGATGAATATAGTAGTCCAATGCCTTTGTTTAATCCATCTTGAATACAAATAAATGTTTCTTCAAGAAAGTCTTATTAGAGAGTACGTATTTTGTGATCATGAAATTTACTCAATCTTGCCAAACCTCCTTTGCAGTTCCCAGCTGGTCTTGTATTTACCATAATATGTTATCAGTCAAATACAACTACTAGCCTTCATTATCTTGGTTTTCTTGACATATTTCTTCATATCAACAAGAAAATCTTCCTTAAGAGCTCAATCAATTAACCTCCTGTTAGATGAGATTAATGTTCTTTATTTTACGTTTTCACAATTAATAATCCCCAGCCCCATCAAAACTTATATATCTCGTACATCATTGTTGCCATTATTTGTTTTAGCCCTGACCTTTGATACTTAAAATTCCAAAAGTCTTGGCTCTAAGAAACCCAAGTAATCCTTCTTGATTTGTTCGAAGAGATGATTCTGATACCACTTTATTAGAATTCAATCACAGGATATAAGATTATCAAAACCACAAATAGGTAACACATGCAACATCAATCACAACACTTGAAAAAACTGATAAAACAATAATAAAATAGAGTAGCTAGGCATAGAGTTTTAACGTGGTTCACCTTCACAATGTGTGAAGTTACATCCACAAGGAACCAACAAATTATAATCCACCTTTTATTTAAAGTAATATAATTACAAGAAAGGTTCGTACATTAATTTACTCACTGTTACACACTCATGCATGCCTTGAAACACCTCGAGTGTTCATGCGATGACAAGAAGTACACTTCCATATCTCATGCGAACCGTATAAAGCTAGCTAAATCACATATAAGGATTCACACTATCATTTTACATACTAAAGTGATGAGCCAATCTTTACATATATATATATATAAAGGTCTCAAGTTGGGTTCTCATGCACCTTAGCACACTTGATTATTCCCTCAGCTTTTTTGAACTGAAACTTTATGTAACTCCTTACATAGCTTTACTAGTACCTTTGACAGCGTTACATAAAAACTGTGCAGAACTGTGCAGAACTCGATCTGGTTCATACTTTCACAGATTTCTAATAAAGAAGCAATAACATCTCATTTTCCTATCATCCAAAACTTGTAATTCTGTTCTTTCACTGTTGGAATCCCCAGCTGGTCAAGTCTATGACATGACGCATCCACTTTCATTTATAGATGTATATAAGTATCCAAGAGAATCAAAACTTTTTTCGAAAATTGATTCGAGACACAAAGTGACCTGATTAGGTTATTTGTCTTGTGACATATCTTAATACTTCAGCTGTGGAATAGTACAATGTTTCATTTTTCTAGTACAAGAAATTGACATTATCAAAATTTTGTATCTTCAGTTGTGCAATTTGTTTATTTCTCATACACTTAATTGTTGAGTGGTTGTCGTATTGGAGGCAAGAATCAATGACATTTTTACATATTCATATGCACGTTCATGTATTATCTCACTGATAATTTGGTTATGAGAGTTTATTCTTGAAGGTGAAAATTATAACTTATTCGCTCTTTTGTTATTATTGTAGCTAGCTAGCTTCATTGATTGGACTCTTTTGTATCCTTGCAGAAGTTACTTTTTAACTTGTTATGATTATATCATTAGCGATAATTAGTTATGGTATCTTTATCGAATTAGCATGTTATTAGTTTTTTAATTAATAATTTTTCTTTTTTAATATTTTTGGGATCTATTTAGGAGTGTATATCATGGATTAATTTAAATTTATATTAAAATTAAAATGGAATTAAGAAATTGTTTTCTTAAAAATTAACATCCAATCTAACAAAAAATATAAAACCAACCCAAATCAAATCATTTATATTGATTTGGAATGGTTCGGTTAGATTGATTTTCTTTTCTTTTTTTCAATCATCAATTTTATTTTTAAAAATTAAATAATTATTGTATTAAATTTTATATTTTAACTATTCGTTAAGTTTATGATTTAAAATGATTTTAATTTTTTCAAATGTTAAATCAACAGATATCATATATTGTAATCTATACTTTAAATATCATATAAATTAAAATAAAAATTGATTATTTAATTTCACAACAATTTAAACATTAATTGCATTAAAATATAAATGATTGATTTAAAAATATACATGTTATTAAATAAATACTTATAAAACTCACATGTATTATATGGTATTTTCAAATTTAATCCAACAATCACCCACCCATTGAAAGACAAAGGATGTGTTTGAAATTGTTTCTCTTTTTGGTTGAAAGTTGGTTCTAATTTCTCAAAGTACTTCTTAAGGTGTTTGGTAATTTAACAAAAAAAAAAGTGCTTCTAAAATTTTAAGAATTATTATTAATGCATTTAAGAACAGGAAGTAATATTTACTTTTAAGAGAAATAATTTCAAATACATAATCAATTTTTAAAATAATTATTAAAATGTAACCTCTAACAATTTTATCTCAAGTACTAAATATCTAAATGCATCTCTAAGAATCATTTTTAATCAAACCAATTTAGTTTAAACAATTATTTTAAAATTACTTCTAAAAGAATCACAACCAAACAAGTCCCGATGCCAAATACTAATACTTAAATTTTTTTTTTCAAATTTTTATTTAATAAAATAATATAAAGATGAAACATAAATAAAGTGATATTATTAGTAGGTTTAACGATTTTTACGAGATTTTTAATATCAAGAGCCAATTCAACACATATTAGATTAATTTCATGATTTTTAAAACCAATCTAATTTTGTGATTTTTAGACCAATTTAACCCAATCAAGAGAAAATATCAAACAAAATGAGTTGGATTGATTGGATTAAATTGTTTAGTTTAGTTCAACTAAACATCTTTGAATTCTTGATATGCTATTTTGATTGTATTGTCAACTTAAGTGGTAGAATGTGACCATCTTCTAAACCTAATTTATCATTCAATTATTTTTGGGAGTAATATTGTTAGGTTCAACAAACTATACAATTATATTTTCACTCATATTAATTTTTTTTTTAAAAAGTTGAATTGACTTTTTTCACTTTTAAAATTATTTATTCATATTTCATGCTATAATTAATATAAATAAATATAAATATAAATTTATATAACCCTCTTATTAACCTTAACTTTGAAAGGTATATATAAAAGTGCTCATTCATAGCATACACGATTAAAAATGTTGGTGGAAAAGTTACGTACACTAAAATTCTATGATATTCTGGGTTTGAGTAAAAGTAACCATGAAAGAGGATATTTCTAAAATTTATTTGGACATTTTGTGTTCATGCGGATTGTACTTAATTAATTACCGTAGAGTAAAGGGGAGTACATACTGAAGTCATATGAAAGCAATAAACAAGCGTGCATTAATTACACACTAATAAATATCCTAATCTAATAACTTTTAGAATAAAATTCACAAGTTTTATGTTATTAATGAAAATATATTTTAATTCTTTAAAAAATAATTCTTACGAGTTTATTTTGTAAAATAATAAATTTATATTCATTATTTTATAAAATATATTTCTATTATCATTTTTATAAAAGTTATAAACTTAGGTTAACTTACCTAATAGTTATGTATTTACTACTCTTCATCCTAATTTATATATATATATATATATATATATATATATGTGTGTGTTTAATTATTAATGATATCATAATATACATAATAAAAAGTATGTAATTATATATAAATTTAATGTAAATAGTATAGTTCTAAATTATATTAAACATTTTATTCAATTTATTTGAAATTTTAATTACAAAATTATGTATTTAGATTTTTTTTTATCTCATATTAAAAATATTATTTTTAAATATAAGAATAAATTAAATATTAATTTAAATAAATTTTATAATGTTATTGTTTTAATAATTAAGAAAATTACATAAAATAACTTAACATTCTTTTAAATATAGATTATTTAATTTAAAATATTTATGTTAATTTTATTTAAATATATTATATAAATTATTATAGTAAGATTTAATTGGATATAATATATTTATATTTAATTTATTTAATACTATACAATTAAGTATATTATTTATGTATTATTTATTAGATTATTTAGATTTTATAATTATATAATTTATATATTTTGATATCGTAATTTTTTTAGGTAAATTATATTATTTTTGTAATTTAAAAATTTAAAATTTTTAATTATAAAATAAAAATTATATATGTTATTAATAAAAAAATAAAAAACAAGAGAACCGTCCCCTCTCTACCTTCTCCCTCCCTACTTATTTTTCTATCCTTTCTTCTCTGTCTTTTTACTTTTTTATTCACTTCTTTTCTATCTCTTTCACTCACGGTCTCCATCCCTTCTCTCTCTTTCTGACCATCTATCCTGTTCATTTTTTTTTCTCAGTTTTATTTTTATTTTTTATTGATAAAATAATGACGAAGGAAAGAAAGGAGGATTAGAGAAAGATTAGTGAGAAGAGTTTTTTTTTAATATTTTTTATTAATAAAATATATAATTTTATTTATAAAAAATTTAACTTAATTAATTATATTTTAAAATTTTAAATTTTATCTAAAAAATTATAGAATAAAAATATATAAATAATGAACGCTATGGTAGATGATTCGTGTACATACTCCAATAATAGTCGGCTGAAATAATTTGCACACATAAGTCAGGATTCAAGCCTCGGACAAAACAATCGGACATAATTTCTTTTATTTATTTATTATATTAAGGATATTTTTCCTTTTAAAAAGTAATTTTCTTTTATTTAATTACCTAATATAATTTTTTTATATAAATAATATATATATATATATATATATATATATTTTAGAAAAATTATAAAAATAAAATTATAAAAATAAATAAATAAATAAATCATATAAAAATTACTTAGCTTTTATTTGACTGGTTTGAATACAAAATCTGAGTGTAGTATATATAAATTATCTAAATATTTTTTTTTGACATAATCTACTAATTTAATTGATTTTTATTTTCAACCACTTAAAAAAAATTGTAGTTATCACGTTATATAACATAAATTTAGCACTTTATATACATAGATTCATTAAAAATATATCAAAAAATATTAAATAGATTCTTGTACCACTCGATTATACGTGATGTTATAAATTTATCATTCAACTAAAATTTATTAAAAAATACAATTAAATATTTTCATTTCTATTTTATGATAATATTAATATATGTTGTATAATTAATTTTATGATAATATTAATATATGTTGTATAATTATTAATTTGAGTATAAGGTTGCGTTGATTAGAAAATATATATATTTTTAACGAAGAAATTTCCTCTCACGTTGATGACCCTTTTTATCAATTTCCTGAGTTGATCCTAATATTGTTTACTTTGTGAAACTGTACGACAATTAATTTATGCATTAATTTGTGTGTATAATGTTTAAAGAAAAATCATACTATAACCAACTCTTATTATAATATAAAGATCATAATTTATATTTATTAAAATAAATAAAATAAAATTAAAAATCTAACAAATATAAAACATCGTGGATGTATAGAAAAATAAACGGTTACGTATTGTACTATTTAAATCATGTGAGTGTAGAACGCTCTTAATTTTTTATTTTTTTTATAATTCTAATTAAGTAGCTAATTACAAAGTCATTTGATTGATATTTTATTGGGTTTTTTTTAACTTATAAATCTAATTATTCTTCACAAACATAAATTCTAGTAAGTTTTTGAACAGTTGGACTTTAGAGTAAGTGGGTGACAGTCGGGGGGGTGTATATGAAAAAATCGTGTTTGTAAAAACTTTGAAGTTTTATATTAATTTTTACAAATTTATTTCAGTCAAATCCATTTTTTGGTCAACCCCCTTTTTATCAGTTGTATGAAGTTGATAAACTTTCCTAATTTCTTAAATAAAATTAACGTTTATCTAAAAAAAAAAACAATATTATAATTTTCTCAATTAAGGAGTTTGACCTGTATCATTAGTGTCATGACGTGAGTCTTTTTGGCAAAAAGTAATGTAAAAAACTTAATATAAATTATTACTATATCAGTACTCTTTAGTTATATATCATTCTTTAAATAATATATATAAATTTTATTTTTTTATATATGATTTTTTCTTCAAAAATAAGACCACAATAAGACCTTATTATTAGTGATATTAAAACATAAATAATAAAAAATTAGTGATATTATTACAACAAAATTTATTATTATTGTAAAAATATTTCATTAATAATAATTTAATATAATAAAAATAAAAATAAAAATTAATTAATAATAAAATAATAAAAATATTGTAATAATATAAGGAACAAAAATATACGGTAGGCAAGCTAGAGACATCGATGAGCTAATTAAACTTGTCTTAATGAATAAATAAACGATGATGATGACTATGCAAAGTAGTCAATTTGATTCTTCATCCAAATACAAACAGACAAAATACCCGGCTACTAGCCTTTTTATTAACTCCTTCGCCGCATAATACGTGGATCTTTCCCACATCGATATCGTTGCAGTTTTTCACTCTCTACTGCTTTGCTTTGTATATAAACCACCCAAAACACCACAAAACGAGACTCCATTTTTTTTTTTTAAAAGCTTAATATAACAATTAGTTAATGATATTAATTATTAATTATATTTTAATATTATTATTATTATTGAATAAAAAGTGATAAAACTAAATAAATAATTTATTTTATGTAATAAGCAGTTATTTTTATTACTGTCATAATTAAAATATATAAATTATCTATTATATACTTAAAATTAATTACAATAAATGTTATTATTGAATAATTAATTTAAATTATTTTTATATAAGACGAAAGAATATCAAAAACACAGATTCTTTCTACTATATAATTCATAAAAAAAAAAGAGGGGTTAAATATTTCGACTTTCTCTTTCTGCTCTTTCTTACTTGTTATGGTGGATAAAGGTAAATATCTTTGTCTTCATTCGCTTGGAGACAAAAAGTTCACCAGAAAGAAGATCATAAAAAGGAAGGGAGTACATTACAAAATTTTAATTTTCTGTGTTAATTACACTAGTTTACAAACACTAAAGTCCATCTTACTATAATCATTTTTTTATTTATTTTTTATTTATTTTACAGTTTAATGATCGTATCTCACTCTTTAATCTAATTAAATTAGTATGATTTACGTACTTTTAGGTTTCCAAAATCCTTCTCTTGCTTCAAGAAGATACCCTTTTTTTTTCGAAATGATAAATAACCCACAAAAGATTTATAAACCTAAAACGTACCTTCTTTTTGCACAATTAGCAGACTATTAATAGGATCTATTTAAACATGTATTATTAGCTACATGTGATATATTAGTTGTTGTTTTAAACAACTTAATGTAATAAATATATAGTTTTTTGAAAATTTAACTTCTATATTTAGTGTATCGAGCATAAAATGTGATTTATAATTAAGTTATAAAATCTACTCCTAGCTATGACAAATAATTTATATATTTGATTCACAAAATATTTTATTCTTGTTGTTAGAAGGTTTTTATTGCTTAAAAGGGTAGCAAAACTAGAAGTAAACATATTTAATTTATTAATTTCAATGGGGTTGGTCATTTACTTTAAAGGTATATACATATATACTCCAAAAAAAAAAAACTTAGAAACAATATTTATCACAATTCCATATTTTATTATTGTGTATGTAATAAAATATTTAAGTCATTTCTCCAAATTCCAGTTTAACTGGGTTTTTTTTTGGTTAATTGATGTATGGGTTTTCTTCAAAAGAAAAGTAACGATGCATAATTACTTAAATATTTTATCTTTATAATATATATATATATATATATATGTTATAAGATGCATACAAATATCTATAGCATTAATATTAGAAAAAGGCAGAAATTTAGGGAAAAATAAATGTGATACCCAAAGAAGTCAATAGCTGATATATAAAAAGTCTTTGAAATTATTTTGATTGACTGGTCATTGGAATAAATACACCATCTAATAAATTGGGACAACTTAGATAATTAGGTTAGTAAGTTTTGGATAAAAATATATAGAAGAAAATTCTATATATATATATATATATATATATATATATATATTTAAGGAAATAACCGATCAATAATACTAATTAATAGTAAACAAATTAAGGGGGAAAAGCTATTCGAAGAGGTAGCAGAAAAAACAAAACTAGCTAGATAGAGAGTACTGTATTGGACATTGAATAAAGACAAAGTCATAACTTATAAGCATATTGTAAAAATTGGGCAAAGTATATTCATCTTTTAAATGGGATTCGATTTTCTTTCTGAGAATATATAATAAAGAAAATCAAGATCAAGCAATATTGTGTCCGCATTCAAGAATAAGAAACTTTGTGCTGTTTCAGTAGAAATAAGTCATTGAGAATCTCAGCTGTTTCCATTTTTCTAAAGAAAATCTAAAAGATCTTCACATCTTTACAGAACTGAAACAACAAGTACATAAAAGAGATTCTAACAAGTAATCACAACTGTGATATAAAAAATTTAATTTCTCTAAATTATTAATAAAAGTAATAACAGTGTTTGTTAATAACTTAATTCCTATGTTCATGATGATTATATGATCATTCATTCCTTTTCTGAATCAAACATTTCTACAGAGGATATTTTATATATACCAAAATACCCTCGTTTTTCTCGTTAAAATTACATAAACAAATGATAATAGTAGCGCAAACATGATGAGAAAAACGTGGGTATTTTGGGTAATATTAATTCAACAAAATGATCGATGAAGAATATAAAAATTTAATTTACTAGTTGTGAAGAGGATCTGGACAACTGGGTACTCTTCGTTTGTTGTCTTCAAAACCATTGTCAGCAGTTTCGTTGAAATTGAGATCTCTTGTTCCGGAGAAGTACTTATCAAAAAGTTCCTCTTTGCTAATAACATTAATTTTACGCTTCTTCACGACCAACTTGCCACTTTCTATGTTCTTCTTGAAATTGGGATTTCCCGGAAATAACCTCACAGCTTCAACTTTGCAATCTCTGCAGATCCATAGTTGAAAGATGGTTATGATCAGAACCACCATGAAATATAACAATCTCTTGCCGCCGGCTAAAGACATCACCGGAGATTACCCACATATAGCTGGCAAGTCAATGGGCTCAAACGAAGACGTTGCTGGTTTAATTTGGCTAAAATAAATATTAGATCCCTCCTTCTACTCTTTTGTTCACAAGCTATATGACTTGTGAGCAAAGAATTGACGGCTCTTTTGGGAATACAAGTCTCAGAGAGAGAGAGAGAGAGAGATGAGAGAGAGCGTTATCGTTATATTCTCAGCCCACCACAGTGGTCTGCGTGAATCACAAAATAACAGCAGTCTGTGTCTAATATTAATGGTCGACTCATATCCATATGTAATGTAATATACCAAAATGACCTCTTAGTAATAAGATTGTTTTTGCCTTCCTTTTTTTTTTTCTATTCCCTATCAGTATTTTTCTTTTTCAATAAAACCTCATTAATATTATTAACAATAATACCACATTTTTTACATCATCGATATATATTAGATTGTTAACAGTATGTTTTTGATTGAATCTTACATAAAAACAAAAAAAAATTGTTAAGATTTAAATAACTAATCTTCTCTAAAAAAAAAACAATAATATATATCACATATATCCTAAAATATTGAGAAATTAATCTTTCTATATTACTTATATGTTTTGTTCTTCCCTTTTTATAAAAAAAAAACTCTAAGATTTATTATTTAAAATAGATCTTAAATTATGAGTTACAATCTTATTAGTAATTATGATAGCATCTGTTAAAATTAAAATAACTTATATTGTCTCCTTTAATTATAATGTATATTTTTTATTATTATGAATTTTGGGTGTGTTTTTTATTGGTGTGAACTTTGGGACTTTATTTGAGATCATTTTTAAATTTTTTTATTATAATCAAAATCATAATGTATTTATGATATATTATAGTAATATTTTATGTTTCATTTATTTATCATTCAATATGTACTATAAATAGTATTGTTACAGTTTTAATCTTCTTAATTCTTAATGTATTTCACAATTTATCATTGTCAAAGAAGCATTATTTCCTAATAAAAAATTTAATCGGTCCCATGTATTATAAACCTTTTTTTTTCTCGATAAACATTAACCAATATAGTTTAAATAATTTTTATTAAAAAAATTATATAAAATAACATTCTTAAAATTTATAAGAATAAAAAAAACATCTAATAATATTTAAGAGAATTAAATTTTAAAAAATTTAAAATTAAATATATCTAAATTATCGTATTTTATTTTAAACTTTATTTAATATGAAATAATGAGTCGTAATTTTTAAATAATAAAAATATATAAATTAAACATAAATTACATTATTTTTATAATTTTAAATATTTATGAGTATTATTTTTCGCTATTTTCACTATATGTTCCGAAATCGCATCACCAATATGTTCATGTCAACCTTCACCAAAGTTTAGTCATATATCATGTCTTCATTTTTTTTTTAAATCACCGTTGATCTTTATATATACAATGCAGATATTTTTGATGTAGTCATGTTGGATAAGTCCAATCCACTATTATATTTTTAAGATAATATTATATGTATGAAATTAATATACAGTAATTATTTTAATAAGAGTAATTAAAAAGATTAGCTTTTGCTGCGACTTATTTTATACACATGTTTGCGAGCGTATATAAAGTAACACAACGAAAATATAACATATATACTATTCGAAATGAGACGAAGATATAGTAACATTTTGATATCTTTATTTACTAACTTGTATATATTATTTAAGAATAATTGATTTTTCTCCATATTATTGTGTACTTTGAAATTATCTATTCCTTACACATTCTATTTTACAAAAATTGGCTTGAATTATAGCCATTTTTTTTTGTTTTTGTTTTTTTTCTTCTTATAACTTTTTTTCACCTCCTCTTCCTTCTTTTTATTTGAAATCTTTTGAAATTTTATTTACACTTACTAATAATATAAGTTATTAAGGAACAAAAAAAAATTAACAAATATTTTTATAGTTTAAATATAATGATTTTATATATAGTATAATTTTTCATGCATCAATTATGCATGAATACATTCTAAGATTTGCTAAGAAAAATAGTTAAATTTATACGTATAATTATGATAACAATAAAAATAATTTAGAATTTTTTACATATTTAATTATTAGTAGTAAGAGTGTCAATTTGTATTGTAATTTGATTAATCGAATCGAATTAAATTCAAACCAGATCAAATAAATAAATAAAAATTAAGTTGGGTTTGAACCAACCCGTTAACACGAAATAAATTTTAAGAAAAATTATAACATATAAACGTTATAATTTACATACTAGGTTAAAAACTTCAAATTTAATAAACACATTTCTTCTTAATTCTTAACCGACCCTGTCTCACTCCTTCAACTATCTTCTTCTCCATCAACTAACAACAACAACTTCTCCATTAATCAACAAGAGACATTTCTTCAATAACATCTCTACGTCCATCATTATTTTACTCTTCTCCAATTGTAACTCTACATCTATTTAAACAACTTAAAGTATTTTTCGTACCATCTTAAAAAATGATTTTCTTTTGTATGTTCACTATATAGTCTACTTAAATACAATAAAAAAACTTTATATATACGTGGTCAGTTTTGGAAGACATTATTTGTTTAATTTCTTTAGTGATTATAAGAAGTTTTATTGAGATTTAGAACTCTTTATTCAAACTATAAATTTTAATGAATAGATGATGACCTCTTACTTTTCCATTAGAGTTTGATGACGTTTATCTTTGTTAAATTTATTTAAAAATTGATTTATTACTTTAAGAGTTAACTTTTTTAATTTATATTTAATAGTATTCATATTTTATAATTAACTAGTTATTAGAATATAATATGTGCGAGTGAAAAGTTGTATTATTTTTATAGATTTTGTTTTATGTGTTAATTGTTTATTAAATGTTAATTTATTATTTATTAAAAAGACTAATATTTGTAATATCATTTCCCTTATTTTTTATGTTTCATGTAATAATATTTGAACAAATAAGCTTTGATGATTAAACACACTTCTTATATTTATATAATAAAAGTTCAATGAATTAAAAAAACATGTAATATACAATTCAAGTTAATTAGATTAGTTCATATGTATTTGGTTTGAATTAGTTAAAACTGATACAATTTGTACGAATTAACATATCTAATTAGTAGTATAAAAACATATTATAAATAAAGTATATGAATTTAGTCACTAATTTAATATTTTTTAAAAGTAAATATACAAAAACAATTTATATAACACATATATACCATTTTATTTTTAACCTGCGTAACGTTTAATGCTAATTTTTTTAATTATTTTGATGTTTACTGCTTTGTAATTTTTCTCATATTCATTTTACTAATTTATGTTTTCTATTTTAACCAAATATTTTTGAAATAAATTAACAAGATAAGGTATTATTTGATAAAAAAAATATAATGAAACACATTTACGCGCTAACAAACCTTGTAATTATATACTAGGCTTGTTGCCTCTTATTTATAGCCTTTAGAATTTTATTTTGCAATTTTTTCTTTTCAACTTTTTTTCGCAATTCATTTAAAAAACTATTTTTTGCAATTTATTAGTTTTTCAACCCTTTATTTTAGAGAATAATATATTAGATTATCCCTTCAAATGTTGCTTTTATTCCTCTCACTGCCTTTTAAAATGTTTTCAAATTTTTTTTTCTATATATATGCCTTCATTAAAAAAAACAAAAATTGTAGGAGTTGTTCCAATAACTCTAGACTATGATTGAAGCATCAATAGATCATAATATGCTAAAACTTTTGTATCATAGATACTATTATTGAACATGTTTTTAAATGAAAATTATTTTTTAACATTTGTTTAATTTAAATATAAATTAACTAGTTACCAAAAAATATAAAGTAGTATAAGGTGTCAAAAATTAAAGTTCAACTCAAAATCTATGTGATAACTTTTTAAAAGAGGTAACTTATTTACATAACTTTTAAAATTACAATAAGTTTTAATCGGATAAAAGCTAGAAGATAATGGATTCCTATCCATTGTTTTACAATTACTATAATGCCTACGATCTATAATTGTAGGATATATCTCAATGCTAAATCACAAAGTTGGGTCCTTCATGTTCTCATCTATTATTGTGTATAATATGTGACAATCTATAAATTTAGAAAATAAAAATAACTTATATTAATCATTGGTCTTATAATTGATTTTTTTTTAATTAGTTTCAAAACAATATATAAAATTAATAACAAAATATAAAGGCAAATAACACAACTACAAAGATTAGGGTGAAAAACACAACATCATCTTTTAAAATTTTTTTTTCCCAAAAAATATCTTACAGAGTTAAAATAATAACTAATAAGATTTTCCTTCTCATATTAACCCTATTTATATTTATAATGTTTAAATTAGAGCTATGTATATATCATATTAGTATATTTGAATTTATGTCATTAATTACGAACAATTAAATTTCACAAAATCATGGAACATTAGTTATTAATCTAACAATATAACCCCAATTATAAAAATAAACATAAAAGTAGTGATAATATGAAGTCAAGCATTAGCTAATTATTGTGTTATTTAATTTTTAAAGTAAAATTTCCCCCTTTTCATTTTTACTATTCCACAAATTCATCTGTATTGGGCTTTTAGGTAATTAAGTGTCGTAATTTTATACTTTGCCCCATGTATGGGTCATGGGTATGTACTTAACTTGTTATATTATTCAAAAGAACTGTTCATTAAAAAAAAATCTGATCAGTATCTTTCTCTTGACTAATTGTGTTTGATGGGAAGCAGGGACGGACCCTAGCTCCTTGGTACTAAGTGCCGTATATTTCTTCTTAGAGAAAAACAATCACACTAAGGAGGTGGGTTATTATCATATTGAATATTTATTTTTTATCGATCCTAATAAATAAATAATCTGATCCGAATTAAATTACTAATTATCAATAATTTATATTTGAATTCGACTAAAAAACACATCTCAATGCGATCTTAAAAAATAAACAATCTTATTCAAATCAAGATGTTAACTATAAATAGGTTGTACTCGAATTCGACTTAAAAATAAATAATCTTATTCAAATAGATTTTCATTTCCCATCTGTACTATCTCATATTTCATGTACTAAGTGCCATATTGGACATCCTTTATTTTGAGAAATTTATGTATATTATTTTAAAAATAACACATATCTATTTTAAAGAGTAAAATAATTAAGTATTTGATGATTACTTCAACTTATAAAAAAAAATTGTATATTTTAATGAAATAATACAAAATATATTTTTAAAATTTAAATTTTGAAATGAATCTTAAAATTAAAGTAGGTTATTGTTAATTTTATATATTGTAGATAATTTATTCTACATAAAAACCTCAATATAAGTTATTTTTCTTTAATTTTTGGCCCTTTTAAATTTATTTATTTATTTATTTCTCTTACCAACTGTGCTCGAGAGTATTTTTTTATCACATGCTGCCTAATTGCCTATCTCAGTGTGCGTCTTTGTTTGCTGGCTTATTCCAGCTCTAATAATAATAAACTTTAAAATTTTGGGAATCAAGTGGTACATTTAGGTCTCCCTGTAATCAATTAATTATTAAAATTAAATTAATAACAAGAAGCTAAATATAGAGACAACATTGGGTTAATCAAGGAATTGAATTAAAAGTCACAAGAATAATCTTAATTGGGTAAATAATGTAATTTATTTATTTAAAAATAACTAAGAATCGGAAGTCATCATCTTTCAGCACAATACCGTGATTCTCGGCCTATCCCTCCTCGTCTTTATAGCCTATGTTTCCCTCTCTGTTGTATGTAGTTTTCTAATTTTTTTAAGCTCACTGGGTCACGTAATAAGTTTTTTTTTTTTTTTAATTTAAAAAAACATTTAATAAAGATCAAAGGAGTATTTAATAAACATTTCTTAATATATGAAACTATCGTAATAGTATGTGATTAAACAAAGGTGACTAAGGAGAAAGGAAAAGAATATTAAAATATAATTTAAATTTAAAATAATATTATATTTAGTAATGATTTGAAATAAAAAATTATGAATCTTACTTACTAGATAAATTACGAATATATTACAATTTACAAACAAAAAAATTGGTTTTATTAATTGTTATTATGTAATAGAAATTTAGTTATGTTATTTTCAAATTCCATTTTTAATCTCTCAATTACAAAAAAATTAGCATGTTTAAAATATTTGCTCTCATTGAATTGTACTTTAGCCTACTTAAAACATTAAACGTCTCAAAGGAACATTAAAAGGAAAAGATGAACCAATTTATTATCTCCTTTGAAGAAAAAAAAACAGTTTTTTTTTTATATTTATGGTATACCTTTTATCTCTCTTTTTAAAATAATAATACAAAAAATTTAAAAATGTTAAAATTAAAATTAAATATTATGTATTTAATTTAATATTATTGTAGTTAACTAAAAAATGAACTTTACATTTATTATTAATAGTCTCGTGCGCAATCTCATTACACGCAAAAAAAAAAAAATAAAAAAAAATTCAATCCATGTTTGTAAAAACTAATTAAATTAGGTCACTTGCTTATTTTAACGAAAGGCTGGCACATTCAGTTTACATGGTATGTATAGTATAATTTTTGTTTTGATTGAGTGAATAAACTTAAAATAAAATAATATTAAAATAGATTTATTCGTGTTATTACGTCGTGTTACATCTATTTAGTAAATAATTATGTGTCACTTTATATCATGTTAAATAATATATGTCTTATTGTGTTTATATCTTGTTATGTTAATATGTTAAAAAAATACTATATTTATTTGTATTATATGAGTATAAAATAAAAATTATAAATAAAATGTAAACAAAAAAGTGATTATAGTTAAAATAAAAAAATACAAAATACAAAATACAAAAAAAAAGTTATAATTTGGAGGCGTTAGCCTCTTTTATACAAGTAATAGATAATTAGAAAATTAATGTTATATGCTATTTAATTAGTTTTTTATCTAAAAAAATCATGCTTTAAATAATTTAAGAATTTAAATAATAAATTTTCTTGAATTAGTTTTCCTTTTTAGCTATTATTATTTAATATTATCTTATTTTTTAAATTAATTGAGATCGTAAAATATAAAAACTGTAAAATTTTATTTTGTGTATATATATTTATTTTTTTAAAATTTAATCTGTAAATAATTTAAAAAATTTCATTTTACTTCAAAGCTTTTCTTAAATAAATTACTAAAAATAAAATAAATCTTTTTATTTATGTTATATCAACAAGAAAGATATATAAAAACCTCAATTTCAAATTTCACTTTAGGCCTTCCAACTTCTTGAAATGCCCCTACCCTTTGTATCTATCAGTAGTCTCTCTTTTCTAACTTACTTTGTCTGAATGTCAGTGTAGTTAAATACTAATGAATAATTTCTGAACGTTGATTTATTTACTCACAAATTTTCACCGACACGTCGGTAAATGTGAAAAACGTGAACAATTTAGTTTACAAATAAATCTGTTTAATTACTAATTCATCTTAAATTAACTTCAATTTATATTATTATATTTGAATTAGAAAAAAATAACTGATATTATTATAAATAAATAAATTTCTTACAATTTTTTTTAATATAGCTTTATAAAATTTGATTTTTATTTAAAAAAACATACATATAATATTATATATTTGTGAGCATAATATTTTTAAAAGTAAAATAATTAAAATGATTTATGGGTAAAAAAAAATAATCAAAACTAATATGCTCCGTTTCTTTTCTTAATTTTATGTTTTATTTTTAAGAAGGAAAAAAAATGCATTAATTATAAGAAATAATAAAAACAAGTGTACCCAAATGAAATGACAGTAGCTAATATTAGCCATCCATCCGATCTGAGTATCTGACTATGAACTCTGGTGTTGGGTGATAGGCCATTTGCTTGCATGAAGATTTTATTTGAAAATAACAAGAAAAGAAAAGAAAAGAAAAGAAAAAGTGAATGTTGTATTTACCCATTTGAACCTCTGATTCTGTGCAGACAATAAAGTGAACAACCTGAACTATGTATTCCTATTGGTGCCCTTTCCCACAACATTTTGCCATTTTCTATCACCACCACCACCATTGTGGCATCTGTTTATTGCATTTGCCTCCTAATTGTTTCTATATAATTTTCTGAGCTATTTTTATTTTTATTATAATAAAAATTTTATTTTATAAATATCATAATTTGCATAAATTATTCTAACATTAGTTTTTCCTCTATCAATATCAATATCAATTCAACTTTTATTTTTTACTTTACTTTGTATTCTTCTTTTGTTTTTGCTATTTTTGTCTATTTTCATTTATGATACCAAACTATTTTCTATTTAAAATCCAAATTTTAGGGTCAAATTCTATCGTGTTTAATTGTGTTATTCTATTAGTGCACATTTACGTATTATTTTTAAACAAAATATATAAAATAATATTCTATCGAGTAAATTATTTATAATAATAAAAAATGATATGATTTATAAATTTATAAAATAATTAACAAAATTCTAATTCGATTGTGTTTTTACTCTACCATAATCATATTTGTTTTCGTGCATTAATTGTGTCATTTTTCGTGTTATGTGAAGAATTGTCAACCGTGCCAAACTTGTTTACTAGTTCATGTTTATGACAAAAATTACTTTTAACTTTCAGTCATGTCCGCAGTTTGTTTGGAAAAGTTGCCTTAGGACTTTAATATTGTGACTTTGAATCTCACTGAAAAGTGTTTATTTATTCCAATTCTTTCGCCGCTATATTATGCTTGAAATTTTTTTTTAATTTTTAATTTTTTGGCCAAAACTAATTGCTTGAATTTGGAGAGGAGAAAATAAAAAAAAAACAGAGAGAGAAAGAAGGATTTCTATACAATGCGGTTTGAAGAAACAGCAACAATTTTGCTTTTTGTTATTATACATAGCGTCGCATAACCATAGGAAAACAGACTTGTGAGTTGTGTTCATATAGTCAAGTGTGTTAATAAGTAATTATTATTCATTATATTTCAAGTCAATCAAAATGTTTTTCTCTTCCCATCTCCTATTATATAAATGCTTTTTATAAAAAAATATTACATTAATCTTAAATTTTATTGATATAAAGTATCACATTATCACATGCTCTAAAAACAATGATAAAATAGGTTACTCCATTTACTTATACAAAATATATCATTTAGTCTGTTAATTTTGAGAATATGATATTTAATCTATCTACTTATAAATATGATATCAAAAATAGACATTTAATAATTTAAAAATAAATAAAAATTATCAAGATTATTTCAATGATAGAGTGAAAGTAAAAAACGATAATACCCTCGATAAGTATGTTTGTAACTTTTTTATTTGATAGGACATAGATAAATAACAAAAATATACTTATTTAAAAAAATTTATAAACAAAAATATTTTTATTGTTCTTTTTTATAAGTAAAAAGAATAATTAACATCATTTTTATAAGTAGTAGAACTAATGAATAACTTTTTTAAAAGTTAGAAAAGTAAACAATACTTTTAATTAAATAAAAAATATCTAATGACATTTTTTCCCTCCCTAAACAATAAACTTGTTTGGATGTACCTAGGATCTGTTTTCTATTCGACAAATGTGACAGAATAAGTAGTAATATAATAACTAAAATAGAAGGGTGGCTCAGTGATGCGCCAACTTATTTTAATATTGTCCAAGTTCAACCCCTTACTCAAAACCGGATTCAGTTTGATTCACTGAGCTAATTAATTGAAAACTCTTGATTGTGTTAGGACCGCTGGTTGGAGATTAATCACAAGGCTATGATTTCCAAACTTGGGATCTAATGATGGGATCACTAGCCCTTAAAATTCATAGGGAAAAGAAAGTTGTTCTTGATTGGGTGAGCAAGGGACATGTGAACTTCACTTGTCTCCTTCCTAATTTTCACTAATGATTAATAACTTTCTGCTATGTATAGTTTGAAACCAAGTAGTGCTGTTAAAAGTAATTTTGAAATAAATCTTTAGGTGTTGGGTATGATATTGTTAAATGTGATTATAGGTGGCACTTTAGCAATTATTATAAATGACAATGCATCTCTCACTTTTCACGAAAAGTACTACTTCCAAAACACATATAATCCAAAACAGAAGCATTTTCAAACATACCCTTTATTCATCTCGATCAGCTAGACTATTTTGACAAAATCTAGTAGTAATATAAATGCTGGAATGAAAAAGAAGACAAGGACTAAACTAAATTTGATTTCTTCTGTTTCCTAAAATAGACTATGGCCACCTAAATCCTGGATTCATGATATGTTTGTTACTGCAAAACTTGGTTTTCCCAAATCTGGAAGTTCATTACAATGAATTGCAGCAGAATATTTCACCTTTAAAGAGTTGGAAGTTCAGCAAGTTATCCACACCAGTAAGGCACTAACCCTTACATGATAGAGGACTCAAGTTCTGAAGGTCTAGTCTAAGTCTGCATGTAAATCATAGTGCGTGTATACATATATATACACACATATATACTAACAGGCTAAACATACCGGTTGAAGGCATTTAAAGCTTAAATTACAACAATATGCAGAACTTGGAATATTCCATTTATTGATTCTAGGCATACCCAGTCATCCCAATAGTAGAGTTTGCACGATTTGCCTTATGAGCCGGTGGTGGAGAACTAGTTGCCTTTGTGAAGTACATGTAGTAATACACATTCAAAACCATGGTGGCAACCACAAATACAGCTCCGGCAATGAAAATACCTTTCCGAAGTGATTCACAGGAGAAATTCTGTGCCAAAATCATTCCCCGGTACTTGGTGTGATATGCATTCTTTTTTGCGCCAGCAATCAGGCATGCTTCTGCCACCAAAAAGGTTAACCTGTAGAGGTGCGAAATAAGCAGCTTTATGTTTCAACTATATATGGGATAGTGGACTATATTAAAAAGGATAAATCCTAATTCTGAGGAATAATTTGCCAATTTGAACAATGATGGTGGAACCCCATTAAGAACATATAGGACAAGTATGGGCAACCTATGTGTACAAGAGAAACAATATAGATATAGGCGTGGGTGCTCGACACTCAAATTTGGTAGAAATTTATAGAAAATTGAAAAAATGGATATGTTTAACATTTAAATACGTGTCCAAAAATTTACAACATATGGTATCTTAAAAGAGTGTGTGTAACATGGTGGGAAGCAATATGGAAGGAGTGAGGAAGGGCAAAAATATCATAGATCGGAAGTGAACAAAAACAAACTTTTTTTTAATCTAAAGCACTTTGTGTGTTTCAAACCTATGATTTGAAATAGAGGAAGGGTTTTATCTTACTACCAAACCACTAGAAGAATTACATAAATCAAAACAATAGGTGGAAGGTAAACAGCCAAAAATATTTTAAGTTGTTACAGTTTTAATAAATATAAGAGTCAGTTCCCAAACTTGAATAATTATTGAAATGGATATTTTAAAATAGTGATGTTCTAAGACTAATGAAGCTGTTCAATCTATTAAGGATGGCAACATGTTCATTTGGGTCGGATCCGACCCATCCCGTGACCAGACCTGATACTACAAATAAAGGGACACGTATTGAATTGTTTGTAACCTAAACTGGTCTGCCACGAACCAACCCGAACAAGATAGGTACCTACAAGGCACTAACCCATTAGGTCAAAATGCCATCATGCATTTGCAAGAAGATACAAGTACATAGCAGTTCTCACCATGAAGAGACAAAATAAATGATAGACCAAGCTCGATTCCCACCAGGGCCCAAGGGTCTACCAAAGCACATGCATCTTGTCACACCCATAAGAAAAGACTCACTTGAAAGGAGAAACAAGAAACCACCGACTCCATAGCCAGTTGCAACATCTGAGTGATAGACACAGTAAGTTTTGTTTGTAAGGTCATCTTTTACTATATGGCCCTGTCATGAAAAAATAAAAAATAAAAAACTTATGAAATAATGGTACAGTTAATATTACATATCAATCAAATTGCAATCCAGCTTACTGAAGAAAAGGCATGACACAGTTCCAACAATTACAAAGGAGGCAGCTAACTATTTGTGTTTACAGCGCTTGATCACAAAAAGTACTACAGCCTTTTTGCTGAGTGATCATCACATCAAAATGAATTTAGACTCGTCTCAGTATATCCATTAAACATAATCTAAACCTCTAACAATTAGTATTGACTAGAGTAGATGATTTAAGAATGACCACATTTCTGAGAGTTTACCTTTTACTAATTGTGCTAATGAAATAATGATAGTTTACCTTTTACTAATTATGCTAATGAAATAATGATAGTTTACCTTCTAGAGTCTCATATAGTTCTAACACCATACCTTTTACTCAATACTCTACACAACAAGAATAATTCCCATCAAGCCATACAGATGCTCGAAAGGAAAAGATACTTGGCCACTGAAGGAGGCATTATTTAAGATATTCATGAAGTAATGCAGCAAGCGAGGAAGATTGAAGTAGGATATAGTCATAGGACCACAAATGCAACTGTAAATCAGATGCAAAGGATCTTATGCTACCTCATATGATAGTTCGGTTTGAAGAGAGTCTAGGTGTCTTGTAGTCACTTCTTCAAATGCAGCAAGCGAGGAAGATTAAAGAAGGATATAGTCATAGGACCACAAATGCAACTGTACATCAGATGCCAAGGATCTTATGCTACCTCATATGATACTTCGGTTTGAAGAAAGTCTAGGTGCCTTGTAGTCACTTCTTCAAAAAAAAATCAATGCAGTGTATGGTTCTTTGAATTAATGAAATTTTATCTTCCCATATAAGAAATTAAGAAAATACAAGATCTTTATTTTCTGATAATAAAGAAAATACCAGATCTAAGTAAACAACGTGAATTGCTATCCTATCATTTGATGAAAAGTCATAGACAATATAAAAACCTTCACTTCTCATAAGTAAAATTGTATGATAGCATAAAGTTTGAGTTCTCTATCACAAGTAGTAGACCTAACAAAACAATGCAAAATAGGTTCTTATGACATAGTCACATAGCTGAGTGAATCTTACTGAGATCAGGACGAAGAAATATAGCTCTTAGTTTGGAGAATAAGAATATCAATTATCGGTTCATTTATAGTAATGTGTTAATTATTATAGTTTCTCAATTTCTAATGTTTTACTTCTCACTTTGTTTAATTTGTAGTAAAGTCTTGTTACTTTGAGGCAAAGCTTTAGAGACCTCATAACCATTACATTTATCGGACTTGGTTTATGAATAACTTGTAATTTTTAAATTTATTCCCCTTTGTAAGGATTATGAGTGCTAGTTATTTTTATAGACAAAACTATTGCGTGTAAACTTGTTTTTAATATCATTATCAAGTCTATCAAACAAAATCGAAGAAACGTCAGAATTTCAAATAATCGTACTCTAGATATATATTTTATAACTATCGTACATAATACTACACTCATTCTTTACCGTTATTAGATCTATTTTAAAAATTTCACCCTTAATTATTTTCCTCCCCTATCATCCCTAATAGACTTTTGTCACCAAGTAGATTATTCGTTGTCAATTTGAAATATAAATTTCATAATGAGCATTTTGCTAATTGACCTCCGATGAGGAAATCAATTTCATTCGCCAAATAGAGTGTTTTATAAGGACATAGAGGTACAACTATACAAGGTATATAGATCATATCAAGGTAGTACTATTTCAATCATTTGAAAGAGCATATTTAATAAAATCATAAAGCTATATTTGTAGTAAGGATTGTACGAGGGGAATGAAGAAATTTTTTTGAGGGAAAATGATTACACTATGCTAACAAAAGAAAGGAAAGTTAGGCTTTTAGAGGCCATCCTCTCTCTTAGGATAGACAAGAAGTGTCAAAAAGCATACCATGTCGATCCGTTGACCGTTAGCTAGCCAGCCGTGCCAGCTCATAGCCCATACACGAACCGTACCATGCCTCTACTCTTGACCCATGGGTTTTATTGCACCTTACTTGTGGGTTGTGCTTAGTACGACCTCTAGCCTAGTTAGCCTATTATTTTGGGAAAAAATGCTATTAATAGGAGTTGAATCACCTCTCATGTCTTAATGTTAACTCTATGCACTGAGACCCATATTTAGTAACATATAGATATATTTATATATTTAGATTTAATTTATGTAGAATTTAGTTTTGGATTAGTGTGCTAGCCTAACCCTCCTTGACCCAGCCTGTTACGGGCCATAAGCCACATACGTGTCATATCATGTTGAATATTTAATGAGTCTTACCGTGTTGATCCAATGAGCCAATGGGTTGAGAGCTAAACGAGTTGAGAGCTTAACGGGCTGGGCCGGACTATTTGACACGCCTACTTAGGACTCTCTTCAAAATTCATGCTTCATAGAGAGATGTTGGATGTGTGCCAACAAAGTGCCACATTGACTAAGACCTATGAAAGGTTAATTTTTTGTGAATGCAATCCAAGTTCCTTACAAGGGTAAACTTAGTCATAATAGGCACCTAAGTCAATTTCTCAAGGTTTCCTTGTTCTATATGCATCCTAAGAAGACTTAGTGTGGTACTTCTTTATGTAAAGAAGGAGAAGAGTTAAACTACAATGTAAAGTGTGCCGATAATACACATCTTAGATTGTGGAGAGCTAAACCATAGTGGAAAGTATGGTATTTCTGCACGTAAGGAAGGAAAGGAGTTGAACAATAGTGGAAAGTGCAAAAATAATGTGTATATTCTATTGAGGGGAGCTGAACCATGTAGTAATTTATTATAGAGATATTGTTAGGTATTTGCAAGATATATATTTTAATATGCTCAAAATAAAACAATATTCCAATTTATGGACAATATGATGGCTGAAGTTACGATAAAACTAATCAGTGATGGATTTGACACTTGACAAAGCAAAATGATTGAAGAACACGGTTATACCAATTTTCCAATGGACCAAATAACTGAAAACAAAGGCAATATAATTGTAAAATAAAACTCTCTAGAAAGCACATTGAAATATTTATAAAAAAATCTGCACCCTCTCTGTAACCTTAATCAGTCTCTCAAAACATATAAAATGAAAAAGTTAAACCAAAACTTTAACCCACTAATTCCTTTGTTGGTTTTCTTTCTTTCTTTCTTTCTTTCTGTTAGGTATTTGGACAACATTCAAAATAACTATTTTTAGTCTTGGAAACTGATCCTTCAATACCCAAGATGACATATCCATGAAATGAACACCCCTGATGCTATCTTGCACTTCAAAGAGAGGAAGAGATTAATTTCACTCTAGAACTATGAGAAACTTATAAAACACAAATCGGCACACAAATTACAGTGATCAACTAAATCAAATCTAGTTATTAACTAATCTAGCACTAATCCCAACAAACAGCTCCAATTTTAAAACACTCTGTCTTAAAACCTTGGAAAATCACATTGGAAAATAACCAGAGGTCCAAAGCAAGCATGAAAATGGGTATGATTCTGCTAGGAACAAATACTAAAAGACACAAAAATGCCACAATTTTAATAACAAACTAATTACAGTTCAAAAAATTTATTAAAAAAATAAAAATCAAGTGAAATTATAGATGGATAGAGAGAGCTTTACAACACTGCGTCGTCTCTCGGCGGCAATGGCGAAGCCAAAGGCTACTAAGCTCAGTACAACCAACATTATGTACACCAAATAGTTTCCCCTTGCTTCCATATTCTTCATTTATCTGACTGAGGAAAGATAAAGGGTTTCTCAACCAAATGGGTTCGAGATTTGAGAGAGAGAGAGAGAGAGAGATCCCCTACTACTCAGAGCGAGTGTGGAAAAGTGGAAATTGGGGAAAAGGGAGAGTGAGCAAATTGCAAAGTAGTACACACTTTCCACGCAGTGGAGAGGAGTTGAGTTTAAAGAAGTGTGAAAGCTGTTTCTTTGGAAGAAAAAAAGAAAGAAATATTCTATACCCACGCGAAACAAGAGACGTGAGAATCACATTGAAGAGTTTTTTTGGTTTTTTCCTTTCCTCTCCCTACCACAAATGTGATTAATAATTTATATCATGTTTAAATAACCTCACTTATTGGTTAAGCTTGAAGAGTAATCTACAAAGAGGACTTGATTTTAAAGATTTGTTGTCGTAAAATATTACCTTGTTAGGAAAACAGGATTAGTGACTTTGTAAATGTTTTGAATTTTTGTTGGCTTGTTTGTTGAGAAAAA
Source organism: Hippophae rhamnoides (assembly GCA_033030585.1). NCBI lineage: Eukaryota > Viridiplantae > Streptophyta > Magnoliopsida > Rosales > Elaeagnaceae > Hippophae > Hippophae rhamnoides. The sequence goes on from CM065434.1 coordinate 42,587,900, forward strand.
AAGTATTTTCTTAATAATATTTTTAAAAAAATAAAAATGAGAAGTAGATCCTTGTAAGATTGGAGGGAAATTATGAAAGCAAAGAAGTTGCTTAATAAAGGGTTAAGAGGAAAAATTGGTAGGAGAAATTTAATTAAAATATGATAAGAGTTTAATCAGTTATTTTTAAAATCAATTATGGAGTAAAATATTAGTATTAAATTTACTGTGATAAATGAGATTTAGAGATAATCATTAATATTAAAAAAAATGGATATTGAAGATCGAGGGATACGAAAGACTCTAATTTAAAAAGAAATGAATGTTCTAGTTTAGGGATTTGACGATTAAGAATATTACTAATCACTTATAGATTTTTCATATCATTCAAATTGTTGGTGCATTTGAAAACTTTAAAAGAAAAAAATACTTTAGCCTATCAAGTAAGGAATTAATAGATGTGAAAAATGCACAAGTTGAAAATTTTATTACAATAATACCTACATATATTCTATCGATGCGAGTAAATTCGATCATATAAAGTGTAATTTGTTACGTATGTATCTATTATGTCAAGTATATGATAAAACATCATAATATTTATCTTTCAATTGTATCAAAAGATATATTCTTTGATTGATGAAACAATTTTTGAAGGCATACTTTTGTAAAATATTTTGAAAAACTATTGTAACATTTCTTTAAAAATAACGACGATTATGAGTTTAGAAAGTTTTTTTCATCACTATTTGATACTAACTAGCTCATTGCAATAGTTATTGTAAAATAAGTTTTAAATTATCTCCAACTGAATGATGGAGCTCTTCTCTATAACTTTTTGATTTGATTAATGTAGCTAGTGTTTTTGTCCTTTCTTTTATTTAACTGATATTTATATATCATGTGCTCTTTTGGTCTTTTTTTTTTCCTCTCAAAAACATAAACACATTAGTTAAAAAACCATGCTTTTTAAATCATCTACAATTATAATATTATCAAACAAATGTTAGTGTAACTGCGATTGGGTTTTAAAAAGAAAAAAAAACAAATTATACTTATTTGACACTAATATTCTATATTATTAAGGAATTAAATTCAAATTATGTAATATTTATCCGTATTTTTTATTATTTTATTCAAAATTTGAAATTCTCAAAATATATGAAACTTGTTACTTATTAAAATTACACATACATTCAATTGTCAATATAATATAATTATGAACCAATTCTTAAATTTTTAACACTTGTTATTACCGCACGTGGGTATTTGCGAGACCAATTGTCAATTGAGGAGGACACGAGTTTATGCTCAATAGATTTGAAAATTAAACGCAATCGTTCTCAATATATTTATATGACTTTTATAAAGATGCTTTAATATCTATCTATCTGTAAGGATAACTGATGAGGAGTTTTTCGTCTTTGTGAATTTGAAATTAGGGTCAAAATAGTCTTTTACACATAACGGAGCCACAAATTTGTGAAAGGAGGACTTTAAAGTTTGACACGGACACAACCCTTTTGTTTTATTAAAAGGACATTCTACTAGTAAATGTGTTAAATAGTATATATATTTATGCAAATTCAAAATTTGAATAAGTTATAATAAAGTTTGGAATTCTTAAAATCTTTTAATTTTAGTTCTAATCGATAAATTATATTGATATTACGATAATTTATTATTATTAATGTATATACAAAAAAAAAACCTTCAAGATTTATAAAACCTACATTTTTACACCTATTAATTAAATAGGTGATTTTGTTTGTAACTTTAACATTTAAGGTTTCAAACAATCCATAAGAGGCAGACAACTAATTGGAACTCCTCTTAAAAGATTTTCCCTCAACAACAAAACTCAACCAAGCCCGATAATTCTACCCAAATTCTCTATCACCAGCAAACCCATTTGTTCTTTACCAACCTTATTTATTCTCTCTTCATCGACCACAACAACCACAATCTTCCTCAAAGTCTCTCGTTTCCTTTTCTCAACCTCTGCTTAGAGGTATCAAATGGGAATGTGTTTTTATTTAACTCTTAGTAAAATTTATTATATTTGAGAATTTATCTCATATATATCATTTTTATTTTTAATGAGATAGATGTTATTAGTACGGAAGAAGGTAGTATATTCCATTTGGACACAAATGATTTTTCAAATAATTTTTTTTTTCCTTTTTAAAATAAAAATAAATAATAGAAAACAATAAATAAAATATGATAATTTATAATAATTAGTGTTATAAATATATTTTAATTCACTTTTCTATAATTTTTTTTTATCAATTATCTATTTAAATGGATTTTATCTTATAGATTGAGTTATCATCTTGAAGATAAAATTATATATATATAATTCTAACTTTAAAAAACATACAATACATAATAGATGTTAAAAATATCATCATTAATTCAATTCTTAAATTTAAATTATATTAATTTATTTATTATTGAATTCATATATGATTGAAAATATCAAGGAGTATTTTACAAAAAAAAAAACAAAATGATACAATTTAAAATTTGAACTTTATAAAGAAGTTATGCATATTTTATTAAAACAATTTCAGATTTTTTTTTGAATATTTTTGAAATATAAATTGTATTAAATTTTAAAATATTAGGATTCACTTTATATACCATTACCATTAGAAAGCTTTAGAATTCTAATCTTTATGAAATTTTATAATTTATAATTTCGAGTTATGCTCCTTAGAAAGTTATACTTATTTTACTAATGATTATTAAGATTATATTTATTATTTTTAATTTTTTTAAATATAATTTTTACCAACTCACAAAATACTATAAATAATTTCATATAACATCATAAATCTTTATAAAACTATTTTAATTTTTTTTTACCTTTTTTTATGTTTATATTGAAAGTTATGTTTATTTTACTAAAATATGTTTGTTTATTTTATTAAACATCTTTACATTATTTATGAAATATAATTATTTTTAGTTTACAAAATTTATGACTCATTTGTAATTTTAAATGTGGCATAGACAATTAATCTCATTTTATTTGAAAAAATTAAAAAAAATTTAACACTTTTTTTATCAAGTCATATTCATTATTTTCTCTTCTATCTTATATGCTTAATAAGCTTTATATAAGCTTTTACAATATTTGCTCATTTTTTTATATATATTATAAAATAAATTTTAGACTTGTTCTAGTTAAATTTGTAGACTTAATTTTTACTTTCGTTTAAGTTATTTAGGATTATCTAATTAAGTAAGTTATTTAAAAAAAAAGGCTATATCTATTTGTAAAAAGTGAACGAGGTTATTAAAAAACTGATGCCATGTAATTAAAAAGTTGTATATATTATTTGTTAAAAAAATGTTCTAAGTTGTTTAGAAAAAGAAAAAAATATGTATTTTGTCGAAAAAAAATCAACTTATCATAAAAAATTCAAGAATAAAACGAAATAAATAAAAAATTAATTTTAATTAAATTTAATATCAATCTATATGGTAATCTATATCCTAATGTGTTTAGATGAGATGAGTAGCTTTTAGATAGAATGAGTTATTCTTGGATCATAAAATCATTATTTACAAGTTAAATGAAAATGGTATGAAAGGTATGTAATAAGTTGACCATTTGACATTTCTAACCTTATTAATGTTTAAGTGCTATTACACTTGTTTCTTGTAACATTAGTGTAAGTTTTGTTTTGCCTCGTCATATTTCAACAATTGAAATATACCACTTTAGACGTAAATTTATGTATTTGTAGTTTGTGTTAACTAGAGAGACCAAAGTATAATGAATATATATAATAGAGGGTGATGAGAAGAAGAAAGTTTTGTTTATAAGGCCATACAACATTTTTTTATGAATTTCTCTTGAAAAGGTGACAATTTAGAAGAAACAATAAATCATATCTTGTTAAACACTTAACCTGTTTGTCTATTGGGTCGATATTGTACAATCTGTTAAATATTTGACACAATATGTCTCGTAACTCATAGCTTGTAACGGGTTGAACTATGCTGACACATCATTTTAAAATTAATTTTTTTATAAAATAATACTAACTATGTAAATATACTTATATATCATCAAATGTAGGTGTAATGAGTTGGACATGGTGTGAAGCATGATTTCCAATATCAAACTTCCTGAGTCCTTGTGGAATGAAGCTTTTAAAACAATTACATACATGTTAAATCGAGTTTCAATCAAGGTTGTCCCAAAGACACTTTTTGAGTTATTCAAGGGTTGGAAACTAAGTTTACAACATGTACACGTTTGGGGTTGGCCATTTGAAGTAAGAGTCTACAATCCATAAAAAAAGAAGTTGGACCCAAGGACCATAAGTGGTTATTTCGTTGAATATGTCGAAAGGTCTAAGGGATATAGGTTTTATTGTCCATCTCATTGCACTAGATTTTTGGAATCAAGAAATGCAAACTTTCTTGAGAATGACTTAATTAGTGGGAACGATTAGTCCCAGGGTATTGGTTATGAGAAAAATCATTCAGATTCTTAGTGTGCCACTTCAAGTAATAGACTGATCATTATTGTTAACAACGCACCTAGAATACAAATGCGTGTTGAAGAACTATTTATGGAAGTACCACAAGCTATTGATCTTGATCCATTAGATACTAAAGTTCAATAGTTGCCTGAAGTTGTTGAACAACTAGCTGAACAACATGATCATACTCCTTAAGATAATGTTGTTACAACATTAAGAAGATTTACTAGAGTAAGGAAATCGACAATTCTTAATGACTTCATTGTGTATCTACAAGAGTGTGACTACAATGTTGTAGCCGAAAATGATCGTGAGATGTTTTCATAGGCCATGAGTTTTGAGGTTTCAAACTTATGGTACAATGTTATGAAAGAAAGATGATTTTTATTATGTCTAACCGAGTTTTAGATCTCGTCAAGTTATTTGATGGTGTAAAAGTGATGTGACCATGGTGAGTAACATCCATGGGCCCATGTGTGGGTAACCTTGGTGGGTAACATCCAAGGGTCATTTAGAAGTCACTTGTGTGGTGTGGCCTCAAACCTGGGTTAAGTGTGATGGTCCTGGATAAAAGGATATTGGCGCCCCCTACTGATAGCTTAAGCTTTTGGTAGGAATGGTTAGCTCCTATTCCTAAGTTTGGTATCAGAGCCTGGTCGACGAACTTGCGCTTTTTGGAACTCGAACCCGGGACCAGGCTCTGATACCAAACTTAGGAATAGGAGCTAACCATTCCTACCAAAAGCTTAAGCTGTCAGTAGGGGGCGCCAATATCCTTTTATCCAGGACCATCACACTTAACCCAGGTTTGAGGCCACACCACACAAGTGACTTCTAAATGACCCTTGGATGTTACCCACCAAGGTTACCCACACATGGGCCCATGGATGTTACTCACCATGGTCACATCAAAAAGCCATTGGATGTAAATGGGTCTTTAAGACAAAGAAAGACTCACAAGGTAACATTGAGAGACATAAGGCAAAACTCGTTTCCAACGGATTCACTCAAAAGAAGGGAATCGACTACACGGAGACATTCTCTCATGTATCTAAGAAAGATTCACTTGATGTGATCATGGCATTGGTTTTCAATTTTGATTTAGATTTGCATCAAATGGATGTGAAAATGGTTTTCCTTAATGGTGACCTAGAGAAATAGGTTTATATGAAACAACCTGAAGGATTCTCTTCTAGTGATAGTGGGTACTTGGTCTATAAGCTTAATAAATTCATATATGGATTAAAACAAGCTTTTTATCAATTGTATTTCAAGTTCTATGACATCATCACTTCATTTTATTTTGAAGAAAACGTCATTGATCAATGTATATACCAGAAGGTCAGTGAGACCAAGATTTATATGTGAATGATATTTTGCTTGCAACCAATAATAAGGGTTTGCTATATGAGGTGAAACAATTCCTCTCGAAGAACTTTGATATGAATGATATAGGTGAGGCATCTTATATCATTGGCATTAAGATCCATAGGGATAGATCTTGAGGCATTTTGGGTTTGTCTCAAGAGACCTATATTAATAAAGTTTTAGAGAGATTTCAAATGAAGGATTATTCACCGAGCATGGAACCCATTTTGAAAGGTGATTGATTCAGCCTAATCCAATATCCTAAAAATGAGCTTGAACATGAACAAATGAAAACCATTCCATATGTTTCAGGCATTGGAAGCTTGATATATGCATACTTCATGTTTCCAATCGTGGGTTTCTAGATAATATTATTGATTTCCCTACTAGAATTACTTTTCTTTCAAAACGAAACCCTTTCTAACCCATTAAAATGACAAAGAATGTTTCATTTTTTCAAAGAAAGTATTTTGAAGCTTGCTTGGTGATATATAAGCTTTGTATTCTATTTGTTTGGTTTCTCCTATTAATACACATGTAATATATATAATGTTTTATTCATAATTGTGGTTAAAGTTTAATTTTCAATCCGTAAATTGATATATTATTTTGTGTGTAATGTGTAACATATATTTCTATTTTTGTATATAATGTATTACATTCATATTTATTTTTGTATCTAATTTATATATAATATGTTTCATCTACATTTGATCAGATCATTAGTAATACTTGTTAGAACACTCACATAATTATTAGAACGCCAATATGATAACCGAAGTACCAATAGAATCACTACCTAAGATCCAATAAGATTGTTGGCGAAAGCAATCAATTATGTAGTAAGATTTGATCTTAGTTTCATTTTATTGAAACTATGAAATAAATATCTTTTGATTTTTTGATTGAATAATTTAATATAAAATTAAGCGTTTTAGTTTGAATTATAACTAATTTGAAAAAAAAATTTAATTATTTTATTATAATAAAATCGTGTAGATCAAAAATAATTTCAAAACTCTCCTCCAAATAAGAATTCATCACATTTGTCTAAATCTTTAATTAATTAAAAATAAATTAAAAATATTAAAAATAAAAGAACATCCATCACAAGAATATTAAATATATAAGTATAATTAATTAAACTTTTAAAATAATTAATTACCGACTCCCTTCTAACACTACCTAGAATGAGTGCGTATAATAATAGAGTGCTACTAATAATAATTTGGCAAGTGTCCAACTAGAAAGCTTTTTAACCCTCTAAATTAGTACACCTTTTATAGTTCTTCAAATGTACGTGATCGTCGTTGAATTTCCACTGTGATCACTTTTGATTAGCAACTATAAGAGAAGCAATTTGTCTACATGTTCCAATCCTCTCATCTTATCATATTGAAAAATGTCGAAAAATCTCTTTCAAATATTTTATTTATATTGTGTAATTTATCAAATTAAAATTAATGTTATTAGATCGTTTAAATGTATAAAAATAATCAATTAATAATTTTTTATTAAAATATTATTATTATTATATTAAATAATTAAATACAAATAAACACAAATCTTTAACAATGATAAATCTATAATTAATATAAAAATTTATAAAATATTTGTTTTTTATATTTATTAATTATTAATTTTTCTTAATTTTTAATTTAAATTTTATCATTATTTATTTTTTAAACTATTTTATATTAAATTTTAATTATTTTTATTTTAATCTCATTTTAAATACTTGATAAAAAAATAATATTTTAAATAAAAAATCATAAAATTAATATAATATATATTTAATTAATATTTTTTATAAAATTAATAGATTAAATAATATCATTTTTAACCTAAAAAATTAAAAGAAATAAATAAATTTATATTTCACTCACCTTTTATCGTATCAAATCTGGTATAAAAGAACCTTTGATCATCTTGAAGGGAAATAATTGGTAAAAGCCAAGTAAAACCTTGTGTGGTTGTCCTTGATAGAGCAAAGAATTTTCTTTTCCTTGTCACCGTTCCATTTACGTTTTTTTTTTTTGCCATAACCATTACTTGAAAGAGATTTTTTAAAAAAGAAAAAACTCAACTGAACCAAATATTCGATTCTTATCTTCTTCGAAGAAAATAACTCTCATCGTTGAAATTGAAATTGAGATGTACAAAGCTACTGTTACACAATCAACGCGTCACAATGTACTTGTTCTAACCCACATCAAAGCCTATGAGTAGCGTTGTCTACCAGCGAAATGATTCTGCTCCAATAAAATTTCTTTTAGATTTTCTTCAGAGGAAAAAGGCTGCGGACTTCAACCAAACAAAACACGCCAAATAGAGATTCTCAGCCATCTGATAAAGGAGTAAAAGCAGCTCTCTCATATAATTTCCCCATCAACTTTTAGAAAAGCATACCAAAGTAATCAGAACATATTAGCAAGCAAGTGTGAATGAACAAATCATTATATGGGAAACAAAGGGCAAATGATATTTTTTATGAATACAACACAAGTTCAAGTGAGAGCTAGACTCATACTCAACATCGACTACAATTTGTACAGATTCTCCTCTTACAACGCCGCTCAATAGAACTTCAAGCACCAATACAACTGAAAACTTAACACCACTTTTGAGACAAGCCTTTTACATACACAAAGACACTACATTTACATGAAAACCCTTTAAAACATATTTACACAAGATAAAGGATTCCCTTCTTTTACTCTCTCTCCTTACATACTACTACTTTTAAATTCCTCAACTGCTATCAAAGATTGTGAATTGTTTTAAGTGATTTTAGCTTACTTTTCATCTTTCCTATTTACTCTTGGATTATTGATTCAGGCTCTCTATGCAAGAGCAGGGATGCTGCAATTACGTCGATCCCTGTCATAGCAATCAAACCCCTCGATTCTCACTGCTGGATTGTTTCCAAAATTAGATCGAAGACAGCCTCCTTTCCTTGAGGAGGTTGAAGGAGACAATGACAGACCAGATGATGAAGGAGGGATAGGTGACAGTGTGATCTCCTCATCCCTGAATCGAGCATCTTGAATCAATGGGTTGGCTACTCTACTCGGTGGTGACCCGCTGAAAAATGGGGGCGACGAGTCTAGTTGAGGGCTATATAGTGATGGCTCCACTCCATGGCTACCCTGAAATAATGAACACAGAACTTATTAGAACGAATAAACCACCAAAAGCACATGCCAAAAGATTGATTCCAACCATGATGAAAAGCATACAAAATCCAACAAATAAAATGGACAAGATTTTCTGGTTGGCATATAAAACTGTAACTTTTCAAATTGGCCCACAAATTTATTGTTTACATAATAAAATAAAAAATAATCTTTACATATTAAGCATTTATGGTCTACCATCATTGTCTAATTAACAAGAAACCTAATCCTTAAAAAAATGTAAAGAAGAAAGAGACAAATCGGCAAAGAGCATACTGCATACCTTTGTGAGGATTATGTCGATAAGATCGGACCCTGCTTTTGAATCACATGGATCCACTTGGTGACTGCAATATATTCAATTAAGAGAACAATATTAAAGAAATTCTTTTCAGGAAAAAGGATAAAAAAAAAATTTAACCCAAAAAACAAGGACCTACCTAAGTTGCCATCTGAGAGATCTGGAAGGGTGATCCTGAAAGGTGCCGTTCAAGAGGTCCAAATGGCGAGGTTTGGGACAAACCAGAGAGTCCCTTCGGTCCATAGGAGAACCTCTCATTTCTTCACAAACCGAGAAGGCGTTCTTTTGGAACCCACACTGATTCATCATTTTCTTTTGCAATCAACGAACTAAACCTATATACATATAATTAATTAGAAAATCACCGATTAGACGTATTCAATACCTTGGCATCTCCAACAGATCGGAACCGTGTTCTTATTCTTATTATGTGAATGAAATAACAGTTCAAGATCAAAATCTAGTAATATATATATATATATATATATATATATATATATACAAATAGGAAATTACGTAATTTACATCTATGTAGTTATCTGCTTTCATTAAGAAGTAAAAAAAATGTTAAACATAGGTTTTGGCTTATTAAAATTTGTGAAAACTCAAAACAGGTATGTACAGCTGCCATAACAGATCTGAAAAATTCAGTACGGAAGGGGAGAACAATTATATAGCTGAAAATTCAATTTCTGTTTTTTTTTTCTTTCAAAAAACTACTCCACTACTCACACATAGCTAAGATTTAAACCCAATCCTTCCGCAGGTCCAAATGAACTACATCCATTCAAGGCAAAAGCTCGTCGGCCTGGAAATTCTAATTTTGGAAAGAAATATAAACATGTATCAAATTTATGAACATAAGTGCACCTCTCGTAAAAAATTATGACAAATATTACCACGATACTACAAAGATCTAGATAAGAACAAAAACTCCTAAAAATTCAGAAAAAAAAATCCAGATCTATGAACATAAAATTCATTGATCAATATATTTAACTCAAAGTAATTTTATTTTTTTTTTAAAAAAAAGAGGGACGGAAGATTTCGAAAAAGAAAAGAAAAATTCCAGAGGAAAAGAGTAGTGAATTTACCTGAGCTAAACTGTACAGCTCGAAGATCCTCCTAAACAAAGCTCTCTCTCTATCTCTCACTCACTAGTTCTCTTCAACAAAATATAAGAACGAAAAAAGGGTAACATAAAAAATAATTATAAGACACAAAGGTGAGAGCTTGCAGACAGAAAAAAGAAGAAGGATATCAATTGAGAGGTTGAACCAATTTTATAGTCCCACGACCCAAATTTAATGAGAGAGAGAGAGAGAGAGAGAAAGCAAATCTCAAATTTAAAATTGAAGAGAGACAGAGATTAAGGGAGATTTGAAAGAGCAAAGGAAGATACAACGTGCTAGAGGCATAGGCCTTCAAGTCTTTCAGACTCAGTTTTCTTTTACTCTCTTCCATATATTTATATAAACAAAATATATTTTTAATTTAGTTTATGTATTGATTGTGAATATTAATATATCTTGATATTATTTTTTATTGAGAAATCACATTGGAAATAGCACCAAACTTCAACCCTAGCCCGAAGAATCTGATTTTTTTTTAAATATTTTATTCTTTTTATTGAAAATACCTGTTTAAGTTAGTAAATATCAAATCTGATGGACGACGCTGGACCATCCAGATCGACTCCTAAATATTTATATATTTTAATTTTATAATTTTTTAAATAAATTTTATTAATCTATAAAATTATAATTAATTAAATTTAAATTTTTATAAATTAAAACTTTTTTAATAATATAATATATTTTATTAATAAATAATATTTTTAAAAAAATTAAGATAACCTTCCTCTTTCTTTATCCTTTCCTCTATTTCTCTATCTTTCCTTTCACTCATTTTATCTCTCTTCTTTATTCTTTTTTTTATTAATAAAATAATAATATATAAAGGTTAAAAAAGGAAAGAAAAAAGAAGAGAAAGGAAAAAAAAAATAGAAAGAGAGGAGGAGGGATACGGACCATTCCAACGGATTCTTTTCTCTTTTTTAATATATTTTATTAATAAAATATATAATTTTTATTTTAATATTAAAAAATAATTACTAATTTTTTAAATTTAATTGATTATATTTTAAAATTATGAAAATAAAAAAAATTTAATTAAAAAAAATTATAAAACTAAATTATAATTTAAAGGACCCAATTATCTTATTTATTATTGTTAATGTATATTTTTTATTAATTGAATTATTTTTTATATATTTCTTTAAAAAAAATTCCATTAAATTTAGATTTTATTTATCTAAAATATTACCTCTCCTAAAAATAATCGATAATTTTTCAAGATTGTCTTTATTTCTTTGATCGTTCAGCGTAAAATGGTTAGATGTACTTTACTATAAAATCAAAATGTTTGATATAAGTTTCGTTTCAGCTATGACTCTCTTTATCAAAATGCTTTTTAGAGAATTTTTATAGATAGTATTGATATAAGTATGAGTAAAGTAGAGAATTTCTATAGATATTTTAGATGCAAGTAGGATAAATTAATATAATTGTTGAGGTTATAAATATAACATTTAATATTATTGAGTAATAAAATAAAATTCAAGTATTATTTGTAGTATAAATTTATCAATAAATTTTTATTATTAATATAAATTTATCACTAAATTTTTCATTAATTGTATAAATTTACTACAATTTCTTTTATTAATTATATAAATCTAACAATAAAAATATAACATAATCACCGTAAAAACATAATAAAATATTTGTACTATTATTACAGTTTATTATTATTTTATCGCTTAATAAATTTAGATAATATATAGGTAAGTTACTTCTTTTTTAACACATAAATATTTATTTATTCTATGATTTAAAATAAGAGTAGTAATTGAACCTCAATTTAGAATAATACGAGATCAAAGAATATATATTTTTAAATTAGAATTAATTATTTTTTTAAAATATATTAGATATTTATATCATTATAAATAAATAAATAATTTAAAAAAAAAACAATTTAACTTTTTCAATAATATTATAACTTCGTATCTCCATAAGTAAAATATTTTTTTTAATGTGTTAAAAAATATGAGAAAATTTAAAATAAAATGATCATTTAATAAAAACATCTCATGCAATATTCTCTTTTGTTTTATGTAGTTTCTACTTGTGGTTTGAAGCTTTGAATGTTAATTGTATTTTAAGTTTAGGCTATTTATCACTTTTGATAATTGATCCGGCACCCTTAATGATTGATCACTCCTAGTCCTACGATGGTAATCTAGAGTTTATGTGACAAGTACGTACATTTTAAGGGAAATTATATTTGCTAGTTAAGTTTGCTTTATATTTGAATGAAAAGATATCAATTTATAAGTCTAGTAATATTTTAAATATTGATTTAAAATTTATTCAGTGTTAATAGATAATAGATGATAGCATTCATATCATTTCTTTGCTTGTATGTAGTCATGAAAAAAAAATCTTAACATGTGTGTCAAAAAATACACTGTATAACTAATAATTTGAAATAATAAAAAAAAATTCAAAAAAAATATAAATTACATTTAATTGATAATTTAACATGAATCTCAATTTAATTGTGACATCAATAGTTTCTTTTAAAATGTTATGTAACGTGTTTCTATCATTTTGTCACGAGATATGTAAGAGTTGTAGCCCTAAACTCAGTAATATGGAGTGTTCTAACTTGATAAATTATATATTAGTTAGGAAGTTAGTGCAGTAGTATTTTTTTAATAATTTTGTTAATTATTGTTTAAAAAAAATAATAATAAACAGTTATATTTTTTAAAAAAATATTATTTAAATCTCATTGGTTTGGTTCACCACCACAATATAAATCTTTTCTAGTTCAACGTTTGGACCAATATTAGACACTTACTCGGTGTCCAAGTTAGAAATTTAATTTTAGGCTGATGATATATCATATTGTAAAATGCATAAAAAAAAATCCTAGTAAAATTTAAAATTTTATATAAAATAATTCATAATTATTATATTTTTAATCTAAATATTATCGGTGATAATATTATCATAATTTTTTCAATAATAACATTTTTACTTAATAGTAATAACATTAAAATATAATTATTTAAATTAAAAATTAAATTCATACATTTTGTTGTGATACATTTTTATAACTATTTTTGTTATTCCAACAATAAAAATATATTAAATATTTATTTTATTTCGTTATTAATTACACATTAGTATTATTATTATTAGATAAATTATTATTATAACAATAATAATCTAAATTTTGATAATAGCATCACTTATTAATAATAAAAATTATAAAGATGGTACAATACACAAAAAAAAAAAGTTACCAAAATGGTTTATATGATACATTAAAGTATAAAATTTATTTATTATAAAATATTACTAACAAACACCTAGTCATGAAGATGAATAGTCTATCTAGCAATAATAGCTCATAATATAGGTGAAAAATATCGTGGATTGTGTAAGTATATTATAGGTGAAATTTGAGGCTGTTCGAAAGAAAAAAAAAAGAAAAGAAAGAATTATGTTAGGAGTTTTAATTTACGGGGAGTGGTGGAGATTCAAGAACTAGAGTTTGGGAAAGGCCTACTATGGGTTGGCTAAAGGCTAATTCTAAGGCTGCTGATATATCTGCAATGGATGGAAGGTTTTGTTTGGATAAGCTGGTGCATGATTTTGATGGTGTGATAATGTTGGTAGCAGTTATGTCATGGTTTGTGTATGTTTCTACCGTTTGTGTTGAGCTACATGCTATTTTTTGTACTTTTAAACTAGCTAGTTTTTTGAAAATGGGTGGAATAATATGATGTTTGAAAATGATTCTACGCAAGTTGAGAACTTGATCAATTCTGAATTACCTTGTCTTGAATATGATGGTAGTTTGGTTAATGAGATTAAGAATTACATCAAAAGGGGTAGTTATAAGGTACAAGTCATAACAAAGGAAGGAAATAATACATCACACTTTGGTGTGAAATTTTCATTGAGTTGTTTGAATCTTAAATTTTTAAAATGTATAATTTAGTTCTTAATATTTTAAAATTTAAGAATTTCATTTCAATTTAACAGTTTTTATGAAAAAATTAAACATGTAAAAAGATCATGGATTAAATTCTGATTAAAATTATTAAATTTTAAAATATTAAAAAATAAATTCTATTTTGAGATAAATGTTATTTACAGACAAACTACAAAGAGAATTGATATTCGTATATGACTAAAATTCTAATCGAACATGTACTTGAAGCATGCGCAAGCAACTAATAACCATCTTTCTTAGTTTTCTTTTTGCAATCTTGAAATTTTCTTGAGTTCGTTTCTCTCACTAAAACTAGAGTCCCAGCCAACGCGCTTGAGCTCAAATCATGAAGCAATTAGCTTTGGAATTATATGATCAGCTTCTTATGTTATGAAATTAGGTTCTCAAACAGACTTTTAATATTAACTAATGGTTAAATATTGATTGAATTTCAAAGAAAATAAACACCTCAAATTTCTTTTAGTCCCTTGTATACATAATCACGTAAATTCAACTCAATTTATATAATTTCTAAATAATTTGAGATAGAAAACCCTATTAAATAATTTTAAAGTTGGATATAGGTCCAAAAATTTCTATTACGAGTGTGGCTCCAACTCAACTCAAAATACGAATTAAGTTTAAATTTATATATATATATTTAAATATTTTACCAATTTATTATATAATTTTATTAATCTTAAACTCACTTATTGACCAGTGTCAAATTTAAATTAAAAAAAAATGTTCGAAACTACCCAAATATCACTTGGTTTTGAGTTTGTATTTAATTTTAAAAACTTAATCCAATACAACCCAAAATTATGTGTTATGTCAACCCGAGTTCAATCTAAGCCCAATTTTGAGGTTTTATTAGCTTGGTTCATCCGAATCTACATACCTACATATAGATAGACATTAATTAATGTATTTTTGTATGCATTATTTTCATCACATTTATCATCATTTTGTGTTCTAAATACCCTTTATGTCTTTAATTGTTGTTTTTGTAAGTGTTTGAAACCAAACAATCAAAACGAAGCAAAAAATAGTGTACTCGGTAGATCAAATTTCATCGAGGATCGATCAAAGACATTTAGATAAAAAGGTGGAATCATAAGCTTGATCGATATAATTATTGGTTGATCAATCAATGTACCATTTGATCGATGGAAGATTAATCGATAACCTAGAATGAAAAAATGAATCAGACTTAACATAACTCGATCAATCTAACATTGAAACTTGATCGATCAAGTCCTCTTCGATCGATTGAAACCTCTCGAATGAAAAATTAATATTATTAGATCGATTAAAAATTGGATCTCTCAATAAGTCAAGGTGTTTAGTCAACATAACAAACTAGTGTTTTTTAATCCTAACCATTAGATTTAGGAGAATTAGATCGAGCGCCAAGATATACTTCAAAAATACATTATATACATTACATTAAGTCATCTAAAACATAATTGAAAGAGGAGAGAGAGAATACATATTAAGTTTACATAGTCTTGGAGAGAAAGTATAATTGTTTCTTGTATTTCAATCTCAATACTTTGTATGAATTATTTTTTAGTTTATATAATATTTATAAATAGTTAAATTGTTTGATGTGATTAAGGGTAATTTATAAGTAATTCAAATTTATTTATTTTATAAATTATATTTTTTTTATTTTACTGTTAATGTGATTGATTTTATACATAAATATCAAATATTATTTTCAAATAATTAGGAACGTTATTAAGTGAAATCAATTGTGTATGTTAAAAATTGTCAATTTAATTAATTATTTTATTTGATTTGATTATAATTATTTTAGATATTAATGATGTTGTTAAATTAAATCTCTCAAAATCTCTATAGTTTGTTTAACAATTAAGTTAGTAATTATTTTATTAATCAATTAAATAGAAAGAAAAAGTAACTATAGGAGGGATGGAAGATTCTTAAATCTATAGTTACCAAGGTGATATTTCTTATAACAAGAAATAAGAAAAAAAAAATTAATTACATCATAAATCATAAAATGGTTGAATTAGAGTCTAGTATGAAGATAGTTATGATCGCATAATTTGAGTCTCCACTCATGATTTTTCATTAATTTTGTTCTTTGTGTTATTTTGCTTTTTTTTTAAAGAAATAAAATCTTTCATTTTATTTTTATGTTCTTGAATTCATGGCTTTAATATTTTAAGGATCATTGCTTACAACTATATTAATAATTGATAATTTTTTAATAAAAACAAGATTAAATATTTAATTGCTCGTTTTGGACATATCACGTGGATAATAAAAATTAAATTTATGCCTTAACTTTTTCTTTTTTATTTTTACACCAAAATTTCTCTTTCTAATAGTGAGAGCTTAGGAGCATGAACCCAGTTGGCCTAGAGTTGTCAATTTCTCATAGGATAAATCTATATAGGAATGATCTTCTTAGAGGTAAAGATAGAGACAATAAAATAGAAAAAAAAAACTAAAAATGAAGTTTCATATTTTATAATATATAAATAGAATAATGATAGGGATTACATCCAAACAAACATATAACATGTATCTATTAGATGTAAGTAACATTCTCAACAATGTAGGAGCTTAAGAGGTGCGTGGAGATTATTTTCTCTAAAATATATCTATCAATTTTATTTAAATTTTTTACGAGGACATACATGAAATATCCGATGAAAAATGATGACTTCAATTTTTAAAGTCAAAAATAATATTTTAAATATTTTTTCTTTTTTATTAATTTTTTATATTTATTATAAAGAAAAAAATATTAAAAAATTAACCAATAATAAATATAGAAAAATAAAATTTTAGTTAATAAATAATATTTATGTAAAAGAGATAAAAATAAAATATTGTTATAAATTAGTTTGAAATAATAACAATAAATTATAAATTAATTATAAAATTTTAGATTTTTAAAATTTAAATATTATTTTAAGTAATTTTTATAAAAAGGAAAAAATATTAATATTTTAATAAGATAAAAATATAACTTAAAAAATGAAATATAAAATATAAAATATATTACTTATTATTAGTTTAAATTTAAATATAATTAAATTTATAAAAAAAATTTAAAAAAATTAAATTTTTATATATTTATTAAAATAAAGTATGTTATTTCAAAAAATATAACGAAGAATACATTAAATCATTAACCTACATCATATTATAAAATATAGATTCTCTTTCTTTATTTATCATCTTACACTTTTTTATTCTCGTTGTTTTCTCAAATTAAAATATTTTCCTAACAATTTGTTACCTCATGAAAAATTAATAACCCTAGAAGTAAGATTCTTTTATTTTTAAAATAGGATTTTTTTTTTGTTTTTGAAATAAATACCATACCTTCAGAAACTATAGTAGAGTGCAAAGGGCTCACATATGTCTAAGGAACCTTTTAGATATTTCAACCTAAAAAACAACACTCCAACCAACTTGAAAACAAAGAATACCATTATTCCATTATTCTTTATTTATGCAATCACAACTTACGATAACCAATTTTTATGAGTTGTGATAGCGAAGTCTTCCCAAATTGGTAAATGAGCAACACACATGCAGTTTCCAACATTTTCTCCACCAAAGAGTTTAAGACTATGGATCCAACCTTTGATTTCCCAAAGATTTTGAAAATGACGCGTTTGGATTTTAATGTAATGAAACCTTTTAAATAATGAGCTAATGCCACGATGATACCAAGGTATTCACCCGAAATGTTTGTTCGTATTAGTTAACTGCTACCGTCAAAATAATAAGTTTAATATTATTTCTTCACGTTATAATAATATATTTCTTAATTAATATAATACATATTCTTTTTAAACACTAATTTCTCTCAAAATATAGATAATTTAATCCAATATTTTGTATTTTTAATTTTTTTTATTATATTTTAATTTTATTTGGGTCATTTATTTTTCTTTTTGTAAGGTCTATATAAACTTTTTTACGTGTGTTCCATTAATTTTTTTCTTACAAGTAATTTATTTTACTCTAGTCCGACAATCTTAGTCGAAAAAAAAGTTAAAAAAGAAGAAAAAAAAAAGATAATGATAATAACTTCAAAGCATTGAGTAAATAAACCATTGATAAATGATACTTTATTTAAAAAAAATGTTATCATTAATTAAAAGAAGTAAATATTTCTCAATTTTTTATTGAAAAGTAAATTTTGGAAAATAAGACTAGATAAAAAATCTAAAAAATTAACGAAATGTATATACCCTAAAGACATTTTTAATAGGTTGTTGTACCATTTGGATTAAAAGAGATTCAAGATATATTTCAAAAATATATGGATAATATCTTTAAGAAATTACAAAATATTTGTTGTGTTTATATAGATGATATTTTAATTTTCAGTAATGATTTAAATATATATTATTAATATTTTACAAGAACGTAGGAATGAAGACATTGTACTTTTAAAGAAGAACGCAGTAATTGCTCAACAAAAGATTAAGTGTTTAGGGTTGGAAATCGAATATATAAAATATAATCTACAACCCAATATACTAAATAAGGATTTTTTAATCAATTAAAAAACAAAAATCAATTACAAATATTTTTAGAATGTTTGATATATATTGAAGTATATATTAAGAAACTTGTAGAAATGCAAAAATCCTTATAAACAAAATTGAAAAAAGATCATGTCTTAAAATAGATAGAACAAGATACTCTATATATAGATAAAATAAAAACATAGGTAAAACATTTACCAAATTTGTACCATTTGATAATAGAGATAATTGAAACTCATGTTTAACATAAATATTAGGAAGTAGTTTTGAAAACAAAGGTAAATGAAAAAGATGAATATCTTTGTAGATATACATCAAAATCTTTCTATAGTCTAGAATTAAATTATGATAGTAATAAAAAATAATATTTAGCTGTTGAAGAGGCTATTAAGAAACTTGTAATATATGTCATAAGTTTCAAATTAATCTTGGTTATTTTTAATGACAAGTATCGTAGATGATTATAAATAAAAAAGATTAATCAAATGATAGTGATGATTTAATCATTATAATTTTGGTGTTTGACGTCTTTGAGGAAACAAGAATAATCTTAATAGAGAATTAGCACCTTTAATTATTTATATTCTTATAGGAATGAAACATCTTGATATCAAGATCAAGATAAAGGAAAAAAAAGATAACATAATTGTTAAAAAAAACACTTAGAGTACAAAAACTCTAAAGAAGAATTCTCATCAAAATTCAATCTAAAAGAGGTAAAACTTTTGAAAAATTTAAATTGAGAAGGAAGAACCTAACAGTTCAAAAAAGAAAAAAATTCTGAAATAAAAAAAGAAAAATTTCAATTGGGTAAATAAAGCAGAAAAATAAGTACAAAATAATTTATGTAATCTACAATGACCCAAAACTAAGAAACTTCAATAATTGGACAAAAGCAAGTAAAATCATTCTTGAATTTAATGGAGTAACTCAAAGAGCTTTTAGCAACATATATAAGCTGAAAATAGTTATGTCAATTACAAAACATTAAGATTAATAACTCTAGAGAAAATTATAAAAAAAACTACTCAGTAGCACTACAACAATAATCAGCATCACCAAACAGGTTAAAAACTCTAGAAAAGATAATATGATCACCAGCACTATTTAAAGAGACACCCTTAACAAAAACAACAAGGATAGTACGATCACAAGTACTATTTAAGAAAACAACCTACAGGTACATAAGTTATTGAAGAAGAAAAAGATCAATACAATAATTTTTTTAAACCATAATAACTGAGCCTTTATAACTTAGCTAGGAAATCTTCTGAGGAACATATTAAAGATATGAAATTCTATGGCATTGAAAATGAGTTTCTTGTAAGAAGTAAATTTAATATTCTTAAAGGAGTTGAATTTTTGTCTATAGGGTACATCATGCAGGTCTTATTGAGAACCTACAACCAAGAATAAATTTAAATGAATAAAATTATTTTTTAAAAATTTGAAAAAGGATATTAAGAACTTCAGGAAGAAAATTAGAGTAGGTGATAAGCCTATTTATCTCAGATTTTCAGTTCACTAATGGACTGCAATAAGGAATGTTGTATGAGTCCTTACTATTTTATCAAGTTAAGGATTTCTAACACAAATAGAGAAGTTTTCAAGCCAAAAAAGAACTTCTAAAAAAGGAATTTAACATAGATGAACTATGTGTATTAAGAGGTCAGATGTTAGGAAAAATTTACCATGAACTTAGGAAGATCGACAACTCTATTGAAATAAAAAGTAAATTATTCAACCAATAAGGTCATCATTACTTCACATAGTAATATGACTCTTACCGAAGAAAATGAAAAAATTAGCAAATTTAAGGCAAATTTCAACAGCAATGATTTAGAAATTTGTTAAGAAACAAGGAAGGTTTTTTTGCTTTTATGTCAGAAAAACCACTAAAGATCATAGATACATTTATTGCATCAAGGATCGAGAAGATGAAGATGCATTATCATCCATCAAATTTGTCGGCAGAAAACGACAATAAAAAATGAAAATGAAGGATTATCAACATAAGATAATAAAAAAAATAAAGATATGGAACCCACATCTTTAATCGACAACACATGCCAAAAAAAGAAATGATTTTGATCTAAAGGCCAAAATCAAAAAGAAAAAAAGATGAATTATTAAACTAAGGATAAAATATTAATTTCATCATTTTGTAAACAAGGATTCCTTAATCTGTAAAAAGAGCCATTATTTGCATCAGGGGGACATAGCTTGAATGAGAGTATACTTTCTGACCTATAAGATTATTCATCTAATGATTATGTATTTACGAATCATGAGCAACTAAGAATCTCTTCAAAGTTCTTAGTTTGCTTTTAATATTGTAATAATTATCAACATTATGAATAAAATGAAATGCTTTCACTCTTTTCCTACTTATTAGTAAGTATAATTGAGACATCATAATATGTACAGATGTAAAAGTTTCACTATTATTAAGAAGATATTAAGATTTGAGCAAACTGACTCATATTAGGTGTAATAAAAAAAGATGAACAACGTAAAGGAATATCATAATAAACCTATTAAATTCTGGTATGATAATTATAACTTTGAGACAATTAAAAATCTTAAATATTTAAATATTTGTTCATAATACTCATAGAACTAATAAATAAATAAAATGACAATAAAAAGATATTATAATAAGGAAATTAAAAATTTATCTTTAATTAATAATATTTAAAAATTAAAAATAATTAGTGTTAAAAATTTATCCCATAAAATGGTATTAATGTTATAAAAATTAATAAAAATAAGAAATATTTTAAAAAAAATAAGACATTTTTAATTAGTAAGTTTTACAAATCCTACTAAAAGGATTTGTAATTCTCTGAGTAAAACAAAGATAATAAAAGAAAGGTTAAAATTATCATTTGATTTAATAAAAAAATAAAAATAAAAATATTTAGATAAAAATGAACAATTCTAAATAATATGAACTATATAGGTTATTTTCTCACATTTTGGTCTACCCGGAAGTGTTCTGCTTATAGACTGCCAAGAGGACCCGAAGTCTTCAATTGGCCCATCGTCGTTTTCCGTAGGATCTGCTCCTATGGGCCAATAACTTACTATGCTCAGAGGTCCTCTTGGAATCATACGGCCTTCCCACATGTATTTCATGATCATTAATAAGCTCAAATTAATAAGATTGAGAATGATAATATAATTTTTTAAAATTTAGATAAAAAAATTTAGTTCATCATAGTAGTAATAATAAATGAAATAATTTTAGGTATTTTTTTATTTAATTTGATAATTAATATGTAACAATTGTTTTAAAGAATTCTTATAAAAGTATAAATATTCATTCTTTGTATACTTTAAAAATATGTTGAATTGTAATATTTTATTCACAAATTTAAACAATAATTTATTATTTTTCTCATATGTAAGGTTAGTTTTATAATTTATTATTATTTATAATTTTATAAATTTTATATTGTTATTATTTTGATTTTATTCCTAAAAAAACATATAATAGTAATATTATTTTTATTTAATTCAATGCACATTATCATTATAATTCTAGTTATTTTTTCATCATGAAAACAAAACATGACCTTAATAGAAAAAAAAATCTATTATTATTATTATTATTATATGTTTGACTAAGAAACATAATTAAAATAAAAATAAAATTATAAACTAAATAAAAATATATATTTTTACCTAAAACAAAATAAATTTTAAAAATAATATAAATATGTTAAAATATTTTAATATAATTTTGAAATGATTTGGTAACTTAAAAGTATCTTAGTTAATACATTAGTACCATTTATGTTTTATGTTATTAAAATATTCTATTTTAATATCAATTTTAAGTATTGATGTATTTTTTTTAGTTATTTTAGATAATATTTGGTCTTTTTGGTCAAAGTTTTCATAATATATCCTAATAATGGATAAAAGAGATATCAATAAAAAAATTGATATTCTAGAATAGAACATTAATGCCATGGTACACGAAGAGTAGTAATACATTAACTTGGTTGTAAAATCTCGTACAATAATAGTTAAAACAATTCAATTCAAAATATTATTGTCACAATTTTTTATTAATAACAATTTTATTTAACAATAATAACATTAAATTATAACTAATTATAAGGTTAAAAAATTAAAGTCATATATTTTTGTTGTATTGTATAATTGAGTACAATTTTAAAAAAATTCACATATTACAAAATAAGCAATCATATCATTAGTTTTTTTATCTTTTAATAAATATAACCATAATTTGTATGCTATTTTTTTCCATTAAACTTCTATAAAAACTCTTATCTAATACGCTATGTAAAATACATGTCATCAATTTTAACTAAAAAGAATCAAATATTATTTAAAATGATTAAAAGAGATATAAATATTTGAATTTAGATACTAAAATAAATCTCTCTAATAATATAAGGCATAGATTATACCAATGGATTTTCTAAGTTACCCCTAGGGTTCTAGATCCTCTGAAGGGATGTAAGAGATAAGAATTTTCATGCTATTAGTGGAATTATTTCAATTATATTCTATGGTTATAGTTAATAAAATATAAAAATATACATAATTTTTTTCATTATAATTTTTGTTACTTTAAGTTAAACAAGACATAAATGTATATCAAAATAGAAATGGTAAATACACATAAATTTACAAATATATTTAAAATCAAATTAATTATAGTACGTCATGTGTTAAAATAACTTTGATAACGATGAAATTATATATTTTTGTTCAACAAAATAACTTGAAGAAATACTTATTTATAATCATTATAAGAAAAGTGTATGAATTAAATTTTTTCAACTTTAAGATTAATTAAAGTTTTATTTCATTTTTTAATAAAATTTTTATTAATAAAAAATTTGTGAAAACAACATTTTAAAACTCTGATAATATTGTTACTTTAAAAGTACAATAAATAAGTAATTTTATTCTTAAATTTTCATGTTATTTTGTTAAATTTTTAAACTCATATAATTATAATGTATTGATACACAAAAACAAACAATAAATTTAAATTATAATACTTATTGTTATATCGAATTTGATGTCTTAATTAATGTATTAGTGTTCTTCGTGCCCTATTTTATTAACATATTTCATTTTAATACATTCAATATAATTTTAGTTATTAAATTATTTTATTTTCTTGAATTCTCATAAATGTCCTTGTCAAATTTGACATATAAAACAAGTGTGTCCAACTTAAAAAAAAAACAATTTAAAATTGTTTAAAAATGTATCAATACTTGAATTTAGGTATTCAAATAAAACATTTTAATAACATTATATATAAATGATACCAATATGTTAACTACCTTATTTTTAAGCATCGAAACCTTCAAAAATTAACACAGTGTATATTTTAATCTAAAATTTTTAAAGTAATAATATTGTATGTGAACAAGGGATAACAAAAAATAACTTAATGGAAGCTTCATTGATATTTGTTTCATATTAAAAAGTATCTTTTTGAATATATTGTATTATTATCCACATATAAAATTCACAGATAACGAATCGATTTGTGTATCAAGTTAAATCGTTTTAAAACTATAATTTTATAATTAAAATAATCAAAATCTTTAATATTACTTCCCTAATTTTTAGAACTATTTACTTGAAAAGATTTACATTATAAATAGTCATTTTTAAAATGTATCTTTCTTAAGTTTTTATAAATATAATTTTTCTTTTAAAATTTTAATGAATCTATCTATTTTTATTTAAAATTTAATTAAAATTAAAATCTTATCATGTATATATATAACTATTTATTTCATCATTGTTTATTATAAAAGATTTTTTTTTTAATTTTGAATAATTAATCAAAATTTTATTTTTTATTTATAAATAAAAGAAAATATTATCAAATGAATATGTAAATTATGCTTAATTTAAAATTTTATATGATATTAAGTTAATACTATAAAAAAACTATTATTAAATCAATAAATGTTTTTGAAATTTACATACCTATAACATTAATAAAAATAATTAAATAAAATTTAAAGTATATTTATTATAATTACATAAGAAATTTTCTAAAAGAATATATAAATTAAGAGAGTGTTCAAGTTTTCTAAATTTTTTAATTTATCAATTTATAATATATAATACGTTATATTAAATAATATTTTAGTTATAAAAAAATAAAAAAATAAAATAATTTAATCTTATTAGGAATATCTATTGATTTACATATTAATACATTATTCAAACTATATAATATATAGATTAAAATAAATCAAATCAAATTAAAATTTTCAAATAATAAATAAAATCAATAATTCTCAAATCCAATCGGATTAGATTCATTATTATCTTTGTGAAATATTTCTCTGTTGATAAATAAAAATAAAAATGGAGTTTGAATTGGCAGTATACCATTAGACCAAAGTTTCCGGTCCATTTGATATCTCTGTATCCCGGTAATGGGTTTTCATGTTTGTTATTAATTTAAGCTATTAGAGCCAAAAACAAAATTGTTAAAAAGAAAAAAAAATAATAATAAGGAAAGTGTTAAATATTAAAGTAGAATATTTTTTTATATTATAAGTTATAATATAATTATAATTAATTTAATAAATAATTATTTATTAAAATATTAAGATTTTTTTAATATGTAATCCACTGTTATATTAATTATTGTATTATAATAAATATACATTTTTAAGAAAAATTGTTTCATTTATTATTAAGATAAATATATTTTAGCATTGTTTATTATGGTTTAAATTAATTTTTTTTTATAGAATTACTGGATATGCCAGAAGAAATATATGAAAGTGAGAGGAGTTTTAGCGATATCATTTCCAATAATATAAAAATATATATAATATAATTGATATTGTAAAGATAGTATTGTTATTTTAAACAATTCGATATGAAAATGTAAAATATATATATTTTGATTAAATTGTCGTAAAATTATTAAAAATGTTGAAAAATTATCGCTTAAATATTGTTATTGTTAAATTATAGTTTAAATATTTTTGTTAATTAAAAATATTAATAAAAATAAACAAAATATCAAAAATATTTGAAAACATTATCTTTACTGATGACATTACACGATTATTTTATCCTCGTAGATAACAGTGGTTTATATCTAATTATCTAAAATCCAATAAAGAGTTTTTGAGAATAATAAATGATGTTTATTAATTGTTTTTAGTTTTAATGAGTTTAATATTTAACAATTATTATAATCGTTTTATACATGTTTTATTTTTTAGTGTTTTATATTAATATTAAAATATGTAAATTGCAGTGAAAGTGTTCATTATAATCTATTTAATTACGAGTATTTTTAAAAATAAATAATCAATGAAATATCTTTTCGTACTGTTAAAATTTATATGTTTATAATAGTTATCAATTAAAATCTACTTAATTATTTTAAATTTTTTAATTATTTATTTTTTATTATTTTATAAAAAAATATTTTATTATATAAAATTTAATTAATTGGTAAATTTTTTGATAAATATAAATATTATAAATATTTTTTAAAAAATATATTAAATAATAAATTAGTTTAAAATATAAATGGTAAATTATTTTGATATTTTATAAAATTTTCTTCGATAATAATAATAATATTTTTGATATTTTATAAAAATTATATTTATCTATCTAAATTAACATTTTAAACCTTATTTCAAACCACAGATTGTTCATGATAAAGTAGTTAGCAATCCTAGGGTATTTTTTTGATTCTCGAAATCCTTAAATTTGTTTTTCCTTTTCTAAGAGAAAGAAACTCTCAAGACTCCAACAGTGAAATGATGTTTTCATTTTTGTTTTGTTGGATGCTCTCTCTCTCTCTCTCTCTCTCTCTCAATTCACAAATAGAAAATGATTTTTGTTTTGCGCATATTGGGTTTGGAAACGACAATAATTCTGGAATAGGGATATAGGGTGTAGATCATTTTGGCAAACACAATAACCTACGGAAAAAAATAATAATTATAACACAATTTGTTATCAAAATAATAAATTATTAATAATAATAAAATAAAATAAATTTTTATAAATATTTATATGAAAATAATAATGATAATATTATAATACATAAATAAATAAATATTTAACTCGATTATTTAAATTACTTTGAGTGAATTTATTGGTAAATATGTTGAGTTAAGTATTATATATTATTTTAATATAAATATTATATTTTTTTTATAAAATAATAAAAAATATATTTTAATTATTGTTTTTATAATAATAAAATTATTAATATTAATAGAGATATTTTATTAAATAAATATCAAGCTAACCATGAACATAAAATGAGTTAAATTAGATTAAAATGTTGATTTTACAGCAACGGTGATATTCATTTATTGGACCAAGACACAGCATACACCGTACAACTAGCAATAGCTGAACCTGGAAAAGAACGTCAAGGTCCTCAAGGGCTCATGTCTGTCATCTGCATCTCTCTGGTCTGAAACCCACTGCTCTCTCTCTCTCTCTCTCTCTCTCTCGATAAATTACGAATAACTATATAAAAAGAAGAAAAAAATAGAGCTTATATTAGCGTGAAGAAAATAAATAAATAAAAAAAGAGTATTTCATATCGATTCAAGAGAAGAAGAAAAAAGAAAAAAAAAATGAGTAGAAGTAGTAATAGTAGAGTGAAACCTGCATGGTTGGAGGGTTTGATGGCTGAGACATTCTTTGGTGGTTGTGGGGTCCACGAAAATCAAAGGAAGAACGAGAAGAACGTCTTTTGCTTGCACTGTTGCCTTAGTATTTGCCTTCACTGTCTTCCTTCTCACCCGTCTCACTCTATGCTTCAGGTACTTCTTTACCTTTTCTATTTCTTCACTTTCCTACCTTTTCTCTTCTCTATCTCTCTTCTCTCTCTGTGTGTTCTTTTTTCTTTCTTTCTGGGTTTTGGAATTTCTTTCGATTTAATTTGCAGACTTTTCCATTTCCCCTCATTTTAATTTATACTGTAATTAATTAGTACCATTATCTCTCCTTTTTCTAACTTCATCCACTTAATTTCTTTGCAATTGCTTAGTTATTTAACCTGCTTGTGTTTGAGCACTATGAATTTTTTGTTATACTTTGTACCTTTGATTTCAAGTCAGATGTTTTTCTTGTGGGTGAAGTTGTTTTCTTTAATTACTTTAGATTTTGAACATATTTGTACGAATAAGATGCTTTTTAACTCCAGTCCGAGTTGTTGTTGCAAATTTAAAAGTTATGTGTAATTTTAATTACAATTTGGGAATAATGATGCAAACCTATTTTATATTCCTCTTTTAAGAGTTTTTGATTCTGGTCAAGGGAAGGGGGAAAAGGGGAATGAGTATTTGATGCTTTCAATACTTCAGACCTATTTTAATTAATATATTAATATTTCATTTTAGTATTTTAATTTAAATATTAATATTTTTTTTAATCTTTTTTAATAATAATTAATTGGTTTTTATCTAAAATGTTCTTTTGATTTTTTTTTTAATAAAAATTAATATTTTTTTTGTGTGTTTCTACTAAAAGTTACAAAAATAAAAATTATAAAATTTATGTTTTTAAAAACATATAATATAAATAAGTATTAAAAATCGTAACATTATAATAATTTTATTAGAATATGATTAAAATATAAAAAAATTAATTATTATTTAAAAATAATACCAATAATTAAAATAATAAAATAATTTTTTTTAATAACATAAAATATTTAAAATATTAATATATTAGTTAGGATAATTATAAGATACCGTTCCCTTTCTATCCTTTAAAACTTGTCTCAGGTGCTTTATGTATTTCTTTCGATATATTAGTTAGGACTTAGGATAATTATAAGATACCGAACCCTACTTTTTGGATTTATAGAGAAGATCTCTTTTTTCAACTTTCTTCCCTGTTAAGTTGTTTCAGCTGTTGTTTTCAAAGAAAGCGAAACTTTGACCCCCATTTTCATTCACACATATATGTTTTTTTTTTATCTTTATCTAACTTTTTTTTCCCTCAGATAAAAAAAAACCATTTTCCCAGAAACAAACAAATAAGTAAATATAGTATTTCAAAAGTAACTTTATGGCTTAACAATTCCGTAGTCATTCAAGTCAATTTACACAAACTTATAAAACCTAACACATAAGTACAATTTGACTAATTCGAATATCTAGAAAATAAATTTAAAAATTACATAAAATAATAATTACGAAAATTATAAAAAAAAATTACACTCTACAACATTGAATAAGTATAATTGGGATATTCAATATGGAATGTTTGGTTTGAATATTATTTTTTAAAGTAAAAATGAAGTTAAATTTTAATTATATTATAAATGTTATTTTCTTTAATCTTTTTCACATGAAATAGAATCAAAATTGATTTTTTTTAATTTTATGTTTAATTGATTTAAAAAATGGGAATAAAATGGAATAATAATTTCTTCTTTCTCCTAAAGTAATCATGATTCTATTCCTATCTAATTTTTTTTCTAATTTTATCCTAACTTAAAATATAAACCTAAATTCTAAGCTCCAAACTCTAAATCTCAAATCACAAAACCCCAAACTTCAAATCCTAAATTTCAAAACTCTAAATCTTAAATCTTAAATCCCTAAATTTCAAATCCTTAAATCCCAAATCCTAAACCTTAAAACCCTAAACACTATTTAGAAAAATAATAATTTTAATAATATATTTTATTTTCAAGTAATAATTATTTAGAAAATAATAATTTCAATAATGTATTTTGTCTCACAAAAAAAAAAAAATTAAATGATATTATTTAAATTTTACTGAATATAAGAATATTAAGGTAATATACAATATTTTCCATTCCATTACATTTGTAAACCAAACCAAACAAAACTGTTTCCTTTTCATTTCATTCCGATTCCATTCTATTCCGTTAACCTAACTCTACCTTTATGTAATGTTGCAAATTGATGTTAGTAGCTTTAAAACTAAAACCTGCTCATTTTGAATCATTTACATTCACTAGCCTAATTCTATTTCAATTTTTCTCTGTTCTAATTCTAATTCAAACCTACTCTATCCTAATTCTAAGTGTATGGATTGCTCGCCCCATCACAAGTGGCAACCATTTTGCTATGAGGCCGTGAGCAACTAACTAAAACCTGCTTATAAAGTTACAAAAGACATGAACAAGTCACCAGTGGTTTAGAAATAAAACTACATTAGTAAGGCTCTATTCATGCACTTAAATGAAAAAAAGTTATTATCTTGCTTGTTGAATTGATGAGCATAAATTAAATATCATTTGGTTAAAAAAGAAAAGAAAAAGAGAGAGTATGAGAAGATGACTAGGTGGCTATTAATAATTCCAATAGTTTTGATAATTTTTTTTTCACAGGTTAGACGATATGTATACAATGATGTGATTAGATTGGGGGATCTTGAGAAACTCATAGATTGTTCCTACATTCAGGTATTATACTTTTGGCTAGAGATGAAACAATACAATATGATCTTGATTGAGGATTTTGAAATGAATAACAGAGTAGTTTTAGTTTTTATTTTTTATTTGTTGGGAGTGACTGTCTACTGTTTGTTTTGCAGCCCTATACCATAAATGGTGCCAAAGTAATATTCTTGAATCAGAGGCACCAGACTAGGAGTTGCAAAGGTTCTTCCAACATCTGTTATACTTGTGACAGAATTCTCCAGGAGCCATTCCACTTCTGTTCTCTCTCATGCAAGGTACCTATTTCAGCTTTCACTCCTCTTCTTACTAATTTGATTGTCCATTTTAAGATAATTCCATGCTGTTTGGTACTATATGTTTCAGTTATGACCTTGTGCTCATTCATGTTGGTGTTATATTATTTGAAAATGACTTGGATAATTGTTTTATAGTGACTAAAAATGCAGGTTGATCGATTGACGTTTCAAGGGGAAAATTTGTCAAGCATTTTGCATCGGTTTGATGAATCAAATTTCCCAATTTTCCAATTTAAGGGACTTAGAATGGATGGTTCGGAGGTGATTGATGATGAGAGGCAAGTTACAACTAGCTCTGTCATCAAAAAACACGTAGCTTCATCGTGCCCAAATGAGACCACAAGCAGTTCACTAGTTTCAAAGGAACAAGTAGTAGTTAAGAAGAATAGTGGTTTTCTTTCTGGGATTGGGCTCTCTCTTAGTAACAGGAGAAAGGGTGCTCCTCAGAGGGCTCCTCTTTCTTAAACAAGAGCAGGCATCTATTGCATACCCCCTAAAATGTAAAAATATGCTTATTAGTTGTCACCAGTTTTATGTAATGTCATGTTATGGTTATTATGTGTTTTTGTAATTTAGGGTTGAATATATATCCTCCTTTGTAGTTCTGTAATTGTGAATGAAGCATTTCCACTACTGACTTTAGGGTTGAGAATATATCCTCAGGTGTTGTTCTTTAATTGTGAATGTAGCTCTTCCTTTGCTGTTGGGGAAAAGGCATGGGCCTTATGATCACCTTCCCGCTGACCTCCCTATCATCACCTAGTATCTTGAACCATGAAAATCAAACATATCATCACAAAGATCAAATTTGACATCAACCATGATTTTTCCCTTTACAACCATGATTTTTCCCTTTACAACCATATCATAGCATACTTTTGCTCATCCGTTCACCATCAGTCATAACTGTAGTATCGAGATAATTTGTGTAGTTTAGCCGCTAAATTATCAAATTCAGACACTAAAATGACTATTAATAGCTTTAGCTAGATGAAAGTATAACTCGTACCTTCAAAGTGAGTTTTCTTTCTCCTCTTAATGGGTTGATTCTGAAGAAATCCATAGCTTAAAAGCCTAACTCCCTCCAAAAGAGCTCACAAAGAGGAAGGGTTGTCATAGACTTATAAGTGCAGCAGAAACCCAATGCTTAGTCGATGTGGGACTTCAACACTCCCCTTCACATTGATTTTCGATCGGAGATATAGAGCACCTCCCCCTCACACCGACACAGGGTCCATCCCCTACAACTGGTCGGGTACCGACCGAGTCACCTGGCTCTGATACCATGAAGAAATCCATGGCCTAACTCCCTCCAAAAGAGCTCTCAAAGAGGAAGGGTTGCCATAGATTTATAAGTACAGTAGAAACCTAATGCTTAGTCGATGTGGGACTTTAACATGAAGAAATCAATATTTGAAGAAATAACGAGAAGAGAAAATTAATGTTTTCTGAGTATATTTTCTTAATTTGTATCGGATATTTACATTGTTTATATAGACAAATATCAATTACTATTTCAACAACCACCATTATTGAATTGCATGGTTTACAGCATGCTTGGTAGGCGCCGTGTATATTGGAAGAAATGTTTGGCGTTGGTGCATTGTTTGTTGAATTGTGTTGCAGTGATTGTTGAATTGTGTTGTAGCGTTTGTTGAGTTCAACACTCCCCCTCAAGTTGGTGCATAGATGTCTTTCATGCCCAACTTGATTGAAATTTCTGTGAATATTTGGTATGAGACTGCTTTAGTGAGGATGTCAGCCAATTAATCTTCTGACTTAATTTTTGGCAATTCCAATGAATTTTCTTCTAACTTTTCCTTAATAAAGAATCGATCAACTTCAACATGTTTTGTACGATCGTGTTGAACTGGATTATGAGCAATATCACATGCTGCTTTATTGTCACAAAATAACTTAATTGATTCTTTAGAAGGATATCCCAAATCTTTCAAGAAAGATTGTAACCACAAGGCCTCACAAAGCCCAAGTGCCATGCATACGGGCAACAACATGTTGTTTCTTACTTCTCCATGTTACAAGGTTTCCCCCTACAAAAGTGAAGTAGCCTGATGTAGATCGCCTATCATTTATTGATCCAGCCCAATCAGCATCAGTATATACTTCTATTCTTTGGAATTCTGAGTTTTTAGTAAACAATACTCCTTTTCCAGGAGCAGACTTTAAATACCTCAAAATATGAATAACTGCATTCATATGTGGTTCTCCAGGATTATGCATAAATTGGCTGACAATACTTAAAGCATAGGCAAGATCTGGTCTTGTGTGTGCCAAATACATCAACCTTCCAACAAGCCTTTGGTATCTTTCTTTATTTGTTGGAACTTGATCAACCTTGATACATAACTTTAATCCTTCCTCTACTGGTGTATTAGCTGGTTGACATGCCGACATACCAGTTTCTTTTAATAAATCTAAGGCATACTTTCTTTGAGATAAGAAGATTCCTTCTTTTGATCGAGAAACCTCAATCCCAAGAAAATATTTTAAGGAACCAAGGTCTTTCATTTCAAATTCCTTGGACAAATAACTTTGGAGAGCTTTCCTTTCTTCAAGATCATTTCCTGTTACTATCATATCATCAACATATACAATAAGTGTAGTGATCTTACCATATCCTTTTTTCAGAAATAAAGTATGGTCTGAATTGCTTTGTTTGTAGCCAAATGCATTCATTGATTTTGTGAACCTACCAAACAATGCTCTTGGGGATTGTTTTAATCCATACAGTGATTTTTTAATTTACACACCTTTTCATCATGGATTTTGAATTTCTTGATTCCTGGTGGTAAATCCATGTAGACTTTTTCAATTAAATCTCCATGTAGAAAGTCATTTTTTACATCAAATTGATATAATGGCCAATCTAAATTTGTAGCTAGAGATACCAAGACTCGAACAGTGTTAATTTTGGCTACAGGCGCAAATGTTTCTGTATAGTCGATCCCATATGTCTGAGTGTATCCTTTTGCCACCAATCTTGCTTTATAGCGTTCAATCATACCATCTGCTTGATACTTTACTGAAAAACTCCATCGACATCCAAAAATTTTCTTTGTTGGTGGACGATCGACAAGTTCCCAAGTTCTATTTATTTCTAAGGATCTTAGTTCTTCATTCATAGCATCTTTCCATTTTGGGTCAGCTAAAGCTTCCTGCACACTGTTAGAAATAGATACAGTAGATAATTGATTCACAAATGATACATTTGATTTTGAAAAACGATGTTTAGACATATAGTTGCTCATGGGATATTTGACTTTACTAGAAATCTCAGGTTCATACATGGCTTTAGGAATACCTCTTTTAGGACGTGATGGAAGTATTTTTCTGGCTGGTTCAATAGTTGGAACATTCTCAACAAACGATTGGTTAGTGATGAGTGCTCAAAAATCACTAAAATTACCATGATTTTATGCTCATTAATTGATTAAAAATATATATTTATATGTTTTATCATATATTTATATAAATTTGTTTTTTTCGGAATCACGAGTATTTTTATTGTTTTTCAGGTATTTTGGCTTAAAAACGCAATTTAAAGACTCAAAGAGGAATACTTGAAGCAATACATCACAAATATATCAATAAATAAATGGGGAAAGGTAAAAAAATATGGAAAAATTGGACAAAATGGGTCGAAAAAGGTCAAAAATGTCAAAAAGGGAAAAATCGCACCGGGCGACCCGTCCGTAGCACGCCAGCGGTCTTGAAAGCGAGCGGCCTTGATGCTGTTCATCCGCGTAGTAAGCTGGCATCGCGGTAAGTCTTGTTCATCCGTGCCAACCCGCCTTCCGCCGTGACGCCATTTCACCCCATTTTTCACGCGTGCGATCGCCCCTAGCGTCATCAATGACCTCACCGTCCATTCTGGCGTTTTACATTTTTTAACATTTTTTTTAACATTTTTTTACTCATTTTTTCTCTCCATCCTCACCTATAAATACCCCTTCCTTCATGCTTCAAAAACACACCTCAAAACACACTTCTCTCTTCTTTCTTTCTCTCCATTTCTTAGTTTTTAGTTTTTCTTATGTTTTAGCTAGTTTCTCTTAGTTTTAGAGTTCTTCCCTCTTTGGGAAGAACTAGTTATGTTTTTTTGTAATTTATTAGCTTTTTGATTCAATAAATGGGAGTGCAAATTCCGTTTGGAGGTTTTCTAGCAACGGGAATGGCATCGAAGTACTGTAAGGATTTTATTTTCTTTGCATATATTTTTTATGCTTTATTCTTACATGTTATATTTAATTTGTCTGCGATTAAATTTAAATGTGCTAGCTATTTGTAAACATGATATAATAATAACGTTGTTATGCTTGCGAAATATTAAATAGGCAAAAATCTCTAAAATGAATTGATTTTATTTTTATTCAAGATTTTATATTAAGAATGTTAGAGAGAAATATATTATTTTTCATTACAAACTTAAATATGAAAATTAGATTTTAAGGTTTAGTTATCCTATCGATTTAGAGTAGTGCTCTTTTATTTGTTAGTACAATCGCCGTTAGTTAGAGTGAAGCTCTATTTCAAAAAGTTTTTATAAGAATTATTATCTGAAAGTGTATTGACAACATGTGTGTTTTCGGTAGTGGTTTTAAAACTTGAAAGTTAGTACTGGATAACTAAATTCTTGGGTTTAATTTGGACACCTTGAATAAAGTTTAAAAAGTGTCTAACCCCTTCAAAGGTGGCATTTAAATAGTTCATTTTTCAATCTCTTAGAAAAAGGAATTAATTTAATTAACCAAATTAGTTATCAACCCCTTTAATGGGTGTTAATTGATTTGTTTAGTCAACAAAGAATATCTAACCCCACCAAATGTGGTATTCATACAAAAAATGGAGAATCAATAAATATCAATTCATATCTTTAATAACCTAAATAATACGAGCAAGCATAATTAACTTAGTTATTATATCCATAAATACTCCACTATTTATAAAAGATAAAATTCGCATGAATGTTTATTGAATCTATGTTTAATTTTCTGTAAGTAGATTAAAAACACAAAAATCCCAAAATATCGTGACAGGATGTTTATGATTTAATTTCGTTTTTAAAAGTTTGAATAATAAATTAAAAACCACATACATTTCTTCCTTAGATCGACCTTGGGAGTATACCTATCATTTTCTACGAAATGATTCGTGCACTTGCGAGAGTTTTACAAATATTAAAACCAAAGTATTGGCAAGATCGGCGATGCCGGTTTTCGCTCTTCAAAGTTTTTGACAATCCCAATTCTGCTTATCAAGTTTTTGGCGCCGTTGCCGGGGATGACTCTGTTGCGGGGATGGAATCAAGTATTTGGGGATCCCGATTCTGCTAATCAAGTTTTTGGCGCCGTTGCCGGGAATGGCATCAAAGTTTTTGGCGCCGTTGTCGAGGAAGGAATAGTGTTTTAATTTATTTATCAAAATTTTAAAAATATTTTTGTGCTGTAAATAATTCTGATTTTTTTTGTTTTTGTAAAAATAAATAAAAAATTTAAAAAAAATTTAAAAAAAAATAAAAAAAAATAAAACTTTTTTTACTTAACTTAATTAACTTAGATTTTTTATTTCACTTAGCTTAATTAACTTAGTTTTTTTTACTAACTTAATTAACTTAGATTGTTTTTTAACTTAACTTAAGTAACTTAGTTTTTTTTACTAACTTAATTAACTTAGATTTTTTTTAACTTAACTTAATTAACTTAGATTTTTTTTTACTTCACTTAACTTAATTAACCTTTTTTTAAAACTTAGATTTTCATTAACTTAGATTTTTACTTAACTTAATTTAATTAACTTAATAGCATAAAAAGTAAAGATCTAAGGGATTTCTATCTAGGAGACTAGTTCTTGGAAGCCTTTGTGCCACTAGTCTTTCCTGGGAACGTTGTTCTGTCTAGGAGGATGGTTTTTAAGGACCCTTTGCACCACCATTCTTTCCTGGGAGCACTCTTGGTTAATACTGATTATGTTATTTTTTTTTCTTAAAAAAAAACAAAAAAAAAAATATAAATTCTGAAACTACCTCCAAAATTTTAAAGTTTTAATTATAATCTAAGGAGTTAGTTACTTTGTTTAATCTAGGTACAATTGTGTTTTTATGCCTTAATTATTTGATTTGTACCTAGATGTGGGTTATTTAAAACTCAAAGTATGCCTTATACAGTTTAAGTACTGTGAAAATCTGAAAATCAATAGGCGTAGTGAAAAAGTATGTAGACAACCTTGTCTTACTGCAGGTTTGATTGACTCGATGATGAGGGGACATTGAGTTTACTTAAAATACAATCCCAAGTTACGTCTTGCTAATACGTTAAACTAAGCTATTGGATGGAAGGCAACCATCATTTTAGATAATTTTCTTTTATTTCTTTTATTTACTTAATTATTTCATTTTAATTACATGTGAATAATTTTTAAATTGTTAAAACTAAAAATATTTGTTGAGATGTTAGAAGTTATGATTTATGCGTATACACTTTAATGATGAATATGATGGATGCACTTGCATTTTCCATTACTACTTGCACATTCTCATGAAATAGGTAATCTTTCTTCTCTTTTCTCTTTATCTTTAATTTACAGTTGTTACATTGAGGACAATGTAAGTTCTAGGTTGAGGGTGGTGAAAAGTTACCATGCTTAATTAAAAAAAAGTTTTAATAATTTAAAAATAAAAAAAAATAAAAAAATAAAATATATACTTTTTCATTTTTTTGTGTGTTTGGTTTTATTTCTATTTTGTGTGATTTAGTAATTTTTGAAAAAAATATTTCTCACAAAAATTATCATTTCTTTAATTGAAATTTAAGTAAATAGTTAAGTCTCTTGTACTGTTAGATTAATTTTTGAAAACATATCATAAAATATTTTGTAATTATTTTTTGATAATTAGTTAGTTTTTGTCATAACTAGTATTTCTTGATAAGATGTAGAAATTATATTAAACCCAAAATCGGTGTTTATGAATTTTTTTAGTGGAGACTACCTTTATGAGATATAATTTGAGCAAAATTTCCTTTATTCAGAGTGAAATATATATTTTTTCTACTCCAAACACATTTCTTATTTCTTCAAATTTTTAGATGATCTCTATAGGTATTAGCGTTGAATGTATGAATTTTTTTTCTCATCTTAATAAGTATCATATATTTTTATTATTATTGCTTAGATTAAATGATTTGGTAGAAATTGATAGTATATGCTTATATCTCGTTCATGCATGATTACTACAAAAAAAAGACATATAATGGGGTTACCTAAACCAAGATCAAACAGAAAAGCCACAAAATTAACCACTCACCAAAATCTAAAAAAAAATGTACAATCGTATGGGTTGACTCTCTAAAATACATATATTGAGAAATATCTTGAGAAAAAAATAGAGAGATAAAGAATATATAGTATAATCTCATCTTATAACCCACATTGCCTACAAAGTTGTGAGTAAAAGTTAATTACAAAAGAAAGATATAGGAAATAATTCCCTAAAAGTCATTGCACTCTCTTCATTTGTAAAAGGCATATATCTTGAAATTCTTTCTTAATGATTTTGATTTATGCATGAAAATAATTTTTATATATGATATCTTTATAATTTATACATTTGATTCCTTTCATGAGATCAATGTTAAAATAACACTTTGAGCCTTTATTAACTTTATACATATACGCGAACATATTAGTTCATTTCTATACATAAACTCTTTCGCATATAAATTAGTATGAGTGTTTGAACCTATAGGATTCGGTGTTTCGAGAGTATTGACTTGTGAGGAATAAATTAAAGAAGCAATTACGATTCATGACAAAATTGGGTGAAACTAAATTGATACATTTTTGACGGAAATATGAAAATGATTTTCGACTAATTATTATAATAAATCATGATTGTTTAAAAGATTAAAATAACTTATGCTTGAGATTTTAATTATGATCTTAAAGAGATTAAAAAGTATGACACATTTTTGTGATATGTTGTTTACTCTTATTCTTAAAAATTAAATTTTGATTTTGTTGTAATTTTAGTTTTTGAGTTGATTGTTTTATTATTTCTTTTGATTTTTACATTTAGTTCAATGTTTTGTGGGTATCATTACTTGAAAACCCTCACGAGACTCAAACTCGTCCACTCAGGGCAACCTAAGTGGGTTTAAAGGAAACTTGTTGTATAGGCTAAATGCAACCGTGTCAATCCACGGAGAGTGATTTAGGATAATTTAATTTTTAGTTTTTATCGCTCTTCTTAACTGAGGACTAGTAGGTGGTTGAGGAGTTGTGATGAGTGCTAAAAAGCACTAAAATTACCATGATTTTATGCTCGTTAATTGATTAAAATATATATTTATATAAATTTGTCTTTTTCGGAATCACGGGTATTTTTATTGTTTTTCGAATTATTTTGGCTTAAAAACGCAATTTAAAGACTCAAAGAAGAATACTTGAAGCAATACATCACCAAGATATCAATAAATAAATGGGTAGAGGTCAACAAATATGGTAAAATTGGACAAAAAGGGTCGAACATGTAAAAAATGTCAAAAAAGGAGAAAATCGCGCCGGAGGCGACCATCGCCGCTCCGCACCGCTAGCATAGCCTTGGTGCGATTCGTTAAGCGGTGCCTCGTAGCGCCACCGCTATTTCGCCCCATTTTTCTCGTGCAGCCACCCCCATGACGTCATCAATGACCTACCATGTCCATTACACGTTTTACATTTTTTAACATTTTTTAACATTTTTTTTACTCATTTTTCTCTCCCGTCCTCACCTATAAATACCCCCTTCCCTTCACTTCAAAAACAC
This sequence comes from Hippophae rhamnoides, assembly GCA_033030585.1. Taxonomy (NCBI): domain Eukaryota; kingdom Viridiplantae; phylum Streptophyta; class Magnoliopsida; order Rosales; family Elaeagnaceae; genus Hippophae; species Hippophae rhamnoides. Next base: position 42,627,400 of record CM065434.1, read on the forward strand.
ACCTCAAAACACACTTCTCTCTTCTTTCTTTCTCTCCATTTCTTAGTTTTTAGGTTTTTTTTAGTTTTTCTTATGTTTTAGCTAGTTTTTCTTAGTTTTAGAGTTCTTCCCTCTTTGGGAAGAACTAGTTATGTTTTTTTGTAATTTATTAGCTTTTTGATTCAATAAATGGGAGTGCAAATTCCGTTTGGAGGTTTTCTAGCAACGGGAATGGCATCGAAGTACTATAAGGATTTTATTTTCTTTGCATATATTTTTTATGCTTTATTCTTACATGTTATATTTAATTTGTATGCGATTAAATTTAACTGTGCTAGCTATTTGTAAACATGATATAATAATAACGTTGTTATGCTTGCGAAATATTAAATAGGTAAAAATCTCTAAAATGAATTGATTTTATTTTTATTCAAGATTTTATATTAAGAATGTTAGAGAGAAATATATTATTTTTCATTACAAACTTAAATATGAAAATTAGATTTTAAGGTTTAGTTATCCAAGTCGATTTAGAGTAGTCTTTCTTTTATTTGTTAGTACAATCGTACTTAGGTAGTTAGAGTGAAGCTCTATTTCAAAAGTTTTTATAAGAATTATTATCTGAAAGTGTATTGACAACATGTTTTCGGTAGTGGTTTAAAACTTGAAAGTTAGTACTAGGATAACTAAATTCTTAGGTTTAATTTGGACACCTTGAATAAAGTTTAAATCGTTTGTCTAACCCCACCAAAGGTGGCATTTAAATGGTTCATTTTCAATCTCTTAGAAAAAGGAATTAATTTAATTAACCAAATTAGTTATCAACCCCACCCATAGGTGTTAATTGATTTGTTTAGTCAACAAAGAATATCTAACCCCACCAAATGTGGTATTCATACAAAAAATGGAGAATCAATAAATATCAATTCATATCTTTAATAACCTAAATAATACGAGCAAGCATATTTAGAGTAGTGCTCTTTTATTCCATCTTTTTGACATTTTTGACCTTTTCGACCCATTTTGTCCAATTTTTCCATGTTTGTTGACCTTTTCCCACTTATTTATTAATATATTTGTGATGTATTACTTCAAGTATTCCTCTTTGAGTCTTTAAATTGCGTTTTTAAGCCAAAATACCTGAAAAACAATAAAAATACCCGTGATTCCGAAAAAGACAAATTTATATAAATATATGATAAAACATATAAATATATATATTTTTAATCAATTAATGTGCATAAAATCATGGTAATTTTAGTACTTTTTGAGCACTCATCAGTTAGGTATATCACCAATTTGTGAAGAAGGAAACTCGTACTCACTTTGTGGTAGTAAGGAACTTGCTTGATGATCTTGAAGTTGATGAGGACTTGATTCCATTTCCCTTGAGTATTTTCTATATTGAGAGTTATTACCATCTGAATTCAAGTTATTTATATTTTCCTCACATATAATTTGATTTTCTTCATAAGGAAACAATTTATATGTAAGGGTCTGAATTTCAGCATGGTTGTACTCCCCTTGAAATTCAGGTGTAGATGAGAAATACATTGTATCTTCATGAAAAATAACATCCATGGTGGTAATCATTTGTTTTGTAGGAGGATGATAACACCGATACCCTTTTTGTTGTATGGCATATCCCATAAAAACACAACGTATTGCTCGTGGATCCAACTTGCTACGTTGTAGTTTATGTAGGTGTACAAATGCCACACAACCAAAGACATGAGGAGGTAAATTGGGAACACTTGGTGCAACAATTGCTTCAGTAATGGCTTGTAGTGGTGTTTGGAAGTTAATGGGACTAGAAGGTACCCGATTGATCAAATATGCAGCAGAAGTTATTGCTTCTCCCCAATAAGATAATGAAATATTAGCTTCGATCAATGAGGCACGGACAACTTCCAACAAGTGTCGATTTTTTCTTTCTACAACTCCGTTTTGTTGAGGTGTATCAACACAAGTAGTTTGATGAATAATCCCTTCTGTTTTAAGATATTCTTGAAGCTCAGAACTTTTATATTCTCCTTGTCACTTCGTAGAACTTGAATCTGTGTTTAATATTGAGTACGAACCATTTTATGAAATTTTCTAAATCATACATTTACCTCACTTTTAGATTTCATTAAACAGACCCAAGTCATTCTACTAAAATCATCAATAAATGTAACAAACCAACGTGATCCTCCCAAAGTAGAGACTTTGGAAGGACCCCATACATCAAAATGTATAACCATAAACGGAAATGGACTTTTATTTAAAGTTACAGGAAATGGGGAATGATGAATTTTTGCTAGTTCACAGACATCACATTTTAAAGTAGAAAGATCGAAGCTCAAAAATAAACTTGGAAATAATTTCTTTAAATATCCAAAAGAAGGATGACCCAATCTCCTATGCCATAGCCATATATTTGATTCATCCTTGTTAGATCCAGTTGCTACCAATGCATGATTTGTTGAATCCAAGTCCAAATAATACAGGTTTCCTTGCCTAACACCACGACCAATCGTTTGCTTTGTTTGAATGTCCTTGAGCACACAAAAGTCAGGCCAAAAAATAACAAATCAAGAAAAAGCAGTGGTTATTTGAGAAATAGATATAAGGTTATACTCTAAAGAGGGAACAACTAGTACTGAGTCTAAATTCAAAGTACTAGTGAGAGACAAAGATCTTTCCCCGATAAGCGAAATTTGTGTTACCATTAGCGGTCTGGCAAGCAGTTTTGTGTGATGATGGTTTTGAGATTTGTCTAGAATCGAATGTCATATGATCAGTTACACCTGAATCAATTATCCATGTATTATTAAAATCAGGAGAAAAAACTTTAAGTATCTTACCAATATTTGCTGAGGAGTTTGCAACCTGATCTTTTGTGGTTTCAGCAATGGTGGCAATAGACATTTGTCGTGGGTTTTTCTTCCGAGAGTCACTGTTGTGATCCCACCAGTCAGGATATCCCACAAGTTCAAAACATCGTTCTTTAGTATGACCCTTTTGATGACAATGGGTACATTTAAATGATGATTTATCAGTCACCCTTCGTTCTTGCTGATTGAAAAAAAAAACGATTTTTAGAAATCATGGCTGAAGCGTCAACGTCTCTAGATTTTTCCTTCAATGAGATTCGACGTACTACCTCCCATCGAATCAAGGAATAACAACCTTCTAAATCTGGTATAGTTTCTTTTCACAAAATTTCTCCACAAACCTGCTCAAATTCATCATCTAATCCAACAAGAAAAATATGTATCCTTAGTCTTTCAACAGACTCTTGATATGATATTAGATCATTAGGGTCTTTCATGACCACCTTATCACGATGGTCTAGTTCTTGGAAAATTTCAGTCAACTCTCCATAATACTCTGAAAGTGATTTTCCATTTTGTCTGGAAGTAAATGCCTTTTGGTTTAAGACAAATACTTGTAATTCGTCACTTCCATCATAGAATGCTTTTACCAAAGCACCCCAAATTTCAAGAGCAGTAGGTATGCGTAAATATCGCTTCATGATTTATGGACTCATTGACTTAAGTATCCATCTCTTCACTTTTTGATTTTCTGCATACCACTTATTATAATTGTTTGATGTTTTTTCTGGTTGCAAATTTTTGTCATGAATATAAGAGAGTTTTTCTCTCTTTGCAATATGTATTTCTATTATTTGAGACCAAACATCATAATTAGTATCAGTAAGAACAATTCCATCATTAAATACACCTTTAGACTGAACCGATTGTACAACAGTTGGAGTTGATTGCTCCATAGTTAATGAAATTATACCCTCTGTCGTGATATTATGGAAAACAAACTAGAAAATGGTGTAATAATTTTAGAACTAAATTTATTTTTCTGTTTTTTTTAATATATATTTATACTAAACCGGATAAAAAACCAGTAAATCGGTTCAAAATTAGATTAAAAACTTGAAAAAATGAACCAAAACGATTTTAGAAATCCAGAACCGGGAAAAAAACCCGGGTTTAGACCTTTATAATGGACCGAACTGACCAAAAATAGGAAAACTGTGAAAAACCGAGAAAACCGGGTTCAACCGAACCACTGGCCGGACCAACCTGATCCGAACCGAGGTGATCTGCCGAACCGAGCCCGGCTCTGCCACGCCTGGACCGAGCCGAGCCATCCGAGCCGAGCTGAGTCAGCCGAACAGAACCGAGCCGGATGACACGTCATCATCTTCAACCTCCAGACGGCGCGTGACGGAGCGTGCAGCGCGTGAAAAATGGACCCTCTACTTCAGGCGGCACGTGACGGCGCGTGTGGAGGTTTTCTTCTACTCTAATTTTACCAAAATGTTCAGAATTGTGTTTAGAGTAATCTGGTAAAATTAGGTGGGACAAATATTGCTTCAAAAATGATATTTGTAATTAATATTTGTACGGGTGTTTGAGAATTTTTTTTTGAGGAGAGTAAGGATTTTCAGAGAAAGAAATCTCTGTTTTAGAGAACAAGAGTTTTAAATTTATATAAAGCAACGACTTGGCTCTGATACCACGAAGAAATCAATATTTGAAGAAATAATGAGAAGAGAAAATAAATGTTTTCTGAGTATATTTTCTTAATTTGTATCGGATATTTATATTGTTTATATAGACAAATATCAATTACTATTTCACCAACCATCATTATTGAATTGTATGGTTTACACCATGATTGGTAGGCGTCGTGCATATTAGAAGAAATGTTTGGCGTCGGTGCAGTGTTTGTTGAATTGTGTTGCAGTGATTGTTGAATTGTGTTGCAGTGATTGTTGAATTGTGTTACAGTGTTTGTTGAATTCAACAGATTACGTGTCCTTTAGAGTTTCTAATGACACCTCTCTTCCTCTTAAATCCTACAGCTTATAAGTCTTACATGTTCACAAGGACATATTTGGGTAGGCCGAGATGAATACCTCTTAAAAAGAGAGAGAATGAAATGAATATTTAGCGTTACACATCTCCGGAAGCTGCACAAAAAAAATATGATCATGCATACAAGATTCAGCGTCCACAATTGTATTGACTAAATAAACAGTAACTCAACCCTTTTGTTTTCTATCTAAAATGTTTCATTCTGCACCACTTTCTGTCTCTATCTCATTCCATATGCAAAAAAACAGTCAATGTTTCGTAGCAAGAACAATAAAGAGGGAAAAAGAGAGAGTCTAGGAGTTATCAGTTACATCTGTGATGAGAGAGATAAGCACTAAGGTTGTCTGCTGTTATCACGTGAAGAATGCAGATGCTCAGTGTAAGCTGGGAACTAGATTTTATGCTAGTTTCTTAACAAATTGTCCATTTGTGTTCCAGATTTCTGAAACTTAACTCAGATTTGAGATTTCTTGCTATAGTGACAAATATAAGAGTTAGTCCACATATAAGAGGAGTTACTCAACTATAACATATGAGAGGAGTTAATACATATCGTTAAATTTGGTCCAAAAACAAGCCCAAAACCCAAATCTAAATAAACCCTATATTTATTTGTCACATATATATATATATATATATTACTCTTTGCCTTCTCTTCTCTGTGAAATTGCCGAAAAAATAGAATTTAGAAGCTGCCTGAACAAGCCGCAGAACAAAGAAAAAAATCCAGAAAAGAAAGCAGTGAGATCAACCGCTAGAGCTTCAATTTCTCTCCAACCCCTTGCAGATTTTCCCTCCACTGGCAACAACCTCATGCGCAGAACTTTTCGACCAGAGTAGAACATAGCAGAAAAGGAGCTGCACATAGTTTTATTTTTTCGTCTCCTTCATCTGTTTAGTCTGCTTCCGTTTTCAAGCTTTATTTACTTATTCGACAGTTTATAGGAGGCTAAAATATTATATTAATATTTGATTTAATAACAAGTTTGTTAATTTATCTTACTATATATTATCATTAAATTAGAGTGAGTTATTTTATGAGTTAATTTTGGATTTTGGTATAATTTTGTGAAGCTCTCTGAAAATTGGTGTTTGTACCTCCATTTGATTATTAGTGGATTTTCCTCGGTTTGTCGTCGTCAGTAGAGTAGATTTTTGACATTAAAAAGTTGAACCATTTAAATCATTATGTGTCATTTATTGCTTATTATTTTATTATTATCCATTATTATATATTTGTGCAACCAAAATTAGACCCGATCTTCGCTTCCGTTCCAGTACTGAAGCAGAATATCGTGCTCCTGTTGATACCACATTTGAGCTCCTTTGGTTACGATGGCTCCTTAAGGATTTGGGTGTGTTCACATTTGGGTGTGTTCACATTCTCTGCAACTCCCCTTTATTGTGATAATCAGAGTGCCATTCATATTGCTTACAACGATGTCTTCCATGAACGAACTAAACACATCGAGATTGATTATCACTTTATTCGCTCTCATCTTATCCATGGTGCTCTCAAGCTTTTCCATGTTTCCTCCAACGATCAACTTGTAGATATCTTCACTAAGGCACTTCTCAAAGGACGCACTCGTAATTTGGTTGATAATCTCAAGTTGGTCTCACATCCACCTTGAGTTTGAGGGGGGCTGTTAATGTATATCTAATAATATATTAATATATATATGTTAATGTATATCTCTTTACTTTTGTCATATCTAGTTTACTTATAATTCCTATATAAAAGCACCATGTATATTCATTTATCGACACCGCATCAGATCCACGCGCTACACAAGCCGCGCTCTTGTCCAGTGACTACCTAGGGCTGACGTCATCATCGCATTTAGCTGATGTCACAGAGCACCCCCGCTGACTGTGCACCGGCTTGACCGTTGACCGTGACGGCGCTGACCGTTGACCGCTAACTGTGCTGACCGTTGACTTTTGCAATAAAAGTCCACCCTGTCTAGTTTTTCGCGTAGACTTCATTTTTGCAGTTCGTTTTTGCATATTGTGTTTCCAAATAGATAAAAAGGATGCTTTTGTTTCTTTCCCTATCAATACTATATTGGAGGGTACCAAGAATTACTTGTCATGGTCTCAAGCTATACACAGTTTTCTTAAGGGTCGTATGCTCTGGCATTATGGTACTGGTGCAATTATCATTCTTGTTAAAGGAGTAAGCGAAGAAGATGCTATTTTCCTTCGTCGCATGATTGAATGGGATAGTCATAACCACATGATCCTCACATGGATTCGAAATAATTCCATTCCTTCCATCTCCAATCTTTTAGGCAACTTTAATGATGCCAAATCAGCATGGGATATGTTGGCCAAAAGGTATTCCATTACTCACGGATCCATGAAATATTAATTAATAGTTGAACTACATAAACTTCAATAGGAACTAGGGCAATCCATCAATGACTACTGTGATCAACTTTGCTTCCTTTGGGACCAAATTGACCTTTGTGATCCAATTTGGGCATGCTCAACAGATGCTCAGTAATATGCTACAATTAGGGATGAATTTCGTCTCTATGAGTTCTTGATGTCACTCCATAAGGACTTTGAGCCAATTCGAGATCAGCTTCTTAATCACAGTCCTCCTCCCTCTCTTGATACTGCTGTAAATGAGTTGGTTAGAGAAGAAGCTCGACTTACAACCCTTCAAGCCCAGAATAAGCTCAATATTTTGGCTATTACTCCTCCTGCTCCTACCATTGAGCCACCTTAGCAATCATGTGATTCCTCTAGCTTTTACAATCGTCGCAGGCAGAGCAATAAAAGGTTCTGCAATTATTGCAAGCGTCATGGCCACACCATTGAGACTTGTTACCGTCGCAACAAATCCACTGCTGCTGTTGCTAATACTGAGCCTACTTCGTTGATGCCTTCTAGTTCAGCAGAGTCCCAGTCTTCTAAATCCACTATCAACCTCTCCTCCATTGAACTACAGAAGATCATAACTCATGCTGTTCAAATGGCTGGTAATGCATCTCCCTCCACACGTACTATGAACAAAGCAACAATGCTGCTTATAAGCTTGGGCAACCCTTAACTTAATGAGATCTTATTGGGTTGAGTTAGGCCTGATTTTCTAACATGGTATCAAAGTTGGGCCTAATCTCTATGTGTTTGGACCTAATTAGGCTCTTCCACAGTCTCACCGTGGCGCTAATATCCACATTTGTTTGCCGTGTGGAGGGAGGCTGTTAAGTATCCTTGTCCCACATCGATTAGGAACAAGGCAGCAAAGCTGCTTATAAGCTTGGACAACCTTTAACTCAATGAGATCTTATTGGGTTGAGTTAGGCTTGGGTTTCTAACATGGTATCAGAGTTGGGCCTAATCTCTATGTGTTTGGACCTAATTAGGCTCTTCCATAGTCTCACCGTGGCACTAATATCCACCTTTGTCCGCCGTGTGGAGGGAGGTCATTAAGTACCCTTGTCCCACATCAACTAGGAACAAGGCAGCAAAGCTGCTTATAAGCTTAGGCAACCCTTAACTCAATGGGATCTTATTGGGTTGAGTTAGGCCTGGGTTTCTAACATGGCATCAGAGTTGGGCCTAGTCTCTATGTGTTTGGACCTAATTGGGCTCTACCACAGTCCCACCGTGGCGCTAATGTCCACCTTTGTCCGCTGTGTGGAGGGGGGCTGTTAAATATCCTTGTCCCACATCGACTAGGAACAAGACAGCAAAGCTGCTTATAAGCTTGGGCAACCCTTAACTTAATGAGATCTTATTGAGTTGACTTAGGCTTGAGTTTCTAACATAGTATAACTAATTGTTAACTCTCATCTAATATGGTATCAAAATTTCAAGTCTTAGGTTTGAATCTTTTCGACTAAAAATTTTTCACTTTTATAAATGAGAATCTTTCTTTTACTTCTATCTCACTTAAAGTCTATTTTTACTTGATGAATCTTTAAAATTATCTTTTCAAACCACACATGCGAACCCAACTTAGCCAAGAAATGATAGCCTCTTATATCTGGAGGAGTGTTAAAAAAATAATGCCCATCATCAAGTAAGAGAGAGTCTTAAGAATCAAATATAACATATAAGAGGATAGTTAGTCTTACTCCTAATGGCTTGAGCTTGTAGGAGAGTTGGTTGATAACTTTGCTCAAACTCAATGAACAACAATTTAACATCATGGCTACCAAATTTCAAATAGAGCCCTTCTCTCATGAAAAAGTCTAAAGAAAGCTGTCATTAGTCAGGTTCAAAGTAACTAGAGCAAATTTTCCACCTCTCTTCCCCTCCACCCAATCCCAGCCTCATCCCTAAGACAATCCATAATTACAGACATTACATATACCTTTGAATAGCTGTATAAGGTGGAGCTTCCAACAATTATGAAAAAAATAATCACTTCAACAATAAATCATTAGCCTTCTTCAGTTTGCACACTTATATAAGTTGGTAGAATAATGCTCAAGCTCTTATATTGAACAAATTAAACAATAACATAAAAAAGTTATGATATATTCATTAAGATTTAAGAACAAAGGGTATAAGGAAGTTTGCATTTGAAAAAGTGAAATTTAATTATCTAGTTTTTGATGTGACAATATAAGTTCGTTATCTCTTTTAAAATGGTCATTAAAGTTCATTTAAAAGATTGAGATAAAAATTTAGGAATAAAATTGGTATTTTAAAAATATTTTTTTTAGCAAAAATAACATTAGTATATATTTGAATAATTATATTTTATTCATATCTAGATCGTAATTCATCTTTTTAATATTTAATTTTTTATTTACTCATTGTATAAAACCATAAATTATTTTAAAAATAATAATAATAATAATTATTGTTATTTTTGGTAAAAGAATATATATTTTTTAAAATACTAATTATACTCTATAAATTTTGATATAAATCTTCCACGTGTATTATGATTTTTTTTAAATATAATATAATTCAACAAAATAATTGATAAATTAAAATATATTTTTATAAAAGGTGATTGATTTTTGACGGATTTATGAGACCTTTATCCCATTCATTAATTGGATGAGATTAGTTGGAATATCCAAAAATCTACTCTTCAAATCCATCGGATGTTGAAAATTCGATTACTTCAACGATCAAAACATGACTTTTTTTGTTAATCATTGGGAGAGAGATGACAAAAAGAATAGACGAATATATCTCCCATATATGAACTTAAATAAGTTGAAGAATCATATATGGATGTGTTAATTATATTTTATTTGGATAATATATGAAATAATTTGTATAAATGTTTAAAATATTTACTTTATTATAATTATGATAACAATAACGATAATAATATGTCTAATTTTAAACATAATTACATCATTATTCATTTACAACTTTAAAAATGAATTTTATTAGATACATTTTATATTAGCTTAACAACTTTCTTCAATAGCTATGGCTTCTGCAAATTCTTCTTCCTCTGCTACACCATGATTCGTATATCCATTGCAAAATATTCCTATCAATCAAACTACCTAATATGGCATGAGCAGCTTTGACACGTTATACGAGTCTATGAATTCCAAGGTTTCATTTATGGCTCTTTATCAGATCCACCAAGGTTTGTTAAGAAGATAACTCATGTGATTCAAGGTGATGTTGTGCTTAATCTTGATGTTCTTGAACTGAATTCAGAGTTTGATGAATGGGATACTCGTGATAAATTTTCATGAGTTAGATATACAGTTTTGTTACTTAGAATTACTTGAAGTATTTGATTAGTAAGGATAATGACTCAACACATGCTTACTGGAAAGCCTTGCAAAAGGTTTTATTGATAACTCTAAAGCTCAACTCATGCTGTTTTTTTGGCAACTTCAAACCATACAAAAAAGAAATATGTTTATGAAAAATTATTTTCAAATTTTAATTTATATTTTCAAATTTTAATTTATATTTGAATTTAATTATTAAGCAGAGTTTGAAGGACTATAACATATCAATAAATATGATTTGTGCTATTGTAAGATATGTGATAGGATCACCAATTAGACTTTTAAAATTTAAAAGTGCTATTGAGATGGAAAAACTCTCTACTCAAAAACTTATTTGCTTAGATGTTACAACAAGGTGGAATTCAACTTATTTGATGTTTGATTCTACAACATTTTTTTAAAAGGCATTTGAGAGGTTAGAGATTACTAATTTGAGGTACTATCAAGAGTTTTGTCAAGGTGAAATTAAACAAGCTCTGACTACAATTGATTGCGATAGTGCAAGACATTTTGTCCAATTTTTGAAAGTTTTTTATGAAGCAAGTTTAATATTTTCTAGTTCTTTGTATGTAACTTCTAATTTCTTCTTGGATCATATTTTTTTATTCATGATTAACTTGATACGTGGAGTAAATGTGAGGATTACATTACGATGAAGATGACTAGTGAGATGAAGGTAAAGTTTGACAAATATTGGAGAGGAATAGCTAAAATGAATATTATATTATTTGTGTCTATTTTATTTGATACTAGGCACAAAGAATGCTATTTAAATATAAGTTTGTTAGAATTGTGTAATGGGGATGAGATTGAGGTATTAATGAGTTCAAAAAGAGTGAAAAAACTTTGAAAGATATGTACGAGGAGTATCGTAAAGTTTATTTTCCTTTAAGCATAGAAAAATCTTCTCAACTTTAGAAATATGTATACAAAGTTTTGGTTTAGAAGTAGATGCATTTCAACTTTATGTTTCTTGTAAGAGAAAGCATTTAAAAGAAGTTTATACTATGTAAAACAAATCTAAGATGGAAAAATACTTGCAAGAAGCATTGGTTGATATGGATGATAAGAAATTTGATCTTTTAAGTTGGTGGAATGTTCATTCCTCAAGATTTAACATTTTGTATTTGCATAGCTCGAGACGTATTGACCATACCGGTATCTATTGTAGCATTTGAATCTACATTCTTGGTTGTACAATTAGTCCATACAAGAGTTTCTTATCTTCGAAAACTGTGCAATCCTTAATTTTCACTCTAAATTGGATTCGTTTTTCTCCAATCATTGATATCCACGATTCACTTGATGAAATTGAGGCTCTAGAATCAGGTATATTATATAAAACTTTTAAATATATAGTTTGAATGTATATAGATTTATTTGTTATTATATTATTTGAAAATAAAAGTGTTTTACATATTATTGTGTCTATTAGTTTATTACTAGCTTATTTATATTTTTAACTTTTTAATTTTCGATCATGTAGATGTTTTAGATGGTATTGGTGACTTAAACCTTGAATGATTATCTCAAGTAGTTCGTATTACTATTACTATTTGGAGATTGAACCTTTGTAGTGAACAATACTTTAAAAGTTTTACTTTATTTTGACGTAGTTTAAACTTTATATTTTTAAGCTTTATGTTAAAACTATGGATATTTAGAGATAAATTATGTAATTGATGCTGAATTTTTTTCTTTTGGATCATTTTTGTTGAACTATTTTTAATCATGTTGTCAGTTATTGTTGAATTTGTATGGATAGTATTTTTATTTTTATTTTTTCTTTGATTTTATGTCATTTTTCATTTTATAGGTTGAAATTATGATTTTGACCCTATCCGATTTGATCAATTCGATTAGATTCGGATTTGTTCGGATTGACATTTAAAGCGGATTGGATTTAGATTGAATAATTCATAATTTATTTAAGATTGGATCGGATTTGAATTATCTTAAAACTGACAATTTCGAACCGACACTCAACTCTAGTCTCAACCATACATGATGATTTTTTTTCTCTATAATCCCATTTTGTAAGGGATTGTAGGGACATAATATTCGCCTTAAATAACCTCTTAAAAACAAAAAATGATTCTAATGTCTTGAACTCTATTACCCATCACTTTCATTGAATTGTCTAGCAACTAATGCATCAAAATGTTGAAAATTATGAGTAGCATGACTCTTGTTATGCATAACATATAGCCATTGATATCTTGAAAAATTATTAACAAAAAATACAAAATATATCATTCCATTAACACTAGCAATTGGTGAAGGACCCCTAATATCCACATGAATAATTTCAAAAGATTTGGATGATCTAGCATGTATATTTTGCAAAGGTAGTCTATGAGACCTACCCAACCTATCACTAGCAACATGTTGATTGATACCTTTAATCACTCTATTTAAAATTTTGGTGTTAGTGTCCCAACCTATCATTCCAGAGTGCTCCATCCAGTCCTTTATTCTTAACTGTACTTACAAAGTTTTGTGGTTGTTGTGGCTTACTGATGATTGATGGTAGTTTGTATAATACATCTTCAACTCCTCCCTCAAGTATTGCCATTCCATTGGCTAGATCCTTAGCATAAAAGGAATTAGGGAAAAACTCAATGGAAACATTTTTATCTAAGCATAACTTCCTAACCCAAATAAGGTTTATTGTCAATTGAGGAACATTAAATAAATCAATTAGCACTAGATCACCAGCTTTAGTTAAAATATAAGAAGAACCAGTGTGAGCTATGAAGATAGATTGACCATTACCTAACCTGACATGCTTCTGTCCAGTATATGTAGGTGGAATTGTCAGATTGACCTTGTCAGAAGTTAAATGACAGTTGGCTCCTGTGTCCATAAACCAAGTATTATCTGCTAAAATACTAGAATGAGCTAACTGTGCAATGTTAGCAACAATAAAGGTGGGTGGTTTAGCATTTTGAGCAAGCATTATAGTAGGACCTGGTGAAGGTATAGATAGTGATGACTGAGGTGTTGTATGGGCTGGTGATGGTAAAGATGGGTAGAATTGATGAGGAAATAGATAGGTTGTAGGATATAGTGATTGTGGTGAGGGTTATGGTGATAAGGATACAGGTGGTAAAAGGTATTGGAAAGGGTGATTGAAGCTGAGGTCCACCAGGAAACATTGGTTCAGGTGCTGGTTGTCCCTGAGAAAGTTCATAGCCTTGAACTTCTAAAAAACGAGCCTGTGGTCTTCTTGCAGGGACAGAGCCAGGTCTAGCATTGTTGGGCTGATGATATCTGCAGTAACACTTAGCAGCAGTATGCCTTAAGCATTTGCAGATTTGACATTGAGGTTTCTGGTTAATGGTGTTATCAAATCGACGTCCAGGTAGGCCAGGTCGTCCAGGTATAGGTTGTAGCTGAAACTGAGATCTAAATTTTGGTTGTTGTTGTGTTTGATAAGATAAAGGTAATGGTGATAGAGCTCTTGGCTCTGGTTGCCATTGAGGGTGTGATATCTGAGGTATTGGTGCCTGAGATACACCAGTGTTGGGTGAAAGAGCAAACTGGGTAATTTTGATAAGAGATATGAGGTTGTTGTTATTGTTGGTTGACAAGCTGAGATCATGTGTGTTTGGTAGGGTAGAGGTAATAGGCTGGGTATTGTGATTTTGTGGAGCTTGTGAGGTGTGATAAGCTTTAGCAATGTTTTCCTGTATGAGTTAGGGATCTAGCATATTGATTCTTTCCAACTGATTTTCATGAGTTCTCATTATTTAGAACAACTAATTAAGAGTTATTTGTCTGTCTTTATGTCTTACAATGGTGATAAGTGAGTTGTAGTTGGCATCAAGGCCACCGATGACATACATTATTTGTTCTTTCTCACTGATTGTATCTCCCACTGCAATAAGGTGATTAATTGATGAGATCCCTGCAACAATTGATATAATTTTCCATTGGTTGCACATCTTTCCTCATTGTTTGCAGTTGCCACCTCAACTGCATTAATCGTGCACTAGACCCATCAGCAAAAGCTTTCTTAAAGGCATTCCAATACTCAACTGCTATGTTTTTGCCTACCAGATGTTTTAGAAAACAAGGTGTTAAAGACTAATACACCTAGTTCTTAATAGCACTGTCCTTTTTATTGCATTCTTCAAAAATAGGATTGACAATAATAATTTCCACAGATCGAGTTTCTTCAGTTTCCTGGTTTGTAAATGTCAGTATCTTCTTGATAAATTTGGGTGGAATTTCAGCAGTTGCATCAATGAAAGATTGCAAACCGTAAACCGTGACTGCATGCTTTAATTATTCTCTCCATATTGAGTAATTAGTATCATCTAATTTAACATTAAAATTAAGTTTATTGGTAGATTAAGGCTTAAAAAGGGTCCTGACAGAGGAGAAGATAAAGTGGGGTTTGAGGTAATGGAAGAAAGCTGTTGAATATTGGCTCTAAAAGTAATAAATTAGTGGCATAATTTAGGGAAATTAGTAGCCTAATTTGTGACATAATTTGTGGCATGATTTAAGGAAAATAGTGGCATAATTTAAGGAAATTGGTGGCCTAATTTAATGCTTAAATTATGGCACAATTTAGGAAAAGGGAGCCTTTTTCATCTATAAATAGTGAAGAGTTCATGCATTGAAGAACAAGGCAAAAATCAGAAAAAATCAGAGAAAGTATAAGCAAACTCAAAGAGAGAAAATACTTATGAGTTTTGGGAAACACTTGAGAGATATTATTAGTGAGGAAATCTGTATTTGTATTATGTATATTTTCTACTCAGTTCAAATAATATCCGCTGCCTCCCGTGGACCTAGGCGAATTGCCGAACCACGTAAATTATGTGTGTTCATTTTATCGCTTTGATATATTCATATATCGCTATTTATTGCTTCCGCCCACAACAGTATCTACTGTAGGAACAGTTTGTAACTGTAAAGTTAATGAGTATTGTCTATTTTCGTGGACAAAATATTTATATATATGTTTATTTTTAGACCAGTTATCAAGTTTATCAAGAAAAGTTGAACAAATATTCGAGTTCTAGATAGCCGTACTTCAGTTATAATTTGAGTTTATAACTACAACACATAGAATTGTATTCATATATTTAACAACACATTTATAAATATAAAATTATTTTTAAAACTAAAATATTTATTTACACTTTAATTTATGAAATTATTAATTAAATATTTTTTAGATGTGTTTTAAAAAATAATTTTTTTTATTAAGTTTTTATGTGCTGTGAAAAATTAAATCTAAAATATATTTAATCTTAATACTACTATGTTATTATTATTATTTATATATATACACATTGAGGTTGAATTAGGTAGTGCTCAAAAAATAAATTTTGTCGATTGTAAGAAAAAGCTACCAAAAAACATTCAAGAAAATACTGCTATTATCGACATCATTAGACTGGCGTCAACTAAGGAATATATATGAATAGTCGAAGAGTTGACTCATCAAATATGGTATTTAAGAAGTAGATCATTCAAAAAGTGCAAAACAAGGTATTAATATACATATTTAAAAAAAATTTATTCTTACTCTTAAGTCATACTTAAAAGATCAATTGATATTAGTTAGTAAGTTAATTATTGAAAGATACGAGTGAGAAAGGGTAATTAATATATATACACAGTAAAAAATATAATTAATATATATATATATATATATATATATATATATATATTGATTTGTGTTAATTGGTTTAATTCTTTTTTATTAGATTTTTTAGATATTTAGATTAAATAATTATATTAGTGATTATGATTATTTGATTTGATTATTAATTTTTAAAGAAATTATTTTTATTGAACTTGTGTTTAATCTTTTTTATCTAGAATTTGCTAGTTGATTTTATTTAAGTGATATATGTTTTGAATCATTTAGTTAGGATTATTTATTATTAAATCTGTTCTAAAACACACACAAATACTTGTGTTTTTTGTGCTAACCTTTTTGCAGTTCATTTGTGAATAATCTTTTGTGTTTTTTGTGCTAACCTTTTTGCATTTCATTTGTGAATAATCTGATTGGTAGAGAGCTTATTGGAACGTTGATCTGGAAACCGTTCACACTAATATTAGAAACTGTGAAAATAGAGTAGGGGCTCGTAAGTAAAATACATTAGGACAATATCTTAAGGAGGGTAGCATAAGACCGAGTTTGTATTTGAACATTTGATTTTCATAGTGTAAAGTTAGGTGGTCCGGTGGATCGATGGTTTTCCTCTTAAGTTATAGTTGTGATCTGGTTTGTTTTCACATAAAAATATCGTGTGTTATTATTTTACTTCCGCACCTTATTCTTACACGCGATTACATACATATCCGTTTTGTTTAGGTTATTAAGTTATAAATTAATAAAAATTAAAAATAATTTATTTACTATCCTCTAAGTTAATTAATTACATATTTTATAAACTTTAAGTACGGTTAAACGTGTATAAGGATAGAAAGAGTGTGTACTATTATTTTGGGTTTTTAGTGGAATACATAATCAAGTTATAGATTGCTCTGATACCATGATGAACTTTACACTTAATAACAGAGATGAGCTAATACTTGCAGGAAGCATAAGAGATTGATATGTTGAAAAAATGAAAGGAAGGCAAAAGGCAATTTCTATCGATGATTAAAGCATATTATATACATGTTAGAAACAAAGCATGATAGTAAGTAAATATGAGCTATTAGAGCATAAGGGAATAATTCAGTTAGGAGCAGATAGCACCATTCTAACACTCCTTTTTGCACTGCATGACCAGCACACACGTTACACTTGATTTTTACCAGAATTCTATAACAACTTTTTATTCCTTTGTTTTAACAATATATGATAAAAAGAGAGTAATACATATTTCACCCCCGGTAAGGAAGAAGAGCATTAGAAGTAAGCTAACTATAACAAAATTATATAAATGTTTATTAATTTTTTAATTATACAATACAAATTCATTAATTATGAAAAAAAATATACTAAAAACATAAAAATGAAAAAAAAAGTTAAAATTGAAATATGTAAATACAAGTAGACATATTTTTTGAATTATTATTTATTTTTAAATCAGTTATTTTACGTTCAAACTTATCAAATTTTATATTTTTTGAGTTACAATTTATACAGGGATACAATTAAAAAAATATGCATATATATGTTCACTGATTCTATGCACATGTATAAATCAAGTGTTTTATTTTTGACATTGTTTGAAGTTTTAGATTTTTGATGTATTTTTTCATATTTAATGATTTGTAATATTATATCAAAACAGTTAATAAATTTTTATATAATTTTATCATAAATAATATACTTGTAGTATCCTTTTATCCTAAAAATAATATATAACATCTCCATTTATCTCGCAATTCCAATTAATCCTTATAAAGTCACGAGACCCAAATTGCCTCTTACTCTCTTAGTTCATTCAATTTGATTAGAGCTAGTGAGAAGTGTGAGAGAAAATAAGAGAGAGAGAGAGAGAGATATGAGTACTCCAGTGGGTTGGCAGAAGAACTGATAGAGAACTATCAAAACGCTACTATTTTCCTTTCACACACCATCACTCAAAACATATATTCGTCTTCTTAATTATCTTTCTCATCTGAAAGATAGTTTGCCTCGTTTTTTATTTTTATTTTCTGTCTTCATCTCTGTCATTATAACATGTAAGTTTTCCCCCATAACCTTTTAACTTCTTTTATTTTTCTTCTACTTCTCTATCTCTTAATTTTCCAAGCATATCTCTACCTAGATACAAAATTTATAACCCTTTTTCATAACTGTTTTTTATTTTATTATTTTTATTAAATTTTCAGGCGATCTGAAGAAAACCCATTAGACCTCAACAACTTGCCCGATGATTACTCTAAAGATATTGGAAAACATGCCCTCATTGAAGAAAGCTGCTCTTCTGGTATATAAAGTAGATGTTAATTTCTAATAATACTAGATAATAATTTACTACAAGAAAGTTAAAAAAAATATATAATAAAAATTTTTTAATATCTTTAAAACTTATAATAATACAAATTAATAGATGTTATTTTTGTTTTTATAAGTTTTTAATGCATTATTTTAGGAAATTTTTTTAAAATTGTTTTTTTTTTGTCTCAGAGAGAGAAAAATCAATCAAATTAGGGTTCATATCGAAGGAAGAAACTTATTAATTTTGTCATTATTTTTATCATAGAAGTGGGAGATTAAATTGAATTAACTGTGAATGTAATAAATAATTTTAATTTTATAGTATGTGGTATCATCTAGGGATGAATTAGGGTAGATTAGGGTTGAGTTACAGGTTAAGAAAGGTCTCATCGAAGTTGCTTTAATTGGGTTCGAATTTAGGGTTTTGTGTATTTAATTTTGTGTGCAGGTTATAGAAAGAAGAAAAACGGCGCAGAGGATGTTAAGGACGATGGGAAGGTCTACGAGTGTAGGTTTTGTTCCCTCAAGTTTTGCAAATCTCAGGCTCTTGGGGGACATATGAACCGCCATCGTCAAGGCAAGTTGTCTTTTCAAATACCACTTCAATAAGTTTTGTTCCCTCAAGTTGTCTTTTAAATACACTACATTTATACACTAGATCAACTGGAGAACCCTTTTTTTTTTTCATTTTATGTAAATATATTTATTTTTATATAAAAATTAATAAATTTTATTACATATTAATCCATCTGTCTCATATAAATTTTTTTCCTTCAACAAAGTACTGAGCTAAACAAATATATAATTATTAATAAAATAATAATATTTTTACAATAATTTTTATTATTAACATTATAAAACTACATAGAATATATATTTTATATAATTTTATTGTAATATTAATAAAATTATTAAAAAAGAAAAGTGTCTTGTCAATCATGTTGAGAAAAACATAGAAAAATTCTCTGTTTTAAAGATTTGGCATCTCTTTGATTAGATTTGAACTCTAATTTTGAATTATGTGCTGTGTTAATCTGGTCAGAGAGAGAGACAGAGACACTGAACAAAGCTAGACAGCTGGTTTTTGGTAACGAAAACTCAGCCACCCAACAACCCTCTCACCACAGGTATATTTAACTTAAATCAGAGAACCTTTTAACAACATTTTTGTTATTTATATTTAATTTTTAATTTTATTATTATTATTATTATTATTATTATTATTATTATTATTATTGGTGTTCAGTACTTATCATCCACAAGGAGGCTATCATCACTCAACAAGCAACATGGGGTCGGATCCAAATCCATTTCCATTAAGATTTCCGACAAGAATGTTCTCTGCTTCTTCAAAAGTATCTAATCTAACACCAACACCACCTTCACAATCTTCAATACAAAACCCACATCAACCTTATAATTTATACCCATCTCATTCACTACCCATTTCATTTAACTCCTCACAATATCCACAAGATTACTATTTGGGTCATGTACTAACTACTGCTACTACTAGTACTAGTAACACTACAAATTTAAGCTACACAATGGGTGCAGTACCAGAAACAAGTAGCTATACTTGCATAGGTGCACCTTTGGTACACGGGTTTATACCACCGCCATCGAAACCCGGTAGCGGCAGAGTTGGTACGGATTTGGAGAGATCAAGTGGTAGTGGTAGAAGCTATGCTGCAGGAGGAGCAAGTGGTACACATTGTAGTTCGATTAATCGGTTTCAAGATGGTTTCTAAGCTGACAGATGGGTCAAGTTATTATTATTATATTTTTTTTGTGGTTAAATTTTAATAACTACATGACGAGGATGGAGAAATGAGACACAGCTTTTGTTATTTTTTATCTTTTAATCATTTGTGTCTTCCTCTTCGACTGGTTCATCTATGAATAATAGGAGAGAAAATCAATTATGCATGATATGGATGAGATAAATATGGAGTTTTATTATTAGCATTAAAAAAAAACACTATGAAATTACATGTACTAAAACGTCTCAGTAAACGTTTGAAATTGTATGATGATATATGATTCAATCATTTTACATGTTCTCACCATGAAAAACATACATTTATTATTAATTTATATGGTTATTTGATAAATATTAAAATTAACTCACGTTAATTTATTTAAAAATATATTCTTAGATATATATTTATATTAATAAATACTAATTAAATATTGTCAAAAAATTTGAAAATGCATTTTGTAGTAAATTGCTAAACATAACTTTTTCGAATATTAGCATATAGTTAATTAGTTGGTTAATATGTAAACTGAATTTCTTTGCTTGTTTTGAATTCTACGTTTTCTTTTTAATTACTATTAAACGTAAGATATATATATATATAGTATTGGTTGATATTTTGAAAGATATGTCTAATCGTATTCAAAATTGTCTTTTTCAATATTAAAAATACTTATTTCTTTCATACTTTGGAACTTAGTTTCCTATAACAATATATTATTGATGAAATGTTTAAAAATTAAAATCTTAGATCAAAACATTAAAATGGTATAAATTACTTAAACAAAAATTCTTGAATAGCAAACAACACTATATATATCATAAGAAAGGATTGTACTCAATCCCAACCAAGTTGGAAACAACACAGGATGTAAAGTAATAGTCACCGTCGACATCCAAGTTGGTGTTTCGAGCATTAGAACCTCTTCTCCCATTTGAATTTGGATGAAAGCCATCATGTCTAATATTTATAGATATTTTAATCATTTTAATTAAATATATTAATCATTTTTATTAAAATTGATACAATTTAATCAATTTAGTGTTAAATTTTTGAAAACTTTAACCATCTCTTGTAAAAAAAATTATTTTTAGGGATAAAATTTAAGTACGATAGAATTAAACATTATTAACCCGTTAGATATTTGAAAACAAAAGTGTCGTGTAAAAATATAAAATAAAGTTAGTAAACAATAATTGAAGTATTTTTTAAAACATTTCATTAGCCACCTTGAAGTTGCATTTTTACATGTTTCTAATGTTTCAATTTTTCTAAAATTTCAATGTATTTGAAAATTGTTCTATGCAATGAAGATGGGTTATTTTTTAAAATTGATAGAATCCAAAGTAAATTAGAAATGGAAAGGAGTACATATCCTAGAACCACATTCAGCATGAATTATTTTTAATGATATTTAAGTTTTTAATATAGGGAGATTCACTATATAGTAGCTAATGGTTGGTCGTTATTTTGTTGAAGCAACCTAGGGCTCCAGATGCTTAAAAGTACAAATCTGAAGTGAATAAAGTAGAAACAGGTACCGTTCCTTATTTAAATTAAGAAGCAGAGAGAGAGAGAGAGAGAGAGAGAGAGAGAGAGAGAGAGAGAGAGAGAGAGAGAGAGAGAGAGAGAGAGAGAGAGAGAGAGAATGGTTTATATAAGGCCAATGGAAGCAGTTCTTTTACGTTTTGATCTCCCATAGGCCTAAAAATGTGCAGACTATATTATTGAAAATATGTAAAGCGTGAAATACAATATGAGTTGACCACTCAGCTTCAAATGATCTAGATATCTAAATAATTATGTCAACTCTAATTGATCTAATTCTCAGGCCCTGATTGCTAGTGCTTAACCTTATTTGGCTTCACAGCGAAACCCTAGCAATATATAGTACCTATCATGTGACAATGTTACACATAAAAATGGCGCAAAATAAGAAATTATTATTTGTAATTAAAATTAAGTGCAATTTTTCTTTTATCTTCCACCTTACTTTGTGTCCATATTAAACATTTAATACCTATTGTTTCTCAAGTAATTTAGTAGCACTTATTTGTCTATCATCCTATTAACATGATGATATTGCTTATAAATGATTGAATGTAAGTTTTAGAATCTAATTTAAAATATTCAGTGAATGAGTCAATTTAATAAAAAAGTAAATAATATATATATTTTAGTATCATAAATTTTTTAAAAAATATTTTTAATAAAAAAATAAATGATAATGACTTTATCTTTCTTTTGGGAATTAAATTGTATATTTTATTAAAGATTAATTGTAGATCAACGATTTGTTGGGAAATAACGCAAATTCTCGATAAGCCAGATTTATGAGAAAACAAGAATAGAAAAATAACACACAAAATTTGATAACGGAGTTCGGCCAATCTTACTTACGTCTCCGGACCTGCTGTAGATCCTTTTACTGAAAGGAGAGAAATTACACAAGGTGTTTACAACACTCACAAGTCACAACCCAATTACACCCAAGAAAATTACTCTCAATTTTCTCTCACAAAAGCTTTTCTCTCTAAGCTTTTCTCTCAATTGGAATGAACACTTTGGATAATTAATTCATTTCAATTACACATCTATTTATAGGAAAATTCACTCCTTGAATTACTCCTTAAATTAATGGTTCCTTAAATTGCTCCTTGAATTAAGCTCCTTATTTTGCTCCATGAATTGCTCCATGTTTTGCTCCATGTTTTGCTCCATGTTTTGCTCCTTAATTTGCTCCTTAAATTAAGGAGCTTTATAACAATCTCCCACTTGAAGACTGATTTCAATCTGTCTTCACACCTTGATCAATGCAGTTGCTTTTCTAGTCTTTGTTACTTTATGGACCAACCTAAGTTGAAAGACAACTTCGCTTGTCGATAGTCACCACCTTTGTTAACATATCCGCTCTGGATTTTTGCTTCCTTGAATCTTCTCCAAGATTAACACATCATCTTCCAATAGAGATCCGATGAAGTGATAACGAAGTCCAATATGCTTTGTTCTAGAATGAAATCTTGTCAATTCTTCACGTTGTATCTTTGCACTCGACTATCACTACGCAGAACATTCTTCTCTTGTTTGAATCTCAACTCAATTAACAAATCTTGAAGCCATATCATCTCTTTACTAGCTTCGCTATCGCTACATACTCACCAGAAGTGGACGGAGTGACAATTTTCTGTATTTGTGACATCCAACTAACGTGTATAGTTCCAACAATAAATATATAACCATGTGCTTCTTCTAAGGATCAACTTCACCTCTAAAGTCTCGCGTCTACGTACTCATTCTTTGTACTTTTAACTCTCATTTACTAAAGTACAAGCACTTGTCTACAGTGCCTCGCATACCTCAAAATCCACTCGGATCGCTTCCCAATGATTTTTCCCCTGGATTTGACATAAATGCGCTAACAACTCCCACCGCATGGCCAATGTCCGGTCTCGCATGCACCATTGCGTACATCAAACTTCCAATGGCCGAGGCATAAGGAACCTTAGCCATGAATTCTCTCTCTTCCTCCGTTTGAGGACCGATCCTTAGATAGGTGAAAATGACCGCTGCGTGTGTTGACCGCTTGGCATTGCCACGTTGAATCTTTGCAAAAACACGATTGATGTACTCGCCCGAGATAATCCAAGGATCCTTTCTTCTTATTTCTTGTGATTTGCATTCCAAGAATCTTCTTTCTTTGGACCCAAGTCTTTCATGTCAAATTCCTTTGACAATTGTCGCTTCAACCTTTTAATATCATCCATATCCGAACCTGCTTTACTAACATATCATCAACATAAAGTAGTAAAATGATATAAATGGACCTATATCTCTTCAAGTAGCAACAATGATCAGCCTTGACCGCACTTCTAAAAACCTTCCTCAGGTACGGCCGTTTCAAACTTTTCTCGTACCATTGTCTCGGGGCTTGTTTCAGGCCATACAAACTCTTCTTAAGTCTACACACCATGTTCTTCTTCCTCCTTTCTGAGAAACCTTCTGGCTGGTACATGTATATCTCTTCATCTAAATCTCTATGAAGGAATGCAGTCTTCACATCCAACTATTCAAAATGAAGATCTTCGATAGCTACAATACTCAATACTGATCTGATAGTATTAAGCCTCACAACGGGAGCGAAAATGTCAGTGTAGTCAACTCCTTCCTTCTGTTGAAACCCTTTGACAACTAGGCGGGCTTTGTATCTCTTGGAACCATCACAAGCTCTCTTTACCCTACACCCATTTGTCAGGAAGTGTTCTCTTTCCCATGTAACTCGGCCTAGTTCCCATAGGTAACTCACTAGTTCCCATGTCCGTCGGGAGATGAGAGATTTCATTTCATCTTTCATAGCAAGCTCTCCCACTTGTTGGAATCTCGAGTCCGACAAGCTTCATCATAGCATTCGTGCTCCTCCATCACAAGAATATATAGTTCATGTATCTCCGTTAGGCTACGAGGTCGAGAAGACCTTCTCAATACGGAGTGGAGTAAAGAGGTTGTGGTGTGTCGGAATGCGTGTATCGTTTTGTCCAACAACTTCCTCCGGGCGAGGATTTGTTACAATTGGCTCACATTGTGGAAGTATCCGGGACATCATCTACATCTCGCAAATATTGACTCATTCCGCCCGAGTCATTGGCGTCATTTTACGTACATGTCCTTATACATCACCATTTCGTTGAAAATCACATCTCTGCTACTGATAACTTTCTTCTTTTCGTCATCCCAAACATTGTCAAACTCATCCTCACCATAGCCAATGAACGTGCATTTCTTGGATTGGGATCAAGCTTATTCCCGCCTTGATCACCGGAGCATGCACAAATGCTACACAAATTCAAAACTTTTAGATGTGATAGTTTCACCTCTTTTCCGCTCCATACCTCCCTTCCGGTATTCTACGCTCCAATGGAACGATACGGGCCTTGGTTGATCAAGTAGTCGCCATGTTGACCGTTTCCCGCCTGCACTGCTTCTGCAGACTGACCGTATACGAATGCTTCCGTCCTTTCCGTCAACGTTCGGCTCATACGCCGCCTACACCATTGTGTTGAGGCGTGCACAATCGCGCGCTCTTTCCATTCTGATCCCGTGCTCATAGCGAGAAATTTTTGAATCCGTGTCTTCATATTCACCACCATTATCGATTCCGAGCTTTTTGATCTTTAAACCCGTCTCATTTTCCACCATAGCTTTCCATCTTCTGAAAGCCTCAAATACTTCAGACTTATGCTTTAGAAAGTAAACCCATACCTTCCGAGAGTGATCATCAATGAAAGTCACGAAGTAGTGTTTCCCACCAATAGATGAGACGATCGTTGGTCCCTAAACATCAGAGTGAATAAGCTCTAGTCAATAACTTTATCACAACTTTATTTGATTCAATAACTTCATCACAACTTTATAATTCGATTAATACCTATCAAAATAAAAATTAGAATTTTAATTAGTTTTTTCTAATCATAATAAGGATTTGAATTGATTATTATAAAACAATAGTAAGGTGATTGAATCAAAATAAAATCCTTAAAACAATGGGAAGGTGATTGAATCAAAATAAAATATGATATAAGTTAATGATATTTGTAAGAAACATAGGAAATATGGATGATAATTACCCATTAAATACGTCATAAATTAATCTAATATAAGTAAATGAAGCATACACTTATTTATTTTAAATAAAAGATTATACAAACTTATATATTCATTTTCGATGCACCTCAAACTCAAGTGACAAGTCATTCATTGCGTACTTGAAATATGTTATTTTACCCTAAAGCAAATTGACAAATAAAACGATTATTCTTAGCAAGAGAGTCAAGATACTAGCTTGGGACTGGCTGATATAAAAGCTGCTTCTTCATTCATTCAACTCTCATTCAGTTCAGTACAGCATATTTATGATCACAATTTGGGGGCTAGTTGAAAGATTTTCTTAAGTTAAAAATTTAGACGATTAATAATTTAATATATGAACTAAACGAAGACTGATATATATGTATGAGGAGTCCTCCTTTCCTGTCAGACGTTATGGTATATTGTAAATGGATACATGAAACTTCAATCATTTAATTTTTATAAATTAAATATATTAATAATCTTTCTTAAAATTTATACATTTTTATATACTTTACTTATTTCTTATCCATTTTAACCTTTTGGATTATATTTTATATTAAAAAAACTTAAATGGGACCAAATTGAATTTTAATAACCGATTAATATGACTAAAACGTCCATAAATACAACAATAAAATGATTAAAATGTAATAATTTAAAATGATATTAAATCCAATTTTTTTATTAAAAAATGTGTTGTTTGTAAAATATGTATTATATAATAATAAAATTTACTTTACACGAACGTTTTATTAAATATAACGGAATATATATTTTAATTAAAAAAATGAAATTACACAAAAAATTTAACCTAAATGTTTTTTCGATGAAAATTAAACAATTTTTATTATCTAATATACACCATTATAATCATGCTCATCCATTATCGATTAAAATAGAATTTAGTGATCGGTACTTTAATGATACCCTTATTAAACAAAAGGCACTTACTTGGATCTATATCATTAAACTAGTCTACTACTAGTCCTCCATTTAACAAAAAATAAAACAATAATCCAATTTTAAAATACATAATTCATGGAAGGATAATTTTATCTTTATGAAAATATTTATTATTTTATATATTCTCTCATTTTTTGTCTATTTCAATATGAAAAATATCTTACCACCTTAGTAATTACCGTCAACCTTCATCATCATCTTTATCCTATCCTTAATACTACTTTATTACTTTTGTTGGTCAACCAACTTTTACTATTTGACATGTAACAATCTAAAGTTGTATTTGTTTTATCAAAATTGTAGTTAGGCCACCAATAACTTATTTGAAGTACTCATCTTTATCTCTGATTGTTATTATCACCAGCTCATTTCCTCTAATAAATTATATTCAATCAAACTTAAAGTGAAAGTAAATTTGATCAAATATAAGATAAACAAAAAAAAGATAAGGGGCAAAAAGATTAGGTGGAATGGTATGAATGGTGCTTCAAATGAATCGGTGACGACCTAACTTTAACTTTGATAAAAAAAAATGCATGTCTAAAGTGTCTTATCGCAAACAGTACAATAAAGGAACTTTAGAAAAATTACTTGATTACCAAACCATTTTTAGAGTGTCTCCTTACTGTTGTAAAAAAAAATACCTATATTGGAGATAAAATTAAGGTGTAATTTAAGGAGTAAATCAAGAACCTTAAATCAAGGAGTAAATCAAGGAGTTGTGATCCTTAATTTAAGGATTAATTCAAGGAGTAAAACAAGGAATCCTTAATTCAAGGAGTAAATCAAGGAATGTTTAATTCATAGAGTAATTCAAGGAGTAAATCTCCTTATATATAACTATAGAACTGTAATGAAAATATGAAAGAAACAATACAACTTTAATAGAGCTTGTTTTATATAGAAAGGCTCAAGGAATAAAACAAGGAATCCTTAATTTAAGGAGTAAAACAAGGAATCCTTAATTCAAGGAGTAAATCAAGGAATGTTTAATTCAAAGAGTAATTCAAGGAGTAAATCTCCTTATATATAACTATAGAACTGTAATGAAAATATGAAAGAAGCAATACAACTTTAAGAGAGCTTGTTTTATTTAGAAAGGCCTTAAGGCCTTGGCCTTGACGTTTTCAACACCAATTTTCAACATGGTATCAGATCAAGTCGATCTTCTTGAAAAAATAATTGTTATTCTTTTGCTCAAAGTGCGTTTGACACTCTATCAAAGCGATTTCTTATTCTTGGCGATGATGGATTGAATCTCTCCTGCAGCTCTTACCTGCCCGATATGGAGGGGAAGTATTATGGTAAAAGAAAAGGTCCCACATTGAAACCAAGCTCTTGGCGATGATGGATTAAATCTCTCCTATAGCTTCTACTGACTTGATGTGTAGGAGGAGTATTATGGTAAAAGGAAAGGTCCCACATTGAAACCAAGCTCTTGGCGATGATGGATTAAATCTCTCCTGCAGCTTCTACCTACCTGATGTGGAGGAGAAGTATTGTGGTAAAAGGAAAGGTCTCACATTGAAACCAAGCTCTTGGCGATGATGAATTAAATCTCTCCTGCAGCTCCTACCTGCCCGATGTGGAGGGGAAGTATTGTGGTAAAAAGAAAGGTCCCACATCGACAACAATAATTGTGTTTTTTTTTTGCTATCGTAATCAGCATTTTTGTTAGTTTTACCTTTGCTATTTTGGCTTCTCATTACTTTCAACGACTTTTGTGCAAGCTTAGATCCATAAACCTTATGGATCCAGCTTGAGGGGGAGTATTGGAGATAAAATTAAGGTGTAATTTAAGGAGTAAATCAAGAACCTTAAATCAAGGAGTAAATCAAGGAGTTGTGATCCTTAATTTAAGGATTAATTCAAGGAGTAAAACAAGGAATCCTTAATTCAAGGAATAAAACAAGGAATCCTTAATTCAAGGAGTAAAACAAGGAATCCTTAATTCAAGGAATAAAACAAGGAATCCTTAATTCAAGGAGTAAAACAAGGAATCCTTAATTCAAGGAGTAAAACAAGGAATCCTTAATTCAATGAGTAAATCAAGGAATGTTTAATTCAAAGAGTAATTCAAGGAGTAAATCTCCTTATATATAACTATAGAACTGTAATGAAAATATGAAAGAAACAATACAACTTTAAGAGAGCTTGTTTTATTTAGAAAGGCCTTAAGGCCTTGGCCTTGACGTTATCAACACCAATTTTCAACAACCTACAATTTCAGAAAATTATACAATCACAAATACCACTAATATATATTACAATTTTGTGTGTAGCTAAAAGAATATATAAAGAATAATAATATTTTCACAAATTTTGTTTTTACCAAACCAATAATATATGAATTATATATTGTAACTTTATATAGATATATATAGTTTAGTAAGAAAAAAATGGTGATTCAAGTCCGATATTTTTAATGAAAGTATAATTTAAACCTTGTACATATTAAGTAAAGTATTACAAGTTTACTATTTTTATAAAAAAATGTCTAGAAGTCAGTTTTCAAAAAACAATTTAATCACATATTTGATACGCACCATGCGTGATTGACATAATTTTTAAAAATAAACTTTTATGACATTTTTTATAAAAATAGTAAACTTATATTATCTCAGTTAATAAATACAAATCTAAAATGTATTTTTAATAAAAGTATTAGAGTTCTATACCCTTCATTTCATCATTTACTGCAATGGGTCAAGATCATCCCATAAATAAAGGTGAGAGATGCTATCATTTACACCATGGTTTTATTGATTGGCCTTGTTCAATTCTGCCTGTATTAGTTGGATTGCTATAACGTATATGTTACATCTTTTTCAAACACATCCACAGTTCCACACACACTCTATGTAATAATGAATATAGTACGGCTAGGAATATGGCTGTTTGCTGAAGTGTCATGCATGACTTACTGTGTCGTTTTGTTAAACAGAGGCGTGGGTTTAGTCGTCGTTTGCACGCGACATTGATTTTGTTTGAGAAGTGTGACCGAGTATTATATGTACATACAAAGTAAAGTATACATTTAGGTAATACAAACTTGTCAAACACACCGACTCCAATAATAAATAAAGAGAAAATGCTACCTGATGTGATAATCACAAGTGAGTATTTAGGATTTTATGGGCAAATACAAAAACTATGTAAGCCCTTGTTAGGTCAATAAATGTAATCTAGGGGTCTAGCTTTGGGGATCTCAGCTGGTAAGGTCAGTGTTAGACTGCATTTTAGGTCTGCTGTCTCAGAAAACAAACAAGAATGTTTTGGTTTGTTCTGACCTTCTAGCTTACTTCTAACTTTTATGTTTAGGCTTGGTTTAGTTTCAGTTCTTTTAGTTGTTTCACAATCAATCATGTTTTGCCACTATATAATATATCAAGGCTAACGGTGATCTCTATTTCTTTTTTCATTTTTCTTTAGTAAAATTTATTTATCACAAATTTATCCTAAATTATAATTAATATGTCATAAAATTATTAATAAATATAATCATATCCAAATAATTATAACCAATGAAAACTGTGACTGTCATTATGATATAATTATATATATATAATTGTTTTTTTTTTCTTTTCCATTATATTTTCCAAAGAAACTCACTTCCAACGTTTTCTAACTGAGGTAGGTTAAGTTGTTAATATTTCAAACCAAATGGGTAGATGTAATGTAGAATAAACAACTCATCTCATGAAGCGATAAAACTAAAGCAGATAATTAAAAACTTTTAGTTTATCTCTCACGTAACTAACTAAAAATATTAAGATAATTCACTACATGATACAATATGCAATGAATAAATTAATTGATACTTTGATAAATTAACATATCAAAGTTCTAGACCGTTCATGGAGATAAAAACTTGAGGTATTTTTACGAAAAAGACAATCATAAAAAGAAAAGGAATAATGTATGTAACTTATTAGATAACAATAATAACTGAATTGAGTCGATAGAAGAAATAAAAAAGTATGCTACAAACCTTTAACTAAATATGTTTTCAAGTGATGATTCATGTAATTTTGATGATTATATTGAGTCAAGAGTTACAAATGATATGAATATGTAGCTAGCAATGTCTTTCAATGGACAGGATATTGAATGTGCAATTAAGCAGATGCATCTAATCAAAGCTCCTAGATCTGATGAGCTTCCGACTTTTTTTATCCAAAATTTTGGGATATTATATGGTTTTTTTTTGTATAAGGGTTCTTAATCATAATGACCTACTTTAAGAGTATAATAATATTATCATTTTTTTGATCCAAAAGTTGAAGGAATCTAAGAAAGTAATGGAATTTAGATACATTAGCTTTTGCAATGTTCTAAATAAAATTATTACAATGTGTATTACTAATAAGATGAAGTCCATTTTGTCTATTATAATCATCGAGAGTTAAAGTGTTGTCGTATTTGGAAGATTAATTTCCGACAATTCAATGGTAACGTTTGAAACATTGAACTTAATTAAGAGATTTTTGAAGGGCAAAAAAGCAAGAGCTATTATCGAGTTAGATATGATAAAAGCTTAAGACAAAGTGGAATTAAACTTTTTAAAGTTTATTCTCACCAAGTATGGTTCTTCATATATTGGGTATTCCCTTTGTTAATTTCCATGAAAGGTACCTAGGTTTGCATGCTATGACCGGTAAAAATAAAAGAGACTATTTATAGGGATAGAAGATAGGATGTAGAGGACATTGAAGGGTTGGAAGGAGAAATGTTTATCCATGGTTGGAAAAAAAAGTTATATTCAAGTCAATAATAAAAGCTATCCCTACTTATATAATAAGTAGTTTTAATTTGCACTAAATTGTTAAGTTTGACTGCAAAATTTTGATAGGGATATGACTTGGATAAAAATTTCATCCATTGTACAGCCTGGGAGAAGCTCTATAAGCCAAAGGCATTAGGTGGACATGGTTTTCATAGTTTTTCGTTCTTTAATCAAGCTTTAGTCTCAAAGCATAGTTGAAGACTCTTACAAAGAGGCAAAAGCTTAGTGGCACAAATTTTGAAGGTAAGTATTTTTCCAATTGAGATTTCCTGAATGCCTTTGTGCTTGATTTTTACTCTTATTTGTGGAGAAGTGTGTGTTGGGAAAAGGAATTGTGTAAAATCGGTTTAAAATAGAAGAATGAAAAAAGAGACAATGTGAGGGCTTATAAAGACCCTTGTCTACCTTATTCTACTTCTTTCAAGGTTATCTCCTTATTTACTTCCTAAGAATATCTATGTAATTGACATGATTAATGAAGCTGAGTTGTGGAATGAAATTTTAATTGGAAGTGCTTTTATAGAACAAGATGTGTGACCATTTTGAGAATTTCTTTGGCTACTAATTATCATGAGAATAGGCTTATAAAGGGCAACACTGCGAGTAATATTTTCTTTGTTAAAAATGCTTATTAGTTGGTTGAGAAATATCAAAGATTGATTTAATGGCTAGATGTAATAATGCAAGTAATCAAACTTGGTGGAAAGGTATTTGGAGCATAAATATTTCGAATAAGGTAAAATGGTTCATTTGAAAGGTATGTTGTAAAACTCTCCTAACAAAGGCCAATGTGTGTAGAAGAAAAGTACTTAAATTTTCTTGGTATAGTATACGCAATGAGGGTTTATGAGAATGTTTCATATGCTCTTTGGAAATGTGATAAAGCTCAAAAGGTATAAAAGCTTTCAGTTTTTTATAACCTTTTCTCTAAATATATGATTTTTTTCCTTTGTTAATATCTGGATTTGTATGTGCTCAAAGCACTTTTATTTGGGTTGATATGTTGATAGATGAGTTTTTTTTTAAATTTAAACTATAAAAAAAAATGGGATCCTTTGTGACATAATCAAAACAATGTAGTTCATAATAAGAGTAGAAGATGTGCTCAAAGCACTTTTGTGCTCAAAATTAATACTAATGTTGCTATTAGAATTGATAAAGTCAAAAATGGAATGACTTTTGTGACCAAAGATACTTTTGAATGATTATTGTAAGTTGCTGCATATACGTAACCTTTTTGTAGGCTATTATTTTCATTAGGTGCTAAACAGCTCTTGTGCTTATGTGTAAGGATGCCATTAATTTCCGTTACTTTAACGTTGTTTTTGAATCCGATTATGTAAATGCAGTTAATTTACTTAACAAATCCGAGCATTGTTTTAATCATGATGGTATCTTGATTGAAGAAATATGAAAGTTGAAGCAAGATAGGGAGTTTGTGTTTCAATAATGACCCAAAAAAGTGAACTTGGGTACTCATACAGTGACGCTGATATATCCTGTGGAGGGTTTTTCTTAAAATTTAATGTTATAGAGGGGCAATAAAGAGTGATAATATCACTACATGAATATTGATTGCACTACTTTCTTCTCAATTACCATATACATAAAAAAACAGATCCTTATTTGGATACAAGGGTTTGAATTTGAAGCCATGTACATGGATACTGTTGTATTTAATGTTGCAAATAATATGTCCCGTGACTCAACATGTAGCTTATTGTGATGGCATGTAAAAAGCCTAGTGTTTGAGTCCTAGTTGCAGGTATATGACTGATGGTTATTTCAAAAAATAATAATATGTCCCGTCATGGATTTTATTTTTCCCTCTTGAGATGTAGAGGTTAGAGAGCAACTGGTTTTACATCTTTGCTCTTAGCAAATACCGTCGTAATTCATAAACATGATGTTTTTCTATAAAGTATGGTAACATAAAAAAACAAGTTCAGGAACATTTTTTTGCTATTACATGACAGTGTCTGAATATTATAAAGACGAATTTCAATTATCAAACATCACAAAAACACAAAAGCAGAGGAATGATACTCAACAACACTGCAGCTTATAAACTCCTTAAACAAGTAGTAGAAAGTTACTAACCAAATGTATATAGTTCCCTCTTTTTTCTTCCGGCCAACTGAATAGACCACAGCTTCATAAGATACTGAACATCTCGATATTCTGTGTTATTTGAGGTAGCACTATGCAGCTTTGCCTTCTTCAAGCTTCAATGATCCAAACTTAATATTTACTAGCTCTGCAGCTGCTCGAGCTGCAGCAGATGCACGCTCTGCAGAAGCAATGGCAGCTCGAGCTTTCTCCAGGACATCAGATGATTCTGTTCTCTCGTTTTTGAAATCACTGGATTCACCATCATTTTTAACAGATGATTGGATTTCATTCATTCCCGATGAAGGTGTCTTAGTCAAAGGTCTTGAAATTTGAAGCTGTTGCAAGCGTTGTGTATTTTCAATAGGCATAATTGGATTTGCCCCATTAGAAGGCAACTTTAAAGAGCTTTGTATTGTGACAGCTTGAGAGTTTTCAGCTCCAGAACATATTTGCTTTGATCCACCCTACAGATGTCATCATAAAAGGCATAAATCATTTCCAAAGGCATGGCAAATAATTGCAAAAGGATACTACAAATTTGTAATATCACATAATTGTCGAGGTTCTTGTCAAATTCTGTACTTGATCAGTTTCAGACCATTCAAATTTGATAAAAAATTATGGAGCTTCAGTCGAGTTTAGCTCAGTACACTTTCCAAAATGACAAGAAATACTTCGAGCTCACCTTGCAGCACGGTAAATGTATGCAGTATGTTCACAGCCTGTGGCATTTGGTATTAAGATGCATAAGAAGGGCATTCCTGAATAATGATGATGCCAATGCCCTTTCTTTCTTTCTAATTTTTTCTAATAATTAATTTATGGCAGCATCATGAACTTTCCTTTCCAGATGATTGTTCACAATTCCTTTAGTTAAATGAACAAATGAGAGTCATATAATTATAGCCTATAGACCAGGTATCTAAGGGAACCTAAATAATAGCATGCCTACAAATGACAACCTTTAGATAACAGTGCACTTAGTAAATAAGGCTTCAGATAAAATAAACCTTTATATCGAGGTAAGCACTAGAGGTGTAAGATGGGCATTCTATTCAGGCCAATCCATGCCCGGCCCATTAGTAGCCCAACCCAGGTCCTATCCATCAGTTTATGTGCAAGAGTAGTTCGGTCCGTTGGGCCTGTTTAGCTTGCCATTTTTATTTTTTTATTTGGTTTTTTTAAAAAATATAATTAATAATATAATATTTCTTATTAACTACTATACAAATTTATTTTAGTTTTTAATATAAAACTTTATCTTCTCATAAGTAATAAAGATACGAAGATTTTTTATTTTTTCCATATTAATTGATTTTATATAAAGAAAGTAATAAATTCTTAAATTCAATATTTTTTGAATAAATAAATGAAATAAATAAATGACATTAGATTACATTTAATTTTTTCTCTATAAATGACTTTAGATAAGAAATGAAATAAGTTTCTTATAGATTTTTTTTCATAAAAAAGGTCATAAATAAATGTTAAAACTAATTTTGTAGATAAACTTTTTTATTTACTTTTTTAATATTAAAATAACTTTGTATTGATATTAAAAAATTTAAAAATGGTCAAGCACTTTCTACCATCTTAATTTTTATTTTCTTCTTTAAAGCAGTTAAAATTTTAAACCATATATAATACAAATCAAAGTTAGTCTTTTAAATAAAGATAAAAGATAAAAAAAAAAATAGGCTATAAGATTAGACTTGGATTAATCCATAACTTATTAAGTTAGACCAGACCTAATACACCGATCCAATAGACCACCCTAAAAGGGTTTGGATTGGATTGGGTTAGTCTCTTTACACCACTAGTATGTTGCGTACAAAAATATAGAGTTCAAATTATAAACGTGCAAAAGATTTAAATGAGATAAGTCTCCTATATGAATATTGCTTACAGAACTATAATACACCCAAAAATATATCTAGCGATGTCAAATGGACAGTTCAGTTTAACTAAACTCATTTAAAGTAAATCCAATGAACAATTGAACTAAAATGAGCTAACTCACCTAACTCATGAACTCAAATGAGCTAACTCATGAACTCATGAATAACTTATAAACTCGTAACAAAATTATTTTGTTAGTGTCTTAATGATAGTATTTTTATAATTACGATAATATTATTATGAAAAATCATAATTAAAATATTATTTTTATTTTTTCTTGTTTTAAAAAAAATTAGTCAAAATGTTGTATTTATACTAACATTTTTGTTTTAATCAAAATTTTAAATATTTATTATTATTAATATTATTAGTTTTGTTTTTTGTTTTTTAGAAAGGTAAATAAGTTAACTCATGCTCATCTTAAATCATTTAAAAAAGAGCCGAACTTGGCTTATAAAATTTATATGAATTGAGTTGAATTATAACTAATTTAAATGAACTAATTTGACACTTCTAGATACATCCATTGAACCTTGGAAGGAATAAGCATTAGAGCAAAACAAAGTAACAATCTACAAGAGTGATACATCCTATGGATAGCAAGAAACTTTAATGAATGTTCTTAAGAAAAAAAATAGATTTTGAGGACTGAGCTTCATTAAGCAAAAAAGAGACAACATAATGGCAAATACCAGCAAATCTTCGTGTTTTTTTCTGAGTTCTGCTTCAATGTTAGAAGAGTCCCATTCCAGATTGTGTTCCCTTGAAATTTCCTTCAGCACTTTGAGTTTTACTTCTGGAGATGGAGCATTAACGGACAGCTTTTCAATTATCTGCAGACAGTACATAAAACCCTATTCAAAAACAATGCCATGATTCTCTTGCAGAAATATCATAACTGGAATGTACTAGAATACTTAACAGTACGGTTAACACCAGAATCAGGACGAAGCTCGGAGACAGCTAAGACAAATTCCTTTCCATATTTTGAAGTAAACAAATTTTTAATCTGCAACAAATCTGGCACATCTGAACATCTGGGAGCAGCAAATATTATGCTTGCTACAGCTTCTCGTAGTTCTGTTGGACACTCCCTGTGGCCAAAGATGCTAAAATGTGTCAAGTGGCATATACAAAATACATTATTATATCTGCCTGTGTATAAAAAGCAGCATATATAGTCTTCACCCTCCAGGATTTTAATATGCAAAGAAACAGCTTCTTAGAATGCAAACCAGAATTGTTTTAACAGATCCACAGAGAATACTTAAAAGGATTCCTCTGGGCGTCGGTAACTTAAAGGTAACCTAGTTATTGAATCGGTACTCTTTATATCCTATGTTATTAAAATGTTCCATTTAAGTACCCAAATTCAAGTAGTGATACCCCTTTTAACCAATTTGGATAGTGGTTGATTCTATTTGGTCAAAGATGTGTCCTACATGTCAAATTAGGCAAAGATATTTGTGAAAATTTAAGAAAAAAAAAAGACAATAGCAAAATAAATTTAAAAGGCTAAAATAGATTGTTAATTAAATTATAATTAATGATAACTTTATTCAACAATAATGATACTAAATTATAATTGATCATAAGGCTAAAAATTTAATTCATATACTTTTGTTATGTTAATTATAGATAGGTACTACTTAATTTATTAAAATTTCCACATATTACAAAATAAATAGTCATATCATTAATTTTGTATATGGCGAGAAATATAAATATAATCATAATCTTTATTTTTTTCTATTGTCTTTTTTTTTCCTTAAATTTTTACAAATAGCTTTGTTTAATTTGTCATGTGGACCAACTTTGACAAAAAAAGAAAAGAAAAAACACTTGAACTGGGTTACTAAAACGGAGCCATTAATTAAGATAACTCTAGAACACCAATCCCTTCCTCTGGGGTCACATTAAAATGTTACTATGGTATTACTGATTCTGATGAATCACGATTTTACAATCTAGTGTTTCCAAACCATTTTATATACTCAAAATGTGTTAAGCTTGAATCGATGGATCAAACATTCAATATGCCAGAATCATACACATTTTCTCAGCATTTCATTCCAATCTAACAATTGAAGAAATGTTGACAACGACCCTATATTGGTTAATCAGGAAGCCATACTCTACGTAAAACTGACATCCACCAAGTACTTAATCCTTGAATAATGTTGGGAAAAGGTTTTATACAGTTGAAACGAGCACCTGGAACTTGAAAGAATGCATAAACTGCAACATTAGTTAATACTATTCTCATTACACGAGCAATGAAAATATCTCCCATCTGTAAATTTTCCAAATATTGATCCATCAACTGTCTTCGTTTAACAAGGAGAACAATTTTAATATGAAGTGTGCAGTGATAGAATTAAAAAAGGACATTTTCAAAAAAGAGTATGGAATATTTAAAGTCAATTTTTTTCTGAAATTAAAGCTCAACAAATACAAATTATGATCTTTTCTGTTAAACTAAACGATACTTTTAGGTGATTCAAACTTGTGATTTGAAATAAGGAAGGAGTGAGTCTTACTACCAGACTACTGGACAAATCACACCTACAATTTATAATCAATACAGGAAAAGCCTGAAAATAAATGAACAGATGAAAAGTGCACCTCTTTTCTTGATAAACAATAACATCAAATACTTAAAGGACGTCAGTTAAAAACCTATAAATGTAGTACATAATCTTACCTCTGTTAGATTGACTGACTAAGCAGATCGTGTCAAAATAATACGATCTTATCAGCTTATTGAGTATGAACTAGACAACAATTTCTAAGACAATATTTCAGCTGAGAGAGAGAGACAGAGAAATGTTTTTCAAAGAAAATCTAAATTCAGGCAACTTCAGAGGCTGATTAGCAATTTCTAAGTCAAATAAAAAGGACAAAAATATACTAGTTTAATTAATTTTAAAATTATTTTAACAAAATAAGTTTCGTACATCAAAGTTATTTTTCTAAAATTTGAAACAAAATTAATCCATGATTC
The DNA here is from genome assembly GCA_033030585.1 of Hippophae rhamnoides. Lineage (NCBI taxonomy): Eukaryota > Viridiplantae > Streptophyta > Magnoliopsida > Rosales > Elaeagnaceae > Hippophae > Hippophae rhamnoides. The sequence continues at coordinate 42,666,067 of CM065434.1, forward strand.
AAGATTATGTTAGAATAATCTTAAGAATCTATTCACGACCTCTTAAGGCATTCTGGATATAGATTTCTCAAATAATATATGGAACTAAGATTATATATGAGCATCTCATCCTCTTAACCAGAAACCCAACGTGCTCCCATAATTTCAAATTGTAAGGCACTTATGCTCCCCAATCACAACTAGAGACATATTGTATCAAGAACTCTCCAACTAAAACACATTCCATTGAGTAGTTGGATTACCTTTGGCTTTCAAGAATGGAAACACGGGCAAGAATTAATTCGCAGAAGAGCTCTAATATCTCATATGCAGCCCATATATTTTGTTCTCGTATAACATGCTCCACCTAAACAAATTATTAAGGATGCACACAATTTAACCTGTTCCACCAGAAACAACTAAAATACTCAAATATTACAGAAATCCACAAGAGCACTACTCAAATTGTACCCTAATTTGAGCAATAGCTTCCTGGCCAGCCTGCAAAAATTGAGCTATCTCCTTGCGCATATGTTTGAGATTTAAATCTCTCTTGTTTTGCAGCAATTTGATGCGTGAAATTGCCAAGTTCACAGAAGTTTTGCTACAAATCCACTCATCATTTAGTTTCATGCTAACATAAAATCTAGAGGAAGAACAAAAATAAAGAATTTATAAATGAAAAGATATCAGTATGACTAAAATTTCACTTTATTCCAGAAAATATATGGAAACGACAAATTTAGTAAATACAGAGTCAATGAACTATGAACAACAGATTCCAAATAGATCAATAAAAGATAAAAAAGCAGAGAGTTTGATCAAATTTTGCCAATATGTGCAATGTTTAAAGCAATTTATTCAATGAATTGCAACAATGAGTTTGGATATCTCACTCAAGCAAGAATTGGATAAACACATAGTATAGTACCCAAATTTCGCAGAAATATATCTAAATCATAATAAGCAAATAAAAACAGAAATTGAGTTACTAATTGCACCAAATTTAACAAGAAAAAAAAATGAAAGAAGGAAAATGGGCTTCTGAGTGTAGGAATCGATATAGAATACGGACCATTTTGCGCCAAAAACCCCTCTATTGAAGAGCTGATTCAAAAGAGACATTGAAGCTTAATAGAGAAAGAATAGCATCCAAAGTATGACTTCGATCTAGAACCAAAGCCTCAAAATTCCAAAATCTTCAATTGATCTCCATGCCCCTTAATTTCTGGGGATGATCGCAGGTGATCAACTACGGGTCAAGTGCTGCACCTCTAGCTCGGCTTAGAAAAAACGCAAGTTTATCAACATTTTGCTAATTTTTATCAATAATGCTGACAACCGAAAACTCCTCCTCCTTTTATTGTTTTTTGTTTTTTTGTTTTTAATTTATATAACCAATTTCATAAATACACTTTTATTTTTAACCATTTTCACTATTTACATTATACATATATTTTTTTTTTCATGTTAAAATTATAATACGTATTTTATTTTTATTTTTTATCTTTTTTTTTCATTCAGCGGCAGAGTCAGGATTGAGTTGAACTACGTTAAAGGGATTTTTGATATTTTCGAGATAAATAAATACATTTAACTAATCTTGTTATAATAAAATTATTATTATTATATAAAAATAAAACAATTCTTATATTCTTTTACATTTTTAAAAACATTTTACGTTTCTATACGACATAAATTAAAATAATAAATATACAATTAAATTCATATAAATTATTTTTATTATCATTATAATTATAAAATAAAATTACATATATACAATATAACTTTGTTTGTTTTTAATCTACTACCAAATTAAAACTCATCAAATTTGTCTCATGAAACAAAAAAAAAATTCATATTATTTTATTATTTTTCTGTTTTTGTGTGCTGCTAAAAAAATATCATTAAATTATTTAATTTATTAAATATGTATTATTAATTAAATTTTATTCTATTTCAATGGTAAAATTATTAAAAGTTTCAAAAGTAGAATACTACTGTCTAGTTATACCGATTATTTTGTAATACTGTAATACCCACTAATCTTTGGTGGTAGTTTTAAAACTTTTTAAAAATTGGATATTATGTTTAAAACAAAATTTAGTTTAATGATATATTCGTAAAAATCTAAATAGTTCAATGAAATATTGCAAATTCATCCCTTTCTCATTTTTAACTACGAAAAGAGAATTGACGGAATTGTACGAAAGGAGTTTTGTTTAAATTTGATGATAAATTCGAAGCAAATATATTTACATGATTTAAAATTTATTTTTCGTCTCTTATGAGCAAACTCGAACAACATGTTAATTAATAATTAATTATCTATCAATATTAAAAATTCCTTTATATGAAATTTAGGTTTCTTTTATTTTTTAAATAAATGTTTGCACTAACATACTTGAATTCACACGTAATTATTCATAAGCAGTAAATTAAAAATAACTAACAAATTATTTTATTTGTTTAAAAATTTTGAAATTTTAGTTTGAAAATCATTTTTAATATAATTAAAAGTAAAATTAAATAAATAAATAAAAAATAATAATGGAAAAAATTTTATATTTTCTTTTTTGATAAATCTTTTTTTTATATTAATAAATGCAATTTTTAGCTTACAGCTTTATTAGCTCTAGCAAACTTATCACGTAATAGGTTTTAAATTAATAGAACTAAAATAAAATAGTAGATTGTATTTTACACATTAAATAACCAACAAATGTTTATTCAATTTTATCATTTTTAGCATAAATATACTTTAGATCTATACATATTAAGTTAAATTAGAAATATCTAAAATTTGGACCACATCTAATTAAATCAGGTCGAATAGATTCGAATAGTTTTATAAAAGTTTGATTTGTATAAATTAAAACTATTTTTCAAATCGTCTGATCTAATTACATTAATTTTGAAACCAATCGAATCGGATCAAACCAATTTTAATAATATATTAAATTTTTTCATATTATTTCCCACAAATCGTTATTAAATTTCTCATATTTTAATCAAAGGTGTATTAAGTGTATCATATTTATATATTATTAACTGAATCAAATCGTTAAAAACAGTTAACCAAACCATTTAATTTAATATTTTTAATAACCAAACGGTATACTCTGGTTAAATTTTTTTATTTAAAACTGAAACGTGGATACCCCTAATTACAACAGTACAAATCCACTATATTTACAAAAAAAAATTATAAAATATATTTTATAAAGATAATGATACACTTGTGTTATCTCACTTTTTTTTAAAATGGAGCAACACAATTTATAACATTTCCTGAATGAATATTTGTGATCATTTTTATAAAGGTGGTGGATTTATAATACCTCACATAATAAATAAAAAATTAATGTATACTATCATTCAAAATAACATGCTTAATTACCTTTATTTCTTAAACTTTTAAATATCATATTAATATTTCTTTAACCACCGTACTTGAAAATATATACTACATAACAAATATATTTACATTAGATTGTATTAAGTGCGTTTCAAATTTAAGATTTGAAGTTTTTTTTTTAACATCCTTAAAAGTGAATATATATGACTTGAAGTTGAGTAGAGAAAATTTTAGGGAATTGCTATTTAAGAACAATTTAAAAATTTCTTAGAATGCTAAATTGTTTTAAAAATTCATATTAAAGCGGGAACCACTATTTAATTAATGCATGGTCAAAAACACAAATGGATTAATGCATGGAAAAAAATACAATTTAATTAATGCATCAAAAATGAACATTCCCAATCAAAAAGTACTAAGTTGCTAATCAACTACAATGATATTTACTTGACTAAATGAAGATTAGTAATGACCACATTCTAAACAAATAAAAAATTCATTTTTAAAAAGTATACTTACAATTTAATGCAATTATTCAAGAAAAAAAATGCAAATATCTAATGCTTGCAAGTAATGTAATTAGTAGAAAGTATAACAGCTCGTTAAAGCTTTTCCACAATCCGTAAATGAATGATGTTCACGATGCATCCACGAGATCAGAAACAGTTCGAACCAACGGTTCAGCCTAAGTGGAGGGCAACCCACTCTAGCTTTGTAAAAGATCCTGGTTCAATCCCTTACTTATATGTGATATGTGTACATGTGTTTGCTCGGATTGACAGGCCTTGAACCTTATCCAGAACAAAAATACCATTCATAGTTTTGAGCCATCACTATTACAAAAATTGGCTTTAATTGGATTTAAAGTCAGCTAAGCGAACCGAATTTAAATTAAGTGTATTAATTTTCTTTTTTATTCTCATTTTTTAACATGTAATCAATATAGCATAAAAAAATCAAAATTTAAATAATTGAAAATTTAAATATAATTAATTATTTGATAATTAAATTTATTACAAAACAAATAATATATATATAATACATATATATATAGTTAACTTAAATTACAAATAAAATAATGTTGTTAAAATATAATTGAATTGTGCGAGCAAACTTGATTGACTTAAAATCACTAGCAAACAGCTAATCTATTTAACAATTTATTCCCCTACATACACGAGCACCTAAACATCCATCAAACAATCTAAATTTCAGAGACATATGAATGGAAAAATTAAATCATTATAAATATTATTATAAAAAAAAGATTACCACAATGATATCTGACTGATATAATAATAACCTTACCTTTTAGAACTCATATTAATAATAATCTTAAACGTATGGAACAATTTTGTAATACGTTTATGAGCACTAAAACTCATACAAGCCAAGTAACAAAATAGGAGTTACACATGACTTCATATTTAGAGATCATATAGCATTAAAAATACCAACAGAGATTCCAGATAACTTCATATTTATAGACAAATGATTAATAAAATGCTAACATGATGTTGTCATAAGAAAATTAGGCAAGAGAGAGGAGATGAAGTTTAGGCCCAAAAAAGGTCCATAAAACAATGCATTCTCCTATAGACCCATCAAACAAGAGTGTTCTATCTATGTTACATTTAAAAAATCATTAAAAAAATTACATTTATGTTGTCATATGTTATTAAAGATCATCAAAATCTTCTCCTAATTCTAAGTGTGATATATAATTTGAACCATGTGTTCTATCTATTCCTCTCGTAAATTATCAAAAATTTGTTAGTCATAGTCTTGTTTCAACCAAAAAACTACATGTATTTAAAATCAAAATAATTTCATATATTTACAAAAAATAACTCAAATATGTTAAAAACTTTTATATATATGGGTAAAAGATATTACCACATCATCAATTAGAATTTTGATATTTGTGATGATTTCACTCATAAACTTCATAATATAATAACAACACATGATTTCATTATTTTGTTGTGGAACCTACAAAAAAATAAGTGTACATGATTTTCCATATTTGAACATTTATTATTCAATAGTAAAACTATTAATATTCGCTTGTACATACCATAACTTTTGTACATATAAGCTTATGAGAAGAAAAAAACAAGTTAATTGCACATAAACTTGTTCCACAACTTCCATGCACTATCAAGGTTTAAAAAGATTAGTTTTTTTTATTAAATATTACAAAAATAATAGAAGAAACCAATAGCTAGCCATAACTCTTATATTTTAAAAAATGCTTTTGTATCTTTACTCAATTCTATAGAAGCTGAGTCACAATGCCAAACATGATTATTGAAATTTAAGTATTTCGTTCAAAAAAATAAGGGATCTAAAAGATACTGAGAAGAAAAATATAACCCACAAAACGACGTTCGAAATGGTGCCTAGGAATGGCAGTTTTACCCATTAGGTCGAGGCCCCACCGGTACCCGACTTGTTTGAAGCAAAGTGAGGCCATTCGATCAAGGCAATTTTGGGTCGAGTTGTGATCTATTCCAAGTAACACATTTTGAGTTATAAACATGTCTTTTTTTGGGTTTAAGATCGTATGAATCTAATTTTTTAAAAACCAAGTTGAGCATTTGACCCGTTAATAATACCTAACATGAATTATCCAGAAACGATTCAATTCAAGTTAGGTCATATCTGACTCAAACTGTCCTATTGCTATTCCTAATTGTGTGATTGGAAGAAGAAAGGTTCATAAAGCATTGTACGAGAAACCATATTGATCATGAAGATGACGGAGATTGTAACAAACACCCCGAGGTACTTTATCTCAATTCCCTAATACAATAGGTTTTAGATGTTATTCTTGACAAACAATACATGCATTTAGTGACATAGAGCAATGTGATATAAAGATAACAAGCATACGAACACACTTCATTAGACTTCATCTCTTATCGACACTAGTACACTACTCAGGTTTTCCCATGGAATGTCTGAATTTTGATTCCACCCTTTTAATTTAGGTCTTCCTACCAATCTCACAAGCCCAAGATCCTCATTTGCAGGAGGGTTTTCTCATATGGACTGCACTTAATGTTTAGTACATCATTCACTAAATCATTGAAGCATACTACACAAGGGTGCATTTCTTCAAAAATACAAAAGCATGGTTAGTCCTTAGCATGAACATCCAAATTCAGCATCCATTATATGCAAATAAAAAAAGTTCAAAAGAAGATTCTTTATTAATTTCAAAAGAAGAATCAACCTTCAAAAAAGATGTGCAATTAACCATAATGTCTATAACCATGACAGAAAAGCAAAGCACCTCTGATTGGCACTTCTTGATTTGACCTCCAGATTTTACAAAATATTTCTAATCCCCTTGAGTTCTTCTCATACTACTATAAAATCAAAAACAGTCAATGGTACTAACATTTAATGAAAATCATCTAGGCAAACACAGAATCCAATTTGATTGCTTAAAAGTGAGAAAAAGCAAATAAACAAGCAAACTAAATCTCATGTCTCATGCATAAAGGAAAACGATAAATTCTTATATTCCGTTAACTTAAACCCTTTTGGTTATGAATATCATCGAGAAAAAAAAGACTTTAAATCCACTGATAGAAAGCATCGATCAAACAATCATTCATGCTTCCGGCCGGCATCAGTTTGAAACCAACAAAGTTTAAGAATTTATCATTTTCCTCATTTTCTCTTCTCCTCCATGCTTCAGGCCGACATCAGTTTGTCTCCGTATATTAAAAGCAAAAAATTTACTATGTTTATGTTTTTCACAAAATATCCCCGCATGCAACACCGGTACACGTTTTTGAAGAAATCAAGATTTGAAGAAATCAAGATTTGAAGAAATAATCAGAAGAGAAAATCAATGTTTTCTGAGTATATTTTCTTAATTTGTATCGGATATTTACATTGTTTATATAGACAAATATCAATTACTATTTCACTAACCACCATGATTGAATTGCATGGTTTACAGCTGCTTGATAGGCGTCGTGTATATTGGAAGAAATGTTTGGCGTCGATGCAATGTTTGTTGAATTGTGTTGCAGTGATTGTTGAATTGTGTTGCAGTGATCTTCTGACTTAATTTTTGGCAATTCCAATGAATTTTCTTCTAACTTTTCCTTAATAAAAAACCGATCAACTTCAACATGTTTTGTACGATCGTGTTGAACTGAATTATGAGCAATATAACATGCTGCTTTATTGTCACAAAATAACTTAATTGATTCTTTAGAAGGATATCCTAAATCTTTCAAGAGAGATTGTAACCACAAGGCCGCACAAAGCCCAAGTGCCATGCTTCTGTATTCAGCCTCTGCGCTTGAACGGGCAACATGTTGTTTCTTACTTTTCCATGTTACAAGGTTTCCCCCTACAAAAGTGAAGTAGCCTGATGTAGATCGCCTATCATTTATTGATCCAGCCCAATTAGCATCAATATATACTTCTATTCTTTGGAACTCTGAGTTTTTAGTAAACAATACTCCTTTTCCAGGATCAGACTTTAAATACCTCAAAATACGAATAACTGCATTCATATGTTGTTCTCCAGGATTATGCATAAATTGGCTGACAATACTTAAAGCATAGGCAAGATCTGGTCTTGTGTGTGCCAAATACATTAACCTTCCAACAAGCCTTTGGTATCTTTCCTTATTTGTTGGAACTTGATCAACCTTGATACATAACTTTAATCCTTCCTCTACTGGTGTATTAGCTGGTTGACATGCCGACATACCAGTTTCTTTTAATAAATCTAAGGCATACTTTCTTTGAGATAAGAAGATTTCTTCTTTTGATCAAGAAACCTCGATCCCAAGAAAATATTTTAAGGAATCAAGGTCTTTCATTTCAAATTTCTTGGACAAATAACTTTGGAAAGCTTTCCTTTCTTCAAGATCATTTCCTGTTACTATCATATCATCAACATATACAATAAGTGCAGTGATCTTACCATACCCTTTTTTCAGAAATAAAGTATGGTCTAGATTGCTTTGCTTGTAGCCAAATGCCTTCATTGATTTTGTGAACCTACCAAACCATACTCTTGGGGATTGTTTCAATCATACAGTGATTTTTTTAATTTACACACCTTTTCATAATGAATTTTGAATTTCTTGATTCCTGGTGGTAAATCCATGTAGACTTTTTCAATTAAATCTCCATATAGAAAGGCATTTTTTACATCAAACTGATATAATGACCAATCTAAATTTGTAGCTAGAGATACCAAGACTCGAGCATTGTTAATTTTGGCTACAGGTGTAAATGTTTCTGTATAGTCGATCCCATATGTCTGAGTGTATCCTTTTGCCACCAATCTTACTTTATACCGTTCAATCATACCATCTGCTTGATACTTTACTGAAAAAATCCATCGACATCCAAAAAATTTTTTTGTTGGTGGACAATCGACAAGTTCCCAAGTTCTATTTATTTCTAAGAATCTTAGTTCTTCATTCATAGCATCTTACCATTTTGGGTCAGCTAAAGCTTCCTGCACACTGTTAGGAAGAGATACAGCAGATAATTGATTCACAAATGATACATTTGATTTTGACAAACGATGTTTAGACATATAATTACGCATAGGATATTTGACTTTATTAGAAATCTCAGGTTCATACATGGCTTTAGGAATACCTCTCTTAGGACGTGATGGAAGTATTTTTCTGGTTGATTTAATAGTTGGAACATCTCAACAAACGATTGGTTAGGTATATCAACAATTTGTGGAGAAGGAAACTCGTACTCACTTTGTGGTAGTAAGGAACTTGCTTGATGATCTTGAAGTTGATGAGGACTTGATTCCATTTCCCTTGAGTCTTTTCTATATTGAGAATTATTACCATCTGAGTTCAAGTTATTTATATTTTCCTCACATATAATTTGTCTTTCTTCATAAGGAAACAATTTATATGTAAGGGCCTGAATTTCAGCATGGTTGTACTCCCCCTGAAATTCAGGTGTAGATGAGAAATACATTGTATCTTCATGAAAAATAACATCCATGGTGGTAATCATTTGTTTTGTAGGAGGATGATAACACCGATACCCTTTTTGTTGTATGGCATATCCCATAAAAACACAACGTATTGCTCGTGGATCCAACTTGCTACGTTGTTATTTATGTAGGTGTACAAATGCCACAAAACCAAAGACATGAGGAGGTAAATTGGGAACACTTGGTGCAACAATTGCTTCAGTAATGGCTTGTAGTGGTGTTTGGAAGTTAATAGGACTGGAAGGTACCCGATTGATCAAATATGCACTAGAAGTAATTGCTTCTCCCCAATAAGATAATGACATATTAGCTTTCATCAATGAGGCACGGACAACTTCCAACAAGTGTCGATTTTTTCTTTCTGCAACTCTGTTTTGTTGAGGTGTATCAACACAAGTAGTTTGATGAATAATCCCTTCTGTTTTAAGATATTCTTGAAGCTCAGAACTTTTATATTCTCCTCCATTGTCACTTCGTAGAACTTGAATCTGTGTTTTATATTGAGTACGAACCATTTTATGAAATTTTCTAAATAATACATTTACCTCACTTTTAGATTTCATTAAACAGACCCAAGTCATTCTACTAAAATCATCAATAAATGTAACAAACCAACGTGATCCTCCCAAAGTAGAGACTTTGGAAGGACCCCATACATCAGAATGTATAACCATAAACGGAAATGGACTTTTATTTAAAGTTATAGGAAATGAGAAACGATGATTTTTTGCTAGTTCACAGACATCACATTTTAAAGTAAAAAGATCGAAGCTCAAAAATAAACTTGGAAATAATTTCTTTAAATATCCAAAAGAAGCATGACCCAATCTCCTATGCCATAGCCATATATTTGATTCATCCTTGTTAGATTCAGTTGCTACCAATGCATGATTTGTTGAATCCAAGTCCAAATAATACAGGTTTCCTTGCCTAACACTACGACCAATCGTTTGCTTTGTTTGAATGTCCTTGAGCACACAAAAGTTAGGCCCAAAAATAACAAAACAAGATAAAGCAGTGGTTATTTGAGAAATAGATATAAGGTTATACTCTAAAGAGGGAACAACTAGTCGAGTCTAAATTCAAAGTACTAGTGACAGACAAAGATCTTTCCCCCAATGACGTCAGTGTTACCATTAGCGGTCAAACAGCAGTTTTGTGTGAGGATGGTTTTGAGATTTGTCTAGAATCGAATGTCATATGATCAGTTGCACCTGAATCAATTATCCATGTATTATTAAAAACAGAAGAAAAAGCTTTAAGTATCTTACCAACATTTGCTGAGGAGTTTGCAACCTGATCTTTTGTTTTCTCAACAATGGTCGCAGTAGACATATGTCGTGGATTTTTCTTCCGAGAGTCACGGTTGTGATCTCACCAGTCAAGATATCCCACAAGTTCAGAACATTGTTCTTTAGTATGACCCTTTTGATGACAATGGGTACATTTAAATGATGATTTATCAGTCACCCTTCGTTCTTGCTGATTGGAAAAAGAACGATTTTTAGAAATCATTGCGGAAGCGTCAACGTCTCCAGATTTTTCCTTCAATGAGATTCGACGTACTACCTCTCGTCGAATCAAGGAATAACAACCTTCTAAATCTAGTATGGTTTCTTTTCGCAAAATTTCTCCACGAACCTACTCATATTCATCATCTAATCCAGCAAGAAAAATATGTATCCTTAGTCTTTCAACAAACTCTTGATATGATATTAGATCATTAGGGTCTTTCATGACCACCTTATCACGATGGTCTAGCTCTTGAAAAATTTGAGTCAACTCTCCATAATACTCTGAAAGTGATTTTCCATTTTGTTTGGAAGTAAATGCTTTTTTGATTTAAGACAAATACCTGTAATTCGTCACTTCCATCATAGAATGATTTTGCCAAAGCACCCCAAATTTCAAGAGCAGTAAGTATGCGTAAATATCACTTCATGATTTTTGGACTCATTGACATAAGGATCCATCTTTTCACTTTTTGATTTTCTGCATACCACTTATTATAATTGTTTGATGTTTTTTCTGGTTGCAAATTTTTGTCATGAATATAAGAGAGTTTTTCTCTCTCTGCAATATGCATTTCCATTATTTGAGACCAAACATCATAATTAGTATCAGTAAGAACAATTCCAGCATTAAACACACCTTCAGACTGAACCGATTGTACAACAGTTGGAGTTGATTGCTCCATAGGTAATGAAATTATACCCTCTGTCGTGATATTATGGAAAACAAACTAGAAAATGGTGTAATAATTTTAGAACTAAAATTTTTTCCTGTGTTTTTTTTTCCTGTTTTTTTTAAATATATATTTACACTAAATCGGATAAAAAACCACAAAAACGGTTCAAAATTGGATTAAAAACTTGAAAAAATGAACCAAATTGGTTTTAGAAATCCAAAACCGGGAAAAAAACCGGGTTCAGACCTTTAAAATGAACCGAACCAGCCAAAAATAGGAAAACTGTGAAAAACTGAGAAAACCGGGTTCAACCGAACCGCTGGCCAGACCAACCTACGGGCCGGCTACACCCTCGAGTCGGACCGAGCCGAGTCGAATGACACGTCATTATCTTCAACCTCCAGACGGCGCGTGACGGTGCGTGTAGCGCGTGGAAAATGGACCCTTTACTTCAGGCGGCACGTGAAGGCGCGTGGGGAGCTTTTCTTCTACTCTAATTTTACCAAAATGTTCAGAATTGTGTTTAGAGTAATCTGGTAAAATTAGGTGGGACAAATATTGTTTCAAAAATGATGTTTGTAATTAATTTTTGTACGGGCATTTGAATGAGAATTTTTTTTCACGAGAAGAAATATTTTCAGAGAAAGAAATCTATGTTTTAGAGAACAAGAGTGTTAAATTTGTATAAAGCAACGACTTGGCTCTAATACCATGAAGAAATCAATATTTGAAGAAATAATCAGAAGAGAAAATCAATGTTTTCTGAGTATATTTTCTTAATTTGTATCGGATATTTACATTGTTTATATAAACAAATATCAATTACTATTTCACCAACCACCATGATTGAATTGCATGGTTTACAGCTGCTTGGTAGGCGCCGTGTATATTGGAAGAAATGTTTGGCATCGGTGCAGTGATTGTTGAATTGTGTTGCAGTGATTGTTGAATTGTGTTGCAGTGATTGTTGAATTGTGTTGCAGTGATTGTTGAATTGTGTTGCAGTGATTGTTGAATTCAACAGTTTTAGTCAAAATTATAGATATCAGAAACAAGGAATAACCAATAGTCTCAATCAGATATATAAGATTTGCAATAAGTTCCTAAACTTAAAAGACTTCGCAAACTACTAAAATCTTTATGTTTGAGATTGTTTTCTCGCACATGAAAAAGATATCTCCGCGGACCCTAGTTTCTGATTAGTGGACAGATTCTTTTCGAGTTTGTGGTACTTAAGGACGAGGTCTCAGGTTTGAGGTTGGAGAAGGACGAAAGGAATCCGTCTACTAGTCAAGAACTAGGACCTATGGAGATATCCCTTCCATGTGTGAGAAAACAATCTCAAACACTTTAATATCTTTATCCCGTGACTAATGCTTTTCAGTTTCTCTTAGACTAAAGAGGCCTTCAATCTGAGAATTTTCTCAAATCTTCATCAGACAGCAGTCTCCATTTAACATAAAGAGAGATCAACTCCAACGAAGGAAAAATGCGATTCAGTAATGTGTTTTAAAAAATAGAAATATATAGTACTAATTTCGTCATAATATGAAACCAATAAAATGTAAGTCCCTCCTATATTGAAGAAGAAGAAAATAAAATATTAGGTGCAACCATAAATGGTAGGTACAACTACATTTGACAAACGCATCTAACATAGATAGACAATTTTTCCTATAAATAGGTAATGTCTTTACTTTAGAGATACATCAACACACCAAAACAAAAAAAGAAGCAAATCAAAGCTAAATGAACAATTTCCTTTAAAGAACATAGTGTTGTGTAAGAAAATGAGAGAGAATATCTTAGAAAGATATTGGGATATTTTTCTAAAAGAGGAGTGACAAAATAATGAGTTTGGAAAACAATTGTGTGACACTATTTTAGATTTATCTCAATTTGTTGTATTGTATCTCACTTTGTACCCATTAATTTTATTAGTGGAAGAAATATTTTTCAGAATTTGTCCCGTAAACTTGAGCACAAATTAAAATGTAAACTACGTTAAATTTTCGGTGTCATTATTTTATTTTATTAAATTTATTTTATTTTTTATCCGTCATGCCCAACATAAATAGTTACAACTCAACTGTATAAAACTGGGAAAAAGAAGAAAGCCTAAGAAGGTGCTCCATTTTAGTAGATAAAATCCTAACATCAAATATTTAAAGGATTCAACCCATTAAAAACTTCCAACTGCATCACAAATCCAAGCAGATGTGAATCATATTCCCAGTTCTGTTTGACTCACATTGCAAATTATGACAAAATAATAAGATCTTTCAAACTTGGTAAAAGTATGAATCACACGAAAATTTCTCAGACAAAACTTCCCAATCAAGAGAGATGTTTTGAATAGACAGGCTAATTTTCAGAAAATACCAGCTTACCCCCCAAAAAAACTAAAAAGCTTGTATCCATAAGTCTCGACAAGGCATCCAGTGGACCAGTGCCATGATATTTTGAAATGTAGTGGACTAATGTTTTCCCATTAAAACTAGATATCAGTTATATAAATCATGAGTTTCCAACTAAACACATTCCTATATGTAGTTGATGTACTTTTGGCATTCAATAACGGGAGCACAGGCAACGATGAATTGGCAGAAGAGCTCTAATGTATCTCATAATGCACCAATAGATTACTTCTTATCTACATTGCTTGAACTCTTCATATTAAAAAGAAGTATTTGTGTTTAAGTTACAGGATATGAACATAGTTATAAGTATTCAGATAGTTAAATTTAATATAAATTTACAAAAAAAATTAAAAAAATTGATGTAATCGATATGCAGATTTATATGAAAAGATTTTTACTAGATCATACAACTAGATCATGTACGATATTATCAGCTTTATATTAGATATATGAAAAGATTTTTACTAGATCATACAACTCCCCTCAATTAACCTTACTTACTCTCGTAAAGACACCATCCCAAATACATAAATAGATTAGGACTCTATTACCATCTAGTCAAAAAAGATCATGTACGATATTATCAGCTTTAAATTATAAATGTGAGATCAAAGTAACCAATCATAATTATAACTCAACAATTCAGCACATTCTCACAATTTTATTTATATAATAAATTCAAAATCCGTCCTACCATTAAAGAAGACACGTACTTATAAATACCTCAATGTAGGAGTTGCACAGCAATTATGACTGCATCAATCTCCCAGGACCATCCCACCACCTCATAGTGCCAAACCCTGAAGGTACCTATCAAAGCATATGTGGCCTAACATGGTCGTCATTCTCTGCACAATACCAGACCTGTCGGCTCCTTACTTTGACCCCAAGTTTTATCGCATGTAACACGTATATACCCATCGTGTGTATATATATATATATAGATGATTTGACAACTGAGGAGGTCACATCCCATCATTACTATCACACTATTATACAGATATCCTGTCAAAACATTACGCACCACCAACTTAGTCTGTAATTTCCATAAACAACTAATGTACCCAAAACACTTAAAAATTCATCAGTTTAACGCTGAAATTGTACCCTATTAGGAGCATTAGCTTAATGAACAATCTGCAAAAATTGAGCTATCTCCTTGCATGCAATGTTTGAAGAGCAAATTTTCTTGTTCAGTAGTTAGATGGGCGAAATACTGAAATGGACAAATTCAAAGAGGTTTTGCTTCAAAAGTACTTATATAACATTAAGTTCCCGGGTCATTTAAAAATCTAAAAGAACTGATCAAGTATGAAGAATTTTTGAGAGAATATATGTAAATTTGACTAAAATTTTAATTTAATCTATAAAAGATAACGAAATAACAGATTTATTTATAACAATGGGTATTGTGTATCTGACCCAAGCCTAAAATTTCGACAAACACATAGTACCCACAACAACCAAAATCTGACAGAAACATATCTATGGTGTAGATTCAAAGTTAGCCCAATATGGGCAAATAAATACAGATACGAATACTAATGAATTTATATTTCAATTAAAGAAAACATACCTGTGTTGAAGAATAGCTTGTTTAAGAGGGAGAGGTATTGAAGCCTAACATAGAAAAGGATTTAAATGATAATGAAGCGTGGAACAAACGTGCTTCTAAACCTCGCGTGTGTTTCTGCATAGTAGAACTACGATGAGGGAAGCTTTGAATTTCGGTTTTTGAGACACCGCGTTGGAGGGCCAAACCACGGTTTTCTCGGGCCAGGTGGGTTTGACTGAAGAACCACAAAACCCAAAAAGCCAACCTTGGAAATTCCAAGCCCTTCTCATAAAAAAAATATATATATATATATGAAAATGAAAAGAAACAAAAAAATCACAAACACAAACAAGCCCATCCACCTCCTCTTCCTCCTTAATAAGCCCAAGAAACCAACAATCCCATCCTAATTGAACCGGAAAAAGAAAAAAACCCAACTTCTAGAGTTCTAGTCCTCTGTTGCAAAATGTCTAATTCATTTCCCAAAAAAAAAAAAAATATATGTAGAAGACATACTCTCACTAATCACTAGTCAACAGTCGCTCCTCACTGCCCAAAAAGACAGAGATAAAGATTGAATCTTGAATTGAATTTATAGCTCTCTTTGTCTCTGCCACACCTCTTTTCACACTCTCCACACTCCTTCCGTTATTTTCTCTTAAAAGTTTAAATCTTTCTTCAATTTTCTTTCATTTTTTCTCTTTCCATACTTTCTGAGTCATCTTCTATTTTCTCACTAAAAATATTTTAGATGGCTGAAAATGAGAATTTTGATAAAGAAGAGCTTGCAATTACAAGAGAAACTAGTTTCTCTCAGTTATTATTGGCTGAGGATAATACTTCAAAGGGTGCTGAAGGAAACAATTCTTCTTTCAACTTTGCTTCTTCAAATTCACCTCTTTATATATCTTCCTCTGTGACCTTTTCTACTGGAATAGAAAAAATACCTAAAATGCTTTGTTTTGGGGATTACCCAGAAAAGGTCAATCAGGAGTTAGTTTTCTCTAATAACACAACCAAAGCTTGTCAAAGGTCTAGAGTTACTTGTAGTGACTCTTGTTCCTCTGTTTCTTCAGCCAACAGTATCAAAACTTTGTGCAGATCAATCAATGTCAGTATTTTCTTCATAAATATTATTGGTAAAGTTTTTTTTGGGTTTAATATAGATTGTTTCAAATATTGGCAGAAAAAGAGAGATGGGTCAGACCAATTATCTAACGCGGTGAGTCAGAATCAGAGAAGCTCTAAAAAGACCAAAACAGAGAATCCCACTTCGACCATCCCAGCAAAGGTCACGCACATACTATAATTTTCAACGATGGCTTTTTGTAAATTTTCATATCTCTTGTTTTCACACACAAGGCTTTCTAATTTTCATATGCATGTTTATGCTGAACTATTCCTTTTCATTTATCACAGAAGAAAGAGAAGCTCGGAAAAAGAATTGCAGCTCTTCAGCAACTTGTTTCACCATTTGGGAAGGTTTGAATTCAATAACCTTTCACTTTACCCGTTTCATTTTATGGTAATTTCAAAAATGAAAAAAAAAGTTATGAGAAAAAAATTTGGGCAGACTGATACGGCTTCAGTGCTTCACGAAGCAATGGGTTATATCAAGTTCCTTCAAGACCAAGTTCAAGTCTTGTGTTCTCCTTATCTACATCATTTGCCTTTGTTACCAGTAAGTATATTAACTTGTAAGCATTTTTTATTTATTTTAATTTATCAGTTTCACTTTATTTGCTCCTTAATCTTGTCTTTTAACTGAAACAAAAAAAAAATATCCTTGACTTTCTGCTTCCTTGTTTAATCACTCTTGTCACCTGAATAATCCCGAAATAGTGAAACGTCACATTGTTTACACATTCAGTCACGTAAAGGTAATTGTGGGCCATGACTGTGCTTGTCTTGGGCTCAATGTGGGCCGAGTGACACTTGACATGACTTGGTCAATGTGTGTTAGTAATATATCAGTTGCTCTGAGGCTGACTTCATTTGTTTGTTTGTGTTAAACGAATAGGAAAAGGGAAGAAGGGGAGGAAATGGGAAAGAAAAAGAGATGAGAAAGGACTTGAGGAGTAGAGG
This sequence comes from Hippophae rhamnoides, assembly GCA_033030585.1. NCBI lineage: Eukaryota > Viridiplantae > Streptophyta > Magnoliopsida > Rosales > Elaeagnaceae > Hippophae > Hippophae rhamnoides. The sequence goes on from CM065434.1 coordinate 42,683,659, forward strand.
ACTGTGCTTGGTTCCAGTAGAATGCACCGTAAACGTGGCGAACAGCAACGGTGCTGATTTCTGGTCACCAGCAATGGCAAACAATATTCTCTCGTCTTCAACAAATTAGAAATTAGAAGTGTAATCTTCGAGTGATAACTCTTTTTGTGCATGGCTTTAGCTCCTTTGTTGTCTAGTGCAGACAAAATTGGTATTCGAATATGAAAATTTTACAATATAACAATTGCACTACCCTTATAGTACATGCAACTGTTATAATGTTGACAATTTTCTCTTCGGAAAAAGGAGCATATGAAGAATCAAGCACGTGGTTAAAAAGAAATTTCCCAAAGGTCAAAAATGTATTTTTGATATGTACACTTTTTCTTTTTTTACTTTTCAGATTTGGCTAATTTATAGAGCAAATTCAGTTGAAGTAGAAAAATGGAAAAAAAAAAATTTTAAATTGATGCAATCCACTTTAACACACTCATTAATTACCATAATTTATGGGTGCGAGGGGATTCAAACCACATTTAAAGAGGATAGGAGGCACCACTTTACCAAAGAAGAATACAAGGTGGCATTTTGAGTAGCAATACCTTTCCATGAAGAGAAATTATTCATGGTTTAGGTCAATATTAATTATTTTTTTGTAAAAAAATAAATACTTGGTAGGAGTTCGAGAAAAAAAATCTGATTGATTAAGAATATATATTACAAATTTTGCATGACTTATACTTCTAATCTTGTGAGATATCATTAATGAGCTTTTTAATTAAATACAAATAGTATGAATTTTTTAGATAATTATCGACATAAATCTCACTCTTTCTATATTTATATGAATTTCAAGTCAGTCGTGTCAAGTCTCTTTAACAGAATTATATCGCAAAAAGTTAGTCATTGCCATCAGATCAGAAGTAGGTGAATAATTTTCTGAAAAGCAATGCAGTATTGGATCAATTTGGAATAAAAGTTATAAATACTTCCAATATTAATGAATAGTCTCTACAAAAAGTAATAGTTTTAAAGAATTGTATTCTATGTAGAACAACATTGTATGGTAGGATTGTATCGTAGCATTTCAATTTTTTTACGAAGATGTTTTGACCCATACGCTTTCACGAAAAAGAAGTCTCAAGAAGATCTATACGCTACACATTGACGTAGCGTCGGTTGACGTGATTAACTGATGTTATTCACGTAGCGTTGATTGACACTTGAAATCGATTCTACGTTCACATGTATCGTCGGTTCGACACGTCAATCGATACTATATACGTCAATCAACGCTACACATGAGGATAAAAAAAATTTTCTTTTCTCAAACAGAAACTATTCTAAGCATTGTATAACTCTCAAAAACTCAAAACTTCTTCCACTTCTCCTCTATTCTTTCTCATTTTTCGGCCACTTATAACTACCAATTCCAGCGCCAGTTAGTGAGTTTACTTCTTTTCTAATTAATCTTTTAGATCTCCTATTTTTTTAGCAAAATACTCAAAAAAAAATATACTTATTTCTCACTTACAAAACATGATTTTTTTTCTTCATTTCCTTTATTTTGTCACTTCATTTACTCTTGTAAGTATTTCTATTAATCTTACGTACTTATTATTCATATTTTTTCTGTTATTATGTATTATTATTTGTGTATAAATTTTTGTATTATATATGTAAGATTGTATTATAAAATTAGTAGAAAAATATGATGATCTTAAATAACATAGAACAATACCATGGTAATTTTTCTGCTATTAATTAATATTTTATTTTTTAATTATTTGTATTATTTAAATTATTTGTTAAACTGATTTTATTTTTTTCTGTTATTATTTAGTGATCGAATAAATGTTTTAATTTTAGTATAATAGAAAATAAGTAAATTTTGTAAAAAAAAAATTTAAAGTCGATTTTTATATTGGTAGTAGTGTATAGGTTGATTGTATTAATTCTTAAATTGCTTAGTTCCCAGCTCATATTCGATTGTTTAATAAATATATAAACTCATGTTTTGTTGAAAAGGTTGGCTGCTTGGGTGATTCTTACATTTATTTTATGTAATATCCTAATATACTTTAAAGAGTCTGTTTTAGAGGTACTATTAATATTGATTCATGATAGTTTCAAGACAAGTATTGATTAATATTGGTTGATGACACATGTGTCATAAATAAAGAACAGAGAAACTAACTGAGATAGCAATGACTATGAGAATCAAACCAATCCATGATATCTTGAAGAATAGAGAAAATCACATCATCAGGTTCCCCTTCAATAAGGCAATGATTTCCTCCTTTAATCATCTTGATTGTTTTGTCTTTGCTAGTTGCCTTCTCATACAGCATCTGGCTACCCATTGGATCCATTGCTTTATCTTCGTCTCCATGAAATACCAAAAATGGACACGTTACCTGCCATTAATAATTAGTGTTTAAAGTTTTCAACTCACTCTAGATGAAGTCTATTTCATAGTGTAGGTTTGTAGTGTAATGATATATGTTCTTTGTAGACACTAAAAAAGTATGAGTTTAAACTATACTTTTAATGAATGTATGTCTATTTAACTGTGTATAACATTTATTTAAAAATAATAATCAATCAAAAAAAAGGAAAACTGACCTTGTCAAGTTGATTTTGAACTTCAGTTAAAGCCTTCAGATGTTCTAAAGCAGTTTTGAGTCTCATTTTGCCGTTGTACTTAATAATATCGTACCTTTCCTATGATGGAAACAAGTTAAAAAAATGTTATAGTAGAACAAGTACGTCATAATGAACAACAAGTGTTTTGTTAAACTTATACCAAATAATTTACAAAAAGATCACAAATTCAGAATAACTCAAGTTTGTTAAAAGTACTTTTTGAAACACATACTAATACTATTAAGTACCGGATTAAAAATGTATATTTTTTAGATAATTTGAATCCAATCTAATTTTAATCGAATTCAAAGATTTTCAATTTGAATTCAAATTTGATGACGTGATAAATTTGAATTCGAGTATATCAATTTTTTTTAAATTAGATAAGGTCAAATTAATGTTGAAATTTATTTATAAATTATTATCATATATAAAATAATATATATATAAATCTAAATTTTAAATTTTAAATTTTAATAAAATTTATTTTTTATAGTTATAACTAAGAAAATAGAATGAATACTAAATATACTTGGATAATTATTAAAACAAATTAGAGATTTAACATTTATATTTATTAATATAATTGTATTATGTATAATATTTAAATATTATATTATAAAATAAATTATACATTTATTTATAATCTAATAATAATTTGGTCCGATTAAAGTGAATCAAATTATAAAATCTGTCGATCCGAATTCGTAGATCTGAATCCGAATGTATTGTATACATTCAAATTCAACCTAAATCCAATAGATTAAATCAAATTTTTCAATTTAGATAGATTTATGGGATTATTTACTCACCCTAGCTATTGGTTAAATGAAAAATCATAAAGTTCAGATACAGATAGTAAAGTAGATGAAACACATACCATTTTAATCTTAGTTGAATCATAGTAGAGCATTTCAGGTGCATTTTTCTTAGGGATGATCTTTGCTTTAGGTATCAGTATAGACATAGCACTTAATACTTTCATAAGTGGTTTAGAGGGAAATATACCATCTGCAACCTTTGAGAAATAGTGTAGTCAAGAACCATTTGACCACATATCTAAGTAACTATGAAAGTTAATATGCATAAAATACAATACTTGCTTTGCGTTATAAAGAGTTATTAAAAAAAAAAGGCTATAGTTATATGATTACGAAGAAAAGTATCTTAAAGTTCCAACTAATTAAAAAAGAAAGAAGTAATTAGATCAATTTTTCTTACTTTAATCATAGGGGCTACTAGGACCAATCCATCCCATATATACCTCTCCTTTGAGTATGCCAAAAGTGACACAGTACCACCCAGGGATTGCCCAAATAAGAAGAAGGGCAATCCTTTCAGTTCAGACCTTGCTGTGAATCATATATGATACCCAGAAATAAAAATAATAAATCAGAAATATTAATACTGCACAAACTAAGATTCACAAATTAAGATTTTATGTTAATTTGGTGAAAGACAAGTAGATAATTTCATGAAGTAGCTTAAGGGGAGTGTTAAATAGAAGCATCGATTTATCAGAATCGGTCAAATTGTTTTAATTAATTAGATCCAGTTTAGTTGAAATCAGTTGTAATTTAGCTTAATTCATTTAAATTTTTAAATTGAGACTAAACCAATGAAGATATGCATGGTGTTCCAATATTAGATCAAGCAATATCTTAGTTTGTGCTTAATGATAGATAAATTAATACACACAAATATGTTTTACTAATTCAAACATGGTTTTATATATACCTCTAATATTTTTGTAATGTTCTCTAACATCTTCAATTAAAAGATCAAAGCTTGGGATGTAACCATGTAATCCTTCAGAAAGGCCATGACCATAATAATCCATAGCATGAACTGCATACCCATGTGAAGCAATTCGCTTGGCAATACCTGAAGGCACACAAATCATAATTCATAAGCATAAATATAATAATTATAATTAGTTTTTTTTTTCTTCCCCTTTTTCAAACAACCATTTAGAAATATAACAGGAAGTTACGAAACCTGTAATTACTTTTACCACTCTAAATGCGAGTGTTCAGTAAAAATATTTTGCAATCAATTTAATTATGACTTTTTATAACAAAAAAAATTTATATAACAATCAATTTTATTTTTCGATCGAACAATCACTTATATTTTGTGATTACTTTATAGTGTGACAATTTCATTAATCATTTTATTTAGGTTAATTTAAAGTAATTTTTTTAATTTTATTTTTACATGTCTTGTCATCTCTAAGTTAAATCTAGATAATATGTTTTTTGTCTAAATTTTATTGCCTCTCAAGAATTAAAAATCTCAAATAATCAAATATGATGCTAAAGATTTATCTTATTATCAATGACTCAAACATACTTAAATAAAGAAGTCAAGTAATTAAAGAAGAATGCTAAAATTGATTTACTACTTTCTAGAGATAAGTCATAATGGTTCTAAAATGATAATTAACTGTATTTTTAGTTTTAGCGTTCTTAATGTATAATTAATTTAAATGTAACAACAACTATTTTATATCGAGAATTACAAGAAGTTTGCATTTTTCCTTAATTAATTTTGAATATATATATTATCACAATCTCAACGTTCAATTATATTTACTAGTAGTATTTTTTACATTATTTGAGATATATTTAAAATTTAATATAATTTTACAAGTTAAACTTACAAAGTAGGTATGATAAATTTTTATTTGTATAGATATAAAGGAGAGTTGGTGGTTTATATTTATTTGATATTTTTTTTTTTTGATAATTTATATATTTTTTATTTATTTGATATTTTTTTAAATCTTTTGATGCATAAATAACACAGTTATTCAATTGATTTCACCTTTAATCGCTAGTAAAAAAATGTATCTTTATTTTCTTATAACGTTAAAAAATATATGTTTATTAATGTTTAAAGAAAAATAAACATATCTTTTTTTATGTGAATTAAAAATAAAATTTCATTTATGAAGAGAGTTTATACCATACAATTACACTTATTTTTCTTGATAATTTATATTTTTTTAGGAGCTAATTTGTGGAAGTTATATTTTTAGTTTGTTTGATAATTTTATATTTATTTTAAAGTATATTTTTTATATTTTCTACTTTCTATTTATTTATTTGATATATTTTTTGACAAATTATTTCTTAGTGTATATAATAGGCATAGTGTGTTTATTTCATACTTTTAATTCATTTCATAATATTTATTTGAAGGTTATAATGTTTTTATATTGAATGAGTAATTGTAGCTCATTGGCATCATACCCTCCTTGTAAGATATGTAAATGTAATATCATGAGTTTGATCTCCAGTGATAATTTATATATTTTAGTAGATAATTTTTAAAAGTGTATTTATTTTATATTTTTATTTTGTTTGATAATTTTATATTTTTTTAAATTAAACAACTTTTCCTTTATTAATTATGTGAAAAATAAGTTTAAAAATAATAATTTGATTAGTCAAATTACAAAAGATAATATACTAAATTAATCAAATTCGAAAAATATGTAACAACTTAATCTATTAAGAGAGAAATAACTAAATTAATTAGTTTTTTCGAGAATACTAAAGTAATCAAGTTTTTTTTATTTTATAAAATATTAAATTAAAACTTCGTCTTAATATCTATAATCTATATACAAGTAATAAATTATATGTATGCAATTAAATTTTTCAATTTTTATAAATAAAATATATTTTTTCTCATTTTTTTTTTAAATCATTAAGAAAAATATAGCAGCATATAAGGGTGCATTGCACATGCCCTAAATTAGTTATTACAAAAAGGCCGGGACAGACCTATAGCAAAGATGTAAGAACAAGTGCAAGAGTATCCAGGGGTCCAACACACGACTCCTTTAATGGGAACCTCTTCTTCCGGAACCCAGCTCATACAGAAAATTTCAATGCCTCTTGAATTCGTTTCATACCACTACAAAATCCCATCAAAAACTATGTTTAGTGATTTGGTCACCTAAAAATTCAGAATATAAAACAATCTATAAAACTCAATGATATTAGCAAATTTGAAATAACCTTCCACTTAATAAACACATATGTTCGAATTAAACAATATATATTCAGAATATATATATATATATATATATATATATATATATATATATTCAGAATGATATATATATATATATATATATATATTCAGAATGATATATATATATATTCACTTAAAAAAGCATAAAATATTACCTCTTCTTCTTTGACCCCAGTTGGAACATTCTGCATGCTCATCCAATTCGAATGTATAATACAAAATAATAAGAAAAAAAATGTGTGTTAAATTAAACAGCAAAAGTCATTTATATATTAAGAAATAAAAGCTTTTAATTAAATAGTTAAACTATACTACTATACATGCATATATATAATTACAAAAGTTATATATCGCAAAAAAAATTAAAAAATTTTAAAACTTCGTATATTAATATTTATATTTATAAAAAATATTATTTAATTATTAAAATATATAAGTTTCGAAATTTAAAAAATATATATACGAATGTATGAAAAAAAAGGATTTTACAAATCTAATAATTATTACTAAATGAGCAATTTAATCCTAAAATTATTAGATTAAGTATTAAAGATCCTATGATTTTTAAATATGAGTATTTTATTCTCATAATTTAATAAATTAGATATTACTAATACTATTAATATGAAAAGTAAATTATTTTACTCTTATAATTTATTAAAATAAATCCTTCTGGTCCATCAAAATTATAAAAAGTATGACCTTTAGTGCCTAACTTTCATAAATATATAACGGGATTATAAGTGTAGAAACACAAAATTTATAAGACTAAAGTACTCATTTTAAAAAAATTATAAAACCTCTAATATCTAATCTAATAATTATGATACTAAACTGATTAAATTAAATAATTATAGAACTTATGGTGCCCATGAACCTATGATGTGTGTGTAAAATTTTAAAAATTTGATAACTAAATCATATAATTGTATAACTTAAAAGTCTTGTATTTATAGTTAAAATTTTAGAAATTTGATGTATAAATAATATATTTTAAAGGGTTAATTATGTTTTATGTTCATAATATATGAAATAAATTGTAAAAATATTCAAAACGTTTATTTTATTGTAATTATGTGACATTATACAAGTAATAATAAAAACATTTTTAAATTTGAATATAATTGTATAATTATCTATATTTTGTTGGTATAATTTTAACTTTAAAAATATTGTGAGTATAATTGTAACAAAATAAATATTTCAAACATTTTTATAAATTATCTGCACATATAAAAAAAGTAATTAATCATATTTTAAAAGTGGACTGTGTGCGAAGCTTCACAAAGTTTAGGATAGTTTGTTAATTAAGCCTAATTAAATTAATAACCATTAGAATTAAATTAGAACCAACCTGGAACAAGCAATAATCAACCTGATGTTGGACCTCTAAAAAAGCCGTCCGTACCCGTCTACGAGCAGGAGCATAATCAAGGTTTTCTTTGAATACCCAGTTTAGCTCTTCAGGTACACCTTCCAGTTCCATTGATAAAGTTAATTTTCTTTAATTTTAGAGATATATAGGAAATTTTGGGTTTAATTTTTTTATCGGAACTTTCGACTGTGAAGGAGATTATTATTTGTAGTCTTAATACATACAAACAAATATTTAAGATGCTGTGATCGGTATTTCTTACTTTACATGGAAAAATATCTATCTACAGTAGGAAGGTTTGACGGAAATGAAAACTCAGCGATTATATATACCTTAATAGCATATCAGCAATTAATAACTCTGTAACAGTCCACCAGTTGATACATCTTACATACAAATATACCTTAATAGCATATCAGTAATTAATAACTTTGTAACAGTCCACGGATTAATACAATCTTACCTACGATGAAATATGAAAATATGGTAGAATTGATTTTTTTTTATAAAAAAAAATTAAAAATGAATACGATATTAAGAGAGATATAGATTTTTTATCAAAAGATATGAGAAATGAAATACACATGTGCGACAATGACTGTGTGGCTTAATAATTGTTGTAGATTGTTATAAAGCTCCTTAATTTAATGAGCAAAACATGGAATAAAATAAGGAGCTTAATTCAAAGAACCATTAATTTAAGGAGTAATTAAAGAAGTGAATTTTCCTATAAATATATGTGTAATTGTAATTAATTAATTATCCAAAGTTTTCATTCTAATTGAGAGAAAAGCTTTTGTGAGTATTGTAAACACCTTGGTGGCGTTTTGTTCGTGGAATAGAATCGGAATCGGAATCAGAATGGAATGGAAAGGAAATAATTTTGTTTGGTTTGACCACTCGAATCAAGCTCAGAATCAAGATTATAGTGTTTGGTTTACCACTGTAATAGAATGATAAAAAGCTATAAATGACCTTAATACCCCTACATGTTGTAAATTTCAAATAATGTCATTTAATTACTATTTTTTCGTCATACAAAATATATTATTAAAATAATTATTTTTTCTAAATAAATATTACTTAATTAAAAATAAATATATTCTTAAAATTATTATTTTTCTAAATAGGGTTTAGGGTTTTGAGGTTTGGGATGTGTGAATTAGGATTTAGGGATTTAGAATTTGGGGTTATACTTTTAGGTTAAGGTTAAGGGTTAAAATTATTATTTTTCTAAAAATAGTTTAGGGTTTTAGAATTTTGGATTTAGGGTTTAGGGTTTTAGGGTTTTAAGGTTTAAGGTTTAGGGTTTATGGTTTTAGGATTTGGAATTTGGGGTTTAGGGTTTTGGGATTTATGTTTTAGGGTTTTGGGTTTTGGGATTTATGTTTTAAGGTTTAGGGTTTAGGGTTTAGAGATTTGGAGATTTGGGGTTTAGGGTTTAAGTTTTAGGGTTTAGGGATTTGGGGTTTAGGGTTTTAGGATTTGGAATTTGGAATTTGGGATTTAGGGTTTAGGGTTTTGGGATTTATGTTTTAGGGTTTTAGGTTTTGGGATTTATGTTTTAAGGTTTAGGGTTTTAGGGTTTAGGGATTAGGGATTTGAGATTTGGGGTTTATGGTTTAGGGATTTGGGGTTTAGGACTTAGGGTTTTAGGATTGGGAATTTGGGATTTAGGGTTTAAGGTTTAGGGTTTAGGGATTTATGTTTTAGGGTTTTGGGATTTATGTTTTAAGGTTTAAGGTTTAGGGATTTGAGGTTTAGGGTTTAAGGTTTAAGGTTTTAGGATTTGGATTTAGGGTTTTGAAATTTTGGGTTTAGGGTTTAGGGTTTTGGAATTTTGGATTTGAGAATTTGGGATTTGAATTTAAGGTTATATTTTTAGGTGAGGGTAAAATTGGAAAAAAAAACTTAGGTGGGAATGGAATAATGATTACCAAAGGTGGGAGAATGAATTGTGATTCCTTCTCTTTTAGTAATAAGATTCCATTATGCCCTCCATTCCGTCCAACCAAACACACATAATGGAAGGAATCAATTCTGATTCTATTCTATTCCCTCCAACCAAACGTGGGGCTTGTGTAATTTCTCCACTTTTAGTAAAAAGATCTGCAGTAAGTCCGGAGACGTAGGCAAGATTGGCCGAACTCTGTTATCAAATTTTTTGTTATTTTTCTATTATTACTTTCTCATAAATATGGTTTATCGAAAATTTACATAACTTTTCAACAATTTGTTCGTTGACAGAGGTATTCGATGGTTTGTAGAAATAGTCAAAAACGATCCGAAGGAAGTGAGATTTGAGTAGGAGCAATGGCTGCAAATGAAGGAAGGGTGAAACTCGAGAAATTCGATGGCACAGATTTTGGGTTTTGGAAAATGCAGATATAGGATTATCTATATCAAAAAAATCTATATCAACCTCTCTGAGGGAAGAAGCCAGAGGCTATGAAGGAAGAAGAATGGAATCTTCTAGACAGACAAGCCCTCGGAGTTATTCAATTGACTCTATCCCGTAATGTTGCTTTCAACATAGCAAAGGAAAATACCACGGCGGGTCTTATGGCAACTCTCTCCAATATGTATGAGAAGCCATCAACCTCAAACAAAGTGCACTTGATGAGGCGTTTGTTCAATTTGTAGATGAATGAAGGCGCATCGGTAGCTCAACATCTCAATGAACTCAACACAGTCACAACCTAGTTGAGTTCAATGGAAATTGAATTCAATGAAGAAGTACAAGCATTGATACTTTTGTCTTCTTTACCAGAAAGCTAGAATGCTACTGTCACGGCTGTGAGTAGCTCGTCAGGAAGCAATAAGTTGAAATTTGACGATGTTCATGATCTGGTTCTCAGTGAAGAGATCCGACGTAGAGATTCAGGTGAATCGTCAACCTCTGTAGTTTTGCATACAAAGTCAAGAGGAAGAAATTCAACCAAAGGGAATGGATGTGGAAGAACAGACTACCGAGGTAGATAAAAGGACAAGAAGTCTAAATCCAAGAGTCCTAATAATTTCCATAGCTCGAAGACTATGAAGTGTTGGAATTGTGGGAGAACTGGGCACTACAAAAATTAGTGCAAGAGTGCATCGAAGGACAAACAAGTGAAGGCAAAGGCAAATGTTACTTCAATTTCAGGAGAAGATGATGCATTGATATACTCTTTGGAGAGCAAGGAAGAATCTTGGGTGTTAGACTCTGGAGCATCGTTCTATGCTACTTCATAGAAAGAATTCTTTGAGAAATATGTCCACAGAAACGTTGGAAAGTTATATCTTGGTGATGACCAACCATGTGCTATTATTGGCAAAGGTGTAGTGAAGATTAAGTTGAATGGTTCTGATTGGGAGCTGAAGGATGTCATACATATTCCCGACCTAAGAATAAACTTAATCTCAGTAGGGCAATTGGCCAGTGAAGGCTACACTATGATATTCCATGGTGATGATTGGCAGATTTCAAAGGGCGCAATGACAGTGGCTCGAGACAAGAAGAGTGGCACTCTTTACATGACAATAGGGGCACGTTGTTCAATCGCAGTTACATCAGGCAATGAAACACCAAATCTGTGGCACCAGAGACTAGGCCACATGAGTAATAAGGGGATGAAGATTATGCATTCAAAGGGAAAACTTCCAGGTCTATAGTCTGTGGAGATAGACATGTGCTAAGATTGCATACTTGGAAAGCAAAAGAGAGTCAACTTTCAAACAAGTTGCAGAACCCCAAAGAAGGAAAGGCTAGAGCTTATTCACTCTAATGTTTAGGGACCAACGACCGTCTCATCCATTGGTGGGAAACACTACTTTGTGACTTTCATCGATGATCACTTTCGGAAGGTATGAGTTTACTTTCTAAAGCATAAGTCTGAAGTATTTGAGGCTTTCAGAAAATGGAAAGCTATGGTGGAAAATTTACTGGTTTGAACATCAAAAAGCTCATAACCGATAATGGTGGTGAATATGAAGATATTCAAAAATTTCTGCTATGAGCACGGGATCAGAATGGAAAGAACGGTGCCAGGTATGGCTCAACACAATGGTGTAGATGAGCATATGAATCGAATGTTGATAGAAAGAGCCAGAAGCATTCGTATACAGTCAGGTCTACCGAAGTAGTTCTGGGTAGAAGCAGTCAACACGGCATCTTACTTGATCAATCGAGGCCCATTTGTTCCATAGGAATACAGAATACCAGATGAGGTATGGAGCAGAAAAGAGGTGAAACTATCACATCTAAAAGTTTTCGGTTGTGTAACTTTTGTGCATTTCAGTGATCAAGGTAGGAATAAACTTGATCCCAAATCCAAGAAATGCACATTCATCGATTATGGTGAGGATGAGTTTGGCTATCGCATTTGGGATTACGAAAACAAGAAAGTGATCTATAGTAGAGATTTGATTTTCAACAAAAGGGTAATGTATAAGGACATGCATAAAATAGACGCCAACAACTCAGAGCAGAATGAGTCAGTATTTGCATATGCAGATGATGTCCCATATAGTTTTGCAACAGAACCAATTGTAACAAGTCCTCAACTAGAGGAACTTGTCTGACAGAGTAGTACGCAGCAATCCAACACACCACAACCTCCTACTCTAACTCCTGTATTGAGAAGGTCTTCTCGACCTCATATGCCTAATAGGAGATACATGAACTATATGTTGCTAAGTGAAGGAAGTGAGCCTGAATGCTATGATGAAGCTTGCCAGACTCGAGATTCTAGTAAGTGGGAGCTTGCTATGAAAGAAGAAATGAAATCTCTCATCTTCAACCAGACATGGGAACTAGTTGAGTTACCTATGGGAAAGAAAGAACTTCACAACAAATGGGTGTACTGGGTGAAAGAGAAGCATAATGGTTCCAAGAGATACAAATCCAGCCTAGTTATCAAAGGGTTTCAATAGAAGGAAAGAGTTGACTACACTAACATTTTTTCTCTTGTTGTGAAGCTCAATACTATCAGATCAATGTTAAGTATTGTAGCCATTGAAGATCTTCATCTTTAACAGTTGGATGTGAAGAATGCATTTCTTCACGGAGATTTAGATGAAGAGATATACATGTACCAACCAGAAGGTTTCTTAGAAAGAATGAAGAACATAGTGTGCAAACTTAAAAATAGTTGGTATGGCCTGAAACAAGCCCCAAGACAATGGTACAGAAAGTTTGACAGCTTCATGCATAAGGAAGGTTTCCAGAAGTGCAATGCTAACCATTGTTGCTACTTCAAGAGATACAGGTCTAGTTATATCATTTTACTACTTTATGTTGATGATATGTTAGTAACAGGTTTAGATATGGATGATATCAGAAGGTTGAAGCAACTATTGTCAAAGGAGTTTGACATGAAAGACTTGGGTCCAGCAAAGAAGATTCTTGGAATGAAAATCACAATAAATAAGAAGAAAGGATCCTTGCAGTTATCTCAGGCAGATTACATCGTGTTTTGTATAGATTCAACATGGACGACACCAAGCCAGTTAGCAAACCCTTGGCTAGTCACTTTCGCCTATCCAAGGATCAATCCCCTCAGATAGAAGAAGAGAAAGAATTCATGGCTAAGGTTCCTTATGCATTAGCCATTGGAAGTTTGATGTACGCAATGGTGTGTACCAGACCAGACATTGGCCATGTAGTAGGATTTGTTAGCAGATTTATGTCAAACCCAAGAAAAACTCATTGGGAAGAAGTCAAGTGGATTTTGAGGTATCTACAAGACACCATAAAAAAGTGCTTATATTTTAGTAAAGGAGAATTAAAAGTACAAGGCTACGTAGATGCAAACTTTGGAGGTGAAGTTGATCGCCGAAGAAGCACCACCGGTTATATATCTACTATTGGAACTACAGCTGTTACTTGGATGTCACAAATACAGAAAATTGTCACTCTATCCACTACAGAAATTGAGTATGTAGCAGTGACTGAAGCCAGTAAAGAGATTATATGGCTTCAAGGTTTGTTAACTGAGTTGGGATTCAAACATGAGAATAATGTTCTCCACAGTAATAGTCAAAGTGCAATACACTTGACGAAGAATTCAGCATTTCATTATAGAACCAAGCATATTGGACTTCGTTATCACTTCATTAAATCCCTATTGGAAGGTGATGTGGTAATACTGGAGAAGATTCAAGGAAGCAAAAATCCAGCGGATATGTTAACAAAGGTGGTGACTATTGACAAACTGTAGTTGTGCTCAACTTCAGTTGGTATGCTAGAGTAACAAGACTAGAAAAGCTATTACATTGATCGAGGTGTAAAGACAGATTGAAATTAGTCTTCAAGTGAAAGATTGTTGGAGATTCCTATAAAGCTCCTTAATTTAAAGAGTAAAACATGGAGCAAAACAAGGAGCTTAATTAAAATGGGAAATTCAAGGAACCATTAATTCAATGAGTAATTCAATTAGTGAATTTTCCTATAAATAGACGTGTAATTGTAATGAATTAATCATCTAAAGTGTTCATTCCAATTGAGAGAAAAGCTTTTGTGGGAGAAAATTGAGAGTAATTTTCTTAGGTATAATTGGGTTGTGAGTTATGAGTGTTGTAAACATCTTGTAATTTCTCCCCTTTCAGTAAAAAGATCTACAGCAAGTCCGGAGGCATAAACAAGATTGACCAAACTCTATTATAAAATTTGTGTGTTATTTTTCTATTATTATTTTTTCATAAATTTAGCTTATCAGAAATTTACGTAATTTCCCAACAATAATTTCACTAGCTACTAGGTTTAGAGGCATTATAGGAGAAACAAACTTATAAGACCATGGATCCATGACTAGATTTTTTTTATTTTTATTTTTTAATACAAGACCCTGACAACATTTATTCAAAATAGTCTAATTATGTGTCGAGATTATCCAAAAAAAAAATAAAAGAAAAAACTCTTTTCTTTCTAACTCTTTGGTTGGTATAGTTTGTTTACGATCTCCAAATGCCTTTTGTTATCGAAAGAAAACATAATTTTGTATCAGTACTACCTTGGGATAGGAATGAAAACGTATCAAATCTAATACAATCGAATATAATTTGATAGATTAATCAAAATATTCAATCTAATTTGATACGTGGATCATACGAATTAAATCAACTCTCGATAGTGGAATTAACGTATATTCAAGATGAAACTTGAAGTGATCATGCTAGAACAATATGGATCACTAAGAACACACATTAATTATAATCAAGTAAACTCCCAAAAAGATTTTAAAGATGTTTTAATAAAAATTTGTAAAATTACATGACATGATAACTCTAAAACTTATAGTAATATAAATGATATTAGTGTAAGTTAACGTGAATGATATTTAATTAATTTGAATTTTCGTCGAATACATTTAATTGATTAGAGTTTAATTGAATAATGTGAAATTTTGAATTGGATTTTCCTTGTAGTAAAATATATAAGTTTGATATAAAAATTATTAATTTTGTTGTTATAAATTTGAAGGAGTGTTATAAATATTTTTTTTAATCAAAAATAAATTAAACTTATTAACTTAATCATATCTAAAATTTTAAATTAAACATATTTTTAATAAATTCATGATTTTTGTCTTAATTATTTTTAATGAAAAATAACTAATAATATTATAATTAATTTGAAATTTAAATAAATAAAACATAATGAGATTTCATTTTATTTATAAATAAATTATCAAATTAAACTTGAGTTACTTACTCAAGAATAATAACATTTGATTATAAGAAGAAATAAATTAATAATTACTACTATTAAAGCAATAATAGTTGGATTCATACAAAATATAATTGAGGAAGTTAGATTTATTTTTAAAAAATAATAATAAAGAAAGTTATACTTATAAAAGAAAAAAGCGAAAGAAAGTGATAAATTTACAAAATGGTTATATATAAAGTAAATTTTTTCAAATTAGTAATTTTAGAAATCCCTTTAGGAATGTCTTCTTTTTTTTAAGTTTTAAAATTAAATTTTTTTTTTAAAAAAATATTATTAGATCAATATGTCCTAGTCTAGTCCAATCTATTAATTTTATAAATCGATTATGATAATCTGAAGTGGTCACACAGAATATATATTTATGTAGCGTCAATCTAATCATCCTTTTATCATGCCAATTTGATCCGATGTGTGAGTATCTTATCAATATCTAACTCGTTTGAATCAGTTAGAGATAAATTAGTTCATAATTATTTAATTAAGATATTGATTCATGCAAATATTGTCAGTTTGAGTTAAATCATTTTAATATCTATTTTCGATAAATAGTACATGAAACAACTACAATGATCTAGTTCAATATTATAAATCTCACTTCCGTCAAAATTTTACCACCAAATTATTTATTAAAAGTATAAATATATTATTAAAACATTTATTTATTAAAAGTATAAATGTATTATTAAAACATATAACTACGGTAATAGATTTTTAATACTTATTAGGAGTTTAATGATCAATTTGTTTGTAAAACATATAAAGAGTCTATTATGAAAATGTTAGTGTATATATATTAGTCTACCATGGGATTGTCAATAAGACGGGATGGACGGAAGAGAACGATGACACTTTACTCCTTCTTTATTCATAATCTAAAATTTATTTTCTATTCTACTTCAAATCATTACATGGATATATTGTCAATCTCCTTTATGAAAAAGGACCTTTAAATGAAAAATGAAAATCTATATAATATTTTAAACATTAATTTTTATTTTTATTATAAAGGAATAAATAATATTTTTAAAATAATAAGAAATAAGAAATAAATAATAAAAAAATAAAATATATGCAATAACACATACATAATCTTCTTAATATTAAACATTATTGAAAGAATATTATTACAAATTAGTTTGAAATAGTAACAATAAAATATAAAATAATTATAAGAATTTAGATTTTAAGAGTTTAAATAAATATTTTAAATATTTTTTATAAAATAAAAATTATTGATATTTTAGTAGAATAAAAATATAACTTAAAAATAAAATAATATGATTAGTTTGAATTTAAATGTAATTAAATATATAAAATAATAAATTTTTTTAATTTTTTAATATATTTATTAAAATAATGTGTATAATTTTAGAAAACGAGACAAAAATTATAATAAAATCTTCATATTTAATCCTTTTATATATATATATCCTCGTTACTCGTTCACTAATATAATATTTGGTAGGAATTCGTTGTTCTATATAAAAAATTGACAAACCTAGTTTACGTATATTGTTTTACGTTCTTGTCTTTTTCTTCTAATCACTTGGCGCATGTGTCAAATCTTAAGTCCACATTTAGAATTCTGGCTACACATACAAAGCCCAAAATCAAGATCACTAGGCCCATGTATTTTTCTTCTAATCACTAGCCCATCTAGTTAATATATTTTTGTAAAATGATAGAATGTAATTAAAATATGAGTGTTTAATAATATTAAAGTTATAATTAATATAAAAAAATTAAAAAAAATTATTTTTTAATATTTTTAATTATCATTATTTTATTTTAATTTTTATTAAAATTTAAAATATATATTTAAATAATTTTTTATTTAAATTTTATTATTATTTATTTATTTATGAATATTTCGTATTAAATTAAATTAAATTTATTGTTAAATAGTAGTATTTTAATCTCATTTTATTTACTTACCAAAAAATAATAATATTTTAAATAAAATTTATTAAAATAAAATAATTTATCATTAATTGATGATATAAGTTAAGAACTAATTGACACATGTTTTAATCCATAGATTAAATGATACAAATAATTTAATTTAATAAAATTTTATAAGAAATAATCCAAAAAGTATAAGTTATAAAAAAAAATTTGATACCAATTACTTTATACTATAATAATATATATTACTTTTAGTTGTTTTAAAGTTTGAGTTCAAAACTCACAATATAAAATGTGTGATTCTACGAATATTTTTCTTATAAAAGGAAACTATTATATAGCACCATCAACAACGGAATATTGTTATATAATTATAAATATAAAATGAGGTTAATGTAATAGGAAAATATAGCGTAAAAGAGAGGGAAGGAAAAGTGAGGAGATGCAAATATACTGTTTTCTTATTTCTCTACTCAAAGGGACTCATAGGATATGGCAAAGAAGAAGCATTTGATTTAAGCATGATAGCTACCAAAACAATCTAAAAACTTATAAAGGATTTGTTTGTTTAAATAATTTAAAAACTGTTTTCTATATTTAAAATTAAAAAATAATTAACATATTTAGTCATAATTTTGTGAATTTAAAAATAAAAAATTTACATCTAATATGTTTCGGAAAAAGCTCAGAATGTTTATTGTTTTAGGCAACTTTTCAACATTTTTTTTTATTTGTTGTTGTCATAAATTTGATTTAATGATATATCAATATTGTTATAAAAAGAATTTATTTATGATAATTTTATTTAATAGTAATGATATTAAAGTATAATTAATATTAAAAATAAAATAAATATTTTAAGTATTTTTATTGTGATAATATTATTTTTCATTTTAATTTCAGATCACTTTAAACATCTTCAATTTTGTCTTATTTTTTATTATTTAATAATTACACACGTGTGTATATATATATATATATAAAACAATTTTAGTTATTGTATTGTATCATATTTTACTTATTTTTAAATATTATTTATTATTTTTAATTTTTTAATTCATTGAAAAATAATTAAAATTATAGTAAAAAGTCATTAGTGGAAATAAAAGAAGTATAATATGAATGTAAGATTTTAAAAAGAAATATTTCATAATTAAAATAATTTTTAAGAACAATTTTTTTAAATATACTGAAAATTATGTTTTTATATTTTTTGCTCTTTAAAATAGTCTTTTAACAATAGTCAAATAATTCATTATTTTTTAAAAAAATAATAAAAACTATTTTCAAATTAAGCGATAAATTAAACAAACCCTAAACTCTCTTATCGTTTTTCTCTTGCGGTTTGCCAATTTTTCAACAAATAAAAGCCTAAACGTTTAGCGGGAAAGATTAGTGTTTTACTATCTTTTTTTTTCAGATTTTATAATCAAAAATGCAAGGATTTTTTATTTTTATTTTGTTTTTTTTGTTTGCTTGCAAAAGATAAATGCTAGAAATATACTATGAAATCAAGAGAATTAGAGTGACCACGTCAAGTCGAGATAGAGTCGTGACAATACTGATCGTGTAGTATATATAACTACCCTTTAAAAAAAATTGAATGGTTTGTAGTTAAATTGGAAAAGTCCTTTTTTTTTTTTTGCAAGTGAAAAAAAATATTTAAATATGATTAAGATTAGTTTTTTTTTAATTTCTTATTAGATATTTATTTTTAAAAAAAATTTAATTAATCTTAAATTTAATTAACTTAAAATAACTTTATAATATATTTTAATAATAATAAATAATTTCTCTATTAATACGTACTCTTACTCTTGATCAATTAATACTTATTTCTATTATTTTTTTAAAATAATTAGTATTTTAATAATTTTTTAAAAAAAAACTTGGTAACATTATTGGGTTATATTGCACTAGGTTTTATTTAAAATACACTACTTATTAATTAAATTAACTAGGATCATGCGCAAAGCAACCGCACGCGCACTGGCTCATGACTGCGCATTCTTGTCGGTGGTGGTATGTGCCTTCTTCTCTTCAATCTGCGTCTTGGTTTGTGCTGCATCATGCTTTGTGCTCGTGCATATTAATTAATTAGTAATTTCGTGTGTAATACGTTTAGGAGACTGAGTCACCCTTTTTTCGATGCCATTTTTATTTTCACTCTTTTCATCATCTCTGGGATTCCCCCACTTTTCATCATCCAATATTCAATTGTATTTAATATTAAGAAAAAACAAACATTTTATATAATTTTATTGTGAAAATAACAAAATTAATTGTATGAATACTATAATTCAATTAATATTGTCAGAATAATAATTTATAGTGATAATATTGTTACAATAATTTTTTTTTATTCATGAAATTTTTATTTTATCTATAGTATTAATTACATTTTAATGTTATTGAAAAAAATTGTTATTAATGACATATTCTTATGAAAAAATAATTTGTATTGTGATAATATTGATACACATAATTTATTAATAATAACTTTATTAGACTATAGTTGTAATAAGGTGTAGCTAATACTATAAAAATATAATGAACATTTAATGTTGGGATTAACAAAAATTATTATAACAATACTATTAATTTTTTATTTTCTCCCATTTTATTCTTGAAATGCTAATAAAACATAAATTTACATTTATATTGGGTAATGATATTGACATAATAACTTTTTGTTAATGATTCGAATCTAAAATTTTTTAGGATATTATAAAAATTTGTATTATCGTAAAGATTTGTAATCATTATGAAATCCAATCGTTTGTGAGAGGGGTTCCAAACCCTATCATCTATCTTCAAAGTCAAGGGTAGATATCGGAAAGAACACCAATGGCAAAAGCATTCTACTAGGTCAACATTGACACTGGCATTGACAGATGATAGCTAAGGAACCAAGTGGGATTAGATAACGAGTCCATAGCACCGAATTGATGCCTATTTATCCATCACCAATAAATTCAAAAATGAGGAAGGGTAGTAAGAAAGAGCCTTGTTTATAAAAAAAAGTAGTACTAATGATAAAGTAATTGTAATAGCTCCTACACCAATGGAAATCAAAATTGAGTTTTCCTTCCACTAGTTGGGTAGAATAGATCCAATGCTTCCTTTAGTTTGCCCAAATATTCTCTTAGTTCTTTATTAAGAAGAAAGGACTATTCAATATGCAAATCCTATTTTGGAGTGAGATTTCCAAGCTTCGATTCTGTTTCAAATTTGAATGAAGAAAGAAAAAATAAACATAAATTTTTTATTACAATTTTTTTATATATATAAGATATATGTGATGTATTATTTTGGTTTGTTACTTGTAGATTAGTGACCTTGCTTGCTATTCTATTGCTATTCTAGCTTGTTTATTACAATATACCTTATTCTAGTATTGGTTGAGCTTACTTTTCCTTTCCTTGGTTTGGGATGCATACATCAAGAATGGACACTCTTTTCTTATGTGAATCTTAAGGTTAGAACCCTACCCTATTCTCGAACCCTCTTTCAAGCTTAACCCTACTCCCATTTCTTCTTGCCCAATTTCAAATCAATAGAATAGAAGATATCATATTCATTAAATTTCTAAGGGAATCACCCGCTTGACTAAATCAGTTATAATAGACACATTTTGCTTGTTGGAGGAAGGAATTCACCCCTATAATAGAAAGTCAAAAGCCATGTTCACTCGAGCAGAACTTATAATTGAAGATGCTCATGTTTTTCAACAAGGTTTGGGCTAAGGGTCCTTTTCCAACCCCTCTCTTATGCGTTCAGGGATCGTCCGTCTCATGGCCTTACCTAGTTATGTTATGGAAGAATTGAGCTTCTTGTTGGGCTAGTTATTAAGAGCCAACAATTGGTTGTAGGATTTCACTCTAACCAAGCTATCATCCTTGTGCAAGGCCCCTTAGAGCCTTTAACTTGTGATTAAAGTGAGTGTATTCCTAAGCCACAAACTTGGATTTGTATCTATTAATGGATACATCTGCTTTGGTTTTGGGATCCTCCTTTCTTCGATATGAGAAAAGATAGAAAGTCCTTAGCTTAGGATATACATAGCTTTCATTTCTACGCGCTTAGATCAGATAGTAGTCCACTTGATATCTTTACTTCACCCCCTCTATTCTTATATTTGAAGTTTGTCTCTAAGCTTCATCATTAGTGCCTATTGAGACTTATTTCCTCTCGATTATAGTTGAATGGAAGTTTCATTTCCTAAGTCTCAAATAATGTCTTTTATTGAGTTCCTATAGTGCCCAATACACTCTTGATATGAAATAAACCTCACGCCATAGAAATGAGATCAAAAGTCAAGGTCCCCTTAATAACCCTTCCTTTTTTCCAGAATTGGTCGAGAGAGAAGAATTCTATTACTATCAAAATGAACATAAATGAAGTAGTTAATGATGGGGTTACCATTATCTTCTTTGTAATGACAAACCTTATATGTATTTCTAAGAAAAGGAATTTGTCCCTGAAATGACATGATCATCTTTGCTCTAGTATTGCACAAAGTTTTCTCCTTGTCAAGAGGCATCACTACCTTATTTATAGGTGGTCTTTTCACTTTTTCTATTTCTTTGAGAGAGTAAAGATTGGATTTCTCTTCCAATCTCCCTTAGGACCCATGGTTTTGTGCCAAGTATCATAAGGGACCCAGATTTGAATACTCTAATATCTTTTGAGATCTTTTATTTATATATGTATATCAATATTGACACTATCGACAAGTAAATTGAGAAAGGTCATTAATAAACATTTACAGGATATTAAAGAAACGATTGGTTGGTCAATTTATTTCATGTTAGCCTTTTGTCAAATGGGGTTTTAATTTATTTGATCACATGACTATCTACAAAGGTCTTTGACATCATATCAGATTAATTAGTATTTTATCTAAATAATTAATTTCATATCTTCACGTTATTATAACTTCTTTTTAATTAAGGCCTTATATGTTAAGGTCAAATAATTGTGTGACCATGATTACTCGATTTAATTATTAAATATCAAAGAATATATTTTTATTAAAATTATACTTAATCTTCATGTTCTAGAATTTATTAGTTGATTTGTTATAATTGATAGATGCTTTAAATCATTTAGTTGTGGTTATTCATTAATAAATTCGTTTTAGAACACATATGAATACTTGTATTTTTTTTGTGCTAACCCTGGTTGTAGTTGTTCCATGAACGCGTGTGACTCGCGGAGAGTATATTGGAACCCTTGTCTGTATACCACTCATGCTAATCTTGAAAATTGTAAAAATAGAGTAGGGTTCCATAAGCAAGGTACATTGGAACCGTATCCTAGGGAGGGTAACATAAGATCGAGTTTGTACTTTAACTTTTGTCTTTACTAGTGGAAAGTTAGGTAGTTTGGTAAATCGGTGGTTTTCATTTTAGGTCATGATTGTTACCTAGATTATTTCCGCCTAATAATATCGTGTGTTATTTTTAATTTTCAAACTTTAATATTCACATACGATTGCATGTCTGACCGCTTTGTTTAGGTTATTAAACAATAAATTAATAAAATTTAAGAATAACCTATTCACCTCTTTAAGTTAATTAAATCTGTATTATAAACTTTCAATTAGTATCAGTGCATACACTAAAGATAGTTAATGATTTCGATTCATAGGGACACATGCTCACTAATGGAACTAATGAAAGAATATGGGTCATCTGTTAGACCCCAATTCTTTGATAGGTATAATCACTCTTACTAGAAGGCTCACATGCAAGCCTATCTCAGACAAGTTGAAAAATTTTGTGATTATATTCTTGAAGGTTGGAAACCACCCTCTATAATCAAAGATGGTGTAACATCCATAAAGACTAGAAAATAATATACCACTAAAGAAAAAACCCTTAGTGGTTCAAATAAAAAAGGCTTAAGTTTAATTTTTACTGTAGTGTCGATGGATGAGTTTCGTCGTATCTCTAACTGTGAGAAAACAAAAGATGCATGAAATTCACTTGCTCTTGCTCACGAGGGAACTTCCCAAGTGAAACAAACTAAACTAAAATTGTTGACATCTCAATTACTCTCTTAAAATCAGTAAGAATGAAACATTTACTCAATTTTAAAGAAGATTGTAGAATGAAAGTCACTGTTATAAAAGAGTGCAAAAATGTAGACACATTGAATATTGATGAATTAGTTTGATCCATCTAAACATATGAGCTTAATCTTGAGCCACCCAAGAAGAAGCAAAGAGTGTCCTTCAAAAGCTCAAAAAAGGTAATTTCTGATAGTAATAATTAGATTGATGATGAATTTATTATTTCAATTACTCGTAAATTCAAGAAGTATCTTAATACAAAGAACCAACATATTAATTTCCCTAATAAGGGATAATATAATCATTTTAAGGACAAAATGTCAAAATAACCTAACCCTAGGGGCTCAAATGATAAGAAATCTAAACCTACTGGTTCTTAATGTTTTACATGTAATTGTTTTGGTCATATATTTACAAAGTTTGCAAATAATAATAAGAAAGCTGGAAGAGCACTAAATACTAATTTTAGTGATACGAAGAGTGAACAAGAGAAAGGAAATAATTCAAAAGATAATAAGGGAGTTAACTCTTCTTGTCTTTCAACTAAATATAATGCATTTAGTTTTGAAGAATTATTTAGGGATCGTATAGATGTTAAGGAACAAAAGCACAAGCTTTTAAATGAAATGGTAAAATTGAATGATATAATTAGTGTTAAAAAACAAACACTTTTGACTTAGAAAAATAAAATTTAAAGTTGTTTGAACATATTGATACTCTTAATCTAAGTCTTGTAGGAACAAAATAAGAAAACTATAAACTCAACAAAGAACTTGTTAGTGCTAAGGAGACAATAAAAAGCTTAACATTAGGGACTAAAAAACTAAAAAAAAGTTTTGAGCTATGACAAATCACATGGTGATACATGTGGCCTTGGTTATATGGATGGGATCTTAAGACCTTCTACATCAAAAAACACATTTCTAAAGGTCTCTAACTCTACTTCTACTATTACTACTTATACACAAAAAACTATTGTACCTATGGCGGAAAAAGTTGTTACGTTTGTGTCTATTTGTCATCATTGTGGTAGAAAAAATCGTATAAAACCAAAATGTAATTTTTTTATGAAAGCTCCTGAACTTAATAATTCTTTTTATGTTTCACATAGTAGAGTTCATAACGTATTTGAAAATTCTATTAAGAAGTATGAAGTCTTAGGTTCAAAGAGGCAAGTGAAATTCAATAATTTTAATGGACTCATTATTATTATTCTATTATGCATATTGCATCATTATTAGGGATGAACGTGAAAGTATCGTTAAGTCTAAGAACACTCATATGAAACCTAAGATAGTTGAGTCTCGACCCAAAGATATAGATAAAGTAAAATGTAAGAAAATTTGGATTAAGAAGTATTGTTTTTTTGGTCATCTAATCATCTTTTATTATTTCACCTAGGTACTTTTGTTAGAGTACCTAAATAATCATAGGTGAGAAATTTTTATTATCTTTATTTTACTTATTAGTTAAATTTACAAAAATAAAATAATGAATAGAATCCTTTTTGGGCCAATAAGGTATAGGATTTATTCAACACTTACACACATACAACTTTGTTTTTAGTGGCTTAACTTATTTTGATGTTTATTTTATAAATGATTTTATAACTTTGACGTGTGTACACATATATCTTTTATATGTGATAATCGATATTGATATCAACTTATTCATACACTTACGAACATACATGTATGTTATGTTTGAAGTTTATGAATTCTCTTGAATGACACTAAGACTTCAACTAATCTTGATTGTAAAATTGTGTTTAGTTATATTTCTTACTTTCTAAATTTTTTCCATAGAGAGGCACCTAGTATTAATAGGATTGCCTATTATGATGTGTGAAGCTACTGCAATAAGAGGATAGATCCACCTAACAACTAGTGTGCAAGTCATTATGCTTGATTTATGGATCCTACATGTAAAAAAATTTAAAAAGATTGTGATAAAACGATTGTTTATAAAAATGTAGTTAGCATGCACAAAAAGAAATAACTAATAAAGGTTAAAAATAATTAAATAATGATGTGTCTCATTTATAAAATAAAAAGAAAAAAAATTAAGTCATCTCTCGATATATATATTTTATTTTATAAGATTGGAGACTCAATAACAAATTTATATGATAAATGATATTTTTTTCTTTGACTCTTTCTACATTGATCAGAAATTACTTAGTTGACATGTTTGTGGAGTTTAAACGTATATATTCCTTTTAAGTAAATGTTAATATATTATTATATATGTTAAGTGTGCTTGTGTGACTCTTCTATTCTACTTGCTTATTTATACAATAAATTATCAAAATTTAAAGAAAAAAATAATTTCTCAATTGATTGTATAATTGCTTGTGATTAAACAAGTTTATTACATTATATAACTATTTATGAAAATTAAAAAAATCTTATTTTTATTTATTTACATCTTTTTTCTTATTTATTAACTATTTAATTAGTTTTACAATTAGAGAGTCATAAGACATAGGGAGAGTTTAAGTCACATTCTACTTTTGTATTAATCAGCTTTTAAATTGCTTTTTTATCTTTAAGAAGAGTTTA
Organism: Hippophae rhamnoides; assembly: GCA_033030585.1. Taxonomy (NCBI): domain Eukaryota; kingdom Viridiplantae; phylum Streptophyta; class Magnoliopsida; order Rosales; family Elaeagnaceae; genus Hippophae; species Hippophae rhamnoides. The sequence continues at coordinate 42,709,953 of CM065434.1, forward strand.
GCTCAATGGCTTTGTCCAATACTTTGCCATTTTCATATGTCAAAAAGGGAAAGGCTAACTCATTGTTTCATTTTCATGATTCATATTGTTATGCATATATAATAGAACAAATTTAGGGTAAGAATGCTTTGCATTATTTTGCTTTATGTTAAGTTTGATTGATATGAATGCATACACTACATGATTGTTCTCTACACTTCACTTATTTTTATATAAATTGAACTAATATACAATGAGTCTTTCAAACCAAATTGTCATATGCTTTGTCTATGCCATTTCAGTTACTTACTAGCTTTTTAAGTTGTACCAAAGATGGATTCACGAGACCATAGGATAGTTCCACTATTGTTTATAGGACATCAATTTATTTTTATCTTATTCCTATGAGTGTCATTTAATGAGAGAGAGGTTTTGTCACATGAAAATGGCAAAGAAGGAGTTTGTAAAGACCATAAGTATTGACTATTTTTGTGAACCAAATATTTACATGTAAACTTGTTTTTAAGCTCATTATCAAGTCTATCAAGCAAAGTTAAAGAAATGTTTGAATTCTCAATAGTCGTAATTTAGGTATATCTCTTATATTTATCACACTTAGTATTTTACTCATGCATTCAATACACATGTAATTATTTTTATTGTTAAAATATTTATTTAAACTTGAGTCAATTTATGAAAATATCACTTTGTCTTTTCTTAAGTGTGCTTAAATTTTTTTAAAATGTGTCTTAAAAATGACTTATTATTTTATTGAGACTTTTAATGAACTTTAGGTAATTAAACCCAAAATAAATTAACCATAATATTATTAAATTTTTGATATATATATATATTAGGATTGAATAGTGCTTGTGCCAAAAAATACTTAAAGAAAATATACATTATCAATATTATTGGAGGTCTCTCTCGAAAAGAAAAAAAATACTAGTAATATATGCTTAATTTTCTTGTTCTAGAATTTGGTAGTTGAATTGCTTTAGTTAATATATACTTTAAATTATCTATTTAGCATTATTAATTATTAAATCCATTTTAAAACATACATAGATATTGTATTTTTTTGTGCTAATCCATATTGTAGTTATTATGTGAACATGTATGATTAGCAAGGAGCTTATTAAAATATTGATCTAGATATTGTTCACATTAATCTTGAAAATTATGAAAACATAGCAACGTTTCATAAGTAAGCTATATTGGGACAATATCTTAGGGATGATAGCATAAAACTAATTTTGTACTTAAATGTTTGGTTTTCATAGTGGAAGGTTAGGTGATCCAGTGGATCAGTAGTTCTTTTCTTAGAAAATTATTGTGACATAGGTTGTTTACACATAAAAATATTGTGTCATTTTTAATTTTTGCACTTTACTATTTACATGCGATTTTTTCCTAATGAATTTATGGTTTTTCTCTTTATAAGGTCATAGTTGTGACCTAGGATTATTTTCACTTAAAAATACCAGATCTTATTTTTAATTTACATATTTACTATTTACATGCGATTGTATTTCTGTCTACTTTATTTAGGTAATTAAATTATAAATTGATAAAAATTTAAAATAACTTATTCACCATCTTTAGATTAATTAGGTCTGTAATATAAGCTTTCAAATTTATTCCATTTATATAACATTTTTTAATACAAAAATGATAAGTACATACAAATTTGTACTATTATCGTCTATGATATAACATGTTGTAAAATAACTTTAAAAATGATTAAATTATTAATTCTTATACTTGTAACATGTAATTATTTGGGTAAATTTGTGTAAAATTAATTTTTTTTTCAATATATGTTATATACATGTTTTTCATGTTTATTTTATGAGTAAATAATCTTGTATTACATTCATTGTATTGTTATCAATTTATATATTTTTTATTAGTTTTCATACCAGAGTCCATCTATTAAAGAAAGTGGGATGAAATATTTATTTTAGAATAGCCTTATTATTTTAACATATTTTTTTAATACAAGAGCAAAAATTTTAATTTTAGAGAGTTTTAAATTATTTAATAAATTATTTAATTATTATAATATTCGTATTTTTTGTTCTAAACTAACAATTTCTTTTAGTTTAAGAAATTGTTATTTTTATTGTAAAAAACATTAATCCTAATAGTGGGGAGCTAGAAGATTATTTTTGGGTGGACTTACATATTATTTTACAAAAATATAAGATTATGTGAAAATTGTTTTTAAGTAATAATAAAATTAAAATTTTTATATAAAATAATTCATGAATATAATAATTTTTAAAGTAAAATATGTTGTATTAAAATTACAAATATAATTAAATGTTACTAAAATAGTTTATATATTTCAAACTATAAAATTCTTATATAATAAAAAACATTAACTAAATTATATATCAACTAATTATAAAGATGGATCCAGATATTAATTAGAGGAAAAAAAAAGGATAAATAGTAATAAATAAGGTAAAAATGATAATTTTTTAGTTAACTTGATTAATAAATATGTAAATAATTAATAAAAAAAGAATAAAATAAAAGTAGAATATAACATATTATTAAAATAGGTGAGATAATTTTTTTATATATTTATTTGCTCATTTAGAATAAATTTTTTTGTGTTAAAAACTCAGGTTTAACTCAACTCAATAAAATTTCATAGAGTTAAGGGTTAACCAAGCTTATAAGCAGCATTGTTGTCCATAACCCATAGGTCCAAGAATATGAACCTGACTCTGATACCATGTTAGAAACTCAGGCCTAACTCAACCCAATAAGATCTTATTCAGTTGAGTTAGGCCTGAGTTTATAACATGGTTTCAAAGACAGGTTCTAATCTTAGGACCTGACCTGTGGGCTATAGGTAGCAGTACTGCTTATAATCTTGGACAATCATTAACTTTGTTATTGGCCTCTATGTGCTTGGACCTTGAGATCTACCATAGTCTCACTGTGGCGCTTATGTTCACCTCTGTTCGTCGTGTGGAGGGGGGTTGTTAAGTATTCTTGTCCCACATCGACCATGAGTAAAGTAGGAATGTTGCTTATAAGTCTAAACAACCTTTAATTTAATGAGATCTTATTAGGTTGAGTTAAGCCCGAGTTTTTAACATTTTGTTATACTTTTATGTACTTTATTTATTTTTAGTATTTTAATTTAATTTTTTTAATTTCTTCTAATATTTTATATAATTGTATAACTCGTATACTCGTCATTGAGCTCAAATTATAATTTTTTTATATAGTGATTAAGTTAGTAAATTTAATTTTTAATTGATTTTAAGAATAATGTGTTTATATACATAAAATAAAATAAAAATTGTTTGAAAATTAGACTAGGCTTTAGTTAGAGGTGTCAATTTTTGCAAAGCTAGGCTAGCTCAAATTAATCCAAATGGTAGCTCAATGCAAATTTAATTCAAGCCAAAAAAGGTGAGCCCAAACTCAAATAAAACACAAACGAGTTGGTTCAAACTGACCCAAATTAACTTGAATTATTGATTGCATTTTTTTAACAAATTGAACTTTTTTTTATAAATAAAAAAACATGTTTAATGATTAAAGCTTAATAGCTCAAATAACATTACATGAGATACAAAAAATGGGGGGAACAATATTACAACGACTAGATGACTAATCTTTTGAACAAATAATAAATTAATATTGAATAAACAACTCACGTACACAATAAAATTCTTGGAGATAATACAACTCCTCACACACACATATTATGTTACAATAACTAGTTGATAAATATCTGACATAAATCATGTGTGTCCTTCATATCACACTTACTATAATGGCTTGTGAAAGTACTTGTTCCATTCTAATATCTATTTTGATATATTTGATCGAAATATTTGCACTTTTCTCATGGGATATTATTAGAAGTCAAAGGAGAGTCTTAAAATGTGCTCATATCCATGATTTTTTAACATTGTCTTTTGTTTATTTGAATTTGAAATAACATCAATAGTGGTTTCATCTCCTTCTATTGTGTTCTTCATTATATTATATATCACATCTTCATCCACCTTTATATTACTTATTTGACTTAAATTGAACCATATTTGTAAATTTATAACCAAAAATAAAATAATAAATAAATTAAGCAACCAAAAGTTATAACACAAAAGATAAATTTATCATGTATATTATGATACTTTTATTCTAAGTACATAATAATTAAATTTCTCTTGACAATACCAATTTACCTACATTGTTAATAAGTTATGAATATAATATAATATTCATTAATATTCCTCCTTTTCAAACTCTACCTCTTGTTTTTACGTTATTTCTTTTATTTTATTTTCATTTAATTTGTAGTTGAGTTTGTTAATATGAACATAACAAAATAAATAAGTTATGACTTATGCAGAACTCATAATAATTTTAAGATAATGACTTTCTATTTTTTTTTAAATGTTCCTCGTAAGAATTGTATTATAATAAAAGAAGAAATAAGTTTTTCAAATTTTAAATTTTTAATCTAAGTTGTAAGTAGTAACGTGTTATAACTTTTTATTTTTTTTAATTATATTTCAAACTAATTGAATGATTCAAATCTAATTCTTTTTTTAATTATTTGAATTGATATAAATTTAACCTAAATTTAATTCGATTCAGATTTTACGATTTATATTCGATGAAGTTAATCGAGTTAGATATAATTATATTAATATATCTAAAGTTTTATTATTGATCACCTCATTGGTTACCTATAAAAAAAATTCCTCTTGAAATTAATTTGAAGTTAATCTCCCGAACTTAATTCAATGAAAGCTTTCTTTCAAAAATATAAAATTGGACTAATTAAGAATTTATATCTTATAGCGTCTTTGGCTGTTTGACAATCTTCAATGGCTTTCAATTGATGTTGTTTACGAGCACCAGGTAACACATTCAAACACTATCACTATTACAATAAATAATATTTAAATTAACATTTAAAATCAATTTTAATTTAAAAACTAATTTATAATAAATTGTGATGTTAGCATCAATTATACACGTCATTTATGGGTATCGTTCACACTACACTTCAACGAAAACGTAACGTAGTGTGTATTTTATATGTCAATCGACATTATATGTAAGTTTAAATAAATTGTAAGCATGTTATTTTAATAATATAATTTTTAATTAGAGTGTTATATTTATTTATTATGTTATTATATATATGTTAAATAATTAAAAAAAATAAAAATTAATATAATATTATAATATTTTAAATAGTATAGTAAAATAAAAATTATTTTTTTTAATATATATATATATATATATATATATATATAATCAATATAAAATGATTATAATTATAAATATAAATTTAATCACCTATCTCACGCCTATCCATACTTTCAACCTTGATATAATTGTTTGCATGTGTTGGGTGACTTGTAAGCATCTATTTAAACCAAAAGTTATTATATTGCAAATTAAATACGCATGAATGACATAAAGTTAAATTAAATATATATAATATTTGAATTCGATTTTCAATTACCAGTGCGTGTATTTGAGTCATATATATATATATATATATATAATCAAAAGACAAAAAAAAAAAACACAAGTTATTAAATTAGAAACGGAACCCTTCTGTATTTATAATTTCTTATAGTATGCCTTTTAGTATTTCTTAATAATTATGAGAAATAAGACTAACGAAAATTTGAAAAACAAGGCCAACATAGAATTATTAAAAGAAAAGCACTATTTATTTTAATTTATTGTCTCACTATGATAATTATTTATTTGTTTATATGAGCTATTATGATATAATAAATTAATATAAATAGAAATATTCTTACGAAAATAATGCATTTTTATAATATTTTTGTAACTTATTATGTTTATTTTTTTAAAATGGTTATATTGTACATTTTTATAATATTTTTGTAACTTATTATGTTTATATTGTATAATTTTATTCTTTATATTTAGGGGTGTAAATTTATAAGCATTATGTGGATTTATATTATATTTGTTCGTATTCATGTCGTCCAATCAAATTTTATACTTTTTTAATATTATAAAAAATTAAATTATTTTAAAAAATTATTTATTAATAATCATAATAATAATAAAACTTAATATCTTTACAAGTATAAAAAAAAAATTAATTCTAACTAAAACATAACTCAATCTGTATAGTTTGTGTTTTGATTTACGGCTAGAATTACCACCCCAAAATTACACTAATGGGTCTTAACCTCGATCTATATTTTATATTTATGTTTTCTTACCTTGTTTTCATTGTAAATTAGTTCTTTTATTTTAATTTTTCATATTTTTTTATTTTTCTCATGTTTTAGTTATTTTATATTTTAAATTTTTACGTTGAATCGAAATTTTGTGACAAAGTAAAAGTTATAAGTGTAAGAAAAAAAAAAGATATCAGTGAGAAAAATTAAAGTAACCAATTTATAAAAAAAAAGAGATCAAAAATAATGATATTATAATAATATAATTTATTAATATTATAATTTTTTATGAATATTAACTTTATATAACAATAATTATACTAAAATATAATTAATTACAGAAATAAAATAATCAATTCACACACTTTTATAAAAATTACAATGACATTTTCATCGTCAAAAGTAAGGTGTAGAAATTAAAAAAAAATAAATTATAAAAATAAAAAATATATATAAATTATGAATCATTTCAATAATTCAACCAATTATTCATAATGAATTAGAAAAATTTGTCCATTTTTCTTATTTCAACTACTACAAAACAGAGTGTCCTTTCGTAAATATAATGATATTAGACTCGTATGATTATTAATTATTTTTAGTGTATATTATTTATATTAATTAATTTATTTATCTCTTATTAAGTATTTATTTTCATCTCATTATATATTTTAAAAATAATAAATAATTTCTCACCCTTTAATTAATTTTATATTTGATAGGATAATACAAAGAAAAGAAAAAAAAAACCTCCCAAACTTAAAATAAATAAACTTGACAAATAAGCAAAAAGAGAAGAAACATGCTTTCTTTTGCTAGCGATGGACAAAACAAAATTGCATTTTTAGTCACTACCATATTTTCAGCTTTGTGAGTCTGTCTGATAAAAATAAAATAAATTCTAATCCCCTCCCAAAAATGTGTAATAAACCAAGAATTTCAGAATTCAGATTTCTCCAGCCAAAACATTTAAAAGAGAAAAATTAAATTAAAAAAAAATAAAAATTAAAAAACTATGTATAGCTGGAAAAGCCTGGAAAACCTACTCTTCCAAGAAGTGCTTCACGATCTTCACGCTTGGTTCTATAATCTGTTTCTCCCACATTTCTTTCCATCGCTTCCCTAAAACGGAATCGGATGACGTCGTCATCATAAGCGCTTTAAAAGCCTCCGTCGCGTCCATTCTCTGTAGGTCCCACCCGGCCCCTCTCAACTTCTCGATCCTCCCCACTTGTTTCTTTGCTAAACGGCACGTGTTCTCTTTTACTTCTGTAACAGCTTCCTCAAATGCAACCCGTCGCAGTCGATCAATATTATTCTCATTCTCTTCAACAAAACGATGACCCCGACCCGGTTTGAACTTGGCAAAATACCTGTCGAACTCCGGCACTCCTATTGCCTTCTCCAAACCGGTCCGGTTCACTCCCGATACATGATAAAAGTCTGCGAGTTCTTCAAACATTCCCGACTCAATCATCTCCTCGACTCGTTTCGATAAGTATTCAGATAACACCATGAACGAAACATCCACCCAAAGAAAGCAACAGTCGTACCTCAACTCAGAGGAAATATCAGTCTCTGTTATTTTATCCTGATCTTCAGAGAACACGTTCCGACAAGGATCGAACTTATCAACAACAAGAGCATGAATAAATGAATTAGAACCACCAACCAAAACGGGAAGTTTTCTACGAGAACTGATATCTGAAATAACCTTCCCAGCGATTTCTCGAAAATCAGAGGGGCTCAACTCGCCATGACTTGGTTCGAACTCGCCCAGAATATGATGAGGAATTCCATTCTGTTCTTCTAAAGTAATCTTGTTAGTGGTGATATCCAAACCTTTGTAGAATTGCATTTTGTCCGAGTTTATGATTTCGCAGAAAGGGAAATGGGTTCCGAGGTCAATGGAGAGACGGGACTTACCGGTGCCAGTAGAACCCATGATGATAACGAGCTTATCTTTCTTCTTGGGTTTGTTATTAATGGTGAGAGTAACGTTAGGTTGGTTATTGTTATGGTTACGGGTAATAACGGAGGAGTCCATGAAAGAGCGAGGCCAACTGGCTTTATAGCCAGTGGGGTTATGGGAAACGAAAAGGTAAAGAGAGGAAAGAGGAGTACAAATATTGAAAGCAGAGGAATAATAATAATGGTGGGTTTTGGTGAAGGGTGTGGTTTTTGCCTTTTTGTTTTTTGCTGAGCTGTGCTGCTGAGATAATATATAGTACCTGAAGGACACGGAGTGATTATTTGTCATAAATGGTATCTGTTATTAGATTAAGATTTTTACTAATTATTAAAAATATTATTTTATGTTTAAAAGGATACCATAATAAGAATGTTTAGAGAATTGAGAATGAATATAACTCATAATCTCATTTATTTGGAAGAAAAAAAAATTAAAATAGATTAAATCTATTACCATTAACAAAATAATACTTTAATTTTTTACTTATTAAATTTCTTATCTTAATAAAAAAATATAGTAAAATATTATTTTGTAAAATAATCGAATTATTTTCTTACAATTTTGAAGCGTAAAAGTAGAGTAATACATGTTTATTATTTTATAAAACTAATTTATATGATTATTTTTATAAATATAATATATTTATGATATTTTATTTAATAAGTATAAATTAAAAATATATCTTTATTAAAAACAACTATATTTTTAAAATATATATATATAACTCAAATGAGGTAGTTAATCAAATTTTCCGTAAGAAATTTAAAGGTATACAAATTTTATTCTTTATACATTAGTTAATATTAATTAAATTTTATCAAATTAAAAAATATATTTTATATTTTAAAGGTTACGAAAATAAGAATGTTTAGATAATTGAGAAAGAAAATCCCTCGTAATCTCATTTATTTGGGAAAAAATAAAATTTATTAAATTTATTACCTTTAATAAAATAACACTTTAAATTTTTACTTATTAAGGTGTTTTTATCTCGATAAAAAAAATCATAAATCTTATTTTATAAATTAATTGATTTATCTTATTTCAATTTCGAAATGAACAATTGTAATAATACATATCTATTATTTTACAAAATTAATTTATGTGATCATTTTTATAAATATAACGTATTTATGATACTCTATTTAATAAGTATGAATTAAAAATATATTTTCATTAAAAATAAAAATAGTTCTTTTACAAGATATATATATATATATATATATATATATCAATATAATTGAAATGACATTCTTAATGTATATATATTTTGGATAAATAAATTTAAAGGTAATCAAATCTTTCATAAAAAAATTTTAAGGTATACTAATTTTAATCAATTTTATATAAAATTATTTAAATTTTATTCTTTATATATTAGTTAATATTAATTAAATCTTATTATATTAATTAACTAATAAAATTTAATAAAAAAAATTCATGTGTAGATAGGATAAAAAATACCTTAATATAAAAGAGCCTCGATTTTGAAAATTAAAATTGTAAAATAATTTTAATTTTAATTGTTAGAAAATTATATCACTAATTTACTTTATAGTATTGTGAAAAAAAGTCCAAAATCTACCCAATATATACTCTTTGTCATTCATTAACTAAATTCAATAATTAAATTTTTATCTCATAATTTATTCTTTGAAAAAAAAATACTTTACTAGATAAACGATTAATTAATGTTTTAACATTAAAGAATTATGTAAATTTAGAAATTAAAAAAGATTACTAATAAAACAACGTATACACAACTATGAACATTAAATTTCTTATGTAACTAAAGGCAATTAAAAAATTATTAAAAAAAAACAATGAAAAAGGTGAACCCTTTAATATCAAAGGGCTAATAAATTTGTTTTCAATGAATATCATCAACCAATATTCTTAACCCTCTCCATTAATTCAACCTCTTTAATTTTAGAACTTATAACCGCAAAGAAATACAAAAGTAACGTACAAAATGTTTATAACACATTCTCATTAAAATCATTCATCATAAGTTATGGAATACTAATAAGTTACAGAAATTAATGACTATAAATCTTTTTAACTAAAAATAATCTTAGAATATTTATCAAATGACATGGATGCTCGCAATGATTCTTTAACAATTTTAACTTAAAATCTCAATCAAAATTAAATTATAATTAAACATTAAATTTATCATGTAAGTTTTTTTAATAAAAGATTATAATTAATAACGTACCAATTTATAATAAATTTAAAATCGGTTCGTTGAAAAATCGACACTATATGTATGACGTAGTATCGATTTTACGTGTCAATGGACGCTACACATGTAGAATCGATGCTATGTCCTACGTGTAGCATCGATTCAACACGTCAACCGACGATATACATATGTATATTTTCTTTTTTTTCTCTTTTTTTTCACAGCGTTGTAAACAACATTCAAAAACCTAAAATTGACACTCATCTTCTACTCTTTTTCATTTTTTGGCTACCTATTATCACCAATTTCAGTGTCATTTAGTGGGTTTTCTTCATCTACAAATTATCTTTCATATTTTTTATTTTTTTTAGCGAAATAATCAAATTTTTATACTCATTTTCTCACTTACAAAAACATCATATATTTTTTTCATTTCCTTCATTTTGTCACTTCATTTGCTCTTATAAATATTTCTATTGATCCTACACATTTATTATTCACTTTATATTATTTTTGTATATTATGTGTATAAATTTTTGTATTATGTATGTTATTATTTTTATTATGTAAGTTTTGTATAAGTATTTAATAATTATATTTATGTGTATATATTTTTTATGTTTGATTTTTATGTAATTACAATCAATTATTTGTATTATTTAAACTTTGTTAAATAGATTTTAGTTTTTTTCTGCTATATGTGATCGAATACAGGTTCTAATAAGTAAAATATATAAAAAAAAGAAAAAAAAATCGATTGAATGCATGAACCGACTATAAATTTTAAATCTTGTCATTTAAAGTCGTTAAAACTTGTTTTTATAGTAATGTTACTTCCATTTTACTTTTATATGTTTATTATTCTAATAAGTTTAAATTAATTTATAATAATATATACATTATTACAATGCTTATAACCTATCTCCGTCGCAATGGAGAATTAATAAGTATATAATCTGTTAATTAAAGTTTGTAAATACATGTTTATAATATCATTACCTTATTTACATTCGGATCTGTTTGTTTCGTTCTTCTTCAGCCTCATGAACACTGTTGCGTGTTTTTCAACACACGAACTCGTGCAAGTATACACGGTCGCAAGTAATAACATTTATAAGTAAAGATCGATCCCACGGAGATTTGTTACTATAGTTTGTTGAGTACTAAAATTATTTCTTCCTGATTTATCCAAAATAATCACGATATGGAAAAGGTAAAAAGAAAATAAAAGAACTCTAGGATTGCAATTTTTCACCAAACTAATCCACTACAATCATATTATTTTCTTTGGATTTATATTTTTTTAGTACATTTAATTTGTCAACCTAAAACTTCTTTTTTTATTCATACATCTCTTCCGAGCTCCATACAAACACACCTGCTAAATTAATTCACTACATCTCTAGCGAGAATTAAATTGATTAAGATTCATTAAGTTCTAAGTTCTCAAATGGCCACACATACAATTAGGGTATATTCCTATCCTTCATCATACATGTCATTCTATTTACGAGCAATATACACAAAAATTCCTTTCTCAAGTTTATTTTTATGCCACAAATCGTTTTGATAAAATTCGTAAATAATCAAAAAGCATTAAGCACAAAATAGAACGAACAAATCGAATGTCTTATAAATCTATAAACAAAAATAATTAAAATTAAAGCTTCATAAATTTAGATCAAATGCAACCCTAGAAAAATTAAATTACTTCATAAAATTAAAATTACAATAGATTCATAAAAATAAGATGAAGAAGAAGGAAAATTAAAACATCAAAAAACGAAAATATTTGGAACACGCAGAACACAACAAAAGCCAAAAAATGGCTTCTGCGTGTTCTGCACTCCAAAACCGAACACCACAAAAAATTCTACACTCCAAAAACTCTTCTCCAACCAAAAAAACTTTCTTACAACTAAAAACTATCTCCTATTTATAGCTAAAAAAAATACATCCAAAAATAATACATTTCTTTTTTTTTTAAAAACGCGTAAGCAATATTTTTGTATCGAAAATAGAATCGACGCGTATTGATTTTCGATATTATTATTTTAATTTACGCGTGAAACAGGGCGCCGATTCTGCGTTTTTTTTTTAATTCAAAGTGCACGCCACGTGTCGCTTTCTGATTCGCGGACAAATTAGTGGGACATGTGGGCAAAGATCTCATTCGCAAGCACACATGGGCGCACGTGCACCTTGTCGCACCTGATCGGGGCGCGAGGAAAGGACGCAACTACCGGGAAACGGGGCGCGATCCAGCCGCGTCGCGCGCAGCGTAAATAGGCCACGTGTCGGACTTTGATTAGCTAAAATATTCGCGGGACACGTGGCGCATTCTTATTCTCAGAAAAACCGAAGACGCACGTCATTGTAATGGACCGCGTCACACAGATTGTTACACAATGCTCCGTACAAGGCGTGTACTTGACGGGCGTTGCACCTGGACCGTAGACCGATCCACCCGGCCACCGATCGCCTCGGGAATTCAAGGCACCGGCTACGTGGTCCCACTCGACGCCGCATGCGCAACACGCTGGGGCCCATTGGCACGCCGAGCCGCGCGAAGACTGTACACGCGATTTTTCCTCGTCCGATCGCACGCGCCAAATCCGGGACCGTTGAATCTTGATCGACGGCGATGATTTTCGTGATTTCAGGCGAAAAGCGATTCTTTTCCCCGCGTTAAAATTCAAACTTTTATTAATTATATTTTGACCCACAAATTTAATCCAAATTACATTTTTAACTTTCTTAAATTACACTTTAGCCCTTTTCTAATTTTAAATTAAATTTTTAACTTTTAATAATTATAATTAAGCCCAAATTTAATTTAAATTATATTTTTGATTTATATAAATTGTAATTAAGAAACTATATTATCATAAATTATATTTGTGGACAAAAATATGAAATTAAGTACATTTTCGATACAAATTATTTAATTTTATTAAAAATGTATTTTTGGCAAATAAAAGGAAAATATTAATTTATTTAACAAAAATTAATAAATAATAAACGAACATAGCAATTATCATTACTAAAATTGATGCAAATAACTGTATAAAATACAGTTATCAAACACAACAAACTTGAGCCTCGATCTAGACTTTGTTGTTTTCTTGGTTATGGTGAAACTCAAAAAGGGTATCGATGCTATGATCCTGTCTCACATCGTCTTCGTGTTTCCCGTAACGTTGTTTTTTGGGAACACCGCTTATTTGTTGAACTTTCTCACTTTCGTTCTTCCCTAACTAATTCAAATGTTTTAGAAATTTTTCCAAATGAGTCTCTTTTTCCTTCTACAAATACTTCTAATCCATCTTTGGACTTCACTATTCAATCTTCAGATATTTTTGATGATTCTCCTAGACAGGTCGTAGAAGAACAGGTTGATAATGAGCTACCTCACCTTGAACATAGGTCCCTTGCTCCTACTCCGTCTGAAGATCCTCAACAAGACATTCCACCTCGCCACTCAACCTGGGTAAGATCCATTCCTACACATTTACTTGACTATCATTGTTACACTGCCCTTGCTACACTCCATGAGCCTCACACCTATCGTGAGGCATCTACTAACCCTTCTTGGCAGATTGGAATGAAAGAAGAAATTGATGCATTAACCAAAAACCATACTTGGGATCTTGTTACTCTCCCTCCTGGTCAATCTGTGGTTGGTAGTAAGTGGATCTATAAGATCAAGACTCGCTCTGATGGGTCTATCGATCGCTACAAGGCTCGTCTTGTAGCAAGAGGTTTTACACAAGAGGTTTTACACAAGAGTATGGGATTGATTATGAAGAGACTTTTGCTCCAGTTGCCCGTATTTCCTCTGTTCGTACCCTCTTAGCTGTTGCTGCTGCTAGTAAATGGGACCTTTTTCAGATGGATGTTAAAAATGCATTCCTTAATGGGGACCTGCATGAAGAAGTCTATATGCAACCTCCTCCTGGTCTTTCTGTTGAAACAAATAAGGTTTGTCGCCTTCGACGTGCAATTTATGGCCTTAAACAAGCTCCACGAGCATGGTTTGCCAAATTCAGCTCCACCATCCTTCGCTTGGGTTACACTGCCAGTCCTTATGATTCTGCCTTATTTCTTCGTCGTAATGATAAAGGCACCATTTTGCTTCTTCTATATGTGGATGATATGATCATAACTGGTAATGACCTCAGTGGCATTCAAGAACTCAAGGATTTTCTTAGTCAGCAGTTTGAGATGAAAGACCTTGGACATTTAAGCTATTTCTTGGGTCTTGAGATCACTCGTTCCACAGATGGTCTTTACATTACTCAAGCAAAGTATGCATCTGACCTCATATCTCAAGCTGGACTCACTGACAGCAAGACTGTTGACACTCCAGTTGAACTTAATGCGCATCTGACACCATCAGAGGGGCAACCATTGTCTAATGCCTCTCTTTATAGACGATTGGTTGGCAGTCTGGTTTATCTTACAGTTACTCGTCCAGACATCTCTTATGCTGTTCATCAGGTGAGCCAGTATCTATCTGCTCCACGATCAACTCACTATGCTGCAGTTCTACGTATTCTACGATACTTGAAAGGCACTATCTTCCATGGCCTTTTCTACTCAGTTGATTCTCCTTTAGTACTTCGTGCATTCTCTGATGATGATTGGGCCAGAGATCCCACTAATCGCAGGTCCACTACAGGTTATTGTTTTCTCCTTGGTTCTTCTTTGATTTCTTGGCGAAGTAAGAAACAAACCTTCGTGGCACGCTCTAGTACTGAAGCAGAATATCATGCTCTTGTTGATACCACATCTGATCTTCTTTGGCTACGATGGCTTCTTAAGGATTTGGATGTGTTCACATCCTCTGCTACTCCTCTTTATTGTGATAATCAGAGTGCAATTCATATTTCTCATAACGATGTCTTTCATGAACGAACTAAACACATCGAGATTGATTGTCACTTCATTCGCTCTCATCTTATCCATGGTGCTCTCAAGCTTTTCTACGTTTCCTCCAACGATCAACTTGCAGATATCTTCACTAAGGCACTTCCCAAAGGACGCACTCGTAATTTGGTTGACAACCCCAAGTTGGTCTCACATCCACCTTGAGTTTGGAGGGGGATGTTAATGTATATCTAGTAACATATTAATGTATATATATATATCTACTAATGTATATCTATTTACTTTAGGGATATCTATATTTAGTTACTTTAGATATATCTAGTTTACTTGTAATTCCTATATAAAGGCACCATGTATATTCATTTGATTACAGGATAGAATACAATCATTAAGTATTTCTAACACATACTTTGTTCGTACACATATGACATGCTCGTGTTGTCTTTAGTGATGTATATTTTCAAGCTATATTTTTTTCTTTATTTTTTGTAATACTATGTATTGCACCAGCTTAAGGGTAGGTCAGTTGAAAACAATTAAGATATACATTGTTGATACTGTGCTTTCTGAACAAGAGGTGCATGGTTCGAGATTTTAGTCTCCTTCTCATTTTGAACTAAGTATATGTTATTAGGTAATGCTCGTATAAGAAATTATAGAATTTGGTCAGTCTCCTATTTTACGTATGATTATATATATCATTTTTCTTTTAAGAGTTCTTTTTGAGAGAATTAAGACATAGATTTCTTCATGGTATCAGAGCCAGGTGACTTGGTTGGTATTCGGTCAGTTGTAAAGGATAGACCCTGCGCCGGTGTAAGGGGGAGGCGTTTCATATCCCTGGTTGAAAATCGATGTAAGGGGGAGTGCTGAAGTCCTACATCAATTGATCACTAAGTTTTCGCTATACTTATAAGTTTATGGCAATCTGTCCTCTTTAATAGTTCTTTTGGAGGGAGTGAGGCCATGAATTTTTTCAATTATATCATGCAATAAATGATCCTTTTGATTCCAACGTAATGTAAATTTTGAAAATGGTAGAAATAAGAATTTATATTAAAGAAATGGAATTTTTATTTTAAGATTCCAAACATACCGTCGAAGAGTACGAATTGTTGTAAGGCTAAAAAGAATGGCATACCCAAATAGTAACTTATCAAGGACTTTATTTTAGGATGATATTACATTATTAGATGATTTGATTTTTGGAGAGAAAAATTATAGAAAAATTAAAAGATGTGAAGTGAATTATATAAATCTTATATGAGGTTCATATATATATATATATATATATATATATATATATATATATATATATATATATATATATATGTATATGTATATGTGTCAATTATATAAACTTACACATCGCAATTTGATGGTTTAGACTAGTGGTCGATCTTTCAATACCCAAAGTTACGCTATGTAAGTAAGGGCATTCTATGATTATTGTCATGGGTGTAAGCACAAATTGAGTCTTCTTAGAGCAATACATTTGTGGCTTAGATTGTTTAAGAGTTGGGCTTCAGGTTGAACTATACATTCAAACATTGAGTCCCGTATTCTTTCAATTATGTATAGTAGATGCCAAAATGTTGAGATGATTTGATTTTAGAAGAGAAGAACTAAAGAGAAGTCAGATAATTGAAAATGAATTGTATGGATCTCATATGAGATCTACGTCCATATATATAGAACATTACATGTACACATATCAATCATATAAGAGTACACATTGTAGCGTGTTAAAAAATACATATATAAATACATAATTTAACTTAACGTTAACAATTTTGATGACTCGAACGGGTGATTGGCCTTTCAATATCCAAATTTACTCTATATAAGTAAGAGTAATGTATAATTATCGTTGTGGACACGCGAATGAATTGAGTCTTCTTAAAGTAATGCATCTAATGGTTTGGATTGTTAAAATATTTTGCTTCAAATCAAACCATATATTTATTTAAGCATATACCACTTAAATTATTATTACAATAATTTTTCTTTATTTAAATTATATTAGATAATAATACTATTAAAATATATTAAATAAATAAAACGGGTAATTTATGAACTTTTAGTCCACGATAACGAATTGATTGAAACAATATCATGTTCACCCACCCTTTTTAAGTTACATATTATAAGTTTTACGTTAGTTTTTCTATTTATTTAAATTTTAACCACAATATTAATTATATAATTATTTTATTTAATCGAAAATTTATTTGTTTTATATAAAACTTTTTAGTATTGTTTTGTTATTAGAACACTTTTTAGTGTTATGATTTATATAACCACGCATAATAAAATTCATTTTTTATGCATGTCTTCGTAAAGGTAGGACTTTTTTTTTTTTTTTGGAAATATATGAAAATTCTTTTAGACCAAAATTTTTTTATATGCTACATAAGTATTTACTCTTTTATGGAGATGAAAAAAGAGAGTAAAAATACGTGTACTGGTGAAAAACGAGCATGGTCGACAATAAACAAAGTAAGTATTACGTTATGTATTTATATATCTCATTAAGAGTTATTATATTTTGATACGTACCCTCAAAGTATTTTAAAAAATTGGAGACATTTATACCTATATATTTTCATATTTTTATATATTTTTTTCATTAACAGAATAAATTAACAAGACATGGCATTACATTTTAAAATTATTGTAGAAATTGGAGATATTTGTCTGAAACCCACTTTATCCATTAGTTATATAGTTTTGTAATTAAATTACAATTATACATGATTCTACATATAAGTAGCTATCTTTTTAGTGACGATATATAAGTAGGTGTTCATGCGGCCTCTACTAGAAGTGGTTAAGTGAGTGAGTGTTCTTCTTTATGAATGAGCTAAGTTTGAGTGTCTACATCTCAGTTATAAAATTATTCAATTAATTGGATATTATTTAGAACAATATATATATATATATATATACACACACACTAGGATTCAATGGTTTTAGCAATTTACTACCATGTACACTACCGACTTGTTGCACCTGTTAGAAGCAGGCGTAAAATGGGTATTTCGCCAGTTTTCAAAACAGGCATTAAATGGGGTGCAAAACATGACGCTAGTATTGTAAACATGCACAAAACAGAAAATCACATATTCTACTCTTGATATGATTATATCGATTTTTTAGCAATAAATATTTTTATAACCTCAACAAAATATCTACACAATAAAAAACAAATACTATTTTTTATTTTTTATTTTTTTTGGGATTTAAAGGTGTTTCTTTATTGGGTTTGATCTTTTAAATTGACTGAAGCAATTTATTTAGGGGGATTGTAGTATTCAACCTAGAGTATAATTATTGATTTTAGAAGAGTCACTAGCTTTTGAAGAATTTATGGATTTTAATTGATTCCTATAGACTCCATATAAATTATAAAGAATTATATATAGCGTTTGTAGAACTTTTATTATATATAGAATTAATATAACAAATTTCTAACTTAAAGAATTTTGATATAACCTTTCATCTAATAAATAAAGAAACAAAACTATCGAAAACAACCATTATATACATAATTTTAGAAGAGTCGATTATTAAAAATAATTTATTTTTTTTATAATAATATTAATAAAAAAATCATAATAATAATAAATGTTTGAATTTAGATAAAAAAAATTCTTATTTTCATGTAAAAGTAAAGCTAAATGCATATATATTTGTAATAATAATTGTTTGACGAGTAATGATATTATCAAAACTATTTTTGTTATATCTATCACGAAATATATAAAATTCTATTTTATCTTTATTATAAATTAGATTTTAGTTTCATTATTATTTATTAAAATTATTACTAATAAATTATCCATATGATAATAGCCATTTAAATTGTAACACTATTATTATTTTTTTTCACTTGTAAATATTAACTTCGCCTGATAAAGCATTCTTTAATGTGACTACAAATTGTGATTACTTAAAACTATTTTTCCAGCAACTAACTCGAACGTACACGGGTGTCCTTGTAAAGTATACATGTTAAGCATGAGTTAATAATATTTTGTCCTTTTCTCTCAATTTGAATTAATATTTCACTTCATTTTCAAGGCCTCTCGTGTATATATATATATATATATTGAAAAATTATTAATTATTTTTAGATTATGTGATTACATCGTAAAGTTAATGAATTTTAATATTAATTCAATTTTTGAAAAATTATTATTTAATAAAGAGAAAAAATAATATAATTAATAAAATGTATATTTTAAATTAATAAATAATAACCCTATATCCATATTATTATATTATAGACTTAGTAGTCTTCGTCCTGTACTCTATAATTAAGACAAAACTAGACCATCATGATTTCAACCACCGTGCGCGATTCTTACGGTTTCCTTTTTTTTTTATTATAGTAAATTACATGATCACTAAAGAGACTATTATTAATCATAAACAAAAACACAAAATTAATAATAATATTAATTTCAACTTGCTTAGTTAGCACACATGTCTGTTTTTGCAGCCTTAAATTACACAACATGCCTAGTGGATTATTATATTATATCTATGACTATATTATTTATTTATAAAAGCGGCAGTACTTATCATAATGTAACCTAAATATTAATTTATTAATGACGATTAGATAATTACTAAGTTAAATTATATAAAGGGACAAAAAAAAAAAAAGAAAGAAAGAGAGAATAGCATAATTAGCAAATAATTAATTAAAATAGCTTAAACATAATAAGTACGTTAATTCTACAAAGCATGCAAATTTGTTTTAGATCATGAGTGTTGATTTATTTTATAATAACTTCGAATTGACCACTAGATTTTTAGTTTAATGGTTAAACCGTTGGAGTGGAGCCCATTATCCTCATCACTATTATGTCTTTTTGTTTAATAAGATATAATAGATTCTCACTTTACATTGTTCGATATATATATATAACACTAATATAAACAACACAAAAATAAAATTAAATAAAAAGTGACTGAAACCACCAAAATTTTCAAACAAGGAGATAACAAATGCATGCAAACATAATAAGGTTGACAAATAAGTTTCATAGTTCTAGTTGATCGTTAGCATCCAAAAAATAAATAAAAATTTATGTGATGGAGTTTATGGCTCAAAAGCCAAATTAATAAAGAAAAAGGAAATATCATCATAAGATGAAAAACGGGGTTGAAGATAGAAAGCCTTAGGCTTTACATAGTAATCTTACGTTTTATGAAGCCAAAACTTTAGTATTAAACAATTAGACAAATCGTTATGCTAAAGTGTTGATTAATATTATGGATTTTTGGTATGACTTATGGATCAATCCCAATTATTAAGTAGAATTATAACTTTCTCAATTAAATTCTTATTTTCATAATATTAAACGCGTAAATTTTACTTTCTTTTTTTTTGAACTTTTTTTCACTATTTAAAGAAGAAGAAGATTTACATATGTTATTTGAAGAATAATATAAATAAAAATTAGAATATAATTAAAAATATTATTAGCATTGTTATTATATAAAATAAGTTATATTGAAAGCATTTGGTGAGCACCACGACTGAGATGGAAATTGGTTTGATATTTGTGGGTTTGAGATAATTTGAAGTCAAAAAGTGACTATAGTAGCAATTTTGAGTTTTTTTTATGACTATGTGAATTTTTGTCGTGAATCACCCCAGTAAAGCCACATCAAATATTCAATGTTTATTTTTTCTAAAAAAATATTTCATTCGTAAGTAAGAATCATTATTTTTAAAGGATTTATGAAAATTAAAATATTAAATAATAGTGATTAAAAACAACATTAAAATAAATTGGGAGGTTTTGTTTAAAAAAAAAGAGAGAAGAAAATAACATTAATTAAAAAAAATTGAAAATTACAAATCAAATTCAATAAGAAGCAAGCATCTACTCAATTTGCTATTTACGGAACATTTAGCAATATGTATAATGGTAAGTTTCAATATATATATCATAGACGTTATTGTTGAAAGTAGTTGTTGTTAGTACTTTAATTTTATGATTGTTTTCAGTCATCTATGTTTTCATGATTGGTGTGAACATGAGTTCTTAGTTTTAAGGAGTGGTGTTTTAACATTCTGGAAATTCTGTAAAATTGTTGAAATTTCAGTAGTTTATTTCCTATAAATTAATGTAATAAGAAGCTGAAAATATAACCAGAAAAACTATTCTTAGTCTCCAAAATGTGTGTGTGAACTCAATCTTCAAAATTGAGATGAACAAGATAAGGGTTTAGAAAACTTACCCAACATCTAAGAGAAGGATTTATGGGTTTAGAAAACTTACCCAACATCTAAGAGAGGGATTTATGGGTTTAGAAAACTAACCCAACATCTCGTATCAGAGCCAAGAAAGGAGTTGAAAAAAAAAATCACAGCAACCAAAACTTTGCAACAGCGAAATGGCTACAGAAAATGAAAGTTTTGTCCAACCAGCTATTCCCAGATTTGATGGTCATTACGATCACTAGAATATGCTGATGGAAAACTTCCTAAGATCTAAGGAATTTTGGGATCTTATAGAAACTAAAATTGGAGAGATTAAACTGGGCAGTTCAGAGGTTTCTGCTCAACAAAAGCAGAAAAATGATGCACTGAAATTGAAGGACCTGAAGGTAAAAAATTACCTATTTCAGGCAATCAACAGGTCTATTTTGGAGACAATCCTTAACAAGGATACGCCTAAGGACATCTGGGACTCTATGAAAAAGAAGTATTAGGGCTCCAACAGAGTGAAGCAAACACAACTTCAAACTCTCAGAAGAGATTTTGAAACTCTTCAGATGAAGAAAAGAGAAACAATAAATGACTACTTTGGAAAAGTGATGACAATGGAAAACAAGATGCGTCTTTATGGTGAGAAAACCACAAATGACATTGTGGTTGAGAAAATATTAAGGTCCTTGACTCCCAAGTTCGACTATGTGGTCTACTCAATTGAGAAGTCTAATATGGTTGAAGATATGTCCATAGATGAACTGCAGAGTTCCTTGCTCATGCATAAGTAAAGAATTAATAGGACCATTGCAGTTGAAGAAATGCAGGCACTGAAGGTTTCTACCTTTAATGAGTCTTCAAACACAAGAGGAAGAGGTAGAGGCCGTGGTGGACGTATAAGAGGTCAAGGACAACACCCTTACAATAGAAACTACAGAAAAGATGAAGATATGGAGTGGAATAGAGAAGGAACTAAATCATTTTCTCAAACTCGAAGGGATGATGATCAAAACAAGAAGAGACATTTCAACAAATCAAAGATCGAATGTTACAAATGTGAGAACTTAGGTCATTACAAAAATGAGTGTTACACAAAAATACCAAAGAGAATGGTAAAAGATCAAACTTTGTAGAAAAGGGAAAATAGAAAGAGGAGGAGACTTTGTTGATGGCCTACCATGCAATGGAAGACACAGATGAAGACACTTGGTACATGGACACAGGTTGTAGTAACCATATGAGCGGTTGTAAGTCATCCTTCTCTAATCTAGATGAGAGTTTCACTACTTTTGTTAGTTTTGGTAATCGATCAACTATGAAGGTTGAAGGAAGGGGTGATATTCATATTAGAACTAAGAATGAGTTCATTGAGGTAATATGTAATGTATTTTACATACTTGACCTAAAAACAAATCTGCTAAGTGCTGGCCAGTTACAAGACAAAAGTTACACGATCACAATTAAAAGGGGAGGGTGTGAGATTTATGATCCCAAACGTGGATCAATTGCAGTGGTATAGATGACAAGAAATCGACTCTTCCCTTTCAAAATTAAATCAGTGCAAACATGTTTGATGGCCAAAGAAAATGTTTCAATGTGGAGATGGCATGAGAGATATGTACATCTTTATTTCAATGGCCTCAGGACTAAAATAAAAGCACATGGTGGAAGGACTACCTAAAATCACAATGTCTTCCTCAACAACATGTGAGAACTGCATCATAGGGAAACATGACCGTGATATGTTTCCTACAGGAAAATCAATAAGAGCTCATAAGATCTTGGAACTGATTCACTCAGATATTTGTGGTCCAATGTCCCCTACATCTAATGTTGGTAAAAGACTTTTCATAATCTTCATAGATGACTACAATAGAAAAGTTTGGGTGTATTTCTTGCAGGAAAAGTCAGATGCTTTTGAAGCTTTCAAAAACTTAACTTCTCTAGTGGAGACACAAACAGAAAAAAAGATCAAATATCTAAGAATAGATCGAGGAGGAGAATTCTATTCTAAGGAGTTTTTTGAGTTTTGTAATGAAAAGGGAATTAGGAGACAATTGACAACAGCTTATACACCATAACAAAATGGTGTATGTAAGAGGAAGAATCGAACCATAGTCAATATGGTAAGGAGTTTACATGCAACAGGACAGGTTCCCAAAGTTTTCTAGCTTGAAGTTGTTTGTTGGACAGTTCACATTCTTAATAGAAGTCCAACATTTTCTGTTAAGAACATGACTCCACAAAAAGCAAGGAATGGAAAGAAACCAATTGTAGATCATTTCAAGGTATTTGGTTGCATAGCATATGCACACATACCTGATCAGATAAGGAAAAAGCTGGATGATAAGACTGAGAAATGCGTGTTCCTATGGGTAAGTGAATTGTCAAAAGCTTATAAACTATTTAACCTAGTTTCAGGAAAGATAGTGATAAGCCGTGACGTGGTGTTTGATGAGGACAAAAGGTGGAATTAGGGAGAACAACCAGAACACCAAAGAATATGCCAGTGGAAAGTGAAGCAGATGATGAAAGGACAACTCAAGTGACTAAGACTCAAATCCCTTAACTACTAACATTGCCACAGGAGCCTCAAGCTCACACATCAACTCAAAGCGATGAGGACTCTAAAGAAAGGAGGGTTTACAATCTGAGAAACCCTCAAACGCTGATAAGGCCTCCCTAGATGATGGATTATGAGACAACTTTCAGTGGTTCAGATGAAGATACTGCCAACTTTTGCTTGTTTGTTGGTAGTGATCTCATCACCTTTGATGAAGCTGTGAAGGAAGATAAATGGAAGAAGGCAATGGATAGTGAGATACTGTCAATTGAGAAGAATAAAACTTAGAAGCTCACTGATTTACCTAAAAGACAAAAACAAATTGGGATAAAGTGGATATTCAAAACAAAAGTAAACAAAATAGTGCTTTAATATGAATATTTTTTAATTTTATTTAAAAATTATATCTGTCATGGTTTCTTTTAAATTTATAAATTATTTCATATAAAATACTTAGAACAAGATTATTAATTTTTCTATAAGGTCGGTACAATTTACTTATAATTTATTTATTGTTAATTATATGTGTAAATATATTATGTTATCACCGATCACAAATATATGAGTTTAAAATATTTATTTATTTTAATATTAGTTTTTGGTTACTTGGGTTTTGTAATATATTTATAATTTTGAAATTTTTATTTTTTAATTTTAAAAAAACTTTAAATTTTTTTATTTATATATTTAATTTTGTTAGAATGTATTAAGTTTGATTTAAAGTTGTTATTATTTTAATTAGTTTAAAAATTAAAAAGAATTTATAATATTTTAAATTAACATCAGATTAAATAAGAAAAAAAATTAATTAATACACATAAATTTAAATTTAAATCGATTTAGGTTAATTTAAAGTAGCATATTTTTTTATTTGAAATAGAATTGATAATTTAGAGCACATTAAATTCATTTTTAATTAAAATTGGATAAATTTTGAGTGATATAATTTAAACTATTCCAAAAAACTGCAGCTCGTAAGGAACACACGTTGATGTGACTAAGAATGAGAAAGACAAAGGAAGTAAAAGCTAAACGTTACAAATAGAATAGAAAAAGAAATAGGGAGCTGCGTTGGGAATTGGATAAATGAAGGATAGGGCCTAGGAAGACGGCCCATCACCGATGAGTCAGTTTTGGTCATTTCTTAATAGCACGCATCACGTACGCTTATTTTATGCATTTGTTCTAGACTTGCTAACCATGTATCTTGCACTTGGAATATATATAAATATCTTATTTTAAAATTAATTCCATTAGCTAGTAGCAACCTATAAATATAAAAGACTATTTAAAGCCCTATTTCGTTTTTAATGTAATTTCATGCTTTATTTTTATAGTAATATATATATATATATATATATATGAGGGAGGGAGGGAGGGAGGGAGGTAATAAAACTACATTGATTATAATTTTTTTATATAAAAGTAAATTAATTTTTAAATAGTATTATAAACCTATTAATTATTAAAAAATAAAATAAAATTTTATAACTTTAAAACAATTAAAAATAAAATATATAAATATGCATATTTTTTGAATTGTTATATATATTTTTAATAAATTATAATTCAAAAAATATGAATTTAGATACGTTAAAAAATATAAAAATTAATTTAAAAATACATATATTTATATATTCACATATTTTATTTTTAAACTTTTAAACTTTTATTTTTATAATTAATAATACTTTAAAAAAATAATGAACTTTTAAGTATTTTTATTATAATTAATATAATTCAACGACCCTTAATATAAAATGAAAACATTACAAATATAATACTCATTATCCCAAAATAAAAGGACCATCTTTTGAAGAGAAATTTCGTCATAAATCATAATAACTCGTTTTTATATAATATAATTATTTATATAATTTTATTTTAATAAAATTAAAAATATATTTTTAATTTAAAAATTAAAAATAAAATTATATTTATGAAAATATTATTTTATTAAATTAAATATAATAAAATTAAGATAATTATATTACCATAATAATTTTTATTAATGGCATAAAAAAATATTTATTTTACTTTTAATATATTAATATTAATAAAATATTATGATAACAATAATGAAATCGTTATACAAAATTATCGTAACACAGGAGAAGAATACTGCAGAGTCAAGAAGATAATTCATAATTCTTTCTTTCCACACGTTTCGAGATAAACAATAACTTGCCCTGATTTGCAACCTTCAATTATTCACAGTAAGGAAGCTGCCAAGAAGCAAGAAATCGTATTATTATTTAGCAGAGCATAGTCAGAATTAATGTTAAAAAGACATATTTTTAATAAATTTAATAATAAAAATTAATAATTTTAGTATTATTTCAATAATTATAATAAATTTATAATTTTTTTAATCAAATTATTATAAAATAATATAAAAAATCTTAATTTTAAATAAATAAAAATATATATTTAAAATATAATATTTGTGAGGTAATAATATGTAAAATTATAGCTTAATATATATGTAAAATAACTAAAAATAAAAAATAATAAACATATAAAATTCAGTATATAAAAGAAAATAAATAATTAATATTACATAATATAAATAACAATAAATATTTATATAATTATATAAAATGTAATATAAAATATTTAAATCAAAATATATTATATTTTATAAAAAAAATTAGAAAAATTAAACAAATAAAATTTAATAAAAATAACAAAATTATTATTTTAAAATTTATAACAACGAAAATAACACATTATATATCTAATTGATATAATTTCTACTGTTAAAAAATATAATACATAAATTTTATATTAAAACATCTTTCAATTAAACTAATTTAATATTAAATTCTATATAATTAAATTTATTTAATATTATTAAGGTAATTGATATTATTTTATGCAATATTTTTAAAATTTATGAAAAAATATTAAATATTTATCATTTCTTTAATGTTTATTATTCTATTAGTAAAAATTATATAATAATAAAATAAAATAAAAATTATAAATAAATAGGTGATATAAAAAATAATAATAAATTTAAAATAATTATTTTTTATAAAATAAAAAATATATATAAATATAATCAATAAAAAAAATTTATATTAAGACATAAAATAATATTAATACTGATATTTTTAAATAATATAATATAATGACAAAAATATTATTAATAATATATTTTTTATAAAATAATTTAAAATTATTAAATATTATTCTCATAATTAATTGTTTAAAACAAAAAAAAATAATACATTTTTTAACTTAAAAGATGAAATAATATCTTATGTATAAATAAATGGACTCCACCCTATTATTAATCCCAAAGTTACGCAATTACAATCGTACACACAGCTACTAATTATATATTCAATAAGCAAAGAGATATTTACAAATTGTTATTTTTAAAATTTCAAATTCAATTGTGAAGGCGAATTCTACAGACTACTTTAAATAACACTTAACCGCGTCGCAACACCGAGTCACATCTGACCCTTATGACTTTTCAACATAATCGTCAGAAACGATAACGGCGTCTGTGTCCCACCAAGTCTCAGCTTCATCAACCTCCTTTAACGGTGAGCTCACTTTTCTCAAATCTCCGACCATTGAACTCCCCATATTGTCGTCTCTAATAACTACCTTTCTAGTACCATCGGAGCTTAATTCGACAATATTCCCTTGTTTTGGACCCCACTCCGTTAATATGGATGGAAAATGACTGCCCATCCTCGGGTCCCGGACTGCCAGCGACATTATCCCCGATTCGCTCATTTCAGCCGATAATATAGCCGACGGTGATAAATCGGCAATAATCGGCACACGCCATTTCCCACTAAAATTGGAATATACTTTCTTATCCTTTTCCATATCGTATACGCATGTTACTCTTTCCGTTTCGTCGTTAAAGTCCAAAGATAAGCCCAAGCTGTCCCAAAGCTTTACCACGCTCATGCTGGAGGTTAAGTCAGACCACGAGAACCTGCGAGAATCAGTTGAATTCCGACGCTTGAGAAGTCCAGAATTACGATTTTTTCTTTTGTCATTGAAGTAATGATCGGAAGAAGAACCCTTAACCTGGAAATATTCATTATCGGAAAACCAATCGGAATTCTGGGTAGATGACGAAGAATTGGGTTCCATATCTTCTTCGAATTCCGATGACGAAGAATATGAAGAGCACGAAACGGTATCGTCGTCGTCACTATCGTCGTCGCTGTAATCTTCATCTTCGATAGTTTTAAGAAACGGTTCTGAAGCTAAAGAATTTGCCCGGAGCTTAAATCTAAAAAACAAGATCTTAATGCTAGTAATAATGGACCCAAATGAAGCAACAATGGCGATAATAACAGCTCCCCATTTCCAAAAATTATAAGCTAGAAAAACTCTTTCAACTCCTGAAACAGAGAAAATCTGAGAAAGAAAAGATGGGTTTTGTAAAGAATTAAAGCTGGGTTCAAAATGTCTAATCCTATTGATTATCGGAATCTCCATTAATTAATAAAATGGAAGCTTAAAAATTATAAAAAGCTGATAACTTTTTATTTCAGAGAGCAAAACGCAAAAAACTAAGAAGAGAAACGAAGGAGAATAAAATAATAATGGAGGTTCTGTAAAAGGCTAGGAGCTTCTGCTTTTGTAAGCAAATAATAGGAGAGAAACAAAAAGAAGACCACCAAAAAATTGTTGAAAAATGACGTGGAAGATAACGTCTAGATATGTGGCATGGGAAAGTTCGAGACATGTCAGTTAAGGTCAGAGAACTTTTTCCAAAAAGTAAGATTAGGACGGCTGAGTCAGTTTGAATATATAGAAATGGCAACATTATTTTATTTTTCACAATTTTTTCCATTAATATAATTTTTATATCATATAATGCTACGTAGTTGTTTTAAAAATTGTAAAAATATTTTAATTTTTTTAAGATAATATTTATATATAATAAAACTTAAATGGTATAAATATAAGAGTAGTATAAATTTAAATTTTTTTAATATATTATAACAATGTTTTATTAAATATAATCCTATGAAACATATATTACACATTTTAAGAGATTCATGTAGACCTGAATACTTATAGTTTTTATTTAAAAAATAAAATAAAATACTATATGTTTTAATATTTATCATAATTTTTGAAATATACATTTTTCTTTTTCTTTTAACAGAAAGTGTTATATGATATCTTTATTTTGTATGAAAGGTAAAGATTATTATCAAAATTATATATAAATATATCATTAATATTTTAATTTTGGGAGGGTGTTCTAATAGTTTTTTGAAAAAATATTTTAAAAAATGTAAAACATAATAAAAAACACAAGTAAGAATTGAAAATGATAAAATAATAAGTTGATTATTTTTAAAAAATTATTCATTAATATTTTATATGATTAAAATGAGTCAAATTATGCTTTTATTATTATTTTAAATTAAATTATACTTTTATAAAAAAATGATTTTTAATGTAATTTTTTATCATATAAGATATCGATTTCCCCTTTTTTTTCTTATGGATTTGTATAAAAAAATTAAGAAATATAAATAATGGATTGAGAATTAAATTGAGAGAAATTTAAAAATGAAAAAAGAATTAAATTTTTTTTTATATATACTTTTTTATTAAATAAATATAAAAAGTTTTTTCTTTTCTTTTCTTTTCTTCCCTAACCTTGGTTTGGAGTTTTCTCACGTCATGGAAAAAAAAAAACGTGATGATGTAGATGTGAGGTAGGCTTTGTGTGGGTTGAGAAGTGTCCAAAACTAAAACTAGTGGTCATTATGGTATAGTCGGTTAGACCACTCAAAATTTGACACGCGTTGAAAGCTCAGAGCTTGTGGATGTAATAAAAAATAAAATAAAAAATATATGATCAGTTTTCTTTTTAGCTTTTTTGAATGTGTGCAGTTTTTGTCCATTTTTGTGTGATTTCTAGAGGGTGGTATCTTCGGACAGTACGATCGTCTTGGAAAATTTTACCAATAATATATTAAATGTTTTTAATTAATATGATTTCGATTTCATATATATATATTTTTTTAAAATATTTTTATAAAAATAATAAATTTTGATAAATCTATTATTATATCACGTGTCTTATACATGCTGTAATTAAGTAACTTGCTTAGTCATTTTAGGTTATTTCGTAAGTTTTGATTCACATTTGGCTTCAACCTAAGCATTTCCGTTTCCACAAAGCAAATGATACAAGGCTGAGACGTATTTATTGTTTTTCCTCAAAGTTGCATTATCAAACTTTAATTAAACTAATACATATTCTTAAATTTTTAAAATATATAATTTTAATTTTTTAAAACTTAACACAAAAGCTTATAACTTTTAAATCATCATTCATTTAGTTTCTAAACTTTAAAACTAAGTATAGATCATAAATTTTTAATTGATAAATATATACTTTAATATTTTCTAAGTAATTCTCTTTTTAATTCTTCAAATAGATTAAGCTTGTAACTTATAATTTCTTTGTTTCTAGGTATGTTATCTATTTTTAATTCTATAAATGTATATCTTGTTATATTTTTTTATTAAATTCTCTTATTTCAATTATGAGTTTTTTGTTTTGTTTTTCATTTAGGTCTTATAAAGACTTAATGTTTGATTCTTGTGTTATATTATTTTTCATATGCTAAAAATGTCAAAGCTTTTACTATTGTTATTTGATTTTTTGAAAAATCTATTCGATTTTCATTAAATTCTAATTATATATCTTGTAATTCGTTTTTAACATCTTGTTATTATTACATCATATATTAATGCTTTTATTATTTAAATTTCTTTTTTTAGTTCTATAACTTCTTTTTCTTATATTAGAAATTTTTCCTTAATATTTAAACATTATTCTTATGATATTTCAAAGTCGATTTATATTTCTGATTTAATAATTTTTCCAAATTCTTGAAAGATTTTATCTATTTTTATAAATTTATTTTATCTATATATTGAACTGCTATAACTCTTTGTTAGTGTATATCTTACTATAGAGTATATTGAAAATAAATTATTTTCTTCTTTTATTAAATCTTTGTTTTCAAATTTATAAGCTAATTTTAACAATTAATTTAAGTTTTTATCATGAATATTAATAACAAACTTAAGATATGTTGTGAATTTTAACTTATGATATCATGAGTTATCATAAATCATTCCCAATAAAACATATTTCCTATTTATCATTATATTATCTAGTAATGTTAGTTTTATTGAAATATTAATTCTTTCTCTAAAATGAACTTTTATTAATATTTAGATTACTTATAATCTTTTTTTTTTATCTTTTGAGGGATTTTTGATACCTTATTTATCATATTTTTTTGTCAATTAATAATATATTATATATTACATATGTGATATTAATATTCATTTCTTTATTACTAATAAACATAATAAATTATATCTTTTCTTATAATCATTTTTCTTATTTTTGAAAACGATGGATTTATAAACTCATAATCTTTTTTAAAACTTAACCTTGATTTTTGAATTTTTTAAAATTTATTTTTATTAATTATTATTTCTTGTGAAAAATATCATTATATGTATTCTGTTTCTACTTTTAATATTCCTTAATTTCCTATTATTTTTATTATTTTTGTGTATAGAATTACTATTTATTTTCATTAAATTGAGGAATATTTTTTATATTACTTCAAAACTTTTGGGTATTTTTGATAAATATCATTAATAATTATATGAATCCTAAAATGAGTTTGATAAAATGCATTTAAAATAATCATCAAAATAAAGATAAAAAGTTATGCTTAACATTTGCATTTCTCTTTTAAAAATATTTCATGGATTGATAAATTGGATTTTGACAATTCTTTAAAAAAAAAAATGTAAAAACTTTATCAACTATATTAGAATGTCACTGGATACATAAAAAGCTGCGTGTCCTTTATACACGATCAGATATCAAGAAAGGTTTCTAAAAAAAAGATAATTAATATCTCTAGTCCCCAGCTCCGAAGAACGTATTATACATCGTGAATGGAAAACATTTAAACATATTTCATAGAAAAATACTAAATATTTTAAATTGATAAATTCAATTAAGTGTTAAAATAAAAATAAAAATTGTTATTTCTAGAAGAAAAAAATACTAATATAAGAGCAATTAAATATATTCAGAAACATAAAATTATTAACTAGACAAACCAATATTTCATAAATAAAGTAACAAAGAGAAACTAAGTAAATCACTTGAGTTCATCAAAAAGCTAGCTAGGAAATTTATAGAGCCATATTCATGTAATGCACACATACATAAATATATAGTTATTCATATATTCTTAAAGCATCTAAGCATAAAAATGATTACATACTGTTGGGAAAATCGGGTATATTTTCCCTATTCTACTAAGAAGCATTATTCTTATTGACATGATTTAAATGAATAGGCTAAACTAAGCAAGCAAAATAATGCTATTGGAAATATAATGCTAAAATAAACTAAAACGAAATATTAAAGCGAGAAAAATAATAACACCGAGAAATTTAACGAGGTTCGGTATAAATGTTACCTAGTTCCCGGCGTCATTGACCACTTCCACTATCTTGAACGAATGAACTTCAAAATTACAACTAATTGGGCAAAATTGAGCTAATCAATTACCCTTACAAAAGAGAGGAAGATTTACAAATTTTTGGGATGTTTACAAATGGTGAAGGAGAACTTTATTTATAGCCAATCCAACACCCATCTTCATTCCTAACCAATGTGGGACTTTTCTAATTTTCTCACTAGCGAGCAATATATAACAAATCTCCACCTTAGCGACTTAGTGGTTTTAAATGATTTCTTCTATTGCTTTAGATCAACGACGCCAACGCTAATTGATTTGTAGGATGTTAATCAAGTCCAGGACAATGTTTGAACTTGATTCTTGTTACCACCTTTGTCATCATATCGTATACGCGGGATTCTCTGTCGTACTAATCTTTCGAACTAGTACTCCGCGCTTCTTCAATAATCTCTGCATCAAATGATAACGAACGTCGTGTCTTTGTCGTGCATGGTAGACTTGGTTCTTTGCTAAATGAATAGCCTACGACTATCACAAAACACCTTGATATGTTTTGACCAACTCCCAAGTCTTCAAGCAAACCTCAGAACCAAATAGCTTCCTTCCGCCTCTGTCAGAATCGCCGTATACTCACCGTAGTAGACAAAGCAGCGTGGACCGTAAGGTAGACTTCAGTGACCGGGTGCTCTAGCGAAGAGTAAACACATAACCGTAGTTGACCGACGCTATCTATCTCTCTGCATAGTCGTAATCACAATATCCGATCGCACGTTGACCAATGGTATTATCCTGTTTGAAATACTAAACCAACATTTACGGTATTTATAATATATCGTAGAATCCATTTCACAAACAACCAATGTCCTTTACCAGGATCACGTACGTACTCCGTTTACAACACCAACCGCATGTGAAATGTCGGTCTTGTACACACCATTGCATACATCAAGCTACCAAGCTGCATTTCGCATATGGTACTTTTGCCATATATTCTCGTTACTGTATCATTCGAGGAGATAATCGAGCACTAAGCTTAAATTGAGGAACTAGCGGAGTACTTGGCTGTGTTTTTGTCTGTTTCATTCATACCAAAACGTTGTAGTATCCGCAAATATTGACTGGGGTCAAACTAAGCTTCCCTTCTTCACATGTCTCTGCATCTCCATACCGAGAATCTTCTCGCTTCTCCCAAATCTTTCATCTCGAACTCGACTTAGTTGAGCCTTGACTTTTCAATTTCTACTTGGCTCTTCGATGCAATCAACGTATCATCGACGTAACAAGTGGGAGATAGACGAAAGACTCGTTTGTGGCTTGCGAAAATACACACAACGATCGTGTGTGCTTCTCCGGTATACTTTTGTTGCAACATAAACTGATCAAATCGTTTGTACCCGCCTCGAGATTGCTTCAATCCATACAATGATTTGTTCAAATTACAAACTTGATTCTCTTTACCAAAGAACAATAAACCCTTCCGTCGTAGACACATATAGATTTCCTCTTCTAAGTCACCGTGTAAAAACGCAGCGGGTTTTCACGTCAAGTTGAACTAGTTCCAAATCAAATTGCTACCAAGGCCAACAAAATTCTAATAGAAGAATGTTTTACGACGGAGAAAATACCTCATTATAATCGATTCTCCTCATACGAGCGTAGCCAGCCACCAACCTTGCCTTGTAACGAATACCATCTTTGTTAGAAATCCATCTTTCTTTGCATACACCCATTCAGATCCAATTGCCTTTCGCTTTAGGTAGTTGTGTCAACTTCCATGTTTTATTCTTACGAAGGACAAAAAGTTCTTCATCCAGCTTCCTTCCATCTTTCAACTTCGGGCTTCGATTGCTTCTTTATATATGGAAGAACATCATCATACCTGAAAGTGCACGTGCGCACCGTATTCTTAAAGCCCAATGCAGTAGGTCTTCAAAATCCTTGTATCGGCGGTACCTTGACATTTTGTCGTCGTGGCCTATCAATGCTTTCTTCTTGTCTTGTGGAGGTTCTTGGGTTAAAACCTCTTCCTCGATTCATCTTCTCGTCAACGGAGGATCAACACGTCTTATCTTCACTAACCTGGATTAACAATTTTGCTTTCAAACTCCACTTGTTTCGAGTTTGCTCCACCTTTAAAGTGCCATCAATCTTCTTAGTTACCTTTCTCAACAATGCGTATTCATCAAAGGTAACATCTACTGCTAAAGATTATCTTTTTCGTTTAGCACTATAGTCGATATCCCTAGAACCGAAGGGATCCTCAAAAAAAATGGCTTTCTTGGCTCTTGGGTCCAACTTTGATTCTCATACGGTAGTATGCAATTGAACCAAAACACATGTAAGAAATCGTAATCTAGTGGCAGTTTTCCGCACCGTACCTCCATAGGCGTTTTGCCTTGAAGCGACGATGGTAGACGGCCGTGAGATGACATGCATGTCACGGCCTACAATCTTGCTTGCCTAAACCAAAGATTTGACAACATACACCGAACCTTTTCCAGAAATCCTGGTTCATACGTTCCGCAACTCCGTTTTGTTGTGGTGTTTTTCGAATAGTGAAGTGTCGCACTATCCCTTCTTCTTCACAAACTTTCATAAATGGATCATTTGTGTACTCGGTGCCATTATCGACTCGCACGCGATCTTTTACCACCGAGTCTCGATCATCTTCTTCCACTTGAGAAAAATACCTAACACTTCATCCTTTTTCTTCATGTGGTACACCCAGACTCTTCTCAAGAAGTCATCAACGAAAGTGACATAATAATGTTTGCCACTTTCATGGATGGAGTTCTTGTTGGCCCCCATACATCGTATGGATGTAATCCAAAATACCGCTTTGTATTATGAAGAGCGGTGCCAAAGCTTACTCTTTTCGCTTTCCCCAACACACAATGCTCACAGACTCCAACTTAGGTTCGCACCTTTTAATGTGCCTTGCTTTACTAGAATAGTAAAAGCTTTTTCACCAAAGACGTCTCCAAACGCAGACATGCCACAACTTGGTAGTTTCTAAATCTCTTTCTTCATCCTAAATCGTGGCCGTCTTTGTCGATAACCGTACTACCAAGGTAGTAGTACGGTGTTATTCTTCCGAACACCTTTCATCGCCACAAGTGCTCAGAAGTAACCTTGCCCATTTTGTATGGTCGCGTGAAGCCTTTTGATTCTAAGACTCACGCGGCAATGAGATTCTTCTTCATATCTGAACATAATGAACATCTGTCAAGACCCTGGTTGAACCATCTTGATTCTTCAAACGAATTGTACCGATTCCCCAAAACTTTGCAATGGATAATCGTACCCTATGAAAACAACTCCACCGTCTGGAGTTACTTCAAAGTTAAAGAACCACTCCTTGTTAGGAGACATATGGAAAGTACATGCTTGAATCAAAAATCCAATCACCAGGATGAGATGATGTTGACGAACCAACCAATGCAAAATCGACCGAATCTGAATTGCTCACACATGCATCGATTGCACAGCCTTTTCCTTTCTTTTGCGGCTCTGACAATTTTTCTTCCAATGGCCTTTCTCACGACAAAAGGCACATTCATCTTTACCAAGTCTTCCTTTTGATAGAGATCTACCTGCTCTCCTTCCTTTATGTTGTGTTTGCGGACGTCCTCTTTACGGGCAATGCTCTCTGTTTCATTCCTCGCTTCTCTTTTATCTTTCTTTCTAATTTCATAACTATACAAAGCAAGACAAACTTCCTCAAAAGACACTTTATCCTTCCCACGATGAAAGTAAGCTCGTAATAAGATGATCAAACTCATCGGGAAGGAAACTAACAATCATCAGGCTAAATCTTCATCTTTAAAAGTTTCATCCATATTTAACAAATACGCTACTAATTGATTAAAAGCGATAATGAGTGGATTTATTGTAGTACTGGAAGCGTATTCAAACCGAATACAACCTTTTCAAATAGGCGATTTGTCACTTCTTCTTCGTGAACTTGTTCTCCAACGCCTTCCACAACTTACTCGTATGTCTCCTTCACGAACGTGTACTTTTGTTCTCTTGAGAGAGACACGAACGGATTGTACCACATGCCAATCGGTTGATATTTTTCCACTTCACTTCATCCTGCTCCAAAATCCGGTTTCTCTTCTTCAACGGCGATGTCTGAACCTTGTTGAAACGGGGCATACAGAACTTCGCCTGCACGATGCCGAAATGACCTGCTCCATCAAACTTCTCCACCTCGAACGCCGTTCATCACCATACTGCCTTGACGTGGATGACCGCCTTTGTTTGAAAGAAATTTTTCTTCCGCCATTTCTTCAAATTACAACAACTAGCAACTATATTCCAATAGCGAAGCAGCGAATACACAAACAAATGCCTGGGTAGAAAACCTTGACTCGATACCAATTGTGTTGGGAAAATCGGGTATATTTTCCAATTACAATAGATTCTTATTCACATGATTTAAATGAATAGGCTCAAACTAACCCGACACAAAATAATCTTATTGGAAATATATAATGCTAAAATAAAACTAAACAGTAAAATATTAAAGCAGAAAATAATAACACCGTAAATTTAACGGTGAGGTTCGGTATAAATGTTACTGAGTCTCTGCGTCGTTGACCACTTCCACTATCTTCAATGAATGAACTTCAAAATTACAACTAATTGGGCAAAATTGAAATTGTCTAATCAATTACCCTTCTGAAAGAGAGGAAGATTACAAATTTTGGGACGTTTACAAATGGTGAAGGAGAACTTTATTTATAGCGCAATTTCAAATCCAACACCCATCTTCATTCTGCAACCAACGCGAACTTTTACTAATTTTCTACCCGGGAAGCGATATATAACACATACCAATGATGGCCCAAAGAGAAGGAGCTAGTAAGCTTTTTGACAATCAGCAAAATTCAAAGACTGCAAGTAACGAAATCCTCCAATATTGTAAGCCATCCATTCTGTATCCACATAGTTATCGACTCTCATATCAACCTCTTCTACATTCTGTTTTGAACATCCTGCAAAATTATACCTTCCATTAGCTGACAACAATTAATTCTAACTCTAGTATATAATATAAAGCTCAGAAAGGAGTCAATAAGGTGAATCGAGTTTATATGTTCGTTCAAAAATGTTAAAAAAAAATCTAATGAGATCAATTCTTACCCTTAACATTCTTATTCCACGATCGATGTTATTTAGAAAAGTTATTGCACGCTGCTTCTATGCACAACCTTACCAATATAGTCTCTATCTCCAGCACTCTCTATGTCTGTGCATCTGTAGTACATGATATATCTATGGAAGAATCAGCCACCGGAAACGCTAAAAGCTCGAAGAGGACGAAGAACTGGATGATCTGGTTTGCACTATATCTCGCGTGACGCTCGTAGCTAAGGTTTTCTCTAAATCTGGTTAGAGCCCTAATTTTAACTTTGGGAAACCTATTGTGAATTTTTAGCTACTATCGATAATTCTATCTTAAAATTAAACTATACATACAATCAACGATTGATCTATTTCATAAAAGTTATAACATATTTGTATTTTATATGCAATCGTTGATTATACTCAAAATTAACACATTTAAAAAATAAAATAAAATAAAAAAGATGGAATCTACGTAAAATTCTTCTAGATACTGTTAATTTTAATATTTTCAAATTGAAACCGTAACTAAAATGTATTTCTTATTGTATGATTGTTCTGGTAAGAGAGTTACATGTTAAAAAAATCATTATTTTATATACGATGAACTTGCTTTACATTGGGAGGAAGGTCCTGTTATTTTTAACATTCATTGCCCTACACCATGGCACCAACTCAACCTCGGCAAGTCATTTCTACATTCCCTCATCTTTCCATCTATTATTGAGTTGGCTGTTGTCGTGGCTTTGTAAAAGTATGGTATGCTTGTGTGACCATAAAATTACGTTTGTTTCGTAATTACATATTATAATAGAGATCATAAATCTATTATATAGCAGCTTTTAAGATTACCTCAACTTTAA
The DNA here is from genome assembly GCA_033030585.1 of Hippophae rhamnoides. NCBI lineage: Eukaryota > Viridiplantae > Streptophyta > Magnoliopsida > Rosales > Elaeagnaceae > Hippophae > Hippophae rhamnoides. The sequence goes on from CM065434.1 coordinate 42,748,501, forward strand.
AGCTCTAATTTCACCATTGATGAAAAGGATACAATGAATACCATCGCAATCCATGCATGAAGTTTACATTTTCTTATATATATATATATATATATATATGATACCAAAGATAGCAGCTTTTAGATTACTTCAACTTTAAAGCTCTAATTTCACCATTGATGAAAAAGGATACAATGAATGCCATCGCAATCCATGCAGAGAAGTTTACATTTTCTTTTCTCCATATTGTAATTTTGTCATAGGACTCAGCAGAAAAGAAATCAATTTCTTTGCGACCAATACAATGTCGGTAAGAAATAAGGATTCGCACTTAGTTGATACTCTTATATCTTTATTCTAATCTCCGTTATAGATGCTTTTGCTTCTGTTCAATATTCAAGCCAATTTTGATTGGTTAATCCAAAATCAGTTAGCCTCCGCATGGTTAAGAAATTTAACAACTTTAGATCGAGCTGCAGGAGGAATTCGGACAGGACGGTATTTACTATCAAGCCAAACAACTGTTATTTTTGCTTCCAATATAGGCTGTATAAAACAGAGATATGCAGCATAAGATCACTAAGTATTGAATTTTGATATAAAATACATTTGGCAGCAAGAAATAACAAACCTCTTGATTTGGTAACTTGAAGATTAAATTATCAAAGTAAAAGCGAGCTGCTGAATGCCCAGATATTCTCAACTTCATGACAAACTTGTCTCGGTTCTACTTGCACCACATCATAATAGAAAAAACATCATACGCACAATAAAAATAATATCCGACACAACACTCAAGTAAAAAGATCCTGCTCAACTTTCAAATGGAACACAGTAGGACTCCTTTGTATTGTCCACATATAATTAATTAATCTAGGTTTAGTCTTAAGGCTGCTACAGATATAAGAAACGTGTTTATCTAAATCATGGGTTCCTTTTTGTTTATATGATGAGTGTCCTACATGGTTATGAAAATAGTGCTATTTAGAAAGGTGTACAGAATGGTTTCTATGGAGAAAAATGCAAGACAACCTACAGCTGCGGTACACAGGCTCACATTTTTAAAAACTATCCAATTACACACTGTCACATAAGTTGGAAAAGAAAAGAAAAGTATCGCAATTTGGGTTAATATAACATTCATTTTTCGATGAATAAAATGCAGAAAAATCATCTTAAATATTAGAAGGTGATACATACTCTAAGTGGGGCAAGATATTTGAGTGACAACTCTGACAATGCTAATGCACCACCAGCTTGCGTAACTGCATCAGTGATAACACCAAGACTTTCCAGAAGTTGTTGACAACCTGATCATTTGAACAGTAACGTTATACTTTAAATGACTCTTAAGAATTGCTAAATTATCTCTAGAAGTTAAAACATTCATGAGAATCGACAGATCAAATTATTCACATCTGTCCGTGTCGTACTACAAAATGTAGTCAAAAGGATATAACTGTTGGGCACAGCAGGTAAAGACAAAATGAATTCAACAGAGTAGAATAATGATACCGGAAATTTAACGTGGTTCACCCTTTAATTTGGGCTAAGTCCACGGGACAAACTCCGAAAATATTTCTTCCACTAATAAGATTAACGGCAAAGCGGTATAATACAACAAATCAGATAAACCCAAAATAAACGTTAAGCTTTCCCCAAACTCACTATTTTGTCACTCCCCTTTTAGATATTCTCTCCCACTTTCTCACACAACACTATTTTTCTTCAAAAGAAATTGTTCCTTTAGCTTTGCTTAGCTTCTCTTCTGACAAGCTTGTGGTTGATGCTTTCATTAAGAAAGACATTGCCTATTTATAAAGGCAAAATTGCATATCAATGTTAGATACACCTACCTACCATTCGTAATAAGACATACCATCGGTGGTCAGACCTACCATCTGGTCAGACCTACCACTCTGTGCTTTCTTCCTCTTAAATGTAGAGGACTCACAAATCTCCCCTCCCGACTACATGTAGGCTCCACCAATCCAAAGCCTAAACGACAAGATTCAAAATTTTGTCTCTAGAGAATTTTTGTTAACATTTTTGATCCATTTTCTTCTCAGATGGATCTTCTCAAGTTGTAATAGCTTCTTCTCCATTACATCCCTAATCCAAAGGATATCTCACATCAATATGTTTTGATCTCTCAATGAAAGCGAGGCATTCTTTTCCAAGATGGATAAGACTCGACTATCACAAAATAACCGATAACTGTCTTATCAGAACCCAAGTTCTTTCAAGAACTTTTTCATCCATAACAACTCTTTACATGCTCCGTCGCTATGAATTTCGCTTCGCAGAAGGACAATGCAACACATTTTTGTAATCCTTTGATCACACACACATTTCACCCTACAAATGTAATCAAGTAACCTCAAGTGATTTTCTCGGAATTCATATCACCACCATATCCAGATCCGTGTATCCAACTAACACAGGTTTATCATTTCCCAAACATAGACATATTTTGGAAGAACCTCAAGATACCCTAAAATCCATTTCACTACAACAATGTTCCTTTCCAGATTTGGAAAAGAATCTACTCACAATTCCAACCGTACGAGCCGATATCTCGGCCGTGTACAAACCACGGCATACATTAGACTTCCAATCAGCCAAGCATATGTAACCTCTCTTCCATCTCTTCCTTCTCTTTCGTCTGTAGGCGGCTCGCTGTAACTTAGCTTAAAGCTGATTAACAAGCAGGACAACTAATCGCTTTAGCCTTATTCATATGAAATCTCTCAAGTACTTTTCAATGTACTTCTCCCGTGACAACCATAATTTCTCGGCGCCCGTCTCTAATAATAGTCATGCCAAGAATTGCTTTTGTACGGTCCTAAGTCTTTCATGAAAAAACTTACTCAACTCGCCAAGTTGTCGATCTCGGGAAATATTTCTGCCAACAATCAACATATCATCCACATAGAGCAAAAAGAATAATAAAATCATCATTGTGAGAATTTCTCACAAAAACATAACGGGTCTCAAGTAGTCTTTTCAGAAATTTCGCTTCCCCATAACAGATTTTTGAACTTCTCAGACCATTGTCTCGGTGCCTCGCTTTGCCGCAGAGACTTTTCTTCAATTTGTGCATAACCTTCTTTTCCCTTTGATGAAAACCCTCTCGTCGCCTCCACGTATATCTCTTCTCTTCCAAGTCACCATGTAGTAAGGCGCTTTGACATCCATTTGCTCAACCTCTAAGTCAAGACTGGCCGCTAACCCTAGCACAACACGGATGGATGTCATTTTTACAACTGAGAGAAAATCTCGTCAAAGTCAATACCTTTTCTTTGGCCAATCCTTTGACAACCAACTGCTTGTATCGCTGACTAGAACCGTGTCCTTCATGCTTCACCCCGAACACCCATTTATTTTTCAAGGCCTTCTTCCCTTTCGGGGCAGCCTTCATCAACTCAAAGGTTTTGTTCTCATGCAAGCACTTCATCTCATCTTGCATGGCTTCAATCCATTTTTGTTTGGATTCGTCATCCATGGCCTCTTCATAACTCTTAGGTTCTCCCCATCGCTGAAAGTTACATACTATCCTGGGAGGATACGAGATGGGCCGTCGCCTCACTCTATCACTTCTTCTCAACAGAGAAGCTGCTGCTTGGTACCGGATAATGAATATAATCATTTCTCTCATCTTCGTAACCAACTTCTACGTGGCATCATCTTCATCAAAAGGATAAACCCGGGTCTTCATCTCTAACTTGTCTCTGCACCGACAATGTTGGAAGAATTAATTCCAAATCTAACGAGTCACCATTGGAATTAGGAACATCTTTCTTCATTTTGATAATATCTTCAATGGTCTCATCTTCAACAACATATAGCATCACGACTCGACAAGTCTCTTTGCAACCGGATCGTAAAATCTATAGCCAAATCGATCTCGACCATAGCCAATAAAAATACACCGTCTTCGCTTTTGGCATCAAGTTTGATCTCTATCCTCGGGGATACGAACAAAAGCTACAGCCCAAACACTCATAGATGATCATAGAAACATCATTTCCGACCACACTTTATTTGGAACATCCATCTCGAGAGGAGTACAAGGTGAAAGATTCAACACATGTGCAATCGCATGTACGTTTCACCCCAAAAAGTTTTAGGCAACTTCAGAGCTAGAAAGAGACATCTAACTCTCTCCATCAAAGTTCTATTCATCCTCTCGCCTAAGCCATTCAACTGCAGTGTCTTTGAGGTGTCATCTCGGACGCCGAATACCATGCTTTTTGCAATAAGCATGGAAAGGTCGAAAGTGTATTCTCCACCATTGTCCGTCCTGATGCACTTTTAGCTTCTTTCCGCCTACCGTCTCTCAACCGAGGCATGAAATTCTTTCAAGACATCTAGCACTGATCTTTTGTCTCTGTAAGATATACCCATCGCCTTCCTTGAATGATCATCAATGAAAGTCACAAAGTATCGAGTACCACCAAGTGACTTTTGGCATTGGTCCACATAAATCAATGAATCAGATTTAAAATATTATTCATTCTCGAAGCGAGGAAGCTCTTGAAAGCAACCCTATTTTTGCTTTCCTGCTAGGCATTGAACACATTTCTCTAAATGTACTTCATCCATTCCGTGCAATATCTTCTTTCGCTGTGACTTGTCAAACCTTTTTCACCCACGTGACTAAGGTCTCCTTATGCCATACCACCGCACTATCTTTCTCTACGGCATTTAATGCGGCTCAGAGAGTTTCGCTTTTGCATTATATACAAAGTCAGTACGCTTCTCACCTCCGCCACTACTAAGGAGCCTTTTGTAAGTTTCCATTTGTCATAAACGAATGAAGCGAGCTACAATATCCTTCATTTGCAAGTCTGGCCGCACGAGATCAAATTCAAAGATATCCTGAATATGCCCGACATCCTTCAAATAGTCTCCGGTTCCGTCTCTCGTTTCCAAGCAAACGTCTCTTTTACCTACTACCTTTGACACCTTCATTTCCCATTCTAACAACACCAAAACTTCCAGGTGTGTATGATGAGAAAAATTCTCTACGCGATGTAACGCGAATCAGAAGACCACTATTAATCACCCAACTGGTCTCGTGTGATGCAAGATTGACAAAATCTTCATAATAAACGATATTGAACTCGTCTATGGTATTTTTTTGCTCATCATCACTGCTGTCATCCTTTTTTGTTACTTTTCATGTGTTCGTTGCTCCTTCGAACACCCGACAAAAATTTCTTAACGTGACCCTTCTTCTTACAATGATGGTATTCAACATTGGCAAATTTGTTTGATTTGCCTCTCGCTTCTTACTTCTCGGTTTTTGTTCTTTGTACGCCTCATTCCTCTAGACTCGTGATGCGGCTTCAGTGTTTCGAATCTCTTTCCTTGTTTTGTTTCTCATACGAGAACAAGGCTTCTACAACAACTTCAAACTCCATCTCGTCTTTGCATAAGTCGAAATTGTCATGGATAGCGATTATATGACGAGGGTAGCGATGCCAATAACATCACAGCTTTTCTTCATCGCCAAAACTCACATTAAATCTTGCTAAGCGAGAAAGCTTGTCATGAAATTGCTAACGTGCTACATCATGCTCACATTATCTTCCTTCCTCATCTGATATAGTTTCTTCCACAAATAAAATTTATTGGCAAGGTTCTTCGACATGTACACGTTTCTGTAGTCTCCCATGCTTTCTTTAGCGCCTTGCAATTTTTGATTCAATGTTTTGCAAAGACACCTGCCCGGTAGGTTTAGACGAATCAGACTAGCCGCAATCTCATCTATTTCCTCCCATCGTTTCCCAGCGACGGCCATACCTTCTTTTCTTTTCCCACAACACCTTACTGACCTTCGTTGAACGAGAATATCTTTCATCCTCCTTTTTTCCATAAAGAGAAATTATTATTGCCATTAAATTTCTCAATATCTACCTTTGATTGACATTTTTTTCGCCGTGTTTCTTTTTCTCAGAATAAATACGCCCGGACCTAATAAAATCTTTTTCGATGTGGAAGACGCCTATGTCAGTAACCACAGAGCATATTAAGAATTTTACTAGACCAAATTTCGATACCAATTGTCACAAATGGTAAAGACAAAATGAATTCAACAGAAAGTAGAATAATGACACCTAAATTTAACGTACCACCCTTTAATTGGGCTAAGTCCACTCGGACAAACTCCGAAAATATTTCTTCCACTAATAAGATTAACGGGTACAAAGCGAGAAAGTAATACAACAAATTGAGATAAACCCAAAATAAGGTCACACAAGTGTTTCCCAAACTCACTATTTTGTCACTTCTTTTAGAAAAATATCCCAATATTTTTCTAAGATATTCTCTCCCACTTTCTCACACAACACTATTTTTCTTCAAAGGAAATTGTTCATTTGGTTTTGCTTAGCTTCTCTCTTGTCATTGTGTCGATGCTTTCTCTGCCAAGAAAGACATATCGCCTATTTATAGCAAAATCGCATATCAACGTTAGATACACCTACCATCAGGTCAGAGCCTACCATTCAGAAGGCGACCTACCATCAAGGCCATTGCGACCTACCACTTGTGTTTTCTTCCTATTAAATGTAGGAGGGACTCACAATAACAACAACTAACATGGTCTCTATTAAGGACGGTTGGATTGAATAACATGATTTGTTTATGACATTCATAATATCCCTTCTACAATTAGCCAACTAAGCTCATTAAACCAAAGATCACAAAATGTTCCACAACTCTTGAGGAGAGTAATGACATAACATTTGTAACTTAATGAAGCAACCAAATAAAATAACCTCACCATGTTGGCAATAGTTTGCATAAACAGCATTGTTCACAACACCATACTGATCAAGTTCGTAACCACGAACTTCCATTTCAAGCTCAAGAAAACTACTCATTATTCTGCAAGGTTAGAAAACATAAGGGTTCACTCCAACTGTGTGCATACATGTATAATTCAAACAAGGATCACCATAAATTCATATAAGAAAGATTACGCATGAAACAACAGGCTTATCAACTAAAAACAAAAAGCAGAGAACTCAACAAGAAATGTAATTTCCATCCAACCCCACAAACGACCACCATACCAAATTAATTAGGCAAACTTAATGACCATACAAAAGCCAACTAAAATATTAGAAGAACTAATCCGAAGCAGAGAACTCAACAAGATGCTATAATGATCAAGCATATACTAGAATGCATCTATATTTTAGTTCCCCCAAAAGACTTGTCTATCAAACTCATCCACGTAAATTTTCGGCCTAAAAACCAATTATTGAAAGTACATTAAACTAAACAAAAATGTAACATAAAAGGCTTTGATTAAGACAACGTTGAGTACCCTTTTACACCACTGAAATCAACTGCTGGGGTGCTGCAACACTTGACTGTGGGAGACAATCGAAGTGATGGACAAATGAAAGGCTGCATAGCTGGAAATGCTGTCAATGGTGAATGGTGGAGATGGATTGGCCATAAAGCAGGGCTTACACGTGAAGAGGAAATCGCTATGTGGGCTGGATAGAGAGCTGAAAATACAGACTCTAACATCTTGTACTAAGAGGATAGTAGGAATATCTGATCAAAGAGTGTTTGGAGTCTTACCCTTATAAAAGTAACCTCAAATGCTTTCCATGTAAAACCTTTACTGTTTTACCTATTTAATGATTTTATCTACCTATCCTACCTGCCACCATTACTCGCCCTTGTCTTATTTTATATCTAAAGAGGTCTTCTAATACAGAATAAAAAGTAGCAATCATCCAAACCCACATGACTAAGCTAATAGACAATGCAAGAGTATATAAAACATTAGCAAGAATAACAAAATTGAAAACTAAGATGAGATAAAATGTCCACTAGAACACATAATATCTTAGAAATTTCAACCCCGCTATAAAATGCAAACCACATAGATAAATATAGAGCACTTTCTACAATCCAAAAATATAACATAAATTGCTTTAACTGGAAAATAAAATTAAAAACAAAGTTGAAAAGAACCCTTTCCAACCTTCAAAGTCAAAACTGCTTTGAAATTGAAATCCTTGACAATGGGAAACTATCATAGATATGGCAAAAATGAGAAGCCAAAAATTGGGAAGCACAATTAAACAACATTAATGATAAAAGGTAAAAATAGTTGTGTTAAATTAGCATCTCAATCTAATTCAATTCATTTAAGGTTGATCCGATGAACTTACAAGCCGAAAAACCCAACTCATTTAACTCATAAATTCAAATGAATTAACTCATCCGAGCTTAAGTAAACTAGTTCAACTAACTCATCTAACTCATGATCAACATGCAAACTCATTCAATAAAATATCTTTGTTAATAAAATATTTTTGTTAATGATAACATTTTTATAATTGAAATAATTCTATTATGTAATATCGTAATTAAAAGATACTATTTTTATTTTATATATTTTTTATTTTACAAAAATATAATATTTATACTAATATTTTTATTTATAAATAAATTATAAATATTTTTTAATTTTTTGTTTTTATTTTTTTAAAAAAGTGAATAAACCAACTCATTAGCTTCTAAGACAACTTATTTATAAGTGAACTTAATTCATAAATCTAGATAAGTTAAATTAGTTTTTTAAAAAGGTAAATAAACCAACTCATTAGCTTCTGAATCCAACTTATTTATAGGTGAACTTAATTCATAAATGTAGATAAGTTAAATTAGTTAGGCTCAACTCATTCTCGGAGATTAGAAGGAAAATTTATCAAAGACAGATGGCCGTTCAAACCTGCATTTAAGTAGTTGTTAAACAATTGGTACACGTCAACCTGAACAATGCTGCTTTTTAAAGAACATGTCTAACCCAGTCGATTATATTTTTCTTTGTTTTCCTTTTTTTTTTAATTTCTAATTTTCCCTGCTCATTTTGTCGATGGATATTGAAACCAATCAAATGAAAAACAAAACCTTGGCGACAGTAGAAAGGGAAAAGAAAAGAGTATGACGGCCGTACAAGCAAAACCTAAATGGGGATTAAAGGCACCACCAGACTGAACCATAGTTTGATCGGAGAAGATGATAAGGTTGGACCCAAATGCTCGAAAACCCAGTTGAAGCCGTAGTGTCTACAACCAAGTCGGTCACCATCGTCTTCTTCCCGTTCTCACCCATTTGAAGCTGCCGTGTCTACAATATGTTTGTGAAATTGTGTTTATGAGTTATTGATGTCAAGCTGACAAAACATTGATGTGGTGGTATTTTTTGTATTATTTTTCCAATAATATTCGGGCCTTTTTCATAATAACAAGAATGGTAATAAAAAGAGTAAATAAATTTTTAATTATAGAGATTGAGATAAATATATTACCAATTTTTTAGTACGTATAATATCTTAAATACGCCTTACATTCCTTCATATCCTTCCTCACGCTCTCGAAAAACAAAAAATTGATTCTCTCACCTTCAATCCCACACTGTCACCTCTCCTCACTGTCACAAGCCTTCACTCCCTTATCTCTCGTCGTCGTCGCCAACCACCACTCCTTAGCCGATCGACACCTATCTGAAAACCTACTCCTCTTTAAGCCATCTAGCCTCGACGGAGTGAAGGTATGAGAATCAGTTTATCAAGTTAGTTGGTTTGTCAAGGGTGTGACAAAGGAGGGTGAATGGTATTTAGAAGATTACACACATTAAATCGTTAATTCTCGTTAAAGTTAATCATAAATTGTATATTTGTAAATAATTTGATGGTATAAAAGTAACAAATGAAAATTTAGTGGTATATTTTTTAATAGAAATGGTTCAAGATATTATATATTTAGTTTTAATATCAATCTGAAATGGTTCAAGATATTATATATTTAGTTTTAATATCAATCTGAATTTGGTTTAACTGTTAATTTGGAATGAAATTTAAAACATTTAAACTAAATGATCATTTTTCTCGCATTCATTAGGAATATGTTGGTCTAGAAATCCTTAATCAAAACTTCATTTCTCTTATTTCTTTATTGTGATTTAATAAAAGATGAAAAAATTACAAGAACTAAGGAAAGGATGATCGAAAATATCTTTGAAAAATTCCCCTATAACTTTGTTTTATTGATTCAAATTTTTGGTGTTTTTAGCTTACAATTACAATGTATCCTTATGCTATTTATTGAGTCAACCTTGCTTATACACATGCTTTCATTTTTCTTTACACATGATGATCAAAAACTTGTTTAACAAATTACAATTCTAACAATTTTAATAGTCAAAATGACTTATCACAATCCTAACAACCTCATTCTCATTGCATAACAACCTTGTGTCTCTTTATCCACATCAGTTGCAAGCATTGCTTGATTCACATTGCATAAGTAACCTTCATACTTCATCTTTATCATTGTCAAGCATTACTTTGGCTATGGTCTTTATACCCTCTCTCAAACTCAATGATATTTCAGTAACATTGAGTTTGGTTTTGAGAAATCGAAATAGATCTAGTAATAGATGTTTAGTTAAAATATTTGTTGTTTGATCATAAGATGGTACATATTATTCACTAAATTATTTTTGAAGTACTTTGTCACAAATTAAGTGATAATCCAATTCTATGTGTTTAGTTTTATAGTGTAGTATGACATTGGTAGTCAATGCAATTGCACTGGTGCTATCACATTAAATTACAGGAAGAAATGGAACTGCCACCTGAATTTCCTGAAGTAAGACTTGCAACTAGACAACTTCAGTTGGTACACTAATAAGACATCTATGTTCAGTTTATGCACTCGACCTTGAAACAATGAGTTACTTTTTAACATACCATATAATTGGATTTTCATAAAAAAAATATGCAAATACTAGAGATGGAATGCCTTATAACCAAACATGGCCCCCAATCTAAGTTAGCAAAACCATTAATATGTAGTGTTATATATGGTTTGAACTCTAACCTATGATCAATAGTTCTACTTAGATATCTAAGTATTCTTTTCACAGCTACGCAATATGTTCCTTAAGTTAACTCATGTATTGGCATCTTTTTAATAGATAAGGCAATATCAATCCTTGTTATTGTTACATATTGAAGAGCATTTACAATGCTTCTTTATAAGGTTGGATTATTGAAATTAATATCATCATTAGCTCTTAAAGTGGAATCGGATATCATAGGAGTAACAGTAGCCTTGGCATTGAGTAATTGATCCTTATCTAGTATAGAATTTATGTAGTAAGACTGTTTGAGAAGCAAATAGCCATTAACTAGCTTAGAAACCTCAATTCTAGGAAATAGTGCAAATTTCTCATGTCTTTCAATACAAATCTATCATTAAGAAAGACAATGAAATCATTCACCTTTGTTGGATCTTACTTAGCTATTATCATATCATTCACATACATAATGACATAGATTTTTCATTTAGTATAGGCTAGGAAAAAGAGAGAGTCATCATATTTAGCTTTAGTGAAACCAAACTGAGTAAGAACTTTAGACAATGTATCAAACCATGCCCTTAGGGCCTACTTCAACCCATACAATGAATTTTTCATATTGCAAACATAATTTGAATGATTCTTATTAACAAATCTAGTAGGTTGCATCATAAAACCCTACTCTTGAAGAGTGACATTAAGGAATGATGTACAACTATTTAAGTACCAAATTATTACTTAATGCAATAGAAAGGAGTACTTTGGCAGTGTCATGTTTAACCATACTACTAAATGTCTCCACAAAATCACAACAACCACTTGAAGATATCCTTTTACCACCAGTCTCAATTTCAATTTTCCCATTAGCCATCAAATAGCTCTTTGATCTTGAAGAGCCATTTGTTATCAATGACTTTTCTATTATAAGGATGGTGAAATAATTCCCAAGTGTTATTCCTCATGAGAGCATTATACTCATACTTCATAGATTTGATCCATCTCTCATATGCTAAAGAACGTTTCACTATTTAAAGTAGAGTAATGTTGTAAGAAAAAAAAAGACTTTAGGTTTGAAGGTGCTAGCCTTGGATCTAGTAATTATATTATGTTTATTGGTTGTATGTACAAGTAGAGAAGAAGTTTGTGAAACACTTGGAACACTCAGTGATATAGGTATAGGATGAGAATTGGTTTCTTTGTTTACAAGTAGAGAATGTGTTTATGAAGTGTCTTTATTAATGAGTTGTAGGGACTAGTAACTGGGATATCGGGTTGATGATAGAGAGATAAATATTTTTTTACATTAGGATAGTAACTATAACACAAAGATGATTGACTGGATGAAACATTTTTTATTATATAACTAGAATGGCTAAAGAAAAGAGGTAATTGACTGATTGAAGCATCACTATTAATGGATAAGGGTGAGTAGTGTGTGATACCGGTGAAAGTGTATGTTTACTATTTATGAGATTATTTGGAAACATGGAAGATATATGTTATGTGATTATTATCTTTGAAATAAAAGGGAGACGCGACGATTAGTTAATGCTCAGAATTTATAGAAAAAGAAGCTATTATCATCAAAAGTTACAAGCATTGAAATTATAATTTTGCCTTCATTAGTAAGAAATTTATACCTTTTATGACAAGAGTTGTACTCAACAAAAGTGTATGGTTTAGATTTGAAGGTAAACTTTTGTTAATTGAATGCTTGGTCAATGGAAAGCACTTGCATCCAAAGGTCTTCAATAAGGCATAATCTGGTGGACTAAGAAAAGTATTTCCAAAGAACTCTTTTGATCTAATATTGAGCTTGGTAATCTGTTTGATAAAAAGGTTGAAACATAGAAAGCTTCATCTCAATACTTTAATGGTATAGAAGCATGTGCTAGTATGTTCAATTTAATTTCAACAATCTGAGGGTGTATTCTTACAGTCAAACCAATTTGTTCAGAAGTGTAAGGATAGTATAAATGTCTAGTAATACCATCCAAGTGAATGTATTATCGAAACTGTTATACTTTCCATCTTTATCCTATTAGAGAATTTTAATACGTCCACTAATTAGTAATTCAATTTTTGCTTTAAGTAACAAAAATGTTTTCTTATAATTAAACTTTTCTTTTAAAAAATAGATCCAATTGAAATGAGAGAACTCATCTATAAAGTGGACATATATACTACCTTAAACCAAGATTAGATAATAAGGGTGAAGTACCCCAAACATACTAATGAATAACATCCAAATGAGCTTTAGCTTTATTTATTGCATAAAAAAATGGATATTTGTGTGTTTTTCTTAACTAACAAGCATCACATATTGATTTACCATTATTCATACTCAATTCATGTCTAACATTAAATCTATCCATTATCGCATTAGTAGTTTTAATAGAGGGATGGCCTAATCTTTTGTGCCATAAGATTAGAGTCTTCAAAGAAGCCTTCTTTCGACATTATTGCTTGACATTCATTACCTTGTAAAGCATTGATGTGAACTTGAGGACAAATTGTAGGATAACCATTGAATGATAATTGTTTGTTTTTGGAACATCAAAAGCATATAATCCATTCCTAAGCCACCCATACATAAGTCTTTGTCATGTGTTCTTGCCCTTCAAATATACACAATTAATATCAAACTCCATAAAAACATTATTATCTTTTGTAAATTGAGTCACACTAAGAAGATTCTTAGTGATAGAAGGCACATGTAACATGTTTGACAAAATAAATTTCTTTTTAGAGTTATAGGTAGGAGAAATAGAGGACATATCGATATTAACAATCTGTAATTCAGCACCATTTCTTACTTGTAGTTATTCATTGTCAATAAATTTAATTTTAACAGCCAAGTTAAATGGGTCTATAATTATATGATGAGTCACATCACTATCAATGAACCATCTTGGGTCACATATATAGTTAGAACTAATATAAAGAGTTGTAGCAGGTTGAATAGCGTGAAAAGCTATTGGTTGAACTACATGAGAATAGTACATAGGTTATGGAATTGGCACAAATGTTGAACTATAGGTCAAAGGTTTATTACACGGAGCCATCATTTGAATTTAAGTTTGAGGTCTAATGGTTGACTTATTGGTTAGAGATTGTGTATAAGGATTGAAAAAAACCACATGTACTCGAGGAAAGTTTTGATTGTTAAAAGGAACATTGATATATGACTGACTTGATGTTAGATATAAAGTATATGTAGGTTGGTTGATTTGAGAGAATTTGTGAGGTGAAGATGAGTGATGAGCAATGGTGTTGTAAAATGGTTGAAATGTTTAATTTGAATAATTAGGTGTAAAGGTGTTTTGATTTGGCTGGTTAGGTATCATTTGTGTATCAAATCGATGCCATCATTTGTTAGCACAATGCCCTAACTTACCACATATTTGGCATTATAGTATATTTTTAGAGTATTTCTTACCTCTACCTCTATTATAAATTTGAGAATTATAAAATCCTATCATGTCATTATACCTTTAATCTTCATTACTTGGTACACTTTGAGAAAGAAAATACATAGGTTAAAAGTTCTATAGAAAGTAAGCTCGATATACTAGTTCATTGTTAATGCCATTTTGTATCTTGCCTATTTGGTTTATTCAATTGGTTGATATCATAGAGTTCGATGATCTAGGAATTGTTTATGGTATCGTTGATGTTTGTTGGGTAAGGTTTTCCTTCAGTGTGACTCCTATATCAATAAGATTGGCTATGGGTAATAAAGGCACGCATCCATTTCTTCTTTTTAGCCTGCTTTCATGACTTAACAGTTTGTGTAGTACTTCTTGTAACTTCACACATCTTTCTTGAACATTAGCTACAAATGAATCATAATCAATATTAAGCCCATTCAAGATGATCATGATTTGATCTTCTTCTAAAACAACACACCTTATAAATGCCAACTGAGATGCTAAAGATTGCACACCTTATGCACACTCACCAATAAACATACCTTACTTTTTGATAGAATTAATTTCAACCTTACAAAACATGATTTTAGCCTCAAATGTGAAAGAAAATAGCTTACAAGATACAACCATATTTTACAGTTGGTATCACAATCTTGTACCTTCTTTACAAACTCCTCAATCATAGATCCTACTAACCAAGAACTGATCATTTGATCTTGACGTACCTAAAATTTATATTAAGCATTTCCTACTCCATTAACACATACTATTTTATGGTATTTCAAAGTTTTATTTACAAAGTTTTCTGAATCATAGCTTTTAAACATGACAAGATTTATTTCCTATATATAATATACTTTTCTTTATCTAACTTTATATTCAATACCTGATTATGAAATGATATGATCTCAAAATATGTTACTCTCTAATATGTCATTGTTTGAGTTTGATCTTCTTGAAAACCTTTACTTTGATTTGTTCTTTGATTCAAATCAATTTGCATCAGAAGAAAGAGCTCTAATACTATGTAGAAATCCTTGATTAAAACTTTATTTCTTGATTGTGATTTAAAAAAAGAAGAAAAAACTACATGAATTAAGGAAAGGATGGTCGAAAATATCTTTGAAAAATTCCACTGCAACTTTGTTTTATTGATTCAGTTTTTTTTTGTGTTTTTCGCTGACAATTACATTGTATCCTTGTGCTATTTATTGAGTCAACCTTTTTTCTCTATACGTGAGGATCGAAAACTTGTTTTACAAACTACACTTCTAACAATTTTAAGAGTCAAAATGACTAATCACAACCTAACAATTATATTCTCACTGTGCCAACATGAACATTAAGGCTTATTGCATAATATCCTTGGGTAGTCTTTATCCACCTCAGTTGCAAGCATTGCTTAATTTGCATTGCATAAACAGTCTTAACACTTTATCCTCGTTCTTGTTAAGCACTACTTCAACTATGGTCTCTAGAGTTAGAATGTTCTATTTACTTTACATATTTGTATAATCATTTATTATTATTATTTTTTCTTCATTTTATCTTATTTAAAAATATAAAAAAAATTATTTATAATTTTAAAAATTTTATTTTAATATTTATCATTATTTGTATGATACTGCTTAAATAAACATAGATGAAATGTAAACATTCAAAAAATAGCAAAAATACTTATTGTATTGAATTTCATTCCTATTATCATTCTCATTTTCATTGTGTTTTCATTCTATGAACCAACCAGATCTTAATGTATATAACACGTTCGTTTATTTGCTTGTACTTTTTATAGCCTTGTAATATAGCATGATTATTATTCTATTTTATTTTTAAGTATTTTTATAATTATAATTATATCACAATTACAACTAACATGATAATTTTTCATTAAATATAGTTATATGTGACTAACTGTATCTATCAATAATAATGTGCTACATTTCATTGCGCTTTAATTATATGAATTAAACGTGACCTTAGTGCATATAACACTGCAGTTTAATGGCTTACACTTTCACAACTGTGTAATAAAACACAGTTATTTATATTGCAACTATATTATAATAACAACCTACTTGATAATTTCTCATTAACTATTATTACATGAATTTAATTATATTTACCAATAATACTATAATACATTAGTTATAATTTATAAAAAAATGATTTCTATCTTTTTAAAATAAAAAATCTTCACAAAAACATAACTAAATTATTAATGTGATAGATACAGATAGTTACGTGGGATTTTTATAGCTCCATTGTCACGTATATATATTTTGTTTTAAATTTTAAGAAGCATATTAATATCATTTAATTTCATATATTTTTATATTTTTATATTTTATATTTTGTTACGTGTTATAATTATTTTAAAAATTAGAGAAATAATTCAATCTAAGTAGTGTGGGTGCAAAATTAGACATAAATTTGTGTATTCTTAAATATTTATCTATAATTAAAAAGAATAATAATATTATTACATTTATTTTTATTATTGATGCAAAAAAATGAACTGAAATGTTCATTTTAGTTAACATACCAAAATATCACAAGAAAATGGAACTCTCTACGCTGCTATACTTACCACACACAGTTGAAAGCCAGGTAAAGAAGCTTTCTTAGGGTCCAAATTTATTTCATTAATTCTAATTGGCCAAAGAGAGAACAACTATACAAGAATGCTTTTGCCAAGAGGCGTCTAAAAGCCTATAAGGCAAACAAGCTACGAAAAGACTCATGTAAAGTTCATATCATGGGATTCATCATTCTTTTTTTATTTTATATTATTTTCTTTAAAAAGATGTATTAAAATCTTATTTTTTTTTATTAAATGTAAAAAATATTACTTGATTAAATTCAAACTTCATTTGCCTAAGTTAAATTCATACTACTTGGAATCATTACTCTTTATTTATTTATTTATTTATAGAAGGTTTGATTTTATTTATCTACAAACTTTTCAGTAATATTTGTTTCGCATAAAGAAAACATAATTAGAATATTGATAATATTGTTATTATTATATTTATTTAAATGATAAAATAAAATTAGTAAATAAAACTTTTGTGACACAGAGAAAATAATAAATGTTGATAAAAGTAAGAGAAGAAAAATAATTCTGGATGGGCGTGACATAGATAAGCTTTGTTGTGATAACATATTCATTTATAAAGAAATGTTAAGTACACACATTTGTATTTATTTTTAATATCATAATTTAAAGAATTAAAACGTTTTAAAATTAATGTGCAATATAGCACGTAATACGTAGAGTATGTGTGCAAAAATAACACTAATGTGTGTGCTAATAATAGGTACTTTAATTATGAATTTCTTTAAGTATTAATTTTAATTTTATTAGTTATAATATGTCGTATTACATTTATTGGTAATTGCATAAATATTCCATTTTTGTACTTCATGATAAAGACACAAAATACAAGAAAATAAAAATACAAAGAGGGAGCTATATTAATAGTACTCTTTTTTTTTTTTTTTGTAGAAAAGGCTTGCATTGCCATTAATTCTAAAGAACGCCTTGTTTGTTTGGATGTACTAAGAAACTAACCCCTTTATTAAACCCTGTAATACAATCATATTAACAAAACAAAAATGAAACCCCTCCATGACCTTCTTCAAGCATTTTCTCCATCTCTTGCACTTCATGATAAGCATTTGGACCCTGCACCGTATATAATCACATTTTACTACATTTTCCTTTCAAATAATTTTTTAAGTAAAATTAAACTTCATACATTTATCAATATTTTTCATTTATAATTACAAGTAGATTTTTTTAATAAAAATAAAACATAATCATTAATTATATAGTATAATTTTTCATCTATTTATCAATACTTTTCATTTATAATTATAGGTATACGGGTGCTATCACTATTGAGTTTGAGAAAAAGGGAAATTTTAATTACTTCTTAGAAGAATAATATCAAGTTTTTATTATTTAGATATGTGTCACACATTATCACCTATATTTAAGAGTTAAGGTTCTTTCAAATAACTATATTTAAAGTAAAAAACTTAAATTTTAAGAAAATTTGAAAGATATTATGGTTATCAATTAAACTTTAAAAAATAAATTCACAAAATATGAAAATTATATCAAAATTATGAAATATATTTTAATTGTAATTGTATTATAATGAGTAATTAAAATTTGAAATTATTATTTAAATTTTAATTGTTATTGTATTATAAATGTATAAACCTCTACATAACAATTTGAATTATGAAAAACAAAAACTAGGTTAGATTATGAAAATAAATGTGATAATTATATAAAAATAAAAAAAAAATAAAAAGTAGTACAAACTATTGTCCCAAATTCATAGAAATAATCTTTTTGATTGAAGATTTGAAAAATTATAAATAGATTAATTTAAATTTAAATTATTTAGAAAAAAAAATACAAAATAAAAAGTTTTAACGAAGAAAAATATATTTTGTTGATATTTGTCAGACATTTTATCCTTACAATAGTGCTCACAATTTCGTCTACTATGATATGATCTTTAAAAGAAATAAGATCTTAATAATTAAGTGAAATAAGTAAGGAAGCTAGCATTTAGAGTATGGATCAGGAAGTGTACCTGCATTGGGTTTGGGTCAATGGCATCCATACCGGGGGAATTGAAATCATAGTACATACTTGCAGCAGAAAGCTTCATTGACAGAAACTTTAAAGTAGGAAATATAATTATGCATGGAAAAAAGAAATATTATTGCTTGTAATTTAGATTTCTTTGACAAAACATTCTATTTATAAATTACAAAAAAGCCCTCCATTACTAGTTAGCTATAATGACTATGTGAGTTACCTCAATTTGATTCTGAAGTGATTGAACATAACTGATTACAACATCTAGCATCACTGCCATTCCCATTGTCTGCCAAAACCCACAACTACTTAAACTCTGATAGTTTTTCATATTGAACTACTTTTTTTTTTAATTAGAAAAATTGAAAAATAATAGGAAATTAAAAAGTGTATAAATTTATACATACACACATGTTCCTTATTAATTTCTTACCTTATAACATCCTGGAACAAGGGTTTGTAGGAATTTCAACTTCTCATTTATTTTTTCTCTTCGTACCTAAATTAGATTCTCACAAAATATCAAACATCATTAATGTCATTATATATATATATATATATATATATATATATATATATATATATAAAAGTAGTGAAAAAGTGGCTACCCTTTCAGCTAAGCTGTGGCTATCTGTAGCTTGGCCTCTTTTAGCTCTTACATGAATCACTTCTTTTGGTTTGTCCACATCTTTGCCAACGTTTTGCTTCCTCTTTCTTCCTGTTAAAGGCTGCCAAGTTCCATAACATAACAAAAATAACTGTTATACAAATTATTTTAAGACACCGAAAAACAATAACCGTTATACAGATTATTTTAAAATATCGAAAGTCATAAATTTTTAGATAGATATATGGGTATTGAACATAACAATTTTTTTAATTATTTTCAAAATTTACACCAAATTGAAGTGTCGAAGTAATATATTCATGTTCATGTTCATGTCATATCGCTTCAACATTGATACTTTACAAAAAAATAAAGAGTTCGAGTAACGTACAAAAACTCAAACCATAATATACATTTTTTACAAAATAAAAACACAAGTGATTTGATCACCTTTTGTTGCTTTTTTTTGTTGCCAAAATCTGCAGTCAGATCTATATTCGAATTATCTACCAGAAAAGGACTACTGTTTAGATTATGAGAAGAGGGAACACTAATTTGACTAGTATCGGCTCCTGAGAAGCAGTTCATGAATACTTGTGTTTGTTGTTGATCATCACAAAAGCTTATCTCATTTGAGAAATATTCCATTAAATCATCATGATTGTTGCTGGAGTTGGGTTTTTCTGTTGCACTGAGATTGTCCACTAATTCCATTTTCAAGCACAAGTGATCTCAGAAATTACTTAACAAATTTATGAGAGTTTTAAAGGTTTCTATAGAATACATTATCAATTTATCTAAGGGCTCGCTGTTTATATAATGGAGAATGTAAGAGAGGCAAGGAAGGTTCTATGAATGAGTACAATTTTCGATTGTCTAGGGTATTTGGTGGACCATTACTGTATTATACTTTACAAAAATACGCATTAAATACGTTGATAAAAATAATTAAAAACGTAGGAAAAATTTATATATTTATAACAAATATATGGATGCTTTTGTACTTTTTTTTTATCCAAAGACGAATTTCATTACTTAAAAACCAAAATACAGGATGTTTTTGTACATTTGTTCACCAATTAATTGTATTATATAAATGGACAGACTAAAAATAGTATTGGTGATTGCACTTTTATTCATCACTAATTTTGATAATTGCAGTTTTCTTAAAAATGTAATTTCAATATATTAAGCAGTAGCTAATCCCTGGCTCCGCTTCATTTCTTCATTTTATTTCTCCTAAGTTTTTCATAAAAAATATTGTTAATTAGTTCTTAAATAACATGTGATCTATTCATTAATAAATACAAATGTATAAAAATACATGTGACACTAATCATCAACAAACACATTATAAAAAAATAAAATTAATTGAAAAAAATTAATTGTATTATATAAAAAGTAAGATGAATGTTACAAAAAAAAAATAAGGACATTATTTAAATATCATTTTTACAATTTCGCGTTATAAAAATTAAAACTTTCCATGTGTACCAAACTTTTTTATTTCTGTCTTTGGAACAGACACTTTCTTGATTAAGTATGGGGATATTGAGCAACTGAATCAATGATGAAAGAGATATACTTTCTATTATTGATTTAAAACAAAAGTTATTTCATTTCCAAAGCAAGGTTTTTATTTGCTAATAAGTAATAACCAACTTAAGTTTTGTAAAATCTACTTAAATTGAATTTTCAGCTCAACTTCTTATTTCTTTTGAAACACAATATTTTGACATTAATATTTTTGTTAGTGTTAAGTCCCACATTGGCTAAGAGTAAGGCAACAATGCTCCTTATAAGTCTGGGCAATCCTCTAACTCACAAGCTGGCTTTTGGGTTCAGAGTTAGGCCTGGGTTTCTAAGTTGGTATTAGAGCTAGGCTCTTAGCTTCCTCGTACTCACATTGGCCCTCGTAGAATTGACCGTCAGTAAATTGACTCTAGCCGATGTGGAGGGGGGATGTTAAGTCCCACATTGGCTAAGAGTAAGACAACAATGCTCCTTATAAGTCTGGGCAATCCTCTAACTCACAAACTGACTTTTGGGTTAAGAGTTAGGCCTGGGTTTCTAAGTGTTAGAAATAATATTCACTTTTTTAAAAGTAATTTGATTTGTTTTTGAATTTATTTATAATTTATGTGAGATGATTTTTCATCTCGTTATCATGTATCATCTCATTGTTTTTATTGTTATAAGTTTTAAACATAAATTATTTTTCACCGGACATAAAAAAAACATATATAAGAGAGTTAAAAATATAGTGTTCAAAATACGACAAATGCAATGACATTCGTCCATTACAATATATGTGCTAAAATAGATGGTTCAAAATATGTTGTACAAAACAGAAAACTTCATCGGGAAGCATAAACAATTTTTAACAAGAAAGTATTTTTAAAACCACTTGTAACAGTATGATATATTTATGAAACTCGGCCTAAATATAAGGACAACCCAAAATAAATAAATAATCATAAATATAGCCCACACCAAACTGTTGAAATTTAATCCAAAACTCCTTGCCCACCATAACAAATTAAAAGCTCCACAAAATGCCACGCATGACTCTAATGGAATAATGGGTTAGACACACCTAAGAAAACTGAGAATGGTAAATTAGAATACGAGCCATTAATATGAGATACTATAGGCAATCTTCAACATATATAAAGAGTATTTCAACATCCAAACATCATTCACGTTATGTGGAGACTTTTATATAGCTGACTTGATTTCGAGAGATGGGTTACCAAACCATAAACAAAGCTAAATATATTTATTTAAATTTTTACTCTTGTACAGACTATATATTTATCATGTGATTCATATGTGTCACTAATTTCTAAATACTTGCGTTTTCAAAATAATATTGTCACATTACTAACACATAACATATTATTGTCTACTTTGCGCCTAGATCTCCTTATATTAGACTTTCAACTTAAAAGTCTCATGTCATTTATATCATTTATAGTTGATACATATACTTAAGTATTATATATTTTTTTATGATAAACAATTATTGTTGAATTTTGACACAAAATATACTGTCTCTCATAGCAGTCTTAGTAATACTAGAAGTTATATGATATTTAGACTGATTTTGTATTTTGGGAGCTCTTTATGGGTTCGTTTTGTATTGATTTATGTTTTAAAATAAATTCTGTTTTATTGCATTTGAAATTAGTTTTATGTTTTTTAATTCATTTAAAAAAAAACTCATTTGATAAAAAATTATATTTTCTTGTTTCATTATTTCTTAAGTTACAATAATATGTTAGAAATTCAGGCCTAATTTAACTCAATAAAATCTTATTAAGTTAAGGGTTACATAGACTTATAAACAATATTTACTTAATAACCCTCATTCACACAGCGGATAGAAGTGGACATAAGCGTCACAGTAAGACTGTGGTAGAACCCAAGGTCCAACACATAGAGACTAGAAGCAAAGCTCCGATACCATGTTAGAAATCCAAGCCTAATTTAACCCAATAAGATCTTATTATGTTAAAGGTTTCCCAGACTCATAAGCTCTGATATCATGTTAGAAACTCAAGCTTAATTCAATCCAATAAGATCTCATTAAGTTAAGGGTTGCACAAACTTATAAGCAGCATTGTTATCTTGCTTCCGGTCGATGTAGGACAATAATACTTAACAGCCCCATTTCACACAGCGGACAGAGGTAGACATAAGCACCATAGTGAGACTGTGGTAGATCCCAAGGTCCAAGCACATAGAGACCAAGAGTGGAGCTCTAATACTATGTTAGAAATCCATGTCTAACTTAACCCAATAAGATCTCATTAAATTAAGGGTTATCTTTGCTTATAAGCAGTATTTCTATCTTGCTCTTGGTCGATGTGAAACAATGATACTTAACTGCTCCCCTCCACACGGTGGACAAAGGTGTGCATAAAGCGTTATGATAATATTGTGGTATAGCCAAAGATTCAAGCACATAAAGATCAAGAATAGAGCTCTAATACCATATTAGAAATCTAACTTTTAATTTAATGAGATCTTATTGGGTTAAGTAGGTCTTAAATTCTAACATAATGAAATGTAAAGCAAACTAACAAAAAGGAAAAGTGAATTTGGATTATAGTTTTTTAATTTTTTTTAAAGTTTTAAAATTAATTAAAAAGTGTGTAAAAATCAAAGTGAGTTTCAATTGGATTTAGAATTTTAAAAGGTAATTAATTATTAAACAAAATTCATTTTAAACACTTAATTAGGTTCAAAATATTAAACTTGAAAATAGAGTTCATGATGTGAGAGTTTTCTCTTCGGTCTTACTATCTCTTAAATGAGAAACAATCTTTCGTGGTGAGTGTTCAATATTGAGTTTATGTTCATAGTACTACCTTGTTGTACGGTAATATTATATATTATTTTGGAGACGTGGGCTTGATTAAATGAGTAGTGAGTATAAATAATTTTATATGTAATTGATGAAGCATCAAAATCAATTAAATCTATAGATTTATAATATTGATTAAGTTTTATTAAAATTTTAAAAATATTAAATTTATGATACGTAAATAGTACTAAGTGGTGGAACGGTGTGATTAGGAATGATAAAAAAAATTGAAAGTTGAATTATCCTTAAATTCAGTTCGATTTTTATCCGATAATTTCAGAAACAGATATAGTTTCGGGTAAAAATCGAATATGAAACAATGAGTATAGTTCGGGTATAGTTATATTGATAAATGTATCCGTCTATACTCAAAATTAATTATATTTATTTAATTTATTTATATATTAATTAATAATTATATTTTATTAAGAAATTTTTTTAAAAAATTAAAAAAACAATTTTTCGAATATTTTTTAATAACTGTATTGAACCGTTCTCCTGGGTAAAAAACCGTCCTTAAACCGTAATAATTTTCAAGCAGTTTAAAGTACAAATTTTATAATTTAATTCGATAATAATTATATCAATAAATGTATCGAACCGTTCTCCATGAGTTTTTATGGTATGATTACACGTAAAACTTGACTTGAGGTATAGCAATATTAACCTATATATAAGATCAAAAACTGTCACTACAAACTGTTTGACAAATGAATCAAGGTGGACGAGCCCAATGATATCCCTAAGAACGGCGATGATGAGGTTTATATTTCATTCTACTCTTCAAAAAATATATAGACAAACAAACAATACTAAGAGTTACTTATCCTTAATAATGTGAATTTTAAATATAATTAAAAGTATAAAACTCTTTGTACTTAGGACTAATGTCTGTATTTAGATAATCCGCATGTTTTCTGTTGCAAGCACAACTGTTACAAAATTATAATCATAAAATTCTTTCTAATTGTATTCTTTTTCATGAATCGCGCCAAAATGGATGCTGCGTTGTAGTACAACTTATGCTCTTAATTGTTGATGCTATTGGTACCCATTAGTATCCCAGTTTTTAATATATAATCAGATTAAATGAACTTTAATTTTTAAATAAAGATACCATTAATATACTACTTTAAAAATATAGTTACTGATTAATATAATACCTCTAATAGAAGTACCATAATTAAGTATACCAAACCCTTGATAGGTATTCCAAAATAAAGTTTTAAGTTTTAACCTTATATTTATAAGTTTAACATTTCAATTTCTGTTTTACATGGTTGCTATTGATTATTACATAACTTAAATTTTCAATTCATTTGGTTTATAACTTAAAATAAAATTCATAACTTGATCAAAATTAAAATGTTTAACTAAATTATTAAATTTAATAACTTTAACACTGAATTGTGTGAATTGGATTATTATAAACAAAAAAAAATTAATATTTAAAATACATTAAAAATCAAATGATTAGATAGACTTCTTTGAGAGAAAAATAAGAATATAAAATTCTTTTTCAATCTCTTTGAATTATTAAAACCAATAAAATTGAACATATTCTAAACTTTAAAACAAAAATTAATTTCATAATTCTTAATAGTACGGATAGTTCAATTGTCACAATATAAATTATTATTATCATAAAAATTTATTATAATAACTTTATCCAATAATAATTTACATTATTATTATCATTAAAAATTTCATTACGATGACTTTATCTAACATTAGTGTTACTAAATTATAATTAATACTAGAAATAAAATAAATATTTTATGTATTTTTATCGTGATAAAAATAAGAATTATTTTCAATATATATTATTATATTTAGTTGTGTCATAAACATAAAATGAAATAAAAATAATTACTAAAGGACATGGGATGAAACGAAAACAATTATTAAAATACATGAGATTGTCATTCCAATTAAAAGCTATTCATTTGCCTTTACATTATATAAAAATCATATTATTTTAATTTTGTTTTTAAATACAATTCAAATAATAAGGAAGAAAAAATTTATCAAAAATATTTTTTCTTGTTTTTAAATTTTTAGAGATTAAAAAATATTTTTAAGTAATAATTATTTATAAAAATAATAATTTTTAATAATATATTTTACATGATAGAGAAAATAATAATTAAGTAATATTATTTAAACTTTATTAAACATATAGACATTAAAATAATATAAAATATTTTATATTCTATTTTAGTTATAAATCAAATACTACAATATCAATTTATTATTTGATTTCATCGATCAAACCAAATACTATAATAATACTATTGTTTTATTTATATTTAATTTTATTATTCTTTTTATTTTACCAACGAAACATGCCCATGATAATGGTTAGACAAATGATAATAATATTGTCACAAAAAAATTTATTATTATCACAATAAAAATGTAACTAATGTTCATTTTAAATTTAATATTTATTATAATTTAATTTTATTATTATTTAAATAAAATTATCAAATAAAATATTCTTATGATAATAAAAAAATTTATTATAAATATATGGCAAACCTCCCTTTCAATTATTTATTATTATTATTTGTTCTGATTCACTTTCATTTTGCTATCAAGTGAATTTGAATGCAAGTGCCCTTCCTATTTTCAATAAAAGTAAAAGAAATAAAATGAAGTATAAGACAAAAAGGGAATATCGATCATTAATTCCATGCTTCATCTACCCAATTCAAGGTTAATTCTTTCTGCAAAATAAAAAAAAAGGCTAAGTATATTTTTTTATTTTCTATTATTTTGTTTTTAGCTTGAAAAGGAATGCGCAACAATAAAAATAAAAATGTATATATACTACTACTACAATTATGTAATTGAGGAACCCTAAATTAGGAATGATTAGGTACAAGTTTTCAAGATATTTGTTTCAAGAAAGTGACAGTTAATCCTTTTTATTTAACGATATACACAATCAAAGATCATTACCTCAATTAAGTTCTTTGAATAATTACTTGAATTATTTATTTTTTTTCCAATTATGATAGTGATATTTCTCCAACATTTTCTGTTCTTTACGCCATGCTTTGTCTAATTATATATTAATGGGAATAATTATTATTAAAGAAGATTTAATTTTGTCCAATGATATTTTTCAAAAATGTTAGCTAAATCTCTAAAAAAAATGAGTAGGGAATAAGCTTAAATAAGGTGCTTTTAATTACTAATCTAATTTTAATATGGACACTCAGTTCTACTGTTTATATCATAAATATGCAAATCACATCATCTTATAATAAAAATAGTAAAAATGGTTAAATTTAAAAAATTATTATTTTCGTAACAATAATCACTAATATCATAATAATTTAATAATTTATCTATTAATCTATCACTAAAATGTTTGTAAATATAAAATTTGCTCTAACAACCAATATTCTTTATTTATCAAGCAATAGTACTACCAAAAATAATTATCGTACACAAAATTAAATCATCTTTGACAATATTTATTCCCATACTAATTACTCAATAGTAATCATAGGATCAAAATGTCAACTGAAACCAAACATCACTAAAAATAACAAAATAAGGTGTGTTACTATAGATTATTAGCTTGTAATTATTATCAAAGTTTGGTTATTCAATGATTTGATTACTTAATTACCTTAAGCACCATTCGAAATTTTTTTAAAGAAAAAAGAAAAATATTAAAATTACTCGATTGGAGAAATTAGTAAACGTAGGTTATTTTTAATTAGATTAATTAATAATAAGAGATTGGAGTCTTTTATTTTTAGGAGCACTCAATTTTTATGAATATTAATAAACAAATTCAAGATAAGGAAACATTCTAGTTTTATCATAATTACGTGAAAATAATATCTCGAATCTTGTTATTTTTAATTATGATACTTTCGATTTCAGAATTTTAAAATTGTAATACTTCTATTCTCATAATAATAAAAATATAACGTTTTTAATTTGGTAATTATAAAAACTGTGATACTATTAATCTTATATTAACTATATGCTAAAAAAGAAAAGTTAGCAAACTGGATTTGAAATCTTTATTCTTATACGTGTAATTTTTAATAAAAATATCACTAAACCGTTGTAATAAATAATATAAAATCTAATTATATCGCTTTTACAACAGCAATAAAGCTCTCCCAGTATTTTCCCCCTATTTTCATATTTTATAATGTGCCTAATGGATATGATACAGCCACACCTTTTAAATGAGACTTGCAAATAAAACGTGAGTTATATAAAAAAATTAATTTAAATAATATATAAAATTTAATTTAAAAATACATAGAGTTGAATAGTTAATCATTTATTTTTTTATTGTGTTGAATTTATGAGATTTTACTTGTATCTTATCGTTAGAAACCTAGGCCTAACTCAACCCAATAAGATCTCATTAAGTTAAGGGTTGTCCAAGTTTATAAGCAGCATTGTTGTTTTGTTCATAGTCGATGTGGGACAAGGATACTTAACAGCCTCCCTCCACACGGCGGACAAAGGTGGATATTAGCACCACGGTGAAACTGTGGTAGAGTCCAATTAGGTCCAAACACATAGAAACTAAACCCAGTTTTGATACCATATTAGAAACCTAGGTCTAACTCAACCTAATAAAATCTCATTAAGTTAAGGGTTGTCCAAGCTTATAAGCAGCATTGTTAACTTATTAACTCAAAAAATAAAAATGCATAAAGCAAAAAATATAAAATCAAAATTAAAGTGGTTAGTTATAAATAAATTAAAACAACAATATGTACAATAGTAAATCTCATAGTAAAATGTATAGAATCACAAATAATAACAATGACATTCAATTATTTTATAACTTTAAAGTTCATTCATTAAAAGAAGTTTTATTTATCGTTCAATTTACTTAAATATGATATTTAGTAAAATGATTGTGTATTTGAATACATAATTATACAATATATTTTAAACTAAAATAAAAAAGAAAAGATAGAATTACATTGATATCATTTTGGTTGTTTATGATATATGAATTAATACAGCACATTATATTTAAATTAAAATAATAAATATATAAAAAGTATTAAAATCTTCAAAATATTTAACTCATTTAACTTATATAAATAAGTAAAAAGAGACTATCATTTAATAATATTTCAATCATCATATTTATGCATGTCAATTTTTTTAAGTATATAAATTAATTTAGCACAAACTTAGAAGAATTTTGATTTTATCTTTTAATTTTATAATAATATATAATTATTATAATGTTCGTAAGTCTTTTATTTTTTTATATTTTTTTGTAATTGTCAATTTCATGAACTTTTTTTTGTATATAATCAAATATTTTAAGAATCTTTCAATTTTCTTTTTTAAATTCTTCTAATAAAATATAACTATTAATACATATAATCAATTATTTTTACACTAAATATAATTTAAAAAAGATATTAAAATTTAACAAATAATTTTGAAAAGTTTTTGTTTTCTCTTATAAATTTTAAATATTTACATAAATTAAATTATTTTAAGAATATTAATTCTACTAAAAAATAATTAATATATATAATTAATTATTTTTTATATTAAATATAATTTAAAAAATAAATTATAGTTGGATTATATTATAGGAGAATATAAATTGATAATTACGTTATATTTTTTTCTAATTATAGTATTTTAGTATAAATTTAATATTTTCTTTAATTTCATAATAGTTATTATGATGTTCACGAATATTTTTATTATCTATTTAATTAATCATTTTAAGTAAGAAAAAATATTCCGTAATAAGAATTAAATACTTTAAGAAGTTTTGGGTTTTAACTTTTATTCTTTCACCAAAAGATAATTATTAATACATGGAAACGATTATTTTTATATTATATATAATCAAAAAAATAAATTAAAATTTAGCACATATTAATAATACTTTTGATTTTATCTTTTAATTACGTAATAATAGATAATTATTCTTTTGATTTTTCCTTTCTAAATTTTTATTAAGAGAGAAATTGAAAATTTTAAATTTATTTACATAAAATCAATTATTTTAAGAGTTTTGATTTTTCTTATAATTCTTCCACTAAAAGATAATTAATATAAAAAAAATTATTTTTACACCAAATATAATTTAAAAATAAATTGAATAATTAAATTATAGTTTAATTATGTTATATGTGAAAATATATTGATTTTTGCGGTAAATATTTTTTAAATATATTAATTTATTACATATTTAGAAGAATTTTTATTTTCACTTTTAATTCTATAATGATATATAATTATTATAATGTTCATGAGTCTTTTAATTTTATTTTTAATTATAAATTTTAATAGAATCAAATATTCCATAAAAAATCAAACATATTATGAATAGTTTGATTTCCCTTTTATGCTTTTGTTAAAATATACTTATTAATATAAATTAAATATAATTTAAAAAATAAATTAAAATTTAACATGTATTTATGAGATTTTTAATTTCTTTATTTAATTTCATAATAATAGAAAATTATTATAATAATAATGAGTATCTTGATTTTTGTTTTTAAATTTTCACTAAATAAAATTTATAAATTTTAAATTTATTCATATAGGATCAATTATTTTAAGAGTCTTATTTTTCTTCTTAATTTTTCATTAAAATTTAACTAATAAATTTAATCAATTATTTTTGAAAATAAATTAATTAAAATTGAGTCATAGTTGGATTATGTTATAGGAGAAAATACTTTGATGCTTAATGTATATATTTTTAAGTATATTAATTTAACACATATTTAATAAAAAAAATTAATTCCATAAGAATAAAAAATTATTACAATGTTCACCTATCTTTTTATTCTTTTTTATAATTATCAAGTTCATTAATTATTCCACGTAAAATCAAATATTTAAAAAAATATATTTTATGAATATTTTGATTATTATTATTATTATTCTATTAAAAGATAATTATTAATAGATAAAGTCAATTATATTTATACTAAATATTATTTATAAAAATTTCTAAAATTTAATACATATTTATAAGATTTTTGATTTTCTCTTTTGATTATGTAATGATAGACAATTATTATAATGATTATAAGTCTTTTAATTTTTTCTTTTTAAATTCATATTAAGAAAAAATTTATGAAATTTAAAATTTATTTATATATAATCAATTATTTAAAAAATATTTTTATTCTTTCCTTTTCATTCTCATATAATTAATATATATATAATCAATTATTTTTTATACTATATATAATTTAAAAATAAATTAACTAAAAATAAACTATAGTTAGATTATATTATGAGAAAATATATTAATACTTACAATAGATATCATCAATCAAAATATAATATCATACTTATATGACTAATAATAATTTTTTATAAGAAAATAAAAACATGCTCCTTTATAAATATTGTAAGATCGATAGCTCTAAAACATTACACACGCTGAGTCCCTTTTACTTGTAGTTTACCTTAAAACAAAAGTGCCATTGGTAATCCACTGAGAAGAGATTTTATATTAAAAAAAAACTCAAAGAAGAGAATATATATTAGATATAGTTATATATTATCAATAATAGTGTGCCATATAAATTATGATTTATCAAAAATTTGTAATAAAAAAATTTCATAAACCTTTTGGTGCTTAAATTCAACCATTTTTATTTTTTGTTTATTTCGACATAAATACTTGAATATTTTCCCTAATATTATGTTTAAATAATAAAAATTTAAGAAGGATGATAATGATAATAGAAATTAAATTTAAAATTTAATAGAAAAGTTATTATTATTATTATGTATTGAGGTACATGATGTTTTATTTATTAGTTTACATCATCATTAGTTAACAAAGAGGGTATAATTAACCATGTATGACACACAATTAATGTTAAATAATAAAAAGGTTGAATTCGAAGGAAAATACATATTCTAAGAATATTCATAGTAAAGATGTTACTTAAATTAATTGAATTAACTACGTTTTATTTCTACAATATATGAAATAAATTGTAAAAATGCCTAAAAAATTTACGTGTTTATATTATGTGTATTTTTTAAAGATATTATAATAAAATCATATGTTTGGATGGTTACAAACATGCTCAAAACGTTTGTTGCTAGTTACATAATGCTTAATTTTAATACACGTGATACCATTTAGTTAAAAAGATTAAAGAAATTATTGATTACGTATTTTTTATTATTATATATAATGTTGTGGGAATATTTGACATAATTGTAACTACATAAACTTTTTGGATATTTTTATAACTCATTTTATATATTATAGGCATAAAACATAATTTATCCTAATTAATTTGCTAAATGTATGTGAAAGTTACGTACATTCGAACAATTATACATATGTGAATTGAATTTTCGAATCAAATGAGCATACGAGACCTACAAAGGATGAATACACCAATCTATAGAATCTTTTCACGAGTTCTATTTCAACTCGGCCAAGTATGCATCACAACTTGAATTTATCATATAGAACAACAAAAATACAATAAAAATAACATGTTTAATTCAACATACCATAAAAACAATCAGAGATAAGAAGGAATAATCTGCATTGAACACACTAGTGATGGTATACCTCACGTGTTCCTATTCAAACTAGCAACATGAATTAACATGAAAAACACCACACATCATGTGAATCAAGCAAACATACTAGAAAAGTTATAAAAGATTTTCAAACACTTCAAGACCTCATATGTGCAAGCTTATTCAATAAATGATGATTGTACTCTCACAATATGCGATCATACATAACACACAACATGTAATGAGGTAAACCCATCTAGGATCTAGCTCCTATTTAATAATATCCACGAGTTATTTAAGAAACCACTCGACAGTAAACAATTCACTAAAAAGTAAATCAACATCATATGGCAAACAATTGCATAGGCTCCTTACCTACAAGATCTGTTGCACTTTTACAACTACCAGTCAACATATGACAATACGATAATAAGAGATACCTCTCAAAATAACATTACTTTTACTAGCCAACGAGCATTTTAACTCTCAACAAAATTTCATTCAATCTTATATTTTTTTCATGTCGATGTTTGAGAAATATGAGATAGACTCTTCTTTGATTTTCTATATCCTATAAATTCATATACTATTTCCTAGACCTAATACTCAAAAAGAAAGTGAGCCAAGAAAGAATTGAGGAAATTTGGTGCCAAGATAACAGAGCTCCCTCTCCCTCAAAATAAAATATGCTAGCCAAAGAAACAAGAGAATATGAGGAAAAAAGCAATAGAAAATTTCAACCTTTTAGACCCTCATCAATCGTAATGACGAGATCTCACTAACCACATTAATAAGGATAATAACTAACATAGTGAAGGTAAAAGCTATTACAACTTTTTAACCATCTTGCTAGTCACCTCACCGATCACGTCAAACACAGAAAAATGCTTAGTTCTTAATAAGATAACACAACAACAAATAAAGTTTTTAATAGAACAACACAATAATAAATATTCAATAATACAAATTATATGTAATCTATGAAAGTAAGTGTGAAAATAGAAAAAAACAATAAACTGTAATCATATTTTATACCAGCAAATTACAAGATAAAAATCACATAACTTATAATATGATATTATGATATTTGAAAGTATCATTTCTGATTTGATTTGCCACGTTTCAACCCTTATACAATATCCTCGTAATTCAATTATATCTGCTTTCTATTTAAACTTTTTCTCTAAGAAAACTAAGGTTGATTTGACACTCTAGTGTACTAGTAAGTTTTTTTTTCTCATTTTCAAGGTCAGGTAAACAAGAAAGTAGTGAAGGCAGAATTGGCTCTAAGTTTTGAACAATGAATCAAAATAATAGTATAAATGAAAATAAAATTTATAAAATTATAAATAAAGTCTTTTAATTTATAAAATGAAAAAAATAAGTAATAAATTGTAATAAAAATATGTAAAGAAAATAAAATATTACAACATATTCACTAACCGTGTGAAAATAATGAAGTTTCTTATTATTTACAAAAATGCTTTTTATTCCATTCTAAATTAGAATTAAAGCGAACGTAATAGTAAGAAATATTTTTTCCCGAGTACCATTCCTACAGAATAATCTGAAATGTTCGTTTCTGTCTGCATAAAAATGTATTCTTCAATACAGAATAATCTGGAATGTTCTCAAAGCTAATCAGACAACAGCATGGAAAAGCTAAAGTGGTCATTACTAACTTCTATGTACTTCTTATTCCCTTAATTCAAATTCCCTTCCACTTTTCCTTTTCTTTGAAACCCGTCTCTTTACATTCAATGTTTGACATTTTTTAAAACACCTATTGGCGGTTTTTTTCTGAAGTACTGCCCACATAAGTAGGAGATTTGGGACTTGGACTTGGGACTTGGTGGCGCTATTTCTGAAAGAGCTAAAAGTGCTTATATAACTATGACAATTGATGTTTGTTCAGATATTTGTAGTCCAAGAATCTCCTTTTCTCATGATTTAAACCCAGACGATCCAATTTTAAAAGAAGATCGACATCAACTTGAGAAATCAAACTTGGAATTTTCCAGTTCTGATTTCAACTTCTGCTTCGTAAATAATTTCAACTTAGAATTGTCTTCTGCAGATGAGCTTTTCTCAAATGGAAAACTCCTTCCAATTCAAATCAACAGAAATCCAACAACAAGAGAAACCCATCAGCCATTTGAGTCTGTTCGAAAAACAAAGATGAGTATGAAAGATTTTCTATACACTAGTTTTGAAGCAGAAAAAAAAAGTGAACAAAAGCTTAAACCAAGGTCTTTTTGGCAGTTCAGTAGAAGTAACAGCCTCAACTTTGATAGTTCCAAGGGTAAGAGCTTAATTCGATCAATACTTCTTTCAAGAAGCAATTCAACTGGGTCTTTAGCTGTAAATTCAAAGCCTAGAACAATTTCAAAGGAAACCCAAAAGAAGAATTTGCAAAAGCAACGTTCTGTTTCAACCCAAAAGCCATGCTTAATAAGTAAGAGCAAATCTTATGGTCATGGGACAAGAATTAGCCCTGTTCTTAATATCCCACCTCTTTACATTTCCAAAGTAACAATCTTTTTTTCTGGATTCAGTTCTTTCTTTTGTAAGAGTAAGGTTAAAACAAAAAATAACTCTCCTTAATTTCCTCTTCTTCTTTTTTTCTTTTTTCTTCGAATAGATCTTCCATTTAAGTACATAGGTATTCGGCAGTTTTTACATATGAAATTTCACATGTAACTGAGTAACTGGATATCTTAGATGTACATTTGGGATAATTGATAATATAACGCCTAATTCGAAGATTGTAATTTAAGTGAAGGACTAAAGGGGACACAGCATTTTACCCGATAAATTAATAACCTCAATTTTTGGCCTGTTCTGACTTAGGACCAATGTGGTACATAAATCATATATTATTAATAATCCCGTCTGTTAGGAAAATAATAATAATAAATAATCCCGTCAATAATTATAATTATACATACATTCTATCGACAAAAGTCAAAGTAGAAATTCAAAAAGTCATAAAAACAACTGTACATGATCACCACAACTACGTTAAATTAGATCTTCATAGATTTAGGGTGTGGAAAAACACCTTCCAATTTCAACTTCTGCAAACCATTTAACACAAATACAAGACTTTCTCTGTTAGATATGAGTTCCAATCAAAAAGTTTAACATATTAAAAGAATTTTCCATTTAAATTATATACTTACTTTTCTCTTTTTATTTTTTAAATATAGAATTCATTAGTATATCAAAGAATCTCATTTCGAACAAAAATATATCTAACCCCTTGGATTTGAATCATATCCCATATGACAAATACCAACCATTTAATTACATTTTGCTTAAGTGTGTATCAATACTTCATTGAGTTCATCAAAACCTTAAGAAAGTGTCAAACAATACCAACTTAATCACCTATCAAGAGTTTATATAAGTAAAGAACATTATGTTAGAAAAGATTTACCTATTAGAAGTAACACATTCTAACTATATATCCAATTTACTTTACATATTTTTTTTAATGTGAGATTCATTTATACATCCATCAATCTTCATATCGATAATAGACATCCACATAACATACCCATCACAACGTAATGTACATGAGAAAGAACACACATGTGCATGAAAAAGAGTGCAAAACACAAAAAAGGCATCCACCAAGAACACATAGTGATGCAAAAGATAACAGATTTATGGTTTTTCCTTTACTAGTAGCAAGAGGAAACTTTAGGGTTTTCAAAAAACATGTGGTGTATAATTCCTATGAAAGAGTAAATTATTATATACATGACTCTAGAGGTTTGCAAAATTTATTGGAACCAACTCAACATATACTACCTAAATCAAACCAACCCAAGATTTTCAATTTTGGACTTTTATTGGATTGGTTCTTATTTTATAAAACCCTTATAATGGGTCGGTTCAAATCTCATTTCCATTTCTTTCTATTTTCATAACAACACTTCACTTCTTAGCTATTCTTAAGTATGAATTCACTCCAAACTTCAGTTGTTCAACCTCTTCCAATAACAACTTGCCACTTCATTTAGTTTAGTCTTCTTTAGTGACATAGAGACAATGTATCAACACTCACAAACTCCACAACTTATTATCAATCATCACTCAAAACTCGCTCGACAAATTCCACTACACACCATGAGCACCAAACCCCCTTGTCTTGCCTTACTTTGTCGTGTAAGTCATTATATTGTCTATTTATCTTGCTTTTAAATATTCTTTACATTTTAACTTACATAGATAATGAATTATTAATAGAATTTTTCAATCTTTTTTATTATCTAATGTATTTAGAACTAAATTCTAGGTGAATATAAAAGCATAGATCTAAAATGAGAAACCAAATAAGAACTTGAAATCAAATATTCAAATGATCAATGGATCAAACAAAATGACTAATGAAAATCACAAATATCAAGTAATAAAGTAATATAGTATAAAGAAGGTAGTGATAAAAGAAGAGAAACCAACGTGTAGAAATGGGAAAACCACATAGCGTAAGGACTTCTCAAAGGAAAACTTTCTTACTACTTACTAATTGATTTATACACTTAAAAGGAATTTTATATCATTATAAACAACTTGCATTAAAAACAAGTTATTTAACTTTTTTGTCAATAAAAATTTGAATTTAATGTGATCAAGCCAAACATCGTTACTATATATTTTTAAAAACAATTACACACACCCATATATACATGTATAATGATTGAGTTTATACTCGTGACATCTCGATACTCAAAAAGAATATATATTATTGCATCTCAAAATTTTATTAATAAAAATTATTTTTCTTTAAAAAAAAAGATAAAGAATCAAATAACATGGCAAAATTAAACTAAAAAAATCAAATAACATGTGCATTGAAGGCTTTTTTAGGTTAATTAAGCAAGCTAAAAGAGATGGTGAAATTACTAGTGTTTGGATTGCAAATGGATCTACAATTTTTCATTTTTTTTTAGGCGTGTGACTGCCACATGTTCACAGAAGCCTTTGTGTCTAAATGTAATATTTTGAAAAGAATTTCTGATTAATACGTAGCCATATTTGGCCTGTTTAAATATGATGAAATCATATTTTTTATTCATGTTTGATATGTATTTATACACGGTATTTATAGAGGTTAACAAAACCCTTTAAATATTAATAGTTATAATAGTTATAACTAATTATAATTATAATATAATAGCAATATGATCATTCTAATGACACTTAATGGCAATTATAATTCCAACTAATTCAACATTTTCCTCAAGTTGGTGTACATATGTCTCATATGCTCATCTTGTCTAAAAAATTTAAGAACACTCGATTTAGACTACTTTGGTAAAGATGTCAATCAACTTATCCTCTAAATGAATATTACATAATTTCACTATCTTTCCATCCAATTTTTTCTTGACGAAAAAAATGTGTACCTCTACATATTTTGTACGATCATGTTGAACTGGATTATGCATGATATTACATGCTCCTTTATTGTGACAAAATATTTACATGGGTTATTTAGAAATAAAACCCAAATCTTATAAGATGAGTCTTAGCTATAATACCTCGCAAAGTACATTTTTTAAACCTCTGAATTCAAATTATGTACTTAGCAAGCTACAACATTTTGTTTTTTGCTTCTCTATGTCACAAGATTACCTCCCACAAAGACGAAGTAGCCAAAATTGGTTGCCTATCACTCTTATCACCAATCCAATTGATATCAATATATGCTTTTATACTTTGATAGTTTATATTTTTAGTGAATAATACTCTTTTTTTAATAGACTATAGATACCTCAAAATGCACATAATTGCATTCATGTATTGTTCTCCAAAAATATGCATAAACTCAGTAATAATACTTAAAGCATAAGCTAAATTTGGTTTGATATGAGTTAAATACATCAATCTCTTAACAAGTCTTTGGTATCTTTCTTTGTCAACTGGTACTTAGTTGGACTCAACACACAATTTTATACCTTCTTCTACTAGTATGTCAATTGGATAACATGCTACCATACTAATCTATTTTAGTAGATCTAAGATATATTTTCTTTGAGATAAAACTATTCATTCATTATATCAAGAAACTTCAATCCCAAGAAAATATATCAAATGACTTAGATATTTCATTTCGAACTCTTTGGACAAGTAATTATGTAATCATTTCCTATAACTATTATGTCATGCACATATATAATTAGTGTAAATAATCTTATTTTGCTTTTTTTTAAGAAAAGATTTTGATCTAAGTTGTTCTGATGGTAACCGAAAGCAAAAGATTTTTTTAGTCGCATACCTTCTAGTTGTGCCCTTTTATATTATACATCCTGGTGGAAGATCTATGTAGATTTTTTCGATAATTCACCATATAGAAAAGCATCTTCATATTAATTTGTTGTAATGACCAATCCAAGTCAGCAACTAAAGATAACAGAACATGAACTGTATTTATTTTGACTACAAGTACAAATATTCATGTGTAAAAAATCTCATAGGTTTGAGTGTATCTTTTTGCTACCAATCTTGCCTTAAAGCGCTTAACTGTGTCATCAAAATTGTTCTTCATGGTGAAAATCCACTAACGTTTAACTCATTTTTTCCTAGTGTATGATCAATTAGTTCCCATGCTTCATTTGTTTTTTTAGATTTCATCTTTTCGTTCATAGCTCCTTTCCACCTAGGTTTAGCTAAGGCTTCATACATACTGGTACATATAGATATAGCAGATAATTGATTGAAAAATAACTAATTGTTTTTGACAAGTGACGTGTAGACATATAATGAATCATGGAATATTTTACTTTACTAGACAATTGAGGTTCATATGTAGGTTTTGGAATACCTCTCGTGAGATAATGTGGTAACTGTCTCTTGGATTACTCAAGAAATGTATAAGGCATATCCTTAGACAATGATTGATTTGGTATATCAATTAGAAGAGACATGAGCTCAGTTTCATAAGTTTCTTGGTTTTTTGAGTGCTCATTCCCTCTTAGATCCAAGTTTTGATCACTAGATTCCAACTCATCCTCTTTTATGGTTATTGAGTCGTTGTGTAGGGTATCACCACTCACATCTAAGTTTTGACCACTAGGATTTAAGTCACCTACATTTTGATTAGATACTGTCACCACATCTTCCTCGAAATTATATACAAGAGTTTGAATTTCCTCAAGATACTCCCTTTGAAAATCAAACTTAGAGAACTATATAATGTCTTCATAAAAGACAACATTCATAGTGATAAATTAATAAAGGGGTTAGTAGCATCTATATCCTTTTTAATGAATATCATATCCAACAAAGACACATTTCAAAGCAAGGCATTAACTTACTACATTGGTATTTGTGCAGAAAAGCATATGCAACACATTCAAAGATATGAGAAGGTAGGTTTGGGACTATTGGAGCCACAACAGCTTCTTTAAGTATCTAGAATGGTGTTTTGAAGTTGATAGGACAAGATCAAACACGATTGATGAGATATGTACAAAGAAAAGAGCTTTATCCCAATAGCATAAAGGTATGTGAGCCTCGATGAAGGAAGCATAAATAACTTTCAATAAGTGTCTATTCTTGTATTCGACCACACCATTCTATTGAGGTGTATTCGAGCAACTGGTTTGATGAATTGGGTCATGAGATTCCAAAAATTGCTGAAGTTTATAACTATGGTATTTCCTTCCATTATCACTTCGTGACACTTATATTAGGGCATTGTACTGTGTACGAATGGTGTTATAAAACTTCTAAAACTACAATGCAACTTTTGATTTGGATTTCGTCAAACACAACCAAGTTATCTGAGTACAATCATCTATAAAGGTAACAAGCCAATGTGACCCTCTAATGTGAGAACTAAGGATGTCCCCAAACATCAAAGTGAATGTGATTAGAAAATAAAGTGAAATTTTATTTAAAATTAGAAGAAATGAAGCACGATGGCTTTTTGTAAGTTCACACACATCACATTTGAAAATAAAAATATCCTATTTTGTAAATAAACTAGAAAATAACTTTTTTCAATAACCAAATTAGGCATATCTCAAACATCGATGTTATAGCGAGATCTCAGTTATCTTCTTTAGTGGACCAATGCTCTCTACTGCTAAAGCTTGTTGTACTCTACTAGAAGTTTTTTACTCCAAGTTTAAGTAATACAACTTCCCTCTCTTAACACCATAACCAATTATTTGTCGAGTCTAAATGTCCTTAAACATATAATAATCACGCAAAAAAACACAAGATAAGGTTGTAATAATTTAAGAGACTGATAAAAAGTTATAATCTAAAGAGTCAAAAACTAATATAGAATCAAGATGTAAAGTATTAGTAAGATTTGATAATCCTTCCTTAGTAACTAAAATGGTTTTACCGTTGGTCGTGGAGACACAATTTTGAGAGAATGAGTTAAAGGTTAAAAATTGTCTAACATCAAATTGCATATGACTAGTGGCATCATAATAAATTATCCATATACTATTCAAAACAGATGCAACAATGTTTAAGACCTTACCTCTAGGGTTTGTAGCGGTGACCATTGCCGATAGTGTACTACTACAATAGGTGACTCTTGGAATTTTAATGTCATTTTGGATCACACTTATTAAGTCCCACATTGGCTAAGAGTAAGGCAGCAGTGTTCCTTATAAGTCTGGGCAATCCTCTAACTCGCAAGCTAGCTTTTGGGTTAAGAGTTAGGCATGTGTTTCTAAGATGGTATCAGAGCCTAGCTGTTAAGTCCCACATTGGCTAAGAGTAAGGCAGCAGTGCTCCTTATAAGTCTGGGCAATCCTCTAACTCATAAGCTGGCTTTTGGGTTAAGAGTTAGGCCTGGGTTTCTAAGAACACAAATATGGATATCCAATAAGTTTAAAGCAATGAATTTTTGAACAGCTTGTTTGATTACAGGGAGTGCATTTGTATGTGGATTTATTCAAAATGTTGGAATTTTTCGAATCGGTGAATTTTTCTCAATGTCCTCATTTAAAGTAGTAGATTGTATTGCCTCACAATTTACCAAGTAATAACACTCTTCTAAACCTAAGAGTGGTTTGTGATGTAAAAAATTTCATCGAAATTGGTCAAAAAATTTATCCAATCTAACAAAAAATATGTGTATTTGGGTTCGTTCCATGGACTTTTGGTATGCTATAGCATCATCAAGATCATTCACAACCATTTTATCATAATTATCTAGTTTTTGAAAGATATCTATTAACTCCGCGTGATATATTGAGTGTGATTTAACAATTTATTTGACTGAAAAAGGCTTTTTGGTGTAAATAATACATCTCTTCGTTATCATCTAAAAAGCTTTATAAAAAGTACTCTAAATTTTACCGTTAGTGAGTATATTGTTGAGTAAAATTTAGAATGAACAACTCTAAATTTACTAATATTAGATCCAAACAAGTAAACAAACTACTTGTATTATACTCACTATAACACCTTTCAAAGGCAACTCACGAATTGAAGAGAAATACAAGCAATGAGAAAGCTCTTAACTTTCACACTTAAACTAAGAATACAAAGACTTATTTGTTT
This sequence comes from Hippophae rhamnoides, assembly GCA_033030585.1. Taxonomy (NCBI): domain Eukaryota; kingdom Viridiplantae; phylum Streptophyta; class Magnoliopsida; order Rosales; family Elaeagnaceae; genus Hippophae; species Hippophae rhamnoides. Next base: position 42,790,476 of record CM065434.1, read on the forward strand.
TTGATGAAATGATTAAACCAAATGCAATGTAGGCTATTTATAGTCCTCGCCATGCAATCTACACCGCACAAAATATAAAACTAAGAAATAATCCTAGCCATTACAAATCTTATCTACACAACTTCTCTTTCTCTGACCTTGACACTTCATTTATTTCTACAACCTTGACTACTTCATTTATTTCTCTACCTCTTGACCAACTTCATTTATTTCTCTACCTGCTTTAATTATTATTTTGGTGTTGATTTTCAACACTCACTTGACACCAACTCTTACTATTTTTTAATGTGTCAAGGCGTGATGACGAAACATTTCGAACTTGCTGCCTTTCAAGAACTTTTTGTGGAACAAATCTGCAACTTGATTATCTGTCTTGATTTGTCTCATTTCAATTTCTTCTTAGAACCTTTTCTTTGATAAAGTGATAGTGTATTTCAACATGCTTAGTTCTTGCATGAAAGCTGATTCTCTGTAAGCAATTCTTGATTGATTGTCACAATACAAGCAGTCTTGCATAATTCTTTGATTGATGTAGATTATTCATTAGGTATTATCAACCATGTACACTCTTGTTTGCCATTGCATTTGCTCGATACTCGGCTCTGTGGTTGATAATGTAATCTTGTTGGTTGTCTTTTGCTACACCAAGAAATTGTTCCCGAGAACCTAGCTTAAACACGTAGATTGTTGATCTCACAGGTGTCGCTGATCTCACTGCGTAGTGCATCGCGATAACAACCTAGCTTGTTGTCTCCACCTTTCTTGTACAAAAGACCATAGTCAATTGTACTCTTCACATATCTCAATATTTCGTCAACTTCCAAATGTGGCTTCTTTGGATTTTGCATGTCAGGCTCATTACACTATGCTTGTAAGAAATGTCGGGCCGAGTTAAGGTTAAGTAGATCATCTGTATATACCAATTTTTGATACATTGTCACATCTTCCAAATCTTTTCCTTCGTATTGCGCACGTATTTGGCATTTAAACTCATCGCGTCGAAATTGGTTTGCATTCAAGCATTCGAACCGTTTTATCAAATCTTTAGAATATTTTTTCGACAAGAAATATTCCTTCTTGTGTCTTGATCCAACCTGCAAACCAAGGAAGTGCTTGAGTTGGCCAAGTTCTTTCATCCTGGAAAAACGAGCCGACAAATTCTCCTTTGTTGAAGAATTTCTACCTCATTATCACCGATTATGATTAAGTCATCCCACGTACGCTATGATAGCTAGCTTTCCTTCATTGGCTTTAACAAACAAGCGGAATCTGCAGGGTGTTCTTGAATAACCACTTTGTGTTAGAAATTCAGACAATCTTACCATACCATGCCCTGGGTGCTTGTTTTTAATCCGTAGAGTGCTTTCCGCGGCTTACACACGTATTCGGGATGATCTTGGCTATGAAAACCCATTGGTTGGATCATGTAGATCTCCCGATCCAACTCTCGTGAAGAAAAGCATTCTTCGCCATCCTGCCACGACTTCCAATCTTTGTTTCTGCCAAGTGCAAGTAGGACTCGAACAGGTTGTAAGTTTCGCCCCTTTGGACTAAACGTTTCATCATAGTCTAGTCCCATCTTGTTGAGAGAAACCATGGCTACCAATCGTGCCTTGTATCTCTCGATTGACCCATCCGGTCTACGCTTTATCTTGTAAACCCATTTTGCGAGGATATGGGTTTCACATCTCTTGGCTTTCGTACGGATCCCGAGTTTGATTTTGTTGAAGTGCATCGATCTGTACTCTCATGTTGTCATCATCCACAGATCTTTGCGATGCTTCTTGAACGTCTCGAATTGCTTCTTCAATTATGGCTGCATTGCGCATATTTGGGATTTGTGCCTTCGTGTTCTTGTTGACTGCGTAGTTGAGATTGTGGAGTTGATTCTTCTATTTCACTAGGCCCCTTGCTTCATTTAGTTGTTGATATATGCCGGTTTGCCAAGGATTACGAGCTACTCTTTGTTCGGCACCATCGTCGCAGATCTATGGATTCATCTAAACTTGGTTGGAATTGAATAGTATGCTCATATCTTTGTTGCGGCTTATCTCCAATTATTCTTGAGTACGGCAATGCTTCGCTTCTGCGAGGACCCGAAGATGCTTCATCAAACACCACATCTCGTGAAGTGTAGCATCTTCCACTCGTTGGATCACAAACATTTCCACCACTTTTCTTTGGTTGTCGTATCCCCTTTAGATACATCTAACGACTTTCTTGTCAAATTTGCTAAAGTAAATGATCGGGAACAAATACATAGCATACATGACCAAATACTCGAAAGTAGCCAGCTGTAGGTTCATATTCCATAGTTTCTCGAAGGGTGAAACAAATTCTAACCTTGGTTGAGGAAGTACATTGATGACAAAGCTGCGTCCTCGTCGATTCGGCCCAAAAACCTCCCGGTACATTCTTTTCCACGTAGCATTACTCAGGCAAATAATTTACGCAAGATGCCCGATTCTCTCTTCTGCTACACCATTTTGTTGTGGCGTGTTGTAAAATGTCACGATGGCGTATTCGACATTCCGCCAGGTATTGAGAGAACTACTTTGAGCTATATTCTCCGTAGTTATGCGTATGACAATAGTCTTAACTCAACTTCTCCCTTAGGTTGACTCTTTAAACTCTTTAAACTTTGATAATACGTCAAATTTTTTCTTTCATAAATAAAACCAAACATACCTTGAGAAGTCATCAATGAATGTCGCCATATATATGAACCTTGAATTGATGGTTGTAAACAAGATACATCGAGTGAACTAACTCCAATGGTTCTTTTGCTTTAAACTTCGATTCCTCGTATCACAATTGGTGAGCTTTACCATATTGGCACCTGCCAATGGCAGGTGTGCATACATACGTCTAGTTGAGGAAGCCGCTTTAAGCATCGACTTCTTCACCATCACGCAGCTTGGAATAGCTAGCACGTGACTATGCCGCGTATACCGTAAATGCAATCTGTCTCATTTCTTCTTATCTTGTCTGCATATCACGGTCTGGTGACATTACGTGAAGCTGATTCCAATCGTTGTCCCTCCGTTGTCGGTGTTTAGAGATTTTGAGATCACCATACACGCTTCAGCGTCTTGGGGACCAAACAAGACATAATGGCTTGATGATGTTAAGCGAGCCACGAGATAGCAAATTTTTCTTCATTCTGGGACATGATAAACATCTTGAAGTTGTATTTGGTTAGTACTATATCGAGGCGTAACTATCGTCTTCTTAGATGTGGCTATCGGTAACCTTGAGTTGTCGGTTAATACTTTACCGACCTCCCTGTACTCGGTCATGCTTTCCAACTTTTGTTTATCACGTCATATGATTTGGACGGCCAATCTACGATCTAGTCATTCTTGTAGTCAATTTGTTTTGATGTTGTTACCGCAATAGAGCCAATTCTTCTTCCTCTGTAGCGAATAATGTGACATCCCAACCATCTTCGTTATGCTCCTTAGAGCTGAAGTAGTTGTATTGCTTTCATGACTTTTTCTTACTCGACAATCTTTTGCCATGTGACCCGTCTTTCCGCAGGTTGTAACATTCCTTTGTCAAATTTTCTATTGTTATTGCGATTCTTCCAAGCTCACGCAGACGAAAGCCTCACTTTCGGTGAGGAATTTTCCTTTATCGCCATCATTTTTATATCAATTTCCATTGTACCGTTTGAAAGTGCCTTTGCTTTTGCTAGTGTGGCGCTTCTTCCTTCACTCTTCGGTTGGACTCTTCCCATTTGCTTAGCACCGTAGCTTCTTGGCCAGGATGATTCTCGAAACTGACAAGAGATGGTTGTGTCGGCCATCCTTGTATAAGCGATAACAAACCCTCGATATTCGGGTCTCGAAGCATGAATAATTATTCTCTTTATCCTCATTTCCCCGATAGAAGCTTTTGGATCTAACTCGAAATTTCGCGGCATAATGACATTACCTTGTGAAAGTATTGGGAAATCGTCGTGTCGCGTTCTTGACCGATAGTAACTCATTCTACGAAGTTGCAATCTTGTATCATTCTTCTTTGAAAAGAAGCGTAACAAGAGTGTCCCATGCTTCGCTTTGGTGTTTTTGCATCCAGAATATGCTCCGGCATTTCTTCTTGATTGTAGTGTGAAAGCGAAGCATCGCTTTGCACTGCTTTAATTTTCCACTTGTGAATCTGGTTTGCATCTTCCACTTGTTGGTTAGTGTAACTTCATCCTGCAATGACCTCACATAGTCTTGACTGTAGATAAGACTCATTACATGTTGCCATTGTGTTATAGTTTTTGTTGTTGAGCTTAGCTTGATTCCTCCACTTGAAGATCACCCAATCGTACTTCAGCTATCTGAAAAAGCTTGACTAATAAACTTTGATCTGCAAACTCTCACGATTTCGAAGATAACTCATCCGATCCGAATGATAAACAAGTTGTTGAGTAAAATTTAGAATGAAACTCTAAATTTCTAATATTAGATCGAAAACAATCGCAAACTACTTGTATTATCTACATTATAACGGCTTTCAAGGCAACTACTCACAAATTGAAGAGAAATGCTGTTTCAGAAAACAACTCAGCCAAACTAAGAATCTGGCTATTTGTTTTTGATTGAATGATTAAACCAAATCTGAGGTAAATTTGTTATAGTCCTCAGTGATACAATGCAATACGCAAATATAAAACTAAGAAATAATCTGGCAATACAAATCTTGCTCTATGACTGATAACTTTTCTACTGACGTTGACAGTAACCCGTTTATTTCTGACTGCTTCTTCGTTTATTTACTGACCTTGACTAACGTTTATTTATGCATTATTCTTGGTTTATTTATGCATATTTTAATTATTATTTTGGTGTTGATTTATAAAGAACAATTCATGAAGTCAAGAGACATGGACATAAAAAGCCAACGTTTCATCTTCTAATTTTTAGGATATCATTTTTCATAACACTTGTCTGATTTTTTCTTGTCCGTAGTATTGACGGGCTTATAGTAGGGTTTTTATTATTTTCGTGTTTTGCTGACATTATTAATATCATTTATGTATCTTTTTACCTAGGATTCAATGTGGAGACTGTGGTGTACAAGAACATAAGCTTTACCGTTTGGGATGTCGGGGGCCAGGACAAGGTCTGTAATATTATTAATTTAATGGGTTAAGAAATAAAAAATAAAATCCAATTCAAAATTAAGTTATATATATAAATTAAAAAAAAAACCACCACCACTACCGCCATACCTAATAGGACGTAACTATCTATTATCAACTACAGGGAAGAAGCCAGTTAACGCATCACATAGGATATTATTTGACAAGGTAGGCTCTGTTATTTCGGAGGTGTTATTTATAACCCCTTACTAAACTGATTTCATGGCATTATTTTTAGTAGTTGGTTTAACAAAATAGAATGCATTTATTATTTATAAGAAACTATTTGCACATATAATGCATTTCTTTGATTTTGACTACCATATAAACATTACTTTAAAAATAATAAATAATTATTTTGTTTAAAAATTTAAACCATAAAAGTTTGAAGTAATTCATAATAGCAGTGCTCTTTTTGTAAAATAAAGAAGAAGACTTGGCAAGTCAAACCCGCGCTTTCCCTTGAACACTTGAAGCAACCCAAAGAAGACGATGAAGAAAAACAAAAAAGAAAAGAAGAATTGAAAGCAGTACCCTTCAATACACAGCGGCTGCGCCGGCCAGTGAGCATAAACCCCATTTCATTAGATGAAAATTCCAACAGTGAAACATGTATAGTTAAGGTTAAATAAGTTTAGACGTTAATATGATTTTCCAAATTTCCCAACCTCTTTGGCTTTTATATTGCGGATCATTGGTTACACATGCATTGACACACCGAAAATATAACAAAAATACTGAATTCGTACAAGAACCACAACAACGCTCAATGGATTACAAAATAAAAAAGAATTGACCCAATAATATACTATCTGTTTGAAGCCTTGTATAGTATTGTGAACTTCATGAATCCAGCTAATATAAGCTATTAATATAGCATGCGTTAATGAATCAAGATGAAGAAAAGGAGAGACTGAAATATTTCGCATATTAAGCGCTTTTGATTAGATGAAGTTTATGCACATTGGACACATATTGCATTTATCTTAATAGTATCAAGCTACTTATTTCACAGTGACAGTTCATACAAAGAAAGCTAAATCGAACATGTCAGCAACTTGTACCATTATTGGAAAAAACCAAGGATTAGCAGTGTACTAAATTTAAATTTAGTTAATTATAAACCCAAAAACACTTTTTTATAAACCTTGCCATCATGAAACTCAGCATGCATCTAATTAAATTCTACACTTGCTAAGTTGCTATCACAAACATGATCTAGTGGTTTGTTAATAAGACTCACTCCCCTGCTTTAAGTCTTCAAATAACATCAAGTACTATTTTATCTATAAAAAAAACTGAATATTGATAACAAAATGAAAGGATGTGAACAACCAGCATACAAGAATTCGATGCTCTGTTCGTAGCTTAAACATAGAAAAGGGATTTTAAAAATTTAGGGTATTGATATCAAATGAAAGTTGTAAAATACAAGTAACTCACTGAGTCAAGGTGACATTCTAATTCTATTCTATCATTGACATCGACCCACCTAACCTTTACATCAAATTATTCAGAAAAACAAAAACAAGAATTAATTTATATTTAATAAACAAAATTAATGTTTCAATAAGTAACTCAATTAACTGAACATTCATCAAGAGATTTAATACTTTTATCAAAATTCACACGTCGTGAGGATGGTGAGGCATGCCAATTATTACCTCCACATATTCACCACAGTTAGAGAACAGAAGTCTTGAAACTTCACTCCCATTGCTACCTCTGAAATCAAAAACAATAAAAATGATATTTAATACAATGAATAGAACAAAGAAAAAGAAAAGGCAATCTCAAGTTATTCGAACCAAGAATCAGCTCAAAACCCTGTTCGGTGAAGAAAAAAAACCAAAACTTTGAATCCCATTTCAAAGGTTTTTGGTTTTTTTTTTTTTTGCCGATCCTCAGACTATTAAATTAGTTCAATTCAACAAGACACAGAAACAGAAACGAAATACAACAGTACAATCTAATTCTAATCATCTCTTATTTTCCCAAAGTTTTCTCTGAAACCAAGCAAGGCCCAGAAAATCTATAAATGGAATACACTTGAAATTACCTTTCCGTTATCGGGTGTCTCAGGAACCTTGTACGTATCAGCTGAAACCTCAGTCAACCACATTCCGGGAGATAGAGTCTGAAATTTTTTTAAAAAATACATAATTAATTAATTAAACGAAAAATCAAAATTAGCCAACGAGTACTCAGAAAAACAGAACACAAGTTCACGGAAAAGAAGAAAGCAAAAAGATCTAAATCAGCCAATTGACATACATCAATTTGCCTTTGAACATTCCTAGGACGTTTCTTGGGCCGACGAGGTGGACGATGACCCAACATAGCCATGAAATCCTCTTCGATCTCCTTCTTCGAAAGCGGCACTGAAAACTTAGCCCTCTCTCTCTTCTCCGGAATCCGACTAACAATCCTCGGAGTCGGAGACTTGAAGCCATTATTACCATCACTCCTCAACGGTGAGTAAATAGGCTTTCGCTCTTCAATTTTCAATCCTTTTGATTCTACTCCTCCAAGACGGCCAATTGGAACCTTACACGCAGCTCTTCTAGTACGGAGATTCCACGGCCTCATTACATCCACCGGCGGTAATTCGACTTCTTTTTCCACAACTTCATCATCACCATCAGCCACTGCCACCGCCACCTTTTCTCTCAGAATCTCAACTTTCATCTTATCCGCCGCTCTTTTGAGATCAAAAATAAGCTTCTCTCTCACCGCTTCGATCCCTTCTTCACCAGCAAAGCTCTCCATTCTCGGTTTCGGTGAGTTGTTCAAAACTCGAAGCTTTCGCCTTTCCGATTCCGAGTCTCGCCTTTGATTGATCGTCAACGAGCTCTGAAATCTCGTATCAACAGATCGCTTATCGATGTTGGTATTTCCGTCATCGTCAGGATCGACTTTCATGCACCGGAGTTGCCTCTGATTCCCCCACTTTAATAAAGGTAAATCGAAATTGTGAAGAGGCTTCTTTCTCAAAGGACCCATTTCCACGAAGTTGCTATTGTTCTTATTCTTCACTCTCTCTTCTTCTTCTCCACCTGTAAAAACCATTTATCGGTTGACGCGAGAAAACTGAGAGAAAAACAGCAAGAGAGAGACACTCTCAGATCAGAGCTTTATCTCTTCTTGCTCACTTTCCTTCTCAAATCTTAAAATTTTCTAAGAGCAAATTTATTTTCTTTGGCTGGTTTGGTTTAATTTGTTCCGCCGGGAAACGCAGTTTATATACGAGCGAGTGAGGGAAAATAACAGGTGGGCGGTTTTAACGTTCGGGTTATATAACATATTATTATTTCAGTTTTATTATTTTTCCTTTTTGTTTTTAATTTTCCTTTTCTTTTTGTGACTCGGCTCTCTTTGTCATTGCTAAGATGCGCCGTTGTGTTTCCTGCGCACTTTTACATAATGTTTCGTGGTTGATATATCGTTTTTGGGAATGGTTGTTAATTTTTTGTATTCGTACATAATTATGAAGAGTATAGAAAGATAAGAAGAAAGAATAATTTAATATTGTATTGATGTGTTTAGAATCGCATACGTAACCCTATTTATGGGGATTGTATGAATGTGGTGATGTAGTCTTGAGTGAAATAACAAGATGTGGTCAGAAGTGAAATAGTACTGTCATAGTGATGTGAAATAATAATAATTGGTCAAGTCTGGTGAAGTCTGATATCGAATATAACTTAACATCCTTCTCAAACTCGGAGGAGAGAAAGCAATCAACTTGAGTTTGGAAACTAATTCTTGAAATCTACCCTAGATGAGATTTGGTGAAGATGTCGGGTGTTTGATCTGTGGAGGATATTGATTTGAGACAAATAAATGTCTTCGAAGAACATGTTGATTTAACAAAATGACAATCAATCTCGATATGTTTTGTTCGTTCATGAAATACATTATTGTGCATCAATAAAGACTGATCGATAATAACATATAGGATAGTTGCGATTGATTGGAGAACACCCCGCATATCAACAAGTAACCAACGGAGCCAAAGAAGTTCTTGAAAGTGGTGTCGGCAGAGCACGATATTCGGCAGTCTTTGGATCGAGAAGTGAGAGATTGTTTCTTGCTTTACCAAGATATAAGAGAGTTTCCAAGAGAAAGAAACAATATCCGGTGGTAGAGCGACGATCAATTGGGTCACCGCCAATCAACATCGGAAGTAGGCGGAAAGAAGAAGATTAGACTTGTTGGAGAAGTGGAGACGTGAAACACGGTGCCTTTGATGTAGCAAAGAATGCGTTAAGAATCGCAGATAATGGGTAGAGAACGTGGAGCGGACATGAATTGACTAACCGGATGAACAAAGATAGGCAATGTCGACGAGTGATCATGAGATAAACAAGTGCCTACTAGTTTGTACGTATAATATGGCATCCGAGAGAATAGTACCATCCCCAATGGAGTAAGTTTGACATTGGTTTCTAGAGGTGTTGATGCGGTTTGCAATCAAGAAGGCTAGCCCGATTAAGAATATCGGAAGAAAGTACTTTGCTTGAGAGAGATAATATCTTTGAGAATCGGATGAGATTTCTAGGCCCAAGTAGTGGAGAACGACCAAGGTCTTTCATTTCAAATTGATGACTCGTAAACTACTTGAGATCAATAATTACATTAGAGTCATTCCCTAAGCATGATCATATCATCTACATAAAGGAGTAGAAGTGTTACACCAAATGGGAGTCTTCCGAATAAAGAGACCGGAGTCATAAGAACCGGAAGTGAAACCAAAGTCAATAAGTGTAGAGGCCGATTTGGTAAACCAAGCTCGAGGAGCTTGTTTGAGGCCATAGAGTAGCACGGCAAAGTCTACATACTTGATGAGGTGAATGAGTGTATCAAGGAGGAGGTTTCATATAAACTTCCTCGCTTATGTATCCATTGAGAAAAGCATTTTTGACATCCATTTGTAACATGTTCCAATTTCGGCAGCTGCAATGACAATGATACTTCGAACGCTTGAGTCGAGCTACAGTGCAAAAGTTTCTTCATAGTCGATTCCATATTCCCGTGTAAAACCCTTTGCAACTAGACGAGCTTTATATCGTCTCCACGACCCATCTCGAATGAGTTTTGATTTTGAAGATCCACTTTACAACCAATCAAAGATTTATTAGATGAAAGATCAACAAGATCCCATGTATGTGATTTTGTTAATGCATGTAATTCATACGTACGCTAGCTTCTTGCCAATAAGGGTTAGAACTAGCTTCTGCATAGTTTTGGGGTTCACGATGAGACAAAATAGTAGAGAAACAGGTAATCACGAAGATGAAAAGGAAGAATACTTACACGAGTAACGACGGTTGATGACTGAACAATCGTGTAGTTGGTCTTCAAGATGTTGTTATGGTAGAATCGGCGAAGGGAGACGGACACATCGGGAGAGCCGTAGTAGACGATGGTGAGGGTAATGGAGCAATGTCAAGAGGAAATAAATCAATAATGTCATTAAAAAATGAGAGTGAGGTAAGAGATGAGACATGAAATGAAGAAATAGAGGAAAACATTTTATGTTCCCAAAAGATGACATGACGAGGAGATGCGCATGATCGTTTAGAGATAAGGGTCGCATCAACGATAGCACTTTGTGTTCTATTCCATACCCTAAGAAACAACAAAGACGAGAACTAGGTTCTAATTTATTGTGTTCATGCGGGGAGAAGAGAAGAACAAAATAGGCACAACCAAACACTTTGAGTAGTTCATAAGATGGAGAAGTACTATAGAGACGCTCGTAAGGGGGATTGATTATGAATAATAGGCATGGGAACACGATTGATGGTATAAAGCGACCGTAGAGCTGCTTCACCCCAAAAGTGTTCAGGACAAGAACTAGAAATGAGGAGAGTACGAACAGTATTAAAAATATGTCTGTGTTTTCGCTCAGCTCTTCCATTTTGTTGAGATGTGCCAGGACAAGAATATTGAGAAAGGTCTCATTTTATCGAAGAAAATTTAAAAAATTTGTTTATTTATATTCCATAGCATTATCAGCTCTAAGCACTTTGATATTTTGAGAAAGTTGGGTTTTAACCATTTTGGCAAAATCATAATAAATTTTGAGTAATTCAGATCTATGTTTCATGAGAAAAATCCATGTGAATCTTGAATAATCATCAATAAAAATGACAAAATAAACACATCCCCCCATAGTAGGATGTGGGGATGGACCCCAAACATCAGAATGAATTAAGTCATGCAGAAGTAGAATCACTTTTATTAAAACATAAAGGGTGTTGTTTTCCCAATTGACAAGGGAAACAATTTACATTATCAAAAATAGAAACATATCCTAATTTACCGGAAGATGCTAAGGGATCGAAGACGCCCCATGCACGTAGGCTCTGGCCTAGACGAGCATGCCATAGGTTGATAGGAGTGGTAGAGAAAGAACGGAGTGCGAGGAGAATTGGGTAGATGAAGGTTGATAAGTTCAAATAATCGTCTAACCTTAAGGCCTATCCCAAGGTTATCACCGTCTGTGGATCCTCACGTATGACAAACTGTGTAAGAGGAAAAAGTAATAGTAAGACTAAGTTCACATAATTGACCAACAGAGATAAGATTTAGAGTAAGGTTGGGAATATGAAAGGTGTTAGAAAGTGATATAGAAGATGTGGAAACTTGTCCTATAGCATTAACATGCATATGTGAACCATTGGCAATTTGAATTAAAGGTTTTGAGATGGAAGATTGTGTGGGAGAGAAGATGTGAGTATCATGAGTCATATGGTTACAACAAGCAGAATCAAAATACCATAAAGATTTACCTGATGTGAGAGACAAGGCAGTATGAGAAGCATTACTAGATTGTGAGAGAACATGTTTAAGAAGACCTTCAAGTTCTTGAGTAGAGAAAGTAAATTTGTCATGATTATCCTCGGAAAGAACGGTGATGATGAGTTACTATTTTTACCTTAAGCATGTTGAGAGGGATTCCGAGAGGAATCGAGAGCGATTCCAAGAGGAATGCTTTGAGAGGGATTAAAGCAATCTATTAAAGTGTCAGCGGACCCTTCATGACAATATATACATACCCGAATGGGACATATAAGCTCATGATTGGGGTTGGCAGACGGTGAAGTGCGGCACTTGATATTTTAAGTCCTCTTTAGAACCTCCTTTGGGCGATAAAAGGGGTGGCAGAAACAATCAGATGATGAACTTTGAAAACCCCCATCCGAGTTTCTTCGGAGTCGAAGCCTTGGCCACAAGTATCTAAGGATGGAAAAGGACTCAAATGGAGTAAGGAAGCCCGAACGAGGTTCAAATCGATCATGGAGAGCCATGAAAAATAACAAGACGCCAAGTGATTACGGTAAGTTGCAAACATCTCGGCATCAATCTTGTTCGTCAAGTTGGTTCAGAAAAGAAGCGAGTTGATCCTAAATAGTATGCATTTCGAGAGAAATTGGTTAATGGTTTGATCAGCCTTTGGCGTTTGGTATGAAAAGTTGTTAAAAGTTGATATTGGTTCACAACTGTGTAGTAAACGAGCCTCAAGAAATTCCCAAACTTTCTTTGGCGTGTCAGTCAAACGCCCAAATTCACCATGAATTGAGGGTAAAGTGGTGTTACGGAACCAGGTAATAATTTGATGATGTTTACTCTCCCTTTCAAGGCGATCGGCCAAATGGGGAGTTGTTTTCGGTGGTTTCTTGGATGGGTATAAAGATATCACCGGTTATGAAACGCTATACCAGCTTTTCAAGAAACTTTTCATCAAGCCAGGCCCGGCTAGGTAGTTAGTATCATCAGTGGTAGAGATTGGTTTTAGGATATCATTTCGGTCCATTTTGAAATAAATAACGAGGAAATATAAAAAGAAATATATAGACAGTATAAAGGAGATATCCTTAAAAATGAAAAAGAAGTTGAAAACAAGCACGGACCAGGGTTGAGGTGAGCGGGTTGAGGAGCCGAAGCTGAGGAGGCTAGGAGTTGGAGTGTGAGCCGAAAATGGAGGTGAGCCGGGGGTTGGAGTAAAGGTCGAGGTGGTAGCTTAAGTGGCCAGGAGCTTGAGGTGAGCCGAGGTTTGGAGTGAGCCAGGTTGAGCGTGAGCCGGGTTTGGAGGCTTGAGGAAGAGCGGGGTACTTGATAGAAATTTTAGAGGTATATGAGAGGCTACAATACCATGTGAAGAGTATAGAGAGATAAGAAGAACGAATGATTTAATGTTGTATTGGTGTGTTTAGAATGTATATAGAGAACCCTATTTATAGGATTGTAACAAGTGTAGTACAAGTGTAGTGTAAGTGAAATAATGGAAGTGTTGTACAAGTGTAGTACACGTGAAATAGTGGAAGTGTAGTACAAGTGAAATAATACAAGTGTAGTACAAGTGAAATAATACAAGTGTAGTACAAGTGAAGTAAATTACAATATCAAATATAAATTAACAATAATAAAATAAAAAAATTAAGAATAAAAATTTATATTTTATAATATGTCGTAAAGTAAAGATAAATATTATATTTTTATCTTATGTTGTGAAATTTTTGGAAAGAATTTAATATGTTAGGGATTTTAATAATTTTAGAAAAAAATAAAAAAATAAATAATGATTAGATATTTTATTCGTTTTTCTTTAAATAAATATATATAATATATATTGAATAAATAATGAAGATATATAATCTTAAGAATACAATTAATTTACATAAAATCAAGTTATTCTATCCATTATCTAATGAGATTATCATACAAGATCAACTTGAGATATCATCATTTCTTCGTTATTAAATATATCAACTCGACATTTCCTAATGGTTATACATGAATTACCCTTATCATAGCGACTCATCTCATGTTTACGGTTACGTAAATATTATTTGAATAATAACAAACATAAAATATCTAACATATATTAATATAAATATATATCAAAAAATTATATTTAATTATATTTAAATTTAAATAAATCATAAATTTTATATTTTATATTATATATTTTAACTTTAAGTTATTTTTTATTCTATTAAAAATAAATAATTTTTCTTTTATAAAAATTTTGTAAATTATTTATTTAAAATTTAAAAATTTTAAATTTTATAATTATTTTATTATTTTAAAATTAATATATAACAAGATTCAATTAATATTATTTAGTATATAAAAGATATCAATCTATATATATATATATATATATATTCATTAACAACCCCATTATTTTTTTTGTGATTGGCGTCGTCATCACCGTTGGATTTTCAGCACTTTGTTTGATTTTTTTGTTTTTCCAAAACTGTTTGATCTCTTGTTTTAACCGTAGATTTTTTAGATCTGTTGATGCATATCATTTTTTTTAAAGTAAACCCATAATCTAATCTACGAGAATTTGGACAAATTTTTTTTAAGTGTATGCTTATATCATTTTATTGAGAAATTAAAATTTTACCTCTGTCAAAACTCGAACACGTAATAAATACTTCTATTTGTCACTTATCTTAGAAGGCAAAATGCGCCGTTGTAAGGTGCGAAAAATTGTACTAATAATTTCGTAATTATGAAAAAAAAAATATTTTATTTAAGATGCTTATAACCATGTAATGAAATTGTGTCACTACAACCAATATTTTTCCTACGTATAAAGTCAAAATTTTATAGAAAAAATACATATAATAACATAAAATTAAAAAATACTTGATTATATTTTTATTATGACATATACAAACTATTATATCCAAATTTTTTAACCCACTTCATAACGTAGATAAAAGTTGAAACTTTTGTATGCTTAAAAAGTTTTTTCTAACATATATTATCGACGAAATTATTCAAATTCCTTCAAAATTAGATAATATTGAGGATAAATTTATTTGATCACATACTATCAATAAAAATTTTAGTATTAAAAGTTATTACCATAAGATATATCGGGACCACGCACTTGAAACATGAGCCATCAAACCTTTTTCTTTCTTAAAATATAAAAATATATAAAGATGGATTTGAAGGGTGCAATTGCCTTCAAAGCTTCGTGTATTCATATGAAAATTGCTTAACCATGCTCTTACTTACTTCAAGAGAACCACTTTATCCAAAAAAACACAATCTACTCTCCTGTTGTGGACAGGGTGTAGAATCGTTACAACATATGTTCATACAATGCCAATAAATACATGCAATTTGGTTAACAAGTCTTTTCTCCATTTGTTCTTATTTAATTATCGAGTCTAGGGAAATTTTGTTACTGTTGGAACAAATATGTGAAAAAACTATGTAAGAACAATATTACCGATATACTGCTTGGGTTGAGTCGCGGACTAGGTCGCTCTCTTTAAAGGCGTTTCGTTGCTCGCCCCAGGCTTGTGCAAGCAAACACAAATTATCGTCCCGGATAAAACAGACTTCAGAATCTTTTACGTTGCCTCGTAACGCCACCCAGCGATGAAGTGGAATACTACACCTCTTAAATATTTATGTTGTTCGAAATCTGAGAAAACAATTAAGATTTTTCTTTTCTTTGATTTTGCTCGAAAATCGTAGAACTGCATTTTTGAGTTGTTAAGTTATATTCTAAGCCGAGCTATTGCCTATTTATAGTTGAAAAAATATGTGTAACGGTCATATAATTATGAAAATAACGGACACATAATTATGAAAATAACGGTCATAAAAGTAACGGTCGCATAATTATGAGAATAATGGTCATAAAATTAACGGCCACATAATTATGAAAAATAACGGTCATAAAAGTAACGGTCACATAATTATAAGAATAACGGTCATAAAATTAACGGTCACATAATTATGAAAATAACGGCCATAAAAATAACAGCCATATAATTATGAAAATGACAGTTACATAATTTATGAAATAACGATCATAAAATAATAATAAAAAATTATTTAAATTCATTTCCATCAATCTCCCACTTGAATTTTAAATAAAAATAGTTTCATTGAGCAACCGATCAATTAAAAATATAAGATTGTGCATAAGCAAAAGGTGTCTATTGACTTGAACATTTGCATAGTGTTAATGCTTTAGAATATAGTAGAGTAACTCGTAGTTTTGAACTCTATCTCTAACAACATCACACCTTCTGACCTTTCCAAGGTGTGAGTTGAAAAAGCCCGTGCTTTACGGCCGTGCGTGTATCCCGGATTATAGTGAATGCTATAGTAAATTTTGCCCAAAATTTTCATAGGAAGCGACCAATACTTCCACATTCACATAGGTGGGTCTGTCAAGAGTACTCCCGTAGCTCGTCTTTACTCCACGTAGAGTATAGAACTCATTAAGAGTTTAATAATTAACTCATCCTTTCAGCCAGGACTTCATGCTTAACAATATAGATTGTGACTTAATAAATAGCATGATTCATCTCATATCACTTCGCTGACTTGTTATTACCACGTTGAACTTATTTCTTGGGATCTCCGATCTATAAGTTGGGTTACCATCATGAGTGACTCTTCATTCTAAGGGCATCACCACATTCCTTTCGAGGTTTTTGAAAACCTTCTCATTGTTAATCCTTTCACAAAGGATCAGCCAAATTTTCATCGATGCATATATGATCCATTCTTATAGCTCGTAGAGAGAAATTCTCTAACGATACTATGTATCTGTCATCTCTTGCCGTTGTAATAATGGTTCTAAATCTTTGCATTAGCCAGTACTATCGCGGTGGATCAGGCAATTGGTATCGATCTTTCCCAGCAAAGGGATCTCGACTATGAGACTTAACAACTAGCCCTTCTTCACTTTAGTAGTAGCTAGTGCTATCATTTCAAACTCCATCGTAGATTAAGCCAATATTGTTTATTTCTTAGACTTCAGAAATAGCTCCACCAACTATGTTAAATATATAGCCACTAGTTGCTTTGGAGTCTTGATAAAGTGTTCCAATCTGCGTATTTGTATCCATCTAGGGCCAGTAGGGGAAACTTTGTATAATGTAATCCAAGGTATATAGTTCTCTTAAGGGTATCTCATAACCCTTTCAATAGCATTCCAATGCTCTACACTAGGTCTATTAGTAAACCTACATAGTAGTCCCACATAAGCTATGTTTGGTCTAGGCAATCGATAGCGTAACGTAAGCTACCAATGATGCTCGCGTACTCGGTTGTCTAACACCGTCTCGGTGTTCTTGAACAACTTTACACTAGGATCATCTGAAGACATGCGGTTCTGAGTTAAAGCAATTATATTTCTTTAAGATCGTCTTAATGTAATGAGATTGATCTAAAGAAATTCCCTTTTCAGACCTAGTAATCTTTATACCAAGGATTACATTGGCTTCTCTGAGATCTTTCATATCAAAGTTAACACTTAATAAAGTTTTCACATTATTCACAACATGAATATTTGATCCAAAAATAAGCATGTCATCCACATATAAACATATAATAGTTCAAATGTTATCTTCTAATTTATAATAAACGCATTTGTCACTTTCATTCATTTTGAATTCATGTGGGTTAACTATATTATCAAATTTATCATGCCATTGCTTAGGTGCTTATTTTAGACCATACAACTATTTATCTAGTTTACAAACTTTATTTTCTTGACCTAGGATAACAAAACCTTCAGGTTGATCCATATAAATTTCTTCTTCTAAATCACCATTTAAGAAAGTAGTTTTAACATCCATTTGATGTACTACTAAATCATGGATGGCAGCAAGAGGAAAAAGTACACGTATGGAAGTTATTCGTGTAACTGGTGAAAAGGTATCAAATAAATCTACATTTTCCCTTTACCTATACCATTTAACTACAATACAAGCTTTGTACTTTTTAATATTACCATCGAGTTTTAATTTCTTCTTTTGTATCCATTTACATCCTATGGTTTTACAACCATATAAGGTAAGTCAACTAAATGCCAAGTTTTATTATACTCATAAGAGTCCATTTCATCATTTATGGTTTCTTCCCATAAGTTGGCATCTAAAGAAGAGAATGATTCTTTACGAGTTTGGGGATCTTCCTCTAAGGTATAAGCATAAAAATCTGACCCAAAATCCTTAAGGGTTCAAGGTCGTTTACTTCTTCTAATTGCAGTGTTTAATTCCTTATTTTGTTCAATAATTCTAGTTATGGGTAAACGACTAGAAAACAAGCCCCCATTATTCTTCAATTTAAATGAAAACCTATGTTCATAGTAGTCAACATCATTTGATTCTATAACTATGATCATTTAAGTCATAGAATTTATAAGCTTTACTATTCACAACATATCCTATGAATACACATTCGTATGTTCTACTAGTAAGTTTTATTTCTTTTAAGGATCAGGGATCCTAACATAGACTAAACAATCTCAAGTTTTAAAATAAGTTAAGTTTCTTATTTTTCAACATTTGAGATAATTAATTTTACTAGTAGATTTAGGCACTCTATTTGCTTACATAGCAAGCAGTTAATAAAATTTCTCCACCAATGAGAGCGACACCAAAGTTTAATAAAATTGTAACTACTGATTCAGTAAAAGTTCTATTTTTTTTCTTTCAGCTTTGCCATTTATTTTAGAAGAATAAGGTGCTGTTTTTTCATGAATGATTCCATGAGTTTTATAAAAATCATTGAAGTTATTGGAATCATATTTAGTGCCTCTATCACTTCAAAACCTTTTTATTTTTCTATTAAGTTGATTCTTAATTTCAGTCATAAATATTTTAAACATGTCAAACGTTTCACTTTTATTTTTCATTAGATATACATAAGTGTAATCTGAACAGTCATCAATAAAAGTTATAAAATAGCGTTTTTCATTTCTTGTTAAATTTCTATCAAGTTCACATATGTCATAATGTATTAATTCTAAAGATTCAGATTATCTAACTACTGACTTATGTGAAGTTTTTGTTATTTTAGCTTGACTATAAAAGTCACATTTTTTCAAAATCATTCAAAGATAGTTTAGGAATTAGTTCTAAGCTACTCATGTTCTTGATTATGCGTTTATTAACATGACAAAGTCTAGCATGCCAAAAATTAAAGGAACTCAACATTCAATTTAAACATGCCATTAGTGGCGTACCCTTTCCCAACAAAAAATATTATTTTTAGTTATTGTATATAAATCAGCCCCTATAGTTTGTGTAAACCCAGCTTTGTAAAGAAGATATCCTGAAACTAAGTTCTTTCTCCTCTCTGGGGTATGCAAGACATCTTTCAAGATGATAGTCTTTCCAGAGGTAAACTTTAATTACACCTCACCAGTACCAATAACACTTTCCTATCCTCAGACTTAGAGTAGGACTTGAACATCTCTCGATTATAGCGAACATGGCAAGAAGTACCAGTGTCCACCCAACACCCCTCGAATCCATCAACAAAATTGACTTCAGAAATCATAGCAATAAGTTGATCTTCGGTAAGGTTCGCCTACGTGGCAGGACAATTCCTGTTCCGACAGTTTCTAGCCAAGTGGCCAGGTATGTTACAACTATAACACATGAATGTGTTATTCCTTAAGGGGGTTGAGGTCCATTCTAGGGAGGATAGTTTCTATTTTTATTTTGGTGGTTGCGGTTCTAGTTATTATTACGATTCTGAGTTTTCATATTTCTACCTTTAGGTTTCAGAATTGTAGAGGAGGGTTTCTTATTGGTACTGTTATTTGAGGCTACGAGTATTTCATCTCTTTGGTCTTGTTTTCGGACTTCTTCTTCTATTCTTAAACTGGTTATAAGACTTTCTAAAGAAAATTTCTTAGTTTTATGTCTAAGTGTATTCTTAAAATCTTTCTAAGCATGAGGTAATTTATCTATAATAACAACTACTTTAAATTGTTAATCTAAAGTCATACCTTCAGAAATTATTTCATGTGCTATCTTTTGCAATTCGTGTGATTGAGCTTCCACAGATTTGTCATCAATCATTTGATACTTCATGTATCTACTAACATCATACTTCTTAGTTCCAGCTTCCTCAGTATCGTACTTCTTTTGAAGAGCTTCCCAAATTTCCTTAGCAGATGATATCAGAGTTATAATAATCATACAAGTCATCAGCTAATCCTTTAAGAATAAAAAAAATTTGCATAGAAAATAATTTTCTATCCAGGTGTTTAAATCCTTTATTATAGCTTCAGTATGAGAATTAGGCAGTGTTGGTTTTTCAATAATAAAAAAAAGCGACATTTTACATGGTTAAGAAGAATAACATTTTTTTTGTCTCCATTTTTAAAGTGTAGTTCTTCAAAACAAAATGGTTTGTTAAGATCAGCAGTTAACATTTCAATAAACATGGCAGATAGAATACGTCTTATAATTGTTGGAACAAATATGTGAAAAAACTATGTAAGAACAATATTACCGATATACTGAAATATACTGCTTGGGTTGAGTCGCGGACTAGGTCGCTCTCTTTAAGACGTTTGTGCTCGCCCCATAGCAAAGCGAAAAATATCATCGTCCCCGAATAAAGCAGCCCGTAATCTTTTACGTGCACCGAACTTCACTTGCCGGATGAAGTCCGGAATACTACACCTCTTAAATATTTTATGTTGTTGAAATGAAAAAAAATTCTGAATTTTCTTTTCTTTGATTTTGCTATGAAAACCGTAGAACTGTTTTTTGAGTTGTTAAGTTATATTCTAAACTGAGGGCTATTGTCCTTATTTATAGTTGAAAAAATATGTGTAACAGTCATATAATTATGAAAATAACGGACACATAATTATGAAAATAACGGTCATAAAAGTAATGGTCGCATAATTATGAGAATAATGGTCATAAAATTAACGGCCACATAATTATGAAAAATAACGGTCATAAAAGTAACGGTCACATAATTATAAGAATAACGGTCATAAAATTAATGGTCACATAATTATGAAAATAACGGTCACATAATTATGAAAATAACGGCCATAAAAATAACAGCCATATAATTATGAAAATGACAATTACATAATTTATGAAATAACGATCATAAAATAATAATAAAAAAAATTATTTAAATTCATTTCCAACGGTTACTATTTTGGATAAGTAAAATGTAAAAACAATTCTTTGATCTAGATACTTAAACTTTTAAGGTTTACCACTTATGGTTTATTTGGAAACATAGATGTGCTTGGATCCGTCAGATTTAACTCGATCCAACTAAGACCAACACAATAATCATCTCTAGTTGTAAAAAATATCAAATTTTGTACACCCTCGATAACTATCATTTGAAGATTCTCAAGTCCAAGGTCTTATAGCCCAAGATATTACTCTATTTTTGGGTTTATTTGCTAACAAATTGTATCGTTATCAATTATGATAACGTATGGAATGAGAGTTCAAAACAAAATATCATCGAAATTGTGAAAAGATATTAAAATAAAAATATTATATTTAATGCACATTCTATTATAGCTAACAAGTCATACTTGAAGACGGAATGTTTAGTGACTCTTTATGCATTTAACTTAGCCAAAAGCTATAATTGCACAAACTTCTAAACGGAGAGTGATTCGAAGATACTAGTTAATCATTAACAAGTTATATTTCAATTGTCTCATAGTAATTGCTAGACATAATAATTAACTTAAGAAGAGGTGATGTCCACGATGTACAAATATAACATGCAAGTAGGGAACAAATAAAGTCATAAATTGGATTGCTCGCAATTTTAAGAGTCAGTCGCTGTTACTTGATTGGATCACCAACCCACCTTCATAACTTTTGGACTTATTGTTAGAAGAAAGGTTCGACACATTGTTGCATTTATTTGTTTTGCACTTAATTTCTCCTTATTATCTATTAGAATTATTTTCATAATAAGAAAAAAAAATCAACATTAAAGTTTACAAAATAAAATATGATTTATGTATTCAATATAATAATTAAAAATATATTTTAATAAATAATTTAAAGTTGATAAATAAAAGAAGAAGAAGAAAACAGATAACTGAAAATCGCAAAAGATATACTAAAATTTTAAAATAAAATACTTCAAATAAATTAAGAAGATAATTAATATAAAATGAAGTATATAATCTAGAATACTGTTAAAATTGGATACTAAAATATTTTAAAAAATTATGATTAAATGAATAAAAATTATTAAAAAATAACACATTTATAATATTAAACGGTATTGAGTTAGAGTTTAACATTAAATGTGTTTAAATGCTCATAGTTTGATTTAAAAAATATCAAATTGGATAGCGTTTGAGGTGAAATAAGAAACTTGATCTTTTTTAATAATAAAAATATATGAGTTAGATATATACGATATTATTGTGGTAATTATTTTAAGATTTATCATTTTTGTTGTTTTTCTAAATTATTATATTTTTTATTATTATGAATTGATAAAAAAATTAATATTTGAACTATTTTTGAGTTATATTATAAGTAAATTAGTTATTTTAACTATTTATGAGTTATAATATATTATAAGTCAAGATTTAATAAGTATTATTTTATATATGTGTATATATATTAAAATAAAACGATCGGTAAAATATATACTAGTAATTAATTTTTAGCTAAATTTTCATGCAAGTGTATGCACGTAACACCAATAATTAGCACAAATGTGGATAGAAACTGCTAAAAAGAGTAACTTAGATTACTTTTGTATTAAAAAATTCTTGTTGCACATATAATAGTACACATAAAAAATAAGTAAATCGGCTTTGCAAATTTTTCAACGTCACAGTTAGTAGTGTCTCATTTTTTAGGCATACGAGGTTATAAGCGTTTTTTTTTTTTTTACAATATCTATATATTTTAAAAATATAATATTATAACAAAAATTTAAAAATACATCAAAGAAACTATGTATTTATTACAATTTATTTTACAGGTTATTAACTAATTAAAAATTATATTTCATACCACTTGACTCTTAGTTTTCTTATCTAAGGAAAAGTAAAATATATACGTTGAATCAGATTTTAAGTAATAAATTTTATCAAATTATTTTTTTATTATTTTTTTGATTTATTTATTGTTGTCTATTTTTCCTGAACAATTTGAGATTAGAAAAATAAGAACTCCTATTTATCGTAAAAATATATATATATTAACTATTAAAAATTATTTTATATATGTATATTTATTTTATTTAAAAATAAACCTTTAAAAAAATTTAAAATTTTTAATTTACTTCATTTTTTCCCTAAAAACAATTATTAATATGTTGTCAAATTTCAATTTGAATACGGTTAAAAAAATTATAATTTTGTTTTATTATGATACGTAATTTCTTTAGGTCAAGAAAGACAAATAAACTTAAATCAATCCCAATTTTAAGAAGGGTTTATTATCGTCCATTAAAAGAAAGAGATGTTGTATTGCAAGAACTTAATCAATTAAGTGAATCTATGTTAAAAAAGTTTACTTGGTGGGTTATCACAATGAACTCTAACACGCAATTATGTTTATCCAAACTCTACTTAAATATGGAGAAAACTCTATGGAACTATTATGTTAACTTTACTATTTAGTTAAATTTATGATCTTACCATTTTAAAGGAATTTACATGGTTAGTCACAAGAATTTTAGAGTCTTATTTTGGATTGACTATTGGCTATGCACTCCTCTAATTGAAAGGATGAACAACCTCTCAGTAAATCCACCAATCTATTATTCAATGAGAGATTATTTACAACAAGATGGATAATACCTATTGCATTCTTTTGAGAGCTTTTACATGAATATTGCTTCAAAGATTCGATTTATAATTATTGAGACTAGAACCGATACTAGAGTTTGGATACACTCAATTAAAAGAGGAGTCATAACCAACGAAGTTTATGATTTGCTAAGTGAGATCAGGGAACTAAAGAGTTAGGGCAAGCTATCTAAGACTCTTTTATACCGTTCTCGTGGTCTATTTTACTCTAGCAAACTATTCAAATTAAACTTCACACGAATTGTCTGAAGAGTAGGGGATAACCCTTCCCTTTTTTAAGCTGACATTTCGTTAGTGTTATGTGAGTTCTTTTATGCTCGTTCTTTAGTGGGCAACCTTGTACATATTCTTACATCCTTGGTCTATGGACAATTGTAATGAAAATTGACTTTGGATCACAACTAAACAATTTATGAAAAATAGTGATTATTTTTATCATTTAAATGATATGGACAACAATAAACGATTTTTATTTTTGGAACAAATAAACAACTTTGAGTTTTACATTTATCACAATTTGATAATTTATTTATGAAGTGGGTCCATCTCGTTATAGCTTTATGCGAAATATAGTATATGAATTTCAAGTTTATAGACATTTGTGCATATTAGGTGTCTCGTAACAGGCTCCACAAATTATAGAGGTGATTTGGAAGACGTCACCTTCAAGATGAATAAAGGTCAATATATATGGTATTACTTTTGGATTGTTAGGCCTTTTTGGATATATGGGTGTTTTCATACCTCAAGATCATTAGTTAAAAAATGTTTCTACATCCTGTTTGAGGTCTCATATATTTTTGAGGTAAATTTAAAATGAACATTCATGGGGTGATGTATGCTACCAACTTTGAACGAAGGAAACTTTGGTTATAATTGAACTTAATTTATGTTATTATTTTTTTTTGGATTGTGTCACTTTCGGTGCCATATAGGTGGTACTCTATTTGGAGTGAATGCTTAGAGAAAATTGATCGTATAGAGTTTTATTGCTCCTATATTTATAGAGAGTGTAATGTCGTAACTAATAGTATAACTTATTAGATACTTAGTATTTATACAACAATTTGGTGGTGAAATGCTCGTTATTTGTTATGTTTTTTATTT
Source organism: Hippophae rhamnoides (assembly GCA_033030585.1). Classification (NCBI taxonomy): domain Eukaryota; kingdom Viridiplantae; phylum Streptophyta; class Magnoliopsida; order Rosales; family Elaeagnaceae; genus Hippophae; species Hippophae rhamnoides. The sequence continues at coordinate 42,815,339 of CM065434.1, forward strand.
ATTTAAATATTAACAATAAATTTAATTATAAGTTACGCTAAGACTTATTTTATATCTTTTTTCTCTATATATTTTATAATATTAATAGTTTAGAGGTTAAATGAGAAGGGTTGTAAGAATATGTTAACCTAGTTGAGATGTCCCGATGTAATTATCCGAGGTATGTCAATTACAACATTTCACCAAAAATGTTAAGTTAAATATATTTACTTATTATCTTTTATTTTTAATGTTATTTACATGGAATAAATAGCTCCCACGACCCTAAGTGTTTCTAATATATATATAATTTTATTTTGATACGTGATAACTGGAGAGAGAGCTCTCATTTTATAAGAGCTTGTCGTCTTTATGGGTATGTTTAATTTTTTTTTTGTTAAGTTTAATAAAAGTATTATAATTTATAGGATATTTTTTCATAAATATTAATTCTCACTTATACTTATTCTAGTGTAATATTTGATATGTTTTTTATTTTATTTTTCATGATTTCATTATAGATTTAGATCTAAATTTGTTAGTTTTTTTATTAAAGTTGTTGAAAAATTAGAGTTTAAATTGATAGACAATTGGATGAATTAAAAGAATAAAAGTATTTTCATCACTAAAATGATGAAAAAAGATGCTTATGTGTTAATACATTCCTTAATTTTTATTTATTTCTTTCTTGTAATTGAATTCTTTAATATAATATAATTTAAATGAATCAAATAAATTTTCTTTTATAAAAATAAATGTTAATTACATTTTTAATTTATCATTAATATTTCACAAAAATATTCTAATTCTTTATTCAATTTTATTTTATTTTTATATTTGAAAAAAATATAATATTAAATCCTTATCTATCACTAATTATTTTTAAATGTTTATATAGTTTTGCATATTAAGTATATATGCTTTTTAATAAAAAAAATTCCTGATATCGCCTAAAAATTATATTTATTATTATTTGTATGTTTGAGAAAAATCCTCAATTAGTAATAGCTACTCATAAAAATATATTTTCTGTCATATGGCATCTTCAATTTGTACCAAAATATTAAATTTAATGTAAAATTATTCCTATCTTACTTTAAATATAACACGATATTGTTCATCGTACTAACACTATTCACATTATCTATTTTTTTAGAAAAAAATTTAAATTTTTTAATTACATATAATAAATTAAAATTAAATATATGATATAAAATTAGTAAAAAAATTACTAAATATAAATTTTAGTGTAATATTTGATACAATTTTTGGTATAATATTTGGTGTAATAAAATAAATATTATATTTTATAAAAATTTATAATTTTTGGTGTAATATTTGATGTGTTAATCGGAGGAAAGTAAAAATTTATGCAACTTTTAATACAAAATTATGCAACATTTGATATAAAATGACGTTAAAAGGTGAAAGATGTTATTAGTGAATAAAATCTTAAATATCACATCTTTTATACTTATGTTTATAATAATTATTTGTTTTTATTACTTATAATTTTTTATATTATTATAAAAATAATTAATTAATATCAACTCGTTATCAATTAAATTAAAACTTATTATACTACTTAAAAATTATTAAAAAAAATTAAGAGTGATTTTTGAATTAACTCCCTAAAAGCAAAGCCCAAGGAGTTTGGGTGTGCTTTGTGTCAACTCTACTCATATTACACATTTGATACTAGTTAGTTAGTTTGTCTTTAAATAAAAACTATAAGGAATCTAATATGATTACTTCTTAAATTAAAATTATAACCAATTTAATATCATGATTTTTAAAAAATAAAAACCAATTTAAACCAATAAATTTAAAAAAAATAATACAATCTTAACCAAAAAATTTAAAAAGTTGGGTTGTTGAAACCAACTTAAACCAATAAATTTTAAAAATTGAGAGGTATTATTGATGGATGAATAATAAGAACTTAGAGAGAGAGAGAAAAGATGGGTAGCGGAAAACCTAAGAAATATTTTTAAAAAATGTATAACATATTAATATGAATATAAAAATTAAAAATTAAAAATTAAATTAAATTAAAAAATAGATTGGATTGATTTATAAGGTTTAAAAAAAACTAGAAACAAACTAACTCAATATAAATAAATTTTTTAAAATTAAGAATTAAACATCATTAAAATCTTAAAATCAAAAATTTTAAGTTAGGTTGTTTTAGTTTGAGTTGATTCGGTTATTATTATCAATTTTCTCCACCCTTATCATTGAGTGTATTAATTTATTAAAGGCATTTCAACAATATTTTGCCGAAGGAATACAAGAAAAACAATATTTACTTCCATCAATTTAGAATCCTATTAGTGAAAAGGGATTACATTAATTTTTTTTCCCCTTAATTTTAGCGCATAGATAAAAGAAAAAATTTAGATCTCTATGTCATCTTAACTGCATTACTTGGGGTGTATTCTTAAGTATATAGTATCCGACTTCAACCAAAACTTCTGCAAACCTAACTTAACATAAACTTGAAATAGATAATAATAATAATAATAATTATTATTATTATTATTATTATTATTATTATTGTTGTTGTTGTTGTTGTTGTCTTAAATCTATAATAAGGCAAGAAATGGCGGCCGGAGTGGGTATTGTTTCTTGTCTTCTTTAACAGAAATTAACATCAAATTGTTAAAATACATAAATGTCACGTAGCAACGCCTATAATTTTCTTACCATTTAACTATTATTGTTTATTTTCACCCAAGGAAATGTTTTTGATAATTAAGATACTAAAAGGTATAAAATAACTTACTATTGAAAAGAAAAAAAAAGAAAAAAAAACTACACAAGAAATTGGAAACAATTGTATCAAAATGAATTTGAGACTGTTTGGGATGGTGGTTATTTCTCTTAGTCATATTATTTATAAGTGCATATTTTATTGACAATTGACGTATAATCCCCAGGTTGATAATTAATGTCATGTTTTAGTTAATAATTTGTTTTGTGATATAAAATTTCTACTTAACTATTTCATAAAAAAAAATTAAAAATTGTGATAGAACCGTTTGATAATATTTTCTATTTTCTATTTTGTTTTCCAAAAGCTTTAAAATTTAAGAATATTTTTGGATATTATTTACATATTTAAAGTTTTCAATCATATTCTTTTAATTTTTATCCATAAAAAGTTATAAGATTTGATTTTCTATATGTAAAAAAAGTTTGGTGAAAAAGAAAAAAAAATTATAAATATGAAATTTGATTGAAAACATTATTTTTAATAATTTATGAATTATCTTATATTTTGATAGTTATTTTTTAAAAAGTGAAAGTAAAAAACAGAAATTATTATTAAACATACCTTATTAAAAAGACTTTAAAAAAATCAAAATAGTTATCAAATTCATCACAATTGAGTAAATTAACTTTTTACTTATTAGAGAAAGCAGAATATTTTAGTGAGGCCTATTGATCATCTTTAACCTAAACAAACATTTACTATCTTTTTTCATACCAAAAAAAGAAAGTAAAGTGAAGTAAAAAAAAAAAAACTCTCTTCCTTGGTAAAGTTCGAGCAACAATCAAACTTGCTCTGACATGACACACTTAACAATTAACCCACCTTAAAAAAATCAGTAACATCCCTTGTTAAGAAAGATGATGTTCTCCTATCATAACTTACTAACCACCAAATAAATGAAATAAATAGTTCGTGTTAAAAGTTCAATTCTCCTATGATTGAACTGAAACCATGATATCACAGAGGGTCAGAGGCCTCTAAAAAGTTTTTTTATTTTATTTTTACATAACAATTATACACTCTTGGAACAACATGTATATATATATATATATATATATAACGATGGATTCAAACTCACTTAAGCTTAATATTCACAAACAGTATATATCATTGTATTAGAATTACGTGGCATTTAAAAGTTTAAGCGAAGTTTCAAATTTGAACTTCAAAAACGTAGAGGCAAAGGAAAACCCAATTGCAACGGCTAGCTTCTCACTGCCTATGCATATTTGACAATATTTTATGTTCAAAATGCAACCGACCATGTCTACTTTTCACAGCTTGGCTTCCCACCCACCTTCTATTTGATCCGTCTACTTTATTCACCTTTTTCATACCCATAAAAACTCCTCAACTCATGACTCAAAACGAAATAACACTTTGACTTGCTTTCAAGGTTTGAAAGTCTCTTTTCGAAACCAAAAGATGGTATCAATGAAGCCCATCTCTTTTAATCACTTCAAAATGCCAAGGAAGAGATTACCCATCTTGCAAATAGTCTCAAAGCTACTCAAAGTTTCCATTTTTATTGGAAAAATGAGAAAACCCATTGCTCAAAAGCTCGAATTGATGAGGAGGAAATCACAAGAGACTAAGAAATTGAAGTTGCTGAAGCATTATAATTATGGGTTTCTTGGAGAAAGTGAATTCTCTCCTTCCAGCACTCCTCTTATAACATATCATAGAAAGCAGAAATATTATTCAATGTTCTTTCTCTGTAGATGTTTGGGGAGATTGCAAAGTGAATCAGGAGAAGAAGAAGAAGAAGAAGACTACTCTTTAGAAGCTCTGCCTACCATTGAAGACATTAAAACTGGAGCTTTGTTGGAGCTACCTTTGTATTGTGGAAATGAAGAAGATTCAATTGACTTGCAGGCTGAGAGATTCATTCAGAGGTTCTATGAAGATATGAGAATGCAAAGGATGGCATCAATATAGTCCATTGATATGTTTACCAAATGGTTAATTTTAAACAAATCTTATTTCATTTATTTAATTTCATTGATCCCCTACCTTTTTCTCTGTTCTACGTAAGGTTTTTTTAGATTGTGGAGATAACTCTCTAGTTCAAATTCCCACCTCGCAATGTATTAAAAAAAAACACTCTTTTGCAATTTTTAGTTCACTTTAGAATCTGATCGTGTGCAGCAAAATAAATAATGTATTGGCATTGATTTAAGAAGAAATTTTGCAACTCTTAGACTAAGTTCTTACTTGCAAATAATCATTATAAATGCTAATCCCCATAAATTTAACCGACAGTTATATTTTACGAGCTAAAGGTTAGAGGGTTCTGATTTTATATTAAAAAATACATTTAATATGTGAGTGTATAAATGTTACTATTATTTATGAAAATAAAAAATTTTATTTGTTTTAGAATTAAATTGCATAATTTTAAATAATTATAAAATTAAAATATTTATTTTTAATAATTAAGAGATTAAATATACTTATTTTTATAATAACAAAATTTATGATAATTGATCCAATAATAAATAGAACTAAACTATTTAATTTTCTAAAAAATGAAACCATGTATACTACTATCATATTTTTACCTTCACATTTAAGATTTTTTTAAATAAATAAAAGCTTTATTTCATTGATTAGAATAATTTATACGCTTCGAAATTGTTCGATATCTTAATAAAATATTTCTAGAAAGTCTAGACAATATCAAATAAATGCTGAGACAACTATTTTCAAAATGAAAATTAATGCATAATAATCAATATTACACAAATAAACCCTCAATGATATCTTATAATTGTGTTACTGATAAAGACTTTTATATTGTAGGACTTTTACACAAAGAAACCCTTAATAGTCAAAAACTTTATTTACAAAGACTCTTCTAACGTGCGACTTTTATATTTTTCCTGAAAGCACAATCCAAAAGACTAAATCAAAGTTATCATTAAAAAAAGGTAAAAAAATAACTCAAGTTACAAGAAAACTAAAAAAATGCAATTTTTATTAAATTGTACGACATTCAGTTCAAGAAATGTCTCAAAGAGTTATAAAAATAAAAATATTAAAACAAAACATAATAGTCTCTAAAATTGAAGAGCATAAACAACATAGTCAAAAATTGGCAAAGCATTTGCAACAAATATAATTGCTCCTTGAAACTTAAACCACTTCTATTCATGCTTGGGTTTCACTTTTATCCTTAAAAAAACATATAATAAATAAGCATACTAATTTTATAATTATTAGAATAAATATTTAAAAATTTATAATTTTTTAAATGAACGCATTAATTTTAAATAAAATATTAAAGTAAGCACTTCTAATCTAATAATTTATTAGTTAGCCATTATAAAAATTAATCACTTTTGATCATTTATAGTTCTCATTTTTATAAATAATGAGATTATAAGTAATTAATTTAAAAATTACAGGACTAAAGTGTTCATTTATATATAATAATGATGCCAATATTATTTTTTTAAAATTTTTTATACCCAATGCAATAATTATGGGGCTAAACTATTTAAATTAATTAATTATGTAATCTATGGTGCAAAGTTTATTATTTTTTATTTATATATTTTTTTAGTGATAAACTAAATTTTTATATATGAAAAGAGTGGTCATCAAAATTTTAATATACAAAGGAAATTTTTATCATTATATAACTACTTTACAAAAGAAATTTTTATCGTTACAAAACATAAATTTTAAATAATTATATTAAATTTTCTTTATTTTTACGTGAAAGTTTATAAGATACCTAAATGGGGTGAATAAGTTATTTTTAATTTTTACCAATTTATAATTTGATAACTTAAACAAATCGGCTAGGTATACAATCGTGTATAAAAATAAGTGTGGAAATAAAATAATAACACACGATATTTTTAGGTGAAAATAACTTAGGTCATAACCATGACCTAAAAGGAAAACCACCGGACCACCTAACTTTTTACTATGAAAAACAAATGTTCAAGTATAAACTCGATCTTATGCTACCCTTCCTATGATACTGTCACAATGTACTTTACTTGCAAGCCTCTACTCTGTTTTCACAATTTCCAATATTAATATGAGCGGTTTTCAAACCAATGTTCTAATAAGCTTCCCACTAATCAAATACGTTCCTGAATTAACTACAAAATAGTTAGCACAAAAAATACAAGTATCCGTGTGTGTTATAAAACAAATTTAATAATGAATAATCCTAACTAGATGATTCAAAACATATGTCACTTGAATCAAATTAACTAGTAAATCCTAGAACAAAAAGATCAAGCAAAAAATTAATAAATATATCTTCTTTAAAGATTAATAATCAAATCAAATAACTATGATATGACAAAAACAATTATTTGATCTAACAATTTAAGAACAAAAATAAAAAAGAAGTCATAAGAACATATTATCAAAATATCATAAAATAATTAAGCTTATTAATCAATCAAACATAACCACCAATATTTGATAGATTAATTAAATAAAGAAGCCTAAAGAATTATGATATTATATTTGTAAAACAAGATAAAGAAATTAAGAAGATTAGAATAATGCTCTTGTGTGGTTGATTGAAAAAATAAGCAATGAGTTTTATTTATAAAAAAAATTAAAACTCTTAATCCTATATAATTGATAAATATATTTTCTATTACAAATAGAATTAGTAATACTCATTAATTAAGAAAACTTATATATGATTGATAAATATATTTTATATTTCAAATAGAATTAGTAATACTTACTAATTAAGAAGACTCTTATTTAAGGAATAGTTCTTTTAAAATAGATTTTATAATATCTTTTATGCTAAAGATTTTAACTATAATTTAGAGTATATATTATCTAATATCTTTTAGCATATTTTATTTTAGAGTATATCTTATCTAATATATTTTAGCATATCTTATTCCATATTTTAGCACTAAAAATAATTTCAAATTTATAAGCATGTGCTATTAAATGCATAAATATAATCATATGTGTCGTAGTTATCAAATATATACCTGAAATACAATTATCTAAAACTCGAGCATTTTTTGGCTTTTCTTGATAGACTTCATAGTAGACATAAAAATAAATTTACAGATAAATATTTTGTCCATGAAAATAACCTACACTCATAATCTTTACATTATAAATTAATCAATTTTCTTTGATAATAATCATTTAGTACATAGGTTACAAAATGTGATTTTTACTCATTTTATTTATGAAAAAAGTGATAAGGAAGAACATTTAGTATTTTTGAATATTATTTTTTATTAAAATTTATAATTAAATATTAACCATAAATATCAAAAGTTCTTAACTAGTTAATTTATCGTAAGAAAAATGAATAAATTATATGTTTTATAACTTAGAAGATTAAACACTATCTTTCACAAAAGCAAAAAATCCCCTAATATTTTTTCCTACATTTTACTGATTTTTGTAGGTAGAATAGGTGTTCAAAATTTACCCTATGCAATTTAACTTATTTAGTACTAACCAACCAAATTCACAATATTCTATTTTTTTTTTCCTTTTATTGGGTTAGATTGGTTCTAAATCCCAAAATTATTCCAAGATAAACTTAAGAATCGGTCCAATCCATTGTTAATATCATTTTATTTACTTTTAATTTTATATAAAAAAATTATTAAATAAAATTCAAAAAATTAAAAGAATTAGTATGTGTATGATTTAATTATTTTACTTCAATGAATTTATTTTAATTAGTGGATGATTAATTAAATTAGACTTAAAGAGAGCATGTAATTTATGCTAGTATTATTTAATTAAATGAATATTTTTTAAATTAAGCATTTTTTTATATACGATTAATTAGTATGAAATTAAATAGTAAAATTTTATTTTAGCTTTTATGCTATTTAAAATTATAGTACATATTTCCTTTGTATTTATTATTTGAAAAACAAATTATTTTTGGTCTTAAACTTAATCATATTTAAAACATAAAATTTAATACAATATTTATTTTATTATTAGAAATAAAAATAAAAATAAAAATAAAACTTGATAATAAAAGTATACAAAAATCAATATACCTAACATAATACAAACCAATTCAAAATGATTTAATTTTGATTGATTTTATAGCTATTATTGTATCGAATTAGTTTTTAATTTTTAAAAATTGATTTTATTGATTCGAATTTGATTTAATTGTAGAAGATAATCAATTCATTGTATGTATACTCTTAATAAACTAGTCACATTTTACTAGTTTAAAATAATTAAATAGTATGATATATGTGATTTATTTTGTTGTACGAATTCGAATTACTTTAAATATCGTTTGATAAAAAAATTATGTATATATGATGTTGTCGTGACATGTACAACAATATACAACAAAGTATAATACCATTTTCACCAAATATATATATATATGAAAATTATATATATTTTGAATAAGCAAAAATGACATTTTGGTAGTTATGAACAATTATGTTAGTTATGTCATTTTGGTGATGTCATTCTCTTTGTGTAAAGTATAGTGTTTATATTTTGTTTAACGTTTCTATTTATCTTTTATAAGATTGGTTATTGGTGGTTCTGTCTCACTTTAGAACATAAGCAATGTCATAATAAGCTTACACGTTAACTTGAACATAATTTGATAAGATATTGAGAAAATTATCAATTATAAAGCAACATTCAATTGCAACGAATTGGACTTTAGTGAAGGCACTAAATTGAAATTTTGCTAACCGACGAAAAAACAAACTGATGACCACAAGTGTCTTTATTGTATAAAAGATAAAGATGTATCCACATCTTTAGTAGTAAAAAGAAGCATGTGAGCAAGTGATTTTTAATAAATAAACGTCATCATAAATTTTTAAAATGAAGAAAGGAATAATATAAAATATAATCATTATCATTCCATGTGTCTTTATTTCATAAGAGGAAAAAAAGAGAAAAAAAAGATGTAATCTTTATCCTTTCACATGTCTTTAAAATAATTACGTAGAATAATTATTCTTATTCTTATTCTTATAGTAAATTCTAACTATAAAATTAAAATATTCATCTATTCATAGAAAAATTGTATAAACAAATTCATATGAAATAAATCAGCAAGGAACCTAGGTTGTAAGGATATAAATTTCTTAATGAATAAAAAGTTCAATTTTATCGAATCTAGTATATTTATTATATTTTAAATAAAAGTATATATTATATCATTACTTAAAATCAAGAGTCAAATGCTCACTATTGATTTAAAATGCGATGCTTCTAACATAATAATTAAAAATGAAGTAGTAGAAAACAAAGGTAGATCTATATTTATTAAAACAAGATAAGATCGGACATGATTTTAGATTCTGTTTATTAAAGAAAAACATTTATTTATTCAAAATCTTAAAAGTAAAAAATTATTAGATATTTGTTTGTTAAAAATTATTAAATCAAAAAATTCATCAAACCTTAAAATTACTTGGTATCAAAATTATAAAAAATATATTATGAAATAAAAAATTTAATACGATTAATCATTTAAAGATATTTATAATATTAAATATAAACCTCGAAAATCTTAAAAAATATTTTTATAAAAATAAGACATATACGTGAATATATACTATATGTGAGTCATAAAACTTTCCTTTTTATAACGATTGCCCGAAGATTTATAAAAATCAGACATATACGTGAATATATACTAATTGTGAGTCATGAGTGAAAACTTTCCTTTTAATAACGATTGCCCGGAGATTTAAGTTCCAGCAAATTGAGTGAACCCCAACTACATCAGTCTGCTTTGGAGCGCCGGCGTTTTACTCGTCCGCCTCGTCGATCTTCTGGAAGACCCGTTTCTCTTCCGCAAGTCGCTAATCCGATCTAAAATATGTATGCCGATTTTTCCCCCTTTTTTTTAATATATATAGTTTTTTTGCTTTAGTCATAGTCTCATTCATATAGATCTATTTGATTTATATCAAAATTGAAATGTAGAATTGGTAACCAATTGTGTGTCTTTTTAAGTTTCAGAACTTGATTCGAAGCGTATGTGCTTCTCTTCCTTACAAATGAGCTGCTTTAGAAACTCTTGTACGAAAATCACTACAGTAATCCATATTTTTCCACGACTGTTTGTTATATTTGGTTTGAGAGAGAGGAATGTGGGAGAGAATTAAAGAGAGGGTTTCATTGATTATGTATATATTATATGTATATGTTTCTCTCTTTTTACTTCCAATTTTGTTAAAATTTGGACTCATCAGCTGTCTGGTTGTCAGGAACATCACATAAAATAAATTTGTCTCAATTAAAATAATCGTAAATATGCGTGCTTTTGCTATTGTTATAGCGTTAAGATAATTCAGAAATTTGGGACATCTAAGGCATTTTAGACTATTAACAAGTTCAACCCATAAATAATGGAAGTCCAAAAATATTACCTTAATGAAAGGTTAGGTATATAAATACTTTTCCAGGTTGATGGGAAAAGGTAATAGGTAAAAACATAATTAGGCCTTCACGTTCATTGCTCAAGAGGCCAAAACAATATTCTGCTCCGAATCAACTTCGAACTGTTTTGATTTCAGGAAAGAAATTAGGATATAGGTTAGGGTTTTACAGAAATTGATTGATTACAGACATTTGAAGTGTGAAGACGATAGATTTCAACATCTGGAGGCACCATAACTGAGAATGGCGAAAAAGGAAGAATTTAAAGTTTACAATTCAATGACTCAGCAGAAGGAGATCTTCCAACCCAAGGTTCCAGGAAAGGTTGGCATGTATGTATGTGGCATTACTGCCTATGATCTTAGCCATTTAGGCCATGCTCGAGCTGCTGTCAACTTCGACGTCCTGTACAGGTCACTCTTTTATTTTTGTACTTAGCATGCAATCAATTATTTAGCTTTTTTAGTTTGAACATTTAGATTCAATTTTCTTTAAGATTTTGCTCTGTTGATGTGATTTCATCACCATGTTGCTTTACCAATGATAAATTGGACACATCAATAGTTTTGTTTAATGATTTTTGTTTTCCCTATGCCACATTAGTTATAACGCTTCAAGTGTGGGAACAATCTTTGTTCTTATCAGTTGGGCCCTTACCAAGGTTTCTTCAGAGTTTGTTACTCTTAAAGCCGTATATCTTTAGTGATGGCCGGAAGTATTGGCTTATCCATTTTGTTTTGTTTTAAACTTTGTTAGTTGATATTTAAAACAAAAATCTGGACTAAAGTCTAGATGATAATCATGCTTGATTTGAGGGCCTGCAGATACTTGCTGCATTTAGGTTATGAAGTGACATATGTTCGGAACTTCACTGATGTTGATGACAAGGTGAGCATCTTTTTAATATGCCCATTTTGTTGTGCACTGTGATTTCAGTTATAGTAAAACTAGTATATGTTTCCCTCATTTCTGCTGTTACAGTGGTTCCTCATCACGAGAAATGACACAACTTGCACGCAATTGCATTTTTATTCTAATTGGAAAAGACAGGGAAGCTAAATTAGCTCAGTATAACTCGTAATATATTTTTTAAATTTTGATATTCTTCTTTTTGGTTTTGGGAAAAGTCATGGCCTCATGGGTAAGTGGGACTTTGTGCTTACAGATATAGGAGATATGCTTAGAGATTTAAAAATATGTCAAGTTTTTTCATATCACGGTGAAAAATATGGCCTTTTATGTTTAAGAAATAGCCTATGATCGTATTTGATGCATTTGTAAATCATTGGAGAACCTTGTATATTATTTGGTAGGAAGCAGAGAATGAGATGGTTTGGAAATGATATATGTGAAACATGCTACCACTTATGTTTTATCTTGAAGTGGGTGGGTTTGAGATTTTTGGATATGTTCTCTCATATGCTTATTATATTTTATTATTTATAAAGTCATGGTATATGGTTAGCACCACTTTAAGGAGCTTAAGGGCGATTCTTGCGTGCCTATCATATTGAATGGAGATTTTCGGACCAACCCCCCTTTCCCCTTCATTTTCTTTTTCCTTAAGCTTCCCAAGGCATGTGTAAGTGTGTCGCCCTTTAAGCAACCTTTAATAACTTTGTAGGATAGAAAGGGTTTGTTTATACATGTTCACTTAATTTCTCCATATACCTGTCCTGCCTTGAAATGTCTTCCTTTTTCCTTACACTTTCAACTCTGTAGTTATTTTACCATATGGAGTGCCGTTTCTTTCATGTGAGGGTGGCACTAAAGCATCTTTTCTGAAGTAGAACTTATACATACAATACACATGAGACTTTGTGAATATTGTTGATTACTGGCTATACAATGTGTGAGCTTCTTTTGGTCCATGCTTTCATATCATCGAGTTCTAGCTAAGATTAAATTTGTTGATATTTTCGACTTTTTTTTCAGTGCGTGCTTACATTCATTAATGATATTTTTCCATGTACTTTGAGTTGTTTGTGTGTTTACTTAATGTCTGGACTTCAGATAATTCGTCGGGCAAATGAGATTGGGGAGAATCCATTAAATTTAAGTAGCCGTTTCTGCCAAGAGTATCTTGATGACATGAGTGATCTTCAATGCCTCATTCCAACCCATCAGCCACGTGTTTCTGATGACATGGAACATATCAAGGACATGATAACTCAGGTCACTCACTCTCGCACTGTCTCTTTGCCTGCTCAGATATCAATAATAACAACTACTATTTTGTGATAACAAGTAGAGTTAGATGGAACTTGCATGTCGAGAAATGTTAATCTAAAGAAAAGGAAATTTCTGACCTCCTGGAAAATAAATAAAACATGTACTGTAGTTTCCCAAAGAAACACATGCAGATATAAGATTCCTCTTTTTATTTCTCAGGTTGTGGGTACTAAAATATTTTTGTGCCTCACTTTAATAATTGCACTTTAGAATGACATAAATTGATTAATTGTTGTTCATCAGTTACGATCTTCATGATTTTATGAGTGATATCACTCTCTCAAATTTTTCTAAAAGGTTGGTGTATTCTGTAGATCATCAACAATGGTTTTGGATATGTTGTTGATGGGGATGTATTCTTTGCTGTTGAGAAATTCCCAAACTATGGAAAATTATCTGGACAAAGGTTGGAAAACAATAGAGCTGGCGAGCGAGTTGCTGTTGACTCAAGAAAGCATAACCCTGCTGACTTTGCATTGTGGAAGGTCTGAGAAATCCTACAAGCCTTTTTCTAAAATCTTCTGGCAATTATTCAATATCTAACGCATTCTAGTTTTTGCAGGCTGCAAAGCCTGGTGAGCCAAGTTGGGACAGCCCTTGGGGTCCTGGAAGACCTGGGTGGCATATCGAATGTAGTGCAATGAGTGAAAAATACTTGACATGCGAGTTTGATATTCATGGTGGTGGAATTGACTTGATTTTCCCACATCATGAAAATGAGATTGCTCAGAGCTGTGCTGCATATCCTGAGAGCAACATCAGTTACTGGGTGCATAATGGACATGTTACAAATAATGATGTGAAAATGGCAAAGTCATTGGGTAATTTTTTTACAATACGGGAGGTAAAGTGGGGTTTCTTCTATTTTTGTTTTTAAAATCACTCAGAATACTTGTGCATGATCATCTTAGGGTTTAGTGTGTTTATTCCTTTTGTTAAAGAATACTTAGAAATAAAATATTGTTGTAGATTACAGGAAGGTACCATCCACTTGCATTGAGGCACTTCTTGCTAACTGCACACTACAGGTCACCTCTTAACTACACAGTCTCCCAGTTGGACAGTTCATCAGATGCTATTTATTACATATATCAGGTTTGAACCTTATCTATAGTAAATAATTTTAATCGAATTTGTGTCCATGAAAACATGTGATGAAAGTGTGCTGGTTAGATTACAAGTCAATGGTACGTTACTATTTAATTAAATAAGACTGAAAGTTCAGATCATATTTGGAAGTATCATCTTAGTTGTTATGGTAAATATTTTGATGATGTTTTCCCATCAAATAAGTGAAGACTTCTGCTTTCTGCCCTTTCACTCAGTAGCGGATTTAAGATTTGTATGGAGAGGGGCACCATATACACATAAAAGAATAGTATTAGTTACTTCTCAGTTATTACATATTTTAAATTGAAAAAAATGCTATATGTATCCCATTTTAGTAAAAATATGTTCAAATTATTGAGTTTGTAGTAAGTTATTAAGTGTTAAAAACCTAAAATTTAAATTCTAAATGAATCATAGTTCTATTTTATACATGTAATTTGTCTATAATACATAAATATTACACCTAAAAATTTATTTTTTGAGAGTTGAGGTGGGACATAGGCTCCTCCTCGCTTCTACATACATCCGCCCCCTGCTTCCACTTGCAAGGCTGATTTTTTTTTGTTTTTGGTGGCCAGCCACATCAAGGTTCAATTTTTCTATTAAAAAAAAAACTTATCAAGGTCAAACTCCTTGATTTTAACTTTCATGCTAATATATGGTTTAATATGCTATGGCCTTATGAATCTATTACTATAATTATTGGCCAGTTTTCTATGAAGCAATGGCTTTGGCGTTAAAAATTAAAAAATTGCAGCTGATGTTGATTGTCCTTTATCTATTAATGTGCCATATTCTGATGCTGGTTCTGTATTTTAATCCAGCTCAAGCACACACGACTTTAATTTTTTCAATGTCTCAACTGTATGTAATGACCTGCCTTTTTTATTTAATAGACTTTGGAAGACTGTGAAGGTGCTTTATCCCAATTTCATGAAGTAATCCCTAAGGAGGATGCTGAGCAAAATAGTAAAAAAGTAAAAATTACTCCAGCTTCTCAAGAATGTATCAGTAAGCTGCGTAGTGATTTTGAATCTAAAATGTCAGATGACTTGAACACTGCACATATATTGACTGGTGCTTTTCAAGATGCTTTGAAGTTGATTAATAGTTCTGTGACAACACTCAAGGTACGACTTTGACATGCTCAAAGAATGCCCCTGACCCTGTTCTGTTCCTGTATTTGGTCTGCAAGTGTATTTAGAATAACAAAACTTATCTGTCAATTATTTTCAGAAGCAACAGAAGCAACAACAGTTATCAGTGGCTCGTTCCCTTGTTGAAGTGAAGAAAGAGGTTACTGAAGTGCTGAGGATTGTGGGTTTGCTGTCTTCCTATACGTACTATGAGGTGATATGATAGGTGGCCTATTATGTATATATTTTAACTACAAGAGATTGGATAAGTCTAATGGAATGTTGTTTTGCCACACTTGACAGGTTTTACGACAGTTGAAAGACAAGGCATTGAAGAGGTCATGCCTAATAGAAGATGATGTTCTGCGTTTGATTAAAGATAGAACACAAGCTAGAAAAGACAAGGATTTCTCTAAAAGTGACAAGATTAGGGCAGACTTGACTGCAAAAGGAATTGCTCTCATGGATGTAGGAAACGAAACAATCTGGAGACCTTGCCTTCCTATAGGAGAACAGCCAGAGCAGCAAGTTGACCAAGAGAAAACAGCACCGCCTGTGTGAACATGTTGGTAGGCAACCTTTTTTCTTATGCAACACATTAGCAGTGATTGCCATTGACATCTCACATTCCTAATCAGGACTTGACAAAATGCTTATTTTGTTAAAATTCATGTCCACAACAGTACAACATTTCATGGCTCTCTTTTGCAATACGCCCCTTGAGGCTACAAGAATTGCCGGGGTTCTTACAACAGTTTAATTTAATTTTTCCGTCTTTATACAACACAGTACAGGAAATGGGGTTCCCAATCCTTTTATCACATTATATACAGTTGTCTAAATGAACTTATTTAGCCCTAATACATTTATAATTATTGTTTAGTTTGGTGGGATTGTGATTGTGATTGTGATTGAAGTAAGAGGACTAAAGTTTGTGTTAGGTCTCTTGGGTAAACTTACTTTTTATCATCGAACCTTGACTTGTGTTACAAAACTAGAACCAAATTTAGACATTCCAAAAATACCCACTAACATCTATGTTCGTGTT
Source organism: Hippophae rhamnoides (assembly GCA_033030585.1). Taxonomy (NCBI): domain Eukaryota; kingdom Viridiplantae; phylum Streptophyta; class Magnoliopsida; order Rosales; family Elaeagnaceae; genus Hippophae; species Hippophae rhamnoides. The sequence continues at coordinate 42,832,017 of CM065434.1, forward strand.
TCGTGTATACTACTGGTGGTACTTTTGTTACACAATCTAAAGAAAAAAGAAGCTAACGTTTGACAATATTTTCATTGCAAAAGTTGTGTGTGCAATATTAGTATGGAGATTCAGATTGGTGGATATTTGTAAGTACTTCTGTATCTGTACCCTAATTTGGTGGTAAAACTAAGATCTCTCTCTCTCCCATTTTTCTTCCTTATACATGCTAGAAGTCAATAGTCTCCTATCACAGGTGATTCTCTCTCTCTCTCTCTCTCTAACTGGACCCTAATTTGGTGGTAAAAACTAATTGAAGTTTACTCTTCCATTTTTCTTCTTTATTTATGCTATAAGTCAATAGTCTCCTATGACAGGTGATACTCTCTCCCTTGTCCCAAATGAGTTCAAGTAAATTGACCAAATATAGGAAAACATGGCTAAAGCTTGATAGGACAAACAAATAGAAAATCAACGAGGCATTTGTCAGCACTACTATTGAAACAAGAAAATGCTTGTACACTGATATTTATATAATTTTAAATCGATCTATTTTTTTTAATGAATTTTGTAATGAACTGCAATTTTTTTTTTCCAGAGAGAATATTTCATTAAAATGCCGCAAGCAAACATACAATGATAAACAATACACTACTTTTCTTAAACCCAAAATCTAGAAAATAAGCACGTAGCAATCTTCGGGTAGATTTTCTTCGTTCAAACTCAATTCATCTAATCTTTAAAAATGAGTTTAGTTGGTAGTTTATTTTATTTTTTTTATTAAATTTATTTAAATTATTTTAAGTCCTTTTAGGTAATTATTTTAATTCTTAATTCTTAATTCCTGAATTTTAGAATTAAATTTTCAATTTTAAAATATTTTGGAAAAAATAAATAAAACTTTAAATTATAAATCATAATTTTTTTTAGAAATTAAAATTCTAGAATTTTCTAATGATATATGAAATAATTTATAATATTTTGTGAATTATTATAATTTATATTTTTAAAGATGAGTCAAAAATATTTTATCAAATCTAATTATTAGTAAAATAATCGTTACCTTTTAGAGAAAATCTAAAATTATAAACTGTAAAAGTTATTAGAAACTAGACTTCTAGAACTTTCTAATGGTTTATGAAATCATTCATAAATTTTATAAATTAGTTCAATTTATATTTTAAATATGAGTAAAAAATATTCTTCTGAATCTGAACAATCATTAATAAAATATGCATTACTTTCTATAAAAAAACTTAAAATCATAAGTTGTAAAATTTATTAAAAACTAAATTTCAAGAATTTTTTAAAGGTATATAAAATGATTTGTAAAATTTTGTGAAGTTTATATTTTAAAAATGAGTAAAAAAATATTCTTCTAACTCAACATCATTAGTAATACGTGCATACCTTTCTATAGAAAATTTGAAATCACAAATTGTAAAACTTATTAAAAATTAGACTTATAAAGATTTATAATGATATATGAAATGAATCATAATATTTTTTAAATTGATACATTTTATATATTAAAATGTTTAATATAATATGAACAATATTCAATAAAATAAGCATAATTTATCTAAACAACTTAAAACTTAAAATTTAAAATGTTATATTATGTTATAAAATTAACTATTTGATATTTTCAATGATATAGATTTAATTATAAATCAATGTAAATTAATATAATTAAAATTTTAAAAATAAATAAATTATCATTTATTTAATATCAATTATATTGTTTATGATTTTTAAATTATTATTTGTCTTAGAATTTTATATTTATTGAAATATTTTAATATAAATTTAATTTAATTTTATCTTTTATTTTTAAAAAACCAATTGATACTTTTTTCTATTCATTGATGACATATTTGGTTAGTAAGAATGAGAATAAGAATGTAATTGATTGCATACATTTTTTATATTTAGTTTTGTTATAAATTAAGAATGGAATAAAATTAATTTCTAAAAAAGAAAGAATAACAATTACATTATCTCCTTATAATCCTTGTTACATTTTCATACTAATTTTTTATTTCAATTTTATCCTTAATTTTGAAGACATGTAAATTATACGAAGGAAAATAATTAACAATTAGTTGTTTTTTTAATAATAATTTTAAAAAATAATTAATATTAATAATTTTAAATAAAATTAAATAATATTTTTAAGTAATAATTATTTAGAAAAATAATAATTTTAATAATATTTTTAAGTAATAATAATTTAAAAAAATAAATCATATTAAATAATATTTTTAAGTAATAATTTTTTTAAAAAATAATAATTGTAATAATATATTTTATTTTAATAATAATTTAAAAAATAAGTAACATTAAATAATTTTAAATAATATTTTTAAGTAATAATTATTTAGAAAAAATAATATGTTTTATTTTAATAATAATGTAAAAAATAAGCAACATTAAATAATTTTTTAAAGTAATAATTATTTTAAAAAATAATAATTTTAATAACATATTCGATTTTAATATTAATTTATAATTTTAAATAATATTTTTAAGTAATAATTATTTTAAAAAAATAATTTTAATAATATATTTTAATTTAATAATAATTTAGAAAAATATAATAATTATAATAATGTTTATTTTATATTTATTTTAATTATCATTTCGGTTCTAATGCATTTTTCATTCTATGAACGAAATGTTCCCTAATTTGATTAATATTAATATTGTTGTTCAATTTGTAATAATAATTAACAATTATATTTTGAAAATTTCTTTATTTTTTTCATTTATTTATTAATTTTTTAATTAAATATATGTTTTGTTAAATTAGCTATTAAACTGCTATTTAGATTAGTAAGTTAAATAAATTGGTTTTTTTTTTAATTCAGGAGTATAATATGTTTTATCAAATACAAAACAACATTACTCAATTAATTCACACACCCGCATGACCCAAAGAGTACTCATTTTGATTGATAGGCCAGGGTCACCACCTACCACAACAATAGACCAAGAAAAAGAAAACACAAAACCAATCCCATTCCGGCACCACAATACAACACTTGAGACCAAACAATAAAAGAGATGAAGAAAATCAGTAAATGAAAAAGAAGTGGAAGAAGGGTCACCAAGGTGCTACAGATCCCACATAAACGCTATTCTCCACCAAGGTCAAGATCTGGGTCTGGGCCTTATACTTCAGCCTCCTCCAATCTCCATGGTTGAACTTAGTAAAATCATAACAAAATTCAAATAAAAAATAAATCCCACTAGAGAAATCTAGGGGTAGAAATTCAGTTCCAGGGAGATCTCTCAAAGCAGTCTCTTAGGGGGGGAAAAAAGGAAGATAAAAGAGGATGGATGGAGCGGTAAAAATTAGTCGAATCAGTGACAATGGTGACATAAATTAACATGAAGAAGAAGGGGAAAGAGGAAGATTATGTAGAATGGCTTTAGGTGGAGATGGAGATGGCATAAAAGATTGGGTGATAAGAAGTTTAGGTTATTGAACTGCAATTTTTGAGTCTAATAATTTTTCACCTTTTTCAAAAAACACAATTCAAACTCTTATGCAAGCAACAAAATTTCTTTTACCTAAAAGCGGCAAAATTTAATTTAGCAAAAACTGTAGGAAGTCTTATGATTTTATCTTAAAATGAAACAATTCAAAACACATATAAATAAAAAAAATATACTTATAGAAAAACAAGCTGGAATAGCTCAGTTGGTTAGAGCGTGTGGCTGTTAACCACAAGGTCGGAGGTTCAAGCCCTCCTTCTAGCGATTTTGATTTATTTATTTTTTTTTGCAAAAAAAAAAATAACCTATTTTTTAAACAAAAGTGCTGTTATACAACAACACCTAAGACCTCTAAACAAAAGATCTATGACCCATTCAAAAGTTTACAACACTATGATTAGTTATGGTGCCAAACTTTTCTTTTAACTTCCAAAGTCAAATTGTGCCCATCAAGTATTTATTTTTTCTAAAAGAAAAAGTCATAATAAAAAGTTGAGAAATTCTATCTTACTATAAGATACATCCCCCCTATCCATGTTACTTCTTGCCTTTTTTTAACTTTGGATTGATTCTTCAAATTTGTAGAGATCGTCTACAATTAACCCTAGAATTAGGGATGCATATTAGGTGCTGGCTTGGCAGTTGGCATGCATTATCTTCATTTATTTGGACGCGCGGCAGCTAACTTATTAGAGAGACCTTGGTGCAATCTCTTTATTAAGAGAAACGGTGAAATATTTATTATATAAATCATTAACACTTACAAATATATTAGAGCTCAACGATGTTCATCAATATCCCCATAAAAACATGTGTTTTATTATAGCTTCGTTAAACAACAATCTACGTGTTATAATTTAATTGGTCTTTTTTGTAAGTAATTTTACGCTTTAAATTTTATTTTCAATTAATAAATAACATGTTCAAATATACCCTCATTTCAAAAAATCAATCAGGTTTGAGCATCCGCTGTTCAAAAAAATTGACGGTTTGAAAAACTTATCTTAAAATATTAATATATTAAAAGATTGTATTGATTAAAAAATATATTAATTTTATACATATAATTATAATAAAAATTATCTAGGTTTAACATTTATGAATAAAATAACTCATATTATTTATACATTTTATAAAATTTATGTAACCCCATATTTTAAAGCTAAGCTTACTTTAAACGCTCGTTCATTTTGTACAAATCCTTTAGTTTTGAGCACTCGTATTTCTAACAAATTTTCATTTACCACCTCCATTTTTGAACAACTTATTTTCAACCTATGTTAATGTGTGTGGTGATTGGTGTTAAATAAAATGATAAAAAAATAAGTTATGATTTGTTTAGTATGGTAGCAAAGTCGTAAAATAAAATATATTTAATTACATAGTATGATTTTTTTTCATAAATGAAATTTCATTTTTATTTTATCTACACGTAGTATACTCTTATTATTTTTTTTATTAATGTAAAAAAAAAAATTTCATATATTCAAAAAGGCAAAATACATATAATTTTTTTTAACATAAAAAAATATGTTTTTAAGAAATCAAAAGTAAAATAAGTTTTACAATGAGTTATACAAAAATAGAAAGGAATTAATTAAATAAAGAAATTAAAAGGATAATTATATTATATTTAGTATGCTTATATATATCTAAGAAAACAAATGCTATTCAAAGGGAGAGAAGGAAGTGCAAAAGAAAAAAAGAAGAAAAAAAGAGAAAAATGACAGTTACATACGAGGAAAGGAAATAAGTAAATTTAAAGTGAAATTGGCTCTGTATAAAGGCAATATCCTTCTCATGATGTTTTTTCCTTATATTGCGACAGGATACTGTTTTCGTAGGGATAAAAGACGTTTCTGCCCTTGGATGCTATATCGGTTAATGTGAGTTATTCTCCCTCTTTCACGTATAAGTTTGATTCGGTTTTCTCTCTCTTTTCCTTAATTCTTGCCATTTACGTTCTCATTTTTTTTATTTTTAGGGTTATTCTTTGTCTTTTTCATCACGATTTGGTGGTTAAGTCTTGTTGTACTCATATATGTGTATTAACTTTCTGTGTACACAATATAATGTCTATTTTACTCTACTTAGTATATTTTTATTCTTTTATATAAGGTTTGTTATTACGAATTAGTAGTTCATGTATGCACATAATTAAGTACACTTTGTATGCAAGCTTGTTTACACACATACGTAGTTGGTTTTCGTTATGTGTATGTTAGGTTAAGAGTGTTAGTTTTTTGCAAACAAGCGTGCAAACAAGTTGACATTGTTACTCATGGTTCTTGGCTTGTTTCAGATGTAGGTATTTGTGATTTTTACTCAAAATTTTCAGAAACAAAAAATATTATGTTTTACACACCTCGCTAACAAGCTTACTACGGACCTCGCTTGGCGAGATGAAAAATCCTAGTGCTATAAATATTCTACTCATTTATCTTCTATTTTCCCATGATTTATGTAGCAATACTCTAGAAAAAATTACATTAATTATTATATTTGTTCTCGTAATCATTTTGGTGAGATCATATTGGAATTTAAGTCGTTCAGTGAGTTTAATGATCAAATCATAAGTTATGTGCATACATGGGTTGATTGTGTGTCTCTCGTATATGATTTGTGTCTCGAGAGGTTATGAGTTGATACACTTCTAGTTACTATTAGATGGTTACCAATCATACTACATTGGGTGGCATTGGCTGTAGAGGACATCCAGGATTGAGAGTTGAAAAAAGCATATGTGAAAACAACAAGTGAAGAGTATCAATAGGCAGTTTGAATGAAAGTTCTCACTGATATAGGTAATAATAGTTTTACTGTCTATTAGTGTTGTAATTCGTTTATTGTTTAGTAAATTATTTGCTACTGAGTAGGTGCCTTAAGAAACCCAATAATGTTATTGTATAGATATGGTCTCTATATATGTTTACTTCATTATATCGAGTGTTATGCATGATTTGATGTTATACTAGTATAATCCAAGTTTAATGTATGTACGTTTCAATATATTAATGGCTTAAATTTTGATTAGAAAGTTTTATACTATTTCATGCTTTCTATTAATTTTATTATTATATATATGCTCTTGTTGTGTATTTTGCTAAGTACTTATTTCTCTGTTTGAGCGAGTTAGTGTTGAGTCTTTAAAAAGTGTATCTCATTATCCTGGTATTATTCTAGATCTTGGACTCTTTTAGGTGTATTCTTTTGGCAAGTCTTTTTGTGTGTGTTTCATTTTATGGATTTTCTTGTTTTCTTATTATTTTAGTATATTTTTAATTGCTTTGTGTATATTTATTTGATTCACGGATTTCCGAAGGTATTCGTTTGATTTTATTGATCATTTCTACCCAATTTTGGTATATTTCCTTTTTTTTTATTTTGTGTGTCTAATTTTATTTTTGTTTAGATTTCCATTCCCTTACTTGTTGAAGTGTTGCGTTACCTACTAAGATAAGTGTTGTTGAAATTATTCACTCATTTCCCTCGGTTTATTCTCAGTAAGTGTATTTTTCATATTTGCTTTTTTATTCTGTATTTTTATTGTATTTTCTTGTTATTTCGTATATAAATAACTAGTATAGGTTATCTCCGTGTTCTTCGTAGAGTTGGGAAGGTTTTTGTTTTATTTTTTGATTCATTCAATGCGATTATGTTATATTATATTTTTTGTTAATTTGTGTATTTAATTTTATGTTGTTGTGTATCTCTCTTTTATCATTTACTAAGTTAAGTTTTGTTCAAATTTATTCATTGATCTCTCTCGATTTCTATTCAGTATGTATATTTTTCATATATTACATTGTTTATTTGTTTTTGTTCTTAATTGGTATATGTTGAAGTCTAATTAGTACAAAGTAAGGTTTTTCTCTTTTTTTGTGTTTTTTGTTGCTATGTCATTTTTTATTAGGAGTTTATACTTTTCAATTTATAGGTTTTTTGTGTTGTGTTTGATATGGAGTTTTACATTTAATTCTAATGTTTTGAACCTGAATTTGTTTTAAGATGTCTAAGAGGAAATGTGTTAATACTACTTTACCAAATCAAGTTAAGAAGACTTGTTCATTTATAAAGGTTGACGTTAGTGAGGTTTAGTTTCTTCTTATAGTTTATTTAACTGATCTCTTTAATTGCTTCTACACTTATAAATTGTTTGTGTCTATAATGTACGTTGTTATATTATTTTAGTTTTTTTATGTAACAAGTGACATTGTGTTTTTTTTAAATATTGTATATTCTTTATTATATTTTGCACACCTTTCACTATTTTTCCAAATATTTTTAGATTTTATAATATTTTGAATGTATATTCATAGAAAAATTTGGTATATTTTTAATGTACATTGCTACATTAAAGTGGATGTTGTTGTAACGAGTTTCATTATTTAGTTCTATGTTATTTTTGTTTGTAACATGAATTATTTTAAATTTTTTAGTTCTTAACGTATACGTACATGTTCTTTCCTCTATTTTGATTGCCACACAAATTGTGTGTACAATAAATACGTAAGTATACATATGGAAAAAAGTAATATAATGATAAGAAAATATCGTTTCTATAAAGACTATTTTATTATAAACTAATTTTTAAAACTAAAAAAATCAATTTTTTTGTTTTCTTATATTTTAAGGAAGCAAAATTAAAATAACTAAAAGTAAATAACAATAATTAATTACATGAGATTTGATAACAAATAAGATATATGAGAAAATATCTAAGAATACTTAATCTTCCAAATTTCTAAATATGTGAATTGTTAAAATCTATCAATATAATTATCAATCAATTAATTAAATGATCGATTGGATCTTACCTAACATATATTCCTCTCTAAGTAAACTACATAGTATATAGTAATTAATTTAATCACACTCCGATGCCTATTAAATTGCATACTACACATTAAGTTATCAATTATGACCACATATATAAGAATCATATATCTCTGCCTATAAACTATGCATGTTATTTAATCAAGATAATCAGTTAAATAATTGTCTCAAATCTATTTAATTGTCTCTATAGATAAATTGTTGGCCAAATAATTAATAACATAAAAATCAGATTAAATAATATAATTAAATTATAATTATAACTATAATTATAATTGACGTAAAATATTAGATTATCATATGATGAAAATTCGGTTCATAAGATCCCTAAATTAATAAATTAACTACACATAATTTTGTTCATAATGCTCATGTTTTTCATAAAGAAAGATATAAAAATTGATAAAGAAAAGAATAGAAGGAGTATTTCAATCAATCTATTGAATTATAGTACTAATTTTTTTCTTGAATCTCTACCAAAATTGTATCTCCTTTTTGAATTTTTCTGTAATTTTCACTCTTTTTACCTCCAAAAACTGATCAAAATTATGCTAATAGTGACTCCTTAGGATTTACAAGGTGTTTAAGGGCTTAAATATAGCTCATGTATAATTTAGACCATTAAATCAACTTTATATCAAAGGTTGAGATCAAAACATGCAAAATGAATAGCACTAGCCAACCATAGCGAGACACATGACACATAGAATTAATTGGGAAAATCAGATAACGATGCGTGGTAGGTGAGATCGGTCCGAGTCAATGCCATGCGGCGTAAAGTGATTCGCGGTAACAGATGGTGTGATGCATGGATTTAACGCGAGAAGCAATTGCATGACGACACGTGGCGTGAAGGTTTGAGCGCACTCTAAACTCGAATTGAATGTCATGCCGACATATAGCACGCAATGCTTCGCTACTGACACGTTGCGATCTATGATCCGTTGTCTTTACTTGCATGTCATCTACGTAGCTTACCCAATCAGCTCATTTTCTTGTATGGTAGGCCATGTGGCAGATTTTGATTGATCATGTGTTAAAAATTCACAAAAAATTCAAAAATTATATTTTCACCCCTTTTCACAAAAAAAGTTTATATTTTAATATTTTTAGTCTCAAAAATACTATTTATCGAATAAAATAAGTATATATTAAGCAAAAAAAATGTGTTAATGTCTCTATCATATTTCATGTATGTAATTATATTATATATGTTTTTTTTGTTCATTTTTAATCTTGTTGTAGTTTATTACATATTTTTTAGTATTAGTGTATACATACATTTTGATCATGCCTAAGATGAGTAGTCTATATTGATTATGTATTTTATCATAACTTTTGTTCATTAAGCATGTACATATTTTTTTTGAACTTCTGTTTATTATAAGTGCAAACAACTAGTTTAAAGTAGGTGTTTGCAATTTTGTTGTGGTAGTATGTTACGAGGTTTTGTTTCATGTGATAATAACAATAACATTGAAGTGCTTCATTTTTGTAAATCATACTTACCACTAATTTTATTGCTAGATTTCTATCTAATACTATAACCAAAAAGTTTCTTTCTCCAATAAGCAATTATAGTCTTATAAAAAATCATTTTCATGCTTTTATGGTTTTCACATCTACCAGTCCAAATACATTAGGATAAATCTGCATTATATTATATATTTAATTTGTAGTTTGTGATGTAACATGTTACATTAAGAGTGTTGAAGAAATGTAACAAGTTACATTTAAAAAGTTTTTACTAAATATGATTAGATAAATAACATATATATATCAATAAATCATCAATACCTAATTGTTTTCATCTTATGTAACTACTACAAATAATACCCCTCGTGTGCTTTCTTTGATGAATAATGTGCCATCAACTACTACTGGCCACATGTAGTTGAGGAATCCATTTATGAACACACCTATTGTCATGAATCCATGGATTTTGTATCTTTTTTTATCTCAGTGTATAAGTTTAGGTTTGACTTTTCTAACATATAGAAGAATCCAAATAGTTTATTGTATGATTCTTTGGGATTTCTACGTACTTATTTTATTACTTCATTTTTTCCCATGATTTTATATTTTTAAGTTATTATAACTTTTCTTTTCCTTTTGATGTCACCTATTATTGCTTTTAGTCTTAATTATTTACTTGAATCTTGGTAAAAATCTTTGATAATGTTAGCTAATACTTCTATATGGCATGTTTGTCTTTTTTATCCTTGAATATACGTGAACATGAATGATCTTCATTATAAGTAGTTATATTGATTGCATCTAATTGTCCTATCTTGTTTGCTGCAAGTCTCCTATGATAATTTTTATATTTCCACTTTATTCTAATGCTTGTTTTATTAGAGTTACTAATCTTATAGTGGAATTGCCTAGTTATTGCTAATGTTGGGACATATATAGTTTGAGAGCTTCTTTTCCATCGAAAATCCTACCACTAAAGAACTCTTCCTCGATATTTAAGTTTTTTGTTGAGTCATTCTCACTATCTAAATTGTTTCTTACACAATCAAAATTTGAAGGTAGATTAATCTTTTCTTAGACATCTTGTTGGATTGTATAAGTTACATTTAATATATTGTACACTTTATTATGTTTTCCAATATTTATATTAACGAATTACTCTATATTTCTATCATTTGTTAAGCTTAAGGATATATGAATACACATACATTTTATTTTGATATCAATATCTTCACGTAGATGTAATGCATTACATTTTTTTTTCTCAGTTTTTCCAAAGTCGTATTTCTTTTAATGCATATATTTTTTGGAATATCATTCATATATTTTTCTTCTCCTTCATGAAATGGACGTTGACCACTACAAATAAGAATTATTCTAATCTTTGTATCACCTACTTAATGAATATTAAATTTTACATTATATTTAAAATATTAGGTGAAAATTTTCAAAAAAGATACACATTTATAAACAATGAAAGACAATTCATTTAAATTATTAATATAACAAATGCAATAAAAAATGTAACATGTCCATTTTCAAATGATGTAATATGTTACATTATATGATTTTCACAACATAACATGCTACATTATATTGTAATATGATACTTTCTTTTGTGTATAGATTTAATCTATTTAAAAACCAACAGTTCAGTACATTATAACAATATTTAAGTGAGTTTATATGAATTTATTTCTATATCATGTAAAAAATCGGATAATAATTATCATATAAATCATGATTATATAAGGTTTTATTACTTAATGTTGTATAATTCTTTCTTTAACACTCGATCAAAGTCAAATATACAAAGAAGAAAGAAATTTCATATAATTTAAAATCATAACTAGATGTTCATAGAATTGAGTGATAAATGAAACAATCAAAATCAAAATATACATAGAAGAAATAAAGTGATGGACCAAAAACTCATTTGCAAAGGTTGATCCAATCTCAATTTGTAATATTATTAAGTTTCTTCATTCGATATTAGAGGCAATTCAAAAAATTGTTTCTAGTTCAATAATGGAGTCTTTAATTGAAATCTGTATTGATGTTGATAGCTCTTGCGTGATTTAGATTATGTTTAGAAAGTAAGCGATTCTCATGAGATGCCAAATAATTTTTGGTCTGATTTTGTAAATGATTCTTCTCATAAGTTTTTTGGACTAGTCTCGTTTGACTACGGTGATGATAAAGGCATTAATAGAGGAATTTGTTTTTGCAATTTTAATTGAGGCACGCGAAGGTAATTGTATAAAATGATACTTAATGTAATATCGAAATTGTGAGTTTTGAATCTCACAATTGCTAGTTTGGAAAAAATGACTAATTTGTCTAATATGATGCTATTTAGGCTATTTATTAAATTTAAAAATGAGATAGTAAAAAGTAAGGCTTTTAAATGGATGGCTAGGTTCTGTTTCATTACTCGCTTGTTTAAGACTAACATGCTTAATCCAACCCAGACACATTTTAACTTTTATCTTTTATATATAAAATTCTCAAGAAATAAAAGTATCTTTAGTAGTTCTTCGTATCTACACATATAAATACTAAAGTATCCCTAATAAAGCCACTCTTGTAAAAACTTTAAAACGGGAAAGATGGCTTTTGGACCTCACTTTTTCCTTGTCATTTTTTTTAATTTTTAGATTTATCCTTTTATTTTAAATTTATATCTTTTAGATTTGGTCAAAAAAATTATAATTTAATCATCAATCATTAAATTATGTGATTGTTGTATTCTCTCTCTATTTTTTCTAATTTTTTAGTAAATATTTCTTGTATATCATAAATATATGCTCATAAAATAAATATATATCTTATGAATAATTATTTTGATAGTTTTATTTAGTATTAACTTTACATTATTATCAATAAATAATTATTTTGATTTTTAAAGATGATAATTTATGTAGTTTATATTTACTCATTTAATGAAAGATCAATTCATTTACTAGAGGTCATAATTGTATTGAACTAATTATTACTTTTTGTGTTGAGATCATATTATATACAATATCAATTAAAAATTAGTTCATTATTAAGTTTAATCGAGTTTTTTCTATCGTATCTAGTTCATATGTATGTCTTATTATATTTAATTTATTTATTAAATTAAATATTATTCTTATTAAAATTGTGTGTCACTCTTACAAAGTATCACAACTATGTGTATGTATTTTTAATTAAAGTAAAAATTTATTTTATTATTTGGTAATAAAATAATTACTATAAGTTTATTATTAATTAAAGTAATAAATTAATTAATTATTTATTTTTTCAAATTTTTATATAAAATTTTAACACCAATTTTTTATATTATTGTAATAAAAACAACCTAAATAAAAATTATATTTAAATATTTTTATTTTCTTTATTTTTTAAAATAAAGAATTTTGAAATAATAATAACTAATGTTAATTAGTATTATTATATATAAATATTAAATTTAAATTACCTATTCGTGTATTTTTACAATATAAACTAATTTAATAAATAAGTTAAAATAGGTTAATATTTATAATCTAGATTCATTTAAAAGTCTAGAGTAGGTGTAAGATTTGTGAGTTATAAAACTATTTAATAAATAGATAAGATGAGTAAACCTATTTATAATACAATTTATTTATCCACAAGTCAAACTTATTTAATAACATTCGGTTCATTATGAGTTTTCGATTCATGATAGAAATTAACAGCCACAATAGAGAGAAATTAACAGCCATAATAGAGAGTATTATAAATTAACAGAATAAACTTATTTAATCACATTTGTTCTAAATTGGAATTTGCTTGGAACTCTTCAACAATAAATCACTTTCTTGTATGATCTATTTTAGATCGAATTAAAATAGATTGTTTTTGAATTAGATTGGATCATGATCCACGTATAATAATATTAACGGATCGGATCAAATTTAAATGGATCACGACAGATCGATTCAAATTTAAATCTATAATTTTAGAACTAAAATAATCCGATATTTGTATACTTTTTTTTAATTTTTACAACTATTTTTTTTGAATAATTAATTCAAATCTTATTTTTTTATTTAAAAATAAAAATAAATATCATTAGTTTTATTGAATAAATGTTTAAATTATGTTAAATTTAAAATTTTATACGGGCAACAAGTTAATAATGTAAAAAATTATTATAAAATGATTAAAGTTTTAAAATTTATATGATTATAACATTAACGAAGCAATTAAATAAAAGTTGAAATATTTATTATAAATAAGTAAGAATTTTCTAAAAAGAAAGTAAGAAAGTATTTTATTATGATATATACTATTTTTTAAATTTTTTAATCTAAAATATATAATATACTATGATAAATAATATTTCAATTTAAAAAATGAAAAAAAATTGAACAATTTGGATGTAGTCATAGATATTTATTGATTAGATCCATATAAAGATAAAAATATGCTAAATCATGTGAACAATGAGGTAGATCATATATGATCCATTATCATTTTATATTAATTATGATAATCCGAACATGATACATGAACATTAATTCAAGCAAATATTTTATATTAATTATAACAATCCAAACATAATACATGAACAAAATACATATTATGCAGAAAATAAATTAGTCAAAATTATGAATACATAAAACTATTAACATAATACATAAAACTTTTAACGTAACAAGATTGACATTAATAATCCCTAAACATTAAATGTATGTTAAAGGGACATGTCTAGCTATAAGAAATAACAATATTATATGTTTTTTTTTTATAATAATTGGAAGGTGAGGGATTCTAAAAATATATGAAAAAAAAAGAAAGTACTAATTTTTACAGCTCTACTAGAAAGCTGCTGAAATAAAAATATTGTCATCACCTTGTGCATGACTTGGAAGATTTTTGTTTTTATTATTGAATTATGTAACAATAATGTACATTATCAATCTGTCGTATGTGTAACTTGAATGCATCGATTACAAACTTGTCTTTTAGGAAGTTTGAGGAACATACCTCTGAGTGGAACCAAATTAATATTGGTTTCTTACAACTCATGATCACGTACTCTCTAACCTTAAATTTGAGCTAATTCAAGTGTAGATCGAAAGAGAACAAAATATATAATAAACATATATATATATATACGATTTTTATTATAACTAATTTTATAAACATAGGAGATTCATTGTACTAAAATGTGAACTTGTATATAATTAATTTTATATATACCTTGGACCTTGTATATATATATATAACTACGGCCTATGGAAAAGCATGATGTGTGCCATTTTCTGCAGATGGAATCTGTCAGCATATGTAGCTATAAGACTACCCCAGGTGTTTCCTGCAAATACCTATAAAACTGTATTTTGGTCTTATTTGGTTAAAGCACGACTTGTAAGAGTATAATTTTGTTGTGTAATATAATTAATATGTATGTGACAAATACATGAATATTATAAGGTGTTTTTTTTTTTGGCGTAAACAGCAAAGTGACATACCAAAAGATAATAAGTCTAATTTGGCATTTGTTTTTCTTTCTTTTATCTCACTTTTTTAAGTGATAGATATAAAATAGTTATATGTATTCTGTATCTTTTATAGGTATGCATGTTTCCTTGTTTTCCTATTATATATATCATAATTAATGTATTAGTATTTTAAATATTTTATATTATTAAAATATTTTGTTTAAATATTGATACATTTTTAATATTTTTTTAATAATAACTACTAAATTTTTTGTCCAAAATATAGGTATGATCTTTTAGCGAGATTTTTTGAAAATTAAGTAAAGTTGAAAAAAAGTGAAAAAATTAAATTTTAGAAGCTTTTTCTACTACGTTATTAATACAAATTGACATTTTTATCGATTAATAAACGTATATATCGTAGATATTTTTTATTTACGATTTATTTATACATAACTTGATTTGATATTTTTCTCTAAAAATTAGATTTCGATAATAATGAATCTTATATGATAGACTATTTGTAAAAGAAAAAAATTATAATGTTTACGTGACTTCACGTTAGGGGTGTCCACGGTCCGGTTCGGTCCGGTTTTCCTTAAAAAAAATCTAACCGGACCAAACCGTTCATATTACTAGAACCGGACCGGACCGGACCGTTTGAAACGGTTTTAAAAAATAAAAACCGGACCGGACCGTTTGAAACGGTTTTAAAAAATAAAAACCGGACCGGACCGTTTGACTTATAAAACCGTTCAGTCCGGTTTATTTTCCGGTTTGGTTCGATTTTTTTATAATTTAATGAAGAAAAATGTGAAATTTTTAATATATTATTAAACCGGTCCGGTCCGGTTTGAACGGTTTAAAATTAATACAAACCGGACCGGACCGTTTGATTAGTAAAACCGTTCGGTTTGGTCCGGTCCGGTCCGGTTTTACGGTTTGGTCCGGTCCAATCCGGTTTTTGGACACCCCTACTTCACGTGACCTAATTACGAAGAATATTTCCATAATATTTAAATGAAATTGTTGGAATATTATGATTTTTTTTAATATTTTTTATTTTATTAAAGGTAGAAAGTTAACATTTTTTTAGTAATTTTTCCTACGAAGTATTTAACACAACCTTTGATAATAAAAAAAAAACAAACTAGTTAATTTCTAGAAGGAAAAAGAAATTGGGATTAGTACTCTCTAACCTTAACAATCGCTGTTTCCTTTGTGTGGTTTTCCCATGCATCTTTCCGGGTGCTTCTCTTGTGAACCTTTGTGGTGTTTTGTATTGTGCAACTTAATAGTGTTTTTTTAGCCAAGACGAACCTTTGAGAGTTAAAGTGGTGGCTTTTCAACTCTTTGATTTGTGCTAAAAAAAATATGAACAGAAAGCATCTATGAAATTCAAGACTTCTGGAATTAGTGTCCTGTACTTTAAAGTATCACCTTTTTTGGTTGTAAGTTTTTGTTTGGTTTATAGCTTTCATGGGTGGATTGAAGACATCTTATATATATATGAGATTATAACAAGTTTCATAGAAAACTTAAAATTTAAATAGGCATTGGTTTATGGTGATGACTTTGTGCTATTATGTTATCCATTAATGAAGTACTTTTGATCGATTTATTTATTTTTAATTAATTAATTTATTTATTTATTTATTTATTTATTTTGTAGAAAACTTGTAGTCCCCTCCCCTATGCTGTACTTAATTACTATAAATCTTAAATATATGCAACAACTTACATGGTCCCTTCCTTATTACATGAGAGTTTTGCTTGTCATTCCAAAACTCAATGCTGAAACTCTTACATGGTCCCTTCCTTCTTACATGAGAGTTTTGCTTGTCATTCCAAAACTCAATGCTGAAACTCTTACATGGTCCCTTCCTTCTTACATGAGAGTTTTGCTTGTCATTCCAAAACTCAAAAGCTGAAACTCTTAGATCTCCACATGTATCTTCAATTAATTAGTACCTAACTTATATTGGACATCACATATTACTCTATAAACTTTTAATTTATAATTCGTATCTTTATAAATTTTACAAATATAATTAAACTTTTTTTCATTTTCGTAAATAAATTTTTTTTATTAATAAAACGATACTAATATGATTAGAAATTATGATTTAAAATGAGAAGAAAAAAAATCATATAACATAATGCTAAAAAAAAAAAACCCATCCGGTGTCATTCTACCTTATTTTGTAGGATTAGTATTTAAGAGATTATAGATGAAAGTTTAATGATTAGTGTAATTTTAATAACAATGAATTATTATTATTATTATTATTAGATCAAAATTTTTATTTATAAAAATAAATAATTTGTGCTGATAATTGTATTTATTGGTATGGAAATATCAATTTTCATATGTAATTTAAGACATAATTATTAATCAAATAAATAGATAAGTCGTTTATTGTTTTAATGCTACCCATAGACATTAAATGCACTTCAGATTTCACCCTCATATGCGAGAAAAAAAAAGAAAAAAAAAACTTGTTTTTGTCTAAAATCGGTTTGTACTAGTAACTGCTCATCTTACCAATTTTCTGGCACTTGGAGAAGAAGAAGAAGAAGAAGAAGTTGGCAAATGAAGCTGGATTAAGTGGGAAAAAATTGAGGTATTAAAAAGAAAAAAAAAAAGGGCAAAAAATGAAGTAATAAATCTGAAATGTACATGAATATCTTGTACGTTACTGAAATAAACATCCAACTTCCTAAATTTGAGTCATGGTTCTCCATTCCAACTTCATATCGCTTATTCAAGTTACACCATGTACTCATTAATTAAAGAAGAGTATAAACTGAGTCAACTCTCATCAACTCGCCACAGCAAATTATCACTTTGGGGGAAAACCGAGTCGATTGAGCCGATCTCATGATCCAGCTGGTGCCAGGCTTAAATGTAAGTCCAACCCTAACGAGTCATCAAAGCTGGACCCACTATCTCCATTCGTGAACTGACTTAAAGAAGGCCCATCTACTCTATTGTTGGCTCGAGCTTGTTGTATATGTGAAGCCATTGTCTTTGTCGAATTCCCTACACTGCCTCCATACTGCAAGTTCCCTACACCTCTCCCACCATTGGCCGAAGTGGGAAAAACACATCCGTGGGACACGTGAATTGGCTGTGCAGCGCGTGGGATGTACATCCAAGAAGGAGAAGTCGGAGACGCTGCCTGAACCATGATCGTACCAGCTGTAGATAAAAGATGAGGCGGTGGAGCAAAGGCCGAGATTATAGGGTTTCTGGCGTACGAAACGGCGGCGTTTCTACTTGCTTGTAGTTGTGCTCTCTTGAGCTGTTGTCTTTCTTTCTTATGAGCGTTTTGGTGACCACCTAAGGCTTGAGAGTTGGCAAATTCTCTACAACAGTATTGACACTCAAATTTCCGGTCGACGCTGGCAGAAAAACCACCTGATTCCGGTGACCCAGATGGAGTAGTTTTACCAGAGTCTACCACAAAAACTGATTCTTCATGGGTATTATGTATATGATGATGATCATTTTCTTGAACGTTGAAGCCAAAGAGTTTTAAACGACTGCTAGTGGGAGTGCTTCTGTTGTTGGGTTTGGTTTGAAAGTCTAGCTCTGCCATGTTACAGAGGAAGACTTGAGGATTAAGAGAGAGAAAAGTAAAGAGAATAGAGAGTAAAGGAGATGAGAGAAGCAAAATTGGAAGGTAATCAACTCGTTGCATGTGTTTGGGGGTATTTATAAAGAATAAGTAAAAAATTACTCTGTTTTTGAAAAATAAACGTCTTTGTATATAAAAAAAAAGTACATTGCTAAAACTTTAGAGAGAGTTTCAGTCTAGAAAATCACTATGTATTTTAAATTAGCAAGTCTCATAATATTATTTTCACCTTAGAAAACGATAACGTAAGTTCATAGACTTAATTGGAATGATCCAAGTTGAATTGAGTAGCTTTATTAAGTAATTAATTTTCCTAAAATATCATTTACAACTGATTTATATGTAGGGTATTAATGTATACGAGGTGGTATTTTCCTTAAATAATATTAAATATCTTAATCGTATGATTTTTATAAAGTCATATGTTTGACTTTAAAATAAATCATATTATATACACAATAAAAATTATAAGATTATTTAGAAATTTAGTTCTAAACATACTTTATTAAGTATGTTTTACATTTAAATTATAAAATTATTTATTGATTTTTTTCCTTCGTCTCAAATTAAAAATATTTTTTTAATTTTTAAAATGCAAGAAAAAATATAAAAATTAATTAAATATTGATTTATTTTTTTATGAAGAAATTATTTTGATATTAATAAACTACATAAATAAATTAAATACTATTTTAAATAATAATTATTTTATTAAAATATTTATTATCAATTTTATTCTATTATATTATAAATGTTATCACCAAACATATCATTACTAGTGTTAAATAAACATGTTAACTCAATTAAGCTCATTTAATGTTAACTGAGGAACTAAAAAAATTTATTTACATAACTCTTAAACAACTCATGGGTTCATTTAATGAAATACATTTATCAAAAAATAAATTATTATATTGTACCATGGAAACTTACTTAAAAATAACATTTTTCACTTATTCTTGTTTTACAAAATAGAATTAAAAGATAATATTTATACTTACATTTTTTGTTTTAAAATAAAATTATAAATATGTTTTATTTTCATTTTTCCAATATATAAATAACTATGCTTTCCATCAAATTCATTTTAAAGTTATACAAGCTAAATTCATGTCACTTAAAATTTAAATTAGATAAAATATATGATAAATTAATATATATTGTAATTTATGACCAAATTATACAAAATTGTTTGATTTTTTATTAGACTTTATTTTTTTATCAAACTTGTCACGAGGTCAGGTTTATCCATAATATAATAAGGCTTACACCTCTATTATAATAAGACATTATTTTATCGCGATAAACCTTCTCACGATACTAATAAGTCTAGTTTGATCTTCTAATACCTTCTCAAACTATATTAATGTTTTATTATATTTAATTAATATCTTCTTACGGATACCATTTTTAATAAAATCGCTTAAAGAGAAGACTTATCACTGTTACAATAAGGCATTGCCTTGTCGCCTTGTCGTAATAAGGCTTATCACAACACTTATATTTACGGTAAGACATTGTCTTATCATGGTAAACCTTACCACAATATTAGATGTCTTTTCACTTGGATCAATGTCTTCCCATATTCATCATAAATCATTCGAAGGTTGACAATGATTGTTGGTACTTTATTTATAACTCTAATGTTGGGATATTTTGATATTAATATTATATATGTAAGGTATAAGTGATGTGATTTTGGTAAAAATAAATTTAATTGTAAAATTCTTACTGATTTAATAAATCACTTATAATTTATGGATTGATAAATATTTTGAGACTAATTAATTCTTATATAATCTACCCATGAAATTTTTTTTTTAGTTCAAATAAAAAATTTGAAAAAAATATATATTTTAGATATTTTTTATATAAATATTTGAAATTTGTGAAGCCATGGAGATTAACATGGACATATTAAGGAGATAATTTAAGAGTTTAATTACATGATACAATTATGTTTGTGAAGTTTTATTTTAATTCCTTTCAATTAAAAATAATATATGTTATTTTTTATAAAAAATATTTTTTTAAAAAAATATATGTTATTTTACATTGTATTAAAAATAACATAATTAAAAATTAAACATGTAAATAAGTTGATGATATATACATTGATGCTAATTTAAGTGACTGATATAAATTTAGAACATCAAATGACTATATATGGGGCCCGCCAGCAGGGTTACTCAAGGGATTTGAAGGCATAATGACAATGGTAAAATTCAAATATTAAATATTTTTTAATTAAAAATAATATAAATAAAAATAGGTATTTTTATTTTTAACAATTTATTTATACATTACAATATAAATAATAAGTATACATGTTTTAATTAAGCACAAAAAAAAAATATTGAAGCACTTATACACTTAACATAAAAAACTAGATAAATTTAAAAATTTAAAAATTTATAGTGTTACCTAAGAATTTTTGTTTTATTTTTAAGTATAAATATAAAAGATAAAATAAATTGTACAACAAATTAATATTTTTTTGTCAAATATTAAATATAAATTAAAATGTAAATAAAATTTAAAAAGTTAAATGAATAATAAGTCATAATATTTTATTGAACTTTATTAATTATAAAGTAATATGGTAAATAAATTGTGTAAAAAAATTACAATTTACTTTTAAATTGTATCATGAAACTTAACAGTGTATTAACATTATTTTTGGTAAAATTTTAAAGTAAAATAAAAATTCAAAATTATACGCATATTTATTTCTAAATAAAACAAATGTGTATACGTAAGAAAAATATGAAAGTAAAAAAGAAAGAGAAGAAGACATTTTTAATAATAGATACGAGTTTTATTTTTTATCATCTCAATTAATGAGATAATATTAAGGAATAACTAAAAAGAAAAACAATTTCATAAATTTATTACTTAAAGTCTTAAATTATCTCATGTATAGTTCTTATGTCCTTAAATAAGAAAATAAAGAATCAAATAAAATGTAAAGTTTATTTTTTTAATTAGTTAATAACATGTAAAATAACATTTAATTAAATACATAATTTTTTAATTTTAACTTTTTTGAATTTTTTTTATATAAATATTATATTTTTAAAATATATATTATATATTTTTTAAAAAAATATATATAATATATATTGACAAAAGTTTAGAATTCTTCGATTGAGATGCACAAAAAATGTAGACTTCATAAAAAATAATCAAATTACTCAGAAAATCACGTACCTATATAGGTTGACTACTCCTAAACAAAGAAGGGCGTTAGCGATCCCTTTTATGAGAAGGCATCCCTTTTTTTCTAAAGTTATGAGCTATTTTACCAAGTTCTTTAGAGATAATTATCTCTCACCCTCAAGTATTTTCTACCAATCCATTTGTGTTAATTTCGGATACAAGTATTCTTTCATTGAATGTCGTTCGAGTTTTTCATAGGAATATGACATGAGTTTCTTAAAGAGTTGAAGAACAGTATCAAGCTCAACAACATTAATGGTATGCTTATCAACGAGAGCTTCTTGTAGAATATTTTCGTTTATATTATAAAAACAGAACTCTTGAAGAGGAGAATGCACGAATAAGATATCGTATAATGATCTTCAATTTAAGGTGACGAAGAAACCATTACAATGTTTTTCTAAGTAATTTATTGAGTGTTTTTCGATATAGATAAACATGAGGACAATTTTAGATATAATTATACCTAAATAAAATTATAAAATATGTATTTAAAATCGTACGAAAATCGTTACAGTTTAGTAACGATTTTTTAACCGCATGTATGTAACAGTTCAAGACGATTATTAAAAAATATAAAAAAAACCATTTTTAAAATTTTTTAAAAAAATTCTTAATAAATTATAATTATTAATTAATATATAAACTAATTAAATATATATAATTAAATTTGAGTACGGACGGATAAAGTTATACCAATAAATGTACTCAAATTGTATATATTATTTCATATTTGATTTTTATTCAAAAATGTACACGTTTTTAAAATTTATTGGATAAAAACCAAACCAAAATTTATTAGATAAAAACCAAATCAACGTGTAAGAAACTTAAACGAACCTTCTCATTTCTACTTTTGTAACTAAGGTGATAATCTCATACACTTAAATGAGTATTCAATAGTATATATGGCATAAATTTGTATTTGTCTCTCTAATATCTAGTTTTTCTGATTTTTTCCGAGTATAAATTTCTAACAAAAACGCCAAGATATTAAAATTGGAAAAATATTAATTTAGATGGCTAAATTTTTTTTGATGTTTTCTCTTTAATAAAATCTTTCACTAATTGCTAATATATATATATATATGATTTTTTGCGTGTGACCCAATTTTAAGTTCAACAAACTACATTTTGACCAACATGAGAATAATCGATTATATAACAGCTGGTCGTGATCGGTTTTAGTTGATAAATAAAATTTTACACTTACAATTAAAAAAACATAAAAAATTAATTTGGTTATCAAACCACTTTGATGAATTGTGTTCACTTTCTATTTAGCTAGACGCAAATTGTACTACTACATATATAGTCTGGAAATTTTATAATATGAAAACTAAATTTAATGATTATTAAAATAAAAATAAATTAATGTAAACTGAAAGCTAGTATCATGATAAATAGTGCATTTAATTATTTTGAATTTATCTATGATTGGCATAATTAAGAACAGAATCAATACCCTTTCATAAAAATTATAAAATATTAAAATAAAATAAAAATAGAACCAATACACATTCTCTAGTTAAAATATTGAATTTAAGTTCAAATATTATAATTTTGATAATTAATTAATTATTTATTTTGATTAAACCAAATGTATTTCTGAAATTTGGGATATAATTAAGGAACGTAAAGCTAGCATGGTACGGTCAACGGTGTATGATTTGTAATAATTAAATAGTGAGATTGGGGTTTTTGTACTGTTTTAACCACCCTCTTCTATCTTTGTCTTAATTAATGTTAATTTCTTGACAGCTTCTTGTAGACTTGTACTTCAAATAACTGTTGAAATTTTAAAAATTACCATCAACAACCACTCTATTATTTTTAAAGTTCAATGAATTCGACAGTGTTTACTAACCACAGTTTACAAATTTCCCAGATTTCATATTCATATAAAGTTGGAAGGATAATTTGGTATCTTTAATTTCTATAATGAAAACTGTTATTTAATTATTTTTATTTTAAAAAAAATTATCAGGAATTTGATAATACTCTTAATACATTATTTTATAAATAGAAACACTAATAAAGATATTTCTTTAACTTAAAGAAATAAATAACAATTTTATAATAATAATAAAAAAAAACAATACATTTATTCCATAAGTAAATTGACAGCTGATACAAACTTAAGAGAGGTACTTTTTTCTCCTCTGAAAATGTTAGTTAGCTTAGATTGGAATTTTAATTTACTTCAAGAAAAGAGAAAGAAAAAAAAACAATTACAGTCTGGCACTCTATTCAATTTCATTAAATATTCAATCAATGTTAGTTTTTGCATTAGGTTCTTTAGCAGAAAAAATTGCAATTTTTAGGTTGGAAAAAAATCTACATTTTTTTATTTTATTTTAAATTTTCACGTTAGTTGATGTTTAGAAATTGGAAACTTGAATTACTTTCTTTTCTTCATTTTTTTTAGATGTTTTGTTTATATAAATAGTATTTGTAGGATTGACTTGTTGATTTTAACATTAATTATGACTGAAAACATTGTTTTGCAATTAATACATATTATGAATTTCAAGCTAACAAAGTTATTCGTTTCTTTGTATATTAAAAAATAAAAAACCGAACATTACTATACAAAATATTATTATTTTTATACAAGTTATACGATGTGTTTCATACGAACATATATGTTATGTTATTTAGACATAAATCAACAAAGATGTTATTTTGTGTCTTTTAGAATTCTATTATGAGTAGTTATGACACAAAATAAATAATATATGTTATTTGATTGTGTTATTTAGCCAAACCTCAAACATAAACTTGTTATTAAAAAAAAAATTCACTTTAGTAAAAGAATGATTCATTGCATATAATGGTTTGGATTGAAAACAATCATTTTTTTATTATATTCTTATATTTTTACCGTGTTAAATCTAATATTTATTGATTCATATATAAAAAAACAATTCTTAATCGTTTTCAGGATTTAAAATCGTTTTTTTTTAATCATTTCTATTTGAAATTATTTTAATAAAATCACAAACAATGTCTTAATTGTGCTAAAAGATTACTCGACTGTAAAGTTTTTTTACCGGTTTTTTATTGGTATCCTCAATTACGTTGATGAACCAAGTCGTAAAACGCGGTACCATCCGAAAGGTTTTTTTCTGATTAAAAAAAATATATAAAACATGGTAATACAAGTTTTTTTTCGGTGCTTAAGTGGTAGTATAATTAAAAACGTCATAAGAGTTATTATTTAAAAATTATATATTTTAAAGTTACTAGATTCGTAGCATTATTTCTTATGCAGTAGGACCTGGGTTCGACTACAAACACATCTAGCCTACATGCAGTCGGACCTGGGTTCAAAAGGTAAAAATATCTTAATCGTGGGAAAACATTATTCGTTATTAGGTAGAAATATAATTGGATTATAATTAATTTTTTATAATTTTATGTTTGATTTTGTTATAAATTTTAAATTAATGTAATAAATTTATAAAATGGAAGTAACTATGATTCTATCTTATCCATAAGAATCATGATTATATTTTAATTTTAAATATAATCTTAATTTTAAATCTTATACACTAAATCTTAAATCCTAAAAACTTAAACATTATTTAAAAAATAATAATTTTAATCCTAAATCTTAACCCATAAATATAATACTAAAACTTAAATCCTAAATGTTATAATAATTTTAATAATGTATTTATCTAATAATTAAATATTATTATTTAAAATTTAAAGATAATATATAATATATTTTATTACATTATATTTATAAACTAAATATTGTAATAGTTATTTTTATTTGATTATAACTATCAAAATAAATAATATAACGATAAAAATATTTTATTTTTATTTTTATTCTAATTTCGTTCTACTAAACGAACGAAGGTAAACTAAATTTTTTTTATTGGAATTCTCGATTACGATGATGGATAAGTCTTAAAACGCGGTAACATCGGAAAGTTTTTTTTCTGATAAAAAAAAATAAATATATAACATGGTAATACAAGTAATTATTTAAAATTATAAAATTAAATTATATATTTTAAAGTCACGAGACTCGTATAGCATTATTTCTTACAAATCAAAGTACAACTCTTTAAACTAGTAAAATAAACACAAGAGTAGGGATTGGAGGAAAATCACTTATATTTTTTTATTTTTTATTTTTTTATTTTTTGGGTGTGCACATAACTAGTCTAGGCCCATATAATGTAGGCAATCGCCTCTAACCCTTAGCTAATGAGTATTTTTATAATTTTATCAATTAAAAATTTTAATTTAATTTTTTTATTCCTTCTCCACTGTAGTGTAGGGATGTTAATTTTAATATGATACAAATATGACAAAAACATAATTATTAGACTTTCAAAACATAATTGAATGAGAATTGTAACTAATTATTTTATAAGTTTAAAATTCTATTCTTTTTAATATTATAAATAATTTACTTTAAAATTTATCTAATTTTTTTTTATTTAATCAACCAACACATAAAACGAACAGCATTGCAAGATACAAATTCAACGTGTGAATATATATAATACAGACATAACATAATTTTCAAGTCTTATATATTATTCTACTCGAATAAAAAATAAGTATATGTATTTTAATTAACACATTTATGCATAGAACTTGATAAATAATAAATTTATGTATTTCCTTTTGGCCTGAATCCATAACTATTTGGATATGAAATATTCATTTTATCATAATTATTTTTATTTTTTAATATTTTTTTAATCAATAAATATTTAATAATTCTTCTATAAAGATTATTATAATTTATAATAGAGTGTGTACATACTATCATATATAAAATGAATTCTTTAATCCTTAATAAATTTATTTTGTGTTAAAAATATAAAATATGGTAAAATTATTAAATTATTCAAAAGAACATTTTTATACCTAAAAATGAAATAAAACTTTGATAAATACTTTATTTTCTCTTATTAACTCAAATTTATTAAGTTTTAGAAAAATGTACCTAATCTTCAAAAAAAATAAATATAAATAGTTGAGATGGTAAAAGAATTCAAATTCTTAATCATATTTTAAAAGAAATTATAATTTAAATTAATTTTTTAATATTTTTTATTTATACAATTGTAAAACAAATAGTTTAATTGTATAGTAAAATAATCTTCGTTATAAATTAAATTTTATTTTTAATCTTTTCTAAGCGTCCCACGTATGTTATTTTAATTTTTATGATGTAGGTGGAATTAAGTTTATCAATAATTTTAGATTTATTACTTTTTATAACTAAATAAATTAGTAAGAATTTTTTTAATATTATTTATTTTTTATTAAATAAAATAATAATAAAAATTTTAAATAAAAATTAGTACATTGTAAAAGGTTTATATAATGAGTCCAAACTAGTGTCCTACAAATGCTTTACTTGACTAAGTTTGTAATTTTATGTGTTACTGTGTGACGGTAAAACACATAAAAATAAGGATTTACCTTTTTAATTATTTTATTCTTGTATTTAATTTTAAAAAATAATAAATTAAAATTTTCAAAATATATAATTATAAAAATAATATTTTTTATATTAAATTTATACATTTTTACTATTAAAAAAATCTTACATTCAATTTCATATAAATTGAATCACAATTATTTTAATACGTTTAATGTTAAATATAATTCAATTAAATCCATTTAATATTATTATACTATTATTTTTATTATTATAAATTTTAAAATATTTTATTTTATAATTTTTTCAATTTGATTATAATTCAATAAATTACAGTTAAATTGGTTACAATCCAATAAAAAGATGCACCCTAAACTTATTATATCATTTTAAATATCATTTAATATTATTATACTGCTATTTTTATTATTATAAATTTTAAAATATTTTATTTTGTAATTTTATAATTTTTCAATTTGAATATAGTTAAATAAATTACAAGTAAATTCGTTCCGATCTAATAAAAAGATGCACCCTCAACTTATTATATCATTTTACGTGATTTGATAATGGTAAAAGGAAGACAAAAATTCCAATTTTAAAAAATTAAGTAAAAATATCTTTAAAATTTATAACAAAAATAAATACATAATAATATTAAATAGTTCAGGAATTGAATTAAGTTTATATTAAACTAGTTAAAATAATAAAAAAATTAACTTAAATAATATTTAATATAAAATATTAGAGTATAAATTTATTTTAATAAAAAAATATATAAATTAAACATAAAATATATTATTTTTTGGTCAAAATGGACAATTGATCCTCGAATTTTATTAAATTCACACAAAAAATTTAAAAATCCAATAATTTAATCCCCAAATTCTTAAAATTTAACACTTAAAATCATTACTTCGCTAATAAAATAAATATTTATAAATCAAAATTTTAATATCTATGTGTAGAGTTTTTAAAGATTAGGGACTTAATTTTAGGAATATTTGTGTGAAGTTTTAAAATTTGATGATCAAATCGTATATTTTAAAAATTTAAAGATATATGTATGAGTTTATTTATAATTTGAAAATTAATGATACACTTTAAGTTGTTTTTTTATTACAAATTTTAAAAAAACAATTAATGTTTTTTATAAAGAAAATTTTAAAAAATTACTTAAAATAACACATCTAAAACTCATAATAATTAAAAAGAATATAATATCTTTATATTTAATTAAGAATAATATAGTTATTACTTTTATTGTTATAAATTCCTTCCCCCGCCCCCCTCTTCTTCCTTTCTTTTTTTTTGGGTCTAATGTTATCCTTAATCAGCTTAATCTCTGGAGCCGACAATTCTCACCTCTAGATGTTCGTATCATAGGAAAGTTCATTTTTTTTTAAAAAAAATATTAAACTATAATTGAGGATGCTATTAATTATTTACAGGACATTTTATTAGAGAATATTTGGTATATGAAAAATTCTTTTTAATTTTATTTTTAATAAATAAAAATTTGTTTTGTGTAGTGTTGGGATTTTGAACCTTAAACTAATAGCTAAGATCACATAATATTTCCACCACAATGAAACTATGTAGGCTATTTTAAACAATTAGGGTGCAATTTTAAGCCGATTGAATTTGATTGACCTAAACAATTATATATTGAATTAAAATAATATAAAGTTTGGTATAATTCCATACTAACAAGTCGACAAAATTAATTCATTAAACAAAAGAGAAAAGTGAGAAAATCAAAAAAATAAAAATAAAAGATGAAAGAATAGTTAAACACATTTACCTTATTAAAAATTTTAATATTTTATAAAAAAAATTATGAAAAAGCTATTTTTAGACAACCTTATCAAGATATGGTAGGAAATTTTAATTAGAGATATCTCAAATCATAATTATCTACAAAAATTAGTTATTTTTTTAAAATAATAAAAATTGAGATGTAGATGATTATTATAATATTAAAATTATGATTAATCGAAACAGAAAATATATCATTATTATTTTTTATATACATATAATTACATAGAATAATACAGTTTTAACAATAAAAACACAATACTTGAAATAAATAGATTGAATTTTATTTATATTTTACTTTTATAATTTTTATTTACTTAGAAACATGTCTTAAATAATTTAAAAAATAAAATCAATATCAATTTTTTAAATAATTATATAGAGAAATAATTATGTTAATATTTAATTTTTTAAAACTAAATATTTTTTTAAATAAATATTAAAAAATAAAAAGTTTAATAAATATCAACAAAACGACTACATGCTCATAACTAATGATTATTATCAAAACATATCCAAAATAAATGCATATTGATTATGATTATTAGATTCATATTTATATTAAAACTTAAATGAGTTGTAATATAATTATAAGAATTTTTATTATAATTTGATCCAATTATATTATTTATTTTAAATTTTATCATATTTAATATCTTTATTCTTTAATTTTTTTCATAAGATATTTATTATGATTTTAAATTTAATGTAATTAATTTAAATTTAAAATTATATTATAATAATTAAAATTAACTCATTAAAAACTTATTATTTACATTATTTAATTCCTTTATTATTAAAGTTTAATATATTTAATCTATTATCTTTAAATTTAAATTATTAAATTCAAAATTATAATATACGTAACATTATGAAAAAAATTAAAAATAAAAGTATTAAATCTAATAAAATTTGTGATGATATTTATTTCTTATAATTTTTTATGATAAGATTATATTTTAATTATCATATAATATTATTATACGGGTACCATCTACTGTAGCCTTCTAAATTGTAAGTGCGTGGAACAATATGAGAGCTGCGTGTGAGCTGGCTAAATATTGACTTTAATTTTACAGTTCACAATAACTATAGATTAAACAAACACATGTCGAAGGGATAAAAGGTGTTTGAATGCGAAACATGCGAATCTAAAGTTAGATATGTAAGATAAATGCGATTGTGACACGTGGGCCATGATAAGTGATTAGTGGGGCTGATCCAACAGTTATATATCTGCCTGGATGCTAATCGTGGGTGATACTAGCATGTGACCAAGGTTTGAAACGTAACCATCGTTAAAGATATCAACATATAATTTTTAAGAAAATTTCAAAGATATTATTATTATCATAAAAGCTTAAAAAAAATCACGAAAAGAATAAAAAACTCAATTAAAAATATAATTTTTTTTATTAAACATTATAAAACATCAAAACAACACTTATATTTTAAACTTATTTTTTATTTTTAAATATTTAAAATATTTATATTAATTAATAAGTTGATAAATTAACTAAAATATTATTTAATAAAATAAATATTTATTTTTATTAAATATTGTAGAATAAGTATTAAAAAATTAAAAATAATTACGTAGATTATCTAATTGTATTAACTATTATAAATAAATAAATCTCGAAATTATGAAAATAAATTTAATTGATTATTTATTTTTAAAAGTACAGTAAACATAATTAGCTTTATCTTTCAATGCAATTTATATGTTATAACATTAATATAAAATAGTAAAAAATAAAACATGTATTAATTGTAATCAAGAATTGAATAATATATGTTATAATTTTCTATTTCTTTTTTTTTACATATTTATTTCATATGTATAGCAAACAAGCTACTTATAAACAAGAAAAAAGATAATATAATATCTTTTGTAAAAGTGAGAAAAAATTAAATTGAAATTATTACTTAAAAAGTAGAAAAAAATCAATTTTTTGATTTTTTTATATTTTGTTTAATATTTTAGCGATAATCTTCACAATATCTAAAATATTTTAGTCAAAAAATATATTTAAATAACATTTAAGCGAAAATAATATTTAAGCGATATTTTAATTACATTATCAATAATTTTATGATAATTTAATTTGATCAAAAGATATAGATATTACATTCCGATATCAAGATATATAAAAAAAACATTATGATAACAATATCGATAATATAGTTGATATCTTCATTCTTTCACATGACAATACGACAATGGTTGTGGTCATAGAAGCACCGGTGACAGTTTGTGTTGAAGAAGGAGACAATTTCTAAAACTTTAGCCTCATTTAGCATTTTTAAACTTTATCAAAATAAATTTATTATAAACAACAAATATAAATGTTTATAATAATTTAATAATTTGATAATTATTTATTTATTTTAATTATAATTATAAATAATAAATTTTACGATAAATAAATTAATTTAAAATTTAAATATTATATATATTGTGTTATATATATATATACACGATAATAATCATAAATAAATTTTAATTTCATTTAATTTAAAAAAAATTGATATATTTAAATTCAAATTTATTCAAAATAATTATAACATCGTATCAAATCCCATTAAGAACATATCATATTTAAATTAATGAAAAAAAAAACAAATAATTTCTATGAATACTTAACCCTAGTTGCTACCCTAAATAAAAACGCTCGAATGAATGTCTTAATGTTTCAGGTGTGTTTGCAACTTGGAATTTGGACAGGTCCTACCATTACGTGGTTATTATCTTTAATAATTTTTGCTTTAAGATGTTCGCGTGATTAACGTTGAAATCTATATTTTATTTTATGTAATTACAATATTGTAATACTAAACTAACGATCCATCTTTCTTTTTGAAGATCTCTTCAAATCTTACTAACTACGAGAGAGCTAGCTTGTTGGCTTCCTAATATCTCCCACTTAAAAAAGAGCATAACGTTAAGATATCAATTATTATTATTAACCCCAAAAAGCTAATTTATATTGTTCAAAGTCTTCATCACAACTCCGAAACTGACCCACCTTGTCTCCTTCCTCCTTTTATCCACCGGGTTATATTAAAGAGTAAAATTACTAATACTCTAATTAATTATATTATTATATATGAACTAATACGAAGATGAAATTATAATTAAAAAAAAAACATTTTCGTATCTTAAAACCCTTTTCACATAGTCAAATATTCCCATTTCAGAAAGAATAAATATATATATATATATATGTCCATATCATCGTAATCCTATGATCTATATACATTATCTTTGAAGTCAAAAGAAAGAACGAAAAAATACACTTATTATTTTCCTTATATTATTTGAAATTGAATGATCGTGACTATTAACAATTAAAGCTTTTTTTTTCTTCGATTCTACAGTTAATTTTGTGATACATTTTCAAAATTTATTTTAAACTAAAAAAATGTATATTCAGACCCACATATAAGACGATATTAAGCAATACCTTTAAGTATTAGACAAACAAAAAAAACCAAGTTATTATACCCAAAAAAAAACGTACAAATAAGATATTCAGACTAAAAAAAACCTACTAATATGATATGAACAATTAATGAGTTACTATTATAAGTTGTTTAAAAATAAAGTGTTTTGAAAAGCTTAAGTTATTAAAAAAGTATCAATATTTTTTTTTGTACATTTATTATTTATTCTATATAATATATACAGGTCAAATAATTACAAAAATAATTACAATTAAACATATGAGATTATTAGATTTCGAAGGTTTGACACAAGTTATAAGTTGTTATAAAACTAATTTTTAAAAAAAATTAAGTTAATAGAAAAATTATGAATAATATTTTTTAACATATATTAGTTACTACTTCCTGCGTTGATAAATGGTTAATATTTTCTTTCAAAATTTATTCATTTGATTATCTATCTTGGTAAAAAAAATAATTCCCTCAGTCCTTGCACAGTGAGTTTGAATATGACATGAGTAATTTAAAGTGAAGCCAGGCTGAAATTAATTCATATTAAGACCCTAGCTAATTAACATGTTTTGAGAGAGAATTGTTTCACAATACTAAACCTACCTTACTTTATTATGGATTTTTTCCCCTCTTGTGTTTAGCTTTCTCTCACTTTATTATAACACAGGTTTTCTAAAAAATTAAATGGGGTTGGGCCAATTAACACCCACCATCAATTGTTGATCAAGAAGTTTCCTCTCATTAGAAAGGGCAAAAAAGTTTGTGCTGATACTGAAATGACGTAATTCTCATAGACTTCATAGTCATATACGTTGAAGAAGAACTCACACTAGATATGTTTGCGGGGTTCAATTAGTAATTATTTATTTATATCTCTATTTTTAATATTTTTGCCCTAATATTGATTGATGAGAAAAAACCAACATTAGCTTATAAATATCGATTTTGCATATATTTTAGTTTTATATTTATAAAACTTCTGCAAGTACACAAATCATTTTATAAAAAATGATAAATATAATTTTAAGTTCGATATAAGAAAGTAATATATGTACTTTTTAATTTATTATTCAAACTTTTAAAAACGAAATTAAATCCTAAAAATTTTGTCACGATATTTTGATTTTTTGTGTTTCCTAATCTAATAACATAAAAAAATAAAAATAAATATAGATTCAACGAATAATTATGTAAATTTTTATCATTCATTATAATATAGTATTTATGAATATAATAATTAAGTTAATTATAATTTCTCATATTATTTAGGTTATTAAAGATATAAATTAATATTTATATATTCTCTCATTTTTATATAAATAACACATTTGATGAGGTTATATATTCTTTGTTAAATAAATAAATCAATTAACACATATGGGTTGAGTTGATAATTAATTTAATTAATTAAATTAACTTATTTTTTCTAAGAGATTGAAAATAAACAATTTAAATGCCACACTTTGATGGGTTAGACTTTTAAACTTTATTCAAAGTGTCTAAATTAAACCTAAAAATTTAATTATCTAAATATTAATTTTAAAGTTTTAAAACTATTACCGAAAATATTTTTCAATACATTTTCGAATAGTAGTTCTTATAAAAAAATTTGAAATAGAGTTTCATTTTAACTACCGAACGATTGTACCAAAAAATAAAAAAGCATTACTCTAAATCAGATCGGATAATTAAACTTTAAAATATAATTTTAAGATTTAAGTTTGTAATGAAAAATATTATATATCTCTTTAACATCCCTAATATAAAATCTTGAATAAAAACAAAATCAATTTATTTTATAAAAATGTTTTACCTATTTAATATTTCGCAAGCATAATAACGTTATTATTATATCATATTTATAAACAGTCAAACATATTAAATTTAATCACAAACAAATTAAATATAACATATAAGAATAAAACATAAAAATAACGGTAAAAAAATTATTTTAAAATTATAACTCAAAAGAATCAATGTAGAACTTTGATGCTAATTATGTTTCTCAAAAACTTCTAAATGGATTTGCATTTCCGTTTATTGAATCAAAAACTAAAAATTTACAAAAGCATAACTAGTTCTTCTCAAAACGAGAAGCACTTTAAAATTAAAAAAACTAAAAAAGATTTATAGAGAGAGAAGAGCTGAGAAATTGTATGATTTGAGATTGAGGGAAAGGGTCCTTTTATAGGAGAGGAAAAGACTAAAAAAAGTGAGAAAATATCTCAAAACATGGTTTTGGATGCGTTTGGACACGCTGATACACGTATAGGGTGAGATTTGTGGTGGCACGGGTGCCGAGGCACATAGAATTTGCGGTCGATGGGTGTTGGTGCATTCGGGCGTGTGCTGGCTTCACGCAAGACTCAACATTTTTGACCATTTTTACCCTTTTTTTATTTTTTCTCAACATATTTGTGATATATTTCCTCCAGTATTTTTTTTGGTCTTTAAATTATTTTTGAACTAAAATAAATGAAAAACAATAAAAACATCTATTATTTCGAAAAAAAAAATTTATATAAAAATATGATAAAATTATAAAAATATAAATCTATTTAATTAATTAAAATACATTATATTATGATAATTTTAGTATTTTTTAAGCATTTATCACAACCCCAATCAACTTCTTACTAGTCCCTAGTAAGAGAAGCAGTAGAACTAAAATAAAAACTAAAAATCAAACTATCTTAAATCACTTCCGTGAATTGATACAGTTGCATTTAATGTATACAACAAGCCTTTAAACCTCTAGGTTGCTCTAGTGAACAAGTTAAAGTCTCGTGAGGGTTTTATGTAATGATACTCACAAAATAAAAACTAAATAAAATCAAAAATTAACTTAAAAATAAAATAAAACAAGAAAACAAAACATAAAAATATATCATGTTTTTAATCTCTTTTAATATTATAATTAAAATATAAAGTATAAGTTATTATCAACTTCTTAAACATTCATAGTTTATAATAATAATTAGTTAAAAATCATTTTCATACTTCATTTAAAAAATATTTCAATTTAAATTTACCCAATTTTAGTGTTAGAAATTCAAATTCTCTTGAACTCTACTCCTCACAAGTCAATACTCTCAAAATATTGAATTATATGAGTTCAATCACTTATACTAAGATGTATGCAAATAAAGTTTATGTTTAAAAATGAACTAATAAGTTTGCATACTTATAAAAGAAGAAAGACTCAAAAATAGAGCATAACTTTGATCTCATAAAATGAATCGAATGTATAAATTATAACAATATCATATATATTATTTTCATTCATCAATCAAACTTATTAAGCAAAAATTTCAAGATATATTCATTTTAGAAAAGTAGGAAAAATAAATACAATGACTTCTAGAAGAATTATTTCCTATAACTTTATTTTGTAATAACCTTTTCTCATAACTTTGTAGGCTATGGGGTCATAGTATGTAGATTATAATATTCATTTTTTTATTTTTTTAATATATATAATTTTACAGAGATGACCTATTTTTTAGAGAGAGAACTCATGTATAGTTTGTACATTTTTTTTATGATAAGGTATGCGACTAAATTTTGTGACTTTTTGTTTGATTTTGGTTTAAGTAACTCCAGATATGTCTCTTTTTATTAGAAGTCATACATGAATGAGATAAAATGTATATACTATCAATTTTTATTCAAGTCATTCAATTTAAGCAGTAAAAATAACATATGATACTTTACTAGATGTGAAAATTCTAACATTCAATGATAATACTTAAAGAGATCATCTAAAAATTTTAAGAAATAAGAGATGTGTTTAGAGTAGAAAAATATATTTTACGCAGAATATAGAAAATTAGGCTCAAATTATATCTCACACGGGTAGTCTCTACTATTTGATTCCTAAATAATGATTTTGGGTTCCTTGTAATTTTTACATTTTATCATGAAATACTACTTATGATAAAAACTCATTAATTACCACATACTTCGTGATATGTTTTCAAAAATTAATCTAACAATGTAAAAGACTTAACTATTTACTTAAATTTAATTTAAAAAAACGATAAATTTTTGTTAGAAATTTTTAAAACTAATCCTAAAATTTTAATAATTACTAAATCACACAAATAAAATAAAATTAAACACAATAAAAATTAAAATGTGAACGTAAATGTTTTTAAAATTATTAAAAAATTTGAAATGAAACATGGTAACTTTTCACCACCCTAATTTAGAACTTACATTGTCCTCAATATAACAATTATAAATTAAAGATAAAGAGAAAAGATAAAAAAATTTACTTATTTCTTGATAATGTGCAAGTAGTAATAGAGAAATGCAGGTGCATCCATCATGTTCATCATTAAAGTCCACACAGACATATCACTATGACCTTCTAACATCTTAACAAAAAATTTTAGTTTTAACAATTCTAAAATTATTCACATGCAAATAAATAAAACAAATAAAAAAATTTATCTAAAATAATGGGTTGCCTCCTATCTAGAGCTTAGTTTAACGTCTTAGTAAGACGTAAATGAAAGGATTTTATTTTAAGTAAACTCAATGCCCCTACATCATTGAGTCAATCAAACCTATAGATAGAACAAGTTTGTCTACTTACTTTTTTTAAGTCACGCCCTATGAAATTTAAAAAAATTATTTACTTAACTAGGAACATGATTGTGAGTTTTAGATAACTTACTTTTGGGTACAAGTCAAATAACTAAGGCATCAAAACACATCTTTATTTAGATATAACAAAGCATATATAACATGTTAACATCAAGATGATAATATCACCGTAGAAGATGATCCTATAAAACACACACATACACACACACACACACACATATATATATATATATAACAATTATAATTCAAAAGTTTAACATAAAAAAGAATAATTGAATTTATATGAAACTTAAGATGATAATTTGTCAAATATATAAAACCAATGATGATTAAATTAATTTTTCAAAATAAAAGTTTATATCTCAAAGCACTCGTAATAATAAAAGAAGGATAATATAAAAAACTAACTTTAACCTAACATGTTAACCTAGTTTACAAATCATTCTCACAAATTTTGTAGAAAAAAATAAGAGAACTCTAAGCAATTTTTTTGATGATTTTCAAGTGTTGAATACCTCATTTATAGTGTTAAAAAAATGAAGATTTGCTTAATCAGAATCATGTTATGACACTTTATCATTTAAGATAATTGATTTGAAAATTGTGTTCAATTAAACTCTAATATCTTATCTATCCACATAATAAAAAATTATCTCATTTAGAGGTTTATCTAGAAAGTTATTTGAAAATTACAAATAGATATCTAAATAAACAAAATTTCTTATTCCATTTCATATTTGACCTACACAAAATTAGATTTTATATTTTATATGAAGTTTGAAATTATAAATCTTTGAGTTATATTTTTCTATCATTTGAATCATTCAATTTAGATATTAATTTCTGATTCAATTTCAATAGTATACTAATAAAATCTCGAGAATAAATATTAAAGAAAATATATTTAGTTCTTTTGATAATGTTTGATTGATTTTTTTGATCCTACTCAATATAAATCAATATTTTTTAAATTAATAAAGATAATTATTAATTTTAATTTCTTTAAATCATAAATATTAATTAATTTATACAATTTATACGATGCATTCTTATGTTCTTATTAATTAACTATAATTTTAATATTATAATAACTGACTCTCGATTATAACTGGTTACATTTATTTAAAAAAAAAACTATCCATTTTTTTTATTGATAACCAAGCATAAAATATCCTTCCTTATTTGATTCGTAATATTCAATGATTTCTACTTTAAACAAGTTAAATATTTATACATGATTTAAGTTTCAATTATACTTGCATGAATTTGTGCTATATAAAAAAATATTTAATTTACAATACTTTTAATATTTGAAGCAATGATTTTTTGGTAAAGCTTGCAGTTGCCAGGTTGAATATGAGAATTTATTATTCATAATTTAACTATTTAATATTATACTTCCTGAAAATATGCTTATTGGACATAGAAACAATAATATTGGACTGAAAATAGCCCTATTCGAAGTGACAATAGATTCGCTTTTTTTTTTTTAATAAGAAATATTTGAAGCAATTAAAGAGATCAATTAACGCCCAAGCTTGAAATTCCCCACTTAATTTATAAAAGCATATACCTAACCTAGTTGTAGTAGCTATATATATATAACCTAAAGCCATGTAATTATTGTTTGACAAAAATAAGTTGAAAAATGCCAGCTAGGGCATAAAAGATGAGAAGACAAGAAGTTAAAGAAATGACAAGAATTAACCAAAACTTTCTCTTCCATTGATGAAGGGGTTTAAACATGTGAAAAGTCATCTATTTGCTATTTGGTCCCTCACTGTACTATTTGAACATAGCTCGTTTGGTAGGACCTGCACAATTTAAGGGCACATTGGGATCGGATGGGTTTGGTTTTTCTTTCTTTTACCCCACATTAATTAGAGAATACTTAAAGTCCTTATTTGATGACATCTTGAGTTTGCATACCACATTTTTTTTTCTTCCTTCTTTGATGACATTATGGGTTTGCACATAATATATTTTTGGTTCATCTAATTTTTAAAAGATATTATTAATTACAAGCTATTAGTGAAATAATTACTTATTAGTTGGACACAGAAGCACAGGTACAGTTCTTAATATTCGAATCACTTACTTTATAATTCTACAAAGTTACGTTGCAACACACTATTTGCTTTCAATTCAAACTAAATAGGCTGTCATCTTATCCATATTCCCTGTGAGAATTGGAGGGTATAATGTGTGAGACAATTGTTGCTTAACAAATGGTTTAGTTTTGATAATATTTGAAATAAAGAAGGAGGAGCACTTAAAAAGGACATAGAATTTAAATTTTTTTTTATTTTTTTTTTCTATCAATTAGTATAATAGGAACTGAGATATTTCAATAATACACTTTTACAGTGTTTAATTTAGGATTTGTATCGAAAAAAAAAATACAGATAATATTAGTTAATTTTTATTTATTATTTATTTTTAATTAAAAAATATATATTATATGTATATTATTTTAATAAAAATATGTTTAAATTATTAAATTTGTAATGAGTTATTGAGTATTAAAAAACTTAAAACTTGAAATGTAATTTATTTATAATTTTACACTTAAAGTTTTATTTTTAACATATCTCTTTTAATTTTAACCTCATTCCATTAATAAAAAAAAATTATCTTAATTCCCCTGGTGGTAGGATGGTAAAGAATTATCTACCTATTTTCAGTCATAAATTTATAAAACAAACTAATGACAGTTTAATTTAATATATATCATATTGATTTAATGGTTAACTAATAAAATTAAAAAAAAATAAATAGAAATAGTTAAGAATGTACAAGTATATAAGTATAAAAAAATAAAAAAAAACTCCATATATAAAACAAATTAAGACGGCCTTAATCATGTTTTTCTTTGTAATTGATTGAATTGATGCCGATATTATCGTTTAAGATCACCGAATCACAATGATGGCCCACCAAGTTGTGCTTATATATAAAAATAATAATTTAAATAATAAATGAAATAAATATAAAATACCTTATTAAATAATTGAATTTGTTTTTTTTTTAATACGGATCATATCATGTTATAAATAACTCAATTAACTTTTCTAAATCAACTTTTGTTCTTTTCTGAAACCATTTTACTTTTGGACAGATCCGAAAAGGATAAAAAAGATACATGATTGACAACCCTCTCTCATCTCCGTGACTTGTTTTATCATATTTTAAATTATTATTATTATTGTAAAAATAATACTAATATGTTATTAATAATCAAAATAAAATAAATATATTATATAATTTTATTATTACAATAATAAAAATAATGATGATAATATTTTATTTTTATTTTCAAACTTATATATATATATATAATTAATTAAATACATATTTTAAAAAAAAAATAAACATAAAAAAGGAGGAAATTGGAATTTTTTCTCATAGCATTGAAAAGAATTTCCTAATTAACTATCCCCTCATAGTGACATTACCTACTTCTTTTAAAATATTAAAGGTGAAGCTTTGGTGGAGTTAGCTTTAAGTCATGTGAATTTCATCCCTTTCTTAATTAATCATTAAAAATAATAATTTTAATAATAGATTTTAAAAACAAAGTTCTAACTTCATAGATTATAACTTATTGGAATGTGCTCGTATATATATATATATATATATATATAATAAAAAATGGAAATTGTTAATGTGGTCATGAAACTTTTGTGTTTAAAATAGTTGTTTGAAGTTCCGTGAAATGAGTTTGAAGACTTAGTCAATCAATAAGACAAAATAAATGTGCTTCATAGGTTGCTAATAAAGTGAAAGAGACATAGACGGCTACAAAAAAAAAAATATATATATAACCTAAAACCATGAAAAAATATACATATATAACTAGGAGACACCTGCACATGTCCATTTTATATTTTTTTTATATGATAATATGATTATTATTATTTTTTAACATATGTTAGTTTTATAGGTAATCATATATTTTTACGTTAGATTATAATTACAAGATTTAATTACTCATATTATTATTTTATGTTTGATTCAATTAAAAATTACATTACAAAAAAAAACACGTGTCTTATTTTTAAAAATGCGAAAAAATAAGATAAAATTATAAAAATATCATAAAATTATTGTATTTATTTCATTTATATCATCGAACTATTTTTTATCTCATTTATATCACCTAGTTATTGCATTTGTTTCATTTATATCATTCTCTCAATCTTAGTTTAACGACGTCACATGTTAATAATATATTTAAAATAACTCAGATAGTTAAGTGATAAATTTAAAACCACTTAAATAATTAATATATTTTTAGTAACAATTTATTCTAAATATACGTCTTAATCATTTAAGTTGTTTTAAATATATTACCTAACTATTTGATTACGATTACATTAGACGAAGATTGACGAAATAGTATAAAATAAAACAAATGTATGTGTGGTATAAATGAGACGAAAAATAATTCAAATGAACTAAACGTAAGAGTTTAATGATATTTTTGTAGGTTTATCGATGAATATATACTTATTATGTCATAAAAAACATATATATATATATATATATATCATGTGAATAGTAATGAAAAATGAAATTTTATTTATAAAAGTGTTATGTAATATAGTATGATTAAACCTAATGGGAGAAAACAATACTTACAACTATACACCTAATGTATTTTGCTAGTTGTACACAGTGGATACATATTTCAGTTGAAAAAAATTAATTTAGAAAAAAAATTTGAGAAATTATGTATTTTGGAATTCAAAAGAATAATAAGATCTATCTTGTAAACACAAACTCAAAGTCACATGGGTTTTCCACGTAAGCCTATCCAAAATGCCCATATTTTCCCCTACTCTCTCTCTCTCTCTCTCTCTCTCTCTCTCTTCTTTATAACTACTATTAATCTACAACATTAGTTTCGTTCTTGTCTTTTAGTCTGATAAATTTTGTAGGATTTTCCTTGACCAAAAGGAAGCAATAATGAATAGATTCTGAATTCTCATTTGCCCACAATCTCTAACATATGTTGAAAACAAGTTTTTTGTTTTATAGGACATTTTGAAAACAATAATATGATTCAGAAAACCCTTTTGTATATAAATAGGAATCTTATGTGCATGTGGGACTTGGTCATTCAATTAACTACTTACTCATACAATAAGATTTTCCATATTTATATATAAAACTATGCCTTAGATTCTGGGGTATTTGTCTCTTGGAATAAAAAAGATCAAAAATACCCCTAAGGTTTAAAGAATCTTCAGAAATACCTTTCATGTTTTAAAAAATTCAAAAATATCCGAAAAGCATAACGAAGATAAAGCCTGTATTTCATCGAAATATCGCAAGGTTATAAAAAAAGTATGGAAGAGGAAAAAAAAAATAAAGAAATATTAGAAATAGAAACGTAAGACATTTAGGATGTTTTTAGGAAATGGTCATAAGTAAAAAGAAATTTGAAGAAATTGAGAAAGTAAAATTAAATCTTAAAGAAGGAGATGGATTTAAAGACTATCATTTTTATTAAGAAAGATATTTCCTAGAAAAAATATAATCTATTATTGTATTAGTAATAAGGAAA